>CM038146.1:83710766-84910766 GCA_021437245.1 Aegilops speltoides | reverse complement strand
TTGAATGGCTTCTTCTGTTGACCGGGTCGAGAGCCCCGGAATCCGGCATTGACCGTCGTGTTGTCTGGGCTGCTATCATTGTTTTGACGCTTGTTTTTGTTGCATCGCGGCTTCTCGTTGCCATCCCTGACTTCGAGTGTGCTTGGGTCACCGGTGCCACTACGGGCCAGCCAGCTGTCCTCGCCCATGCAGAAGTGGGTCATAAGCTTGTTAAGGCTGCCATTATCCTCGGCTTTTCTTGACCGAGGTGTGTGGCAAGCCAGTCGTCCCGGATACTGTGTTTGAAGGCCGCTAAGGCTTCTGTGTCCGGGCAATCAACTATTTGATTCTTCTTAGTAAGAAACCTATTCCAGAGCTTTTGGGTTGACTCTCCGGGCTGTTGAATTATGTGACTTAGGTCGTCAGCGTCCGGATGCCGGACATAGGTCCCTTGAAAATTGGCCCTGAAAACATCCTCGAGCTCTTCCCAACTTCCAATTGAGTTTTCGAGAAGGCTTGTCAACCAGTGCCGAGCTGATCCCTTTAACTTGAGGGTAGATATTTAATGGCGTGGAGCTCATCTCTGTGAGCCATGTGGATATGAAGGATAAAGTCCTCGATCCAGACCCCAGGGTCTATGGTTCCGTCATATGGCTCTATATTCACTGGTTTAAATACTTCCGGAAATTCATGATCCAGTACCTCATCAGTGAAGCACAGGGGGTGTGCGGCACCCTTGTATCTGGTTGTGTCGTGGCATGCTGTCGACGGTTGTCGTGGCATGTGATCGTTTCGGTAGTTCTGATCTTGTGCTGGAGCGTGCTTCCTAGATCCGTAGATGGATCTGGCCATACCGGACTTTCTATCCAGGAGCTCACGTAAATTGTGTGCTGACTTGTGGGCGGCATCATTAGCCGTCTTGTCACGGCCACGGGGTGGTCGGTCTGGCCGATCGATCGTTTTTGGCTGGGTGGGTTCTACGGCCTCGTCGTCGAATTTGGGCAGCAGCCTGCGCTTTGGATAGCTCTTTGTGTGGCGATCGTCACCGTATTTTTCTTCTGTGTCGAGCACTTTGTTCCACCTACGGTTGAGCATATGTTGTGCGGCCTTAAGCCTTTGCTTCTGCTTCTTTAGGCTATTCGCGATGGCTAAGTCTTCTGTGGAGGTTCTCTTGTTCCAGGAGTTTTTCTGGGATGATAAGTGCATCATCATCCGGGCTGTCCTCCTCTCCGGAGACAGGTTGTTGAATTTTACCCTCGGGATCGTTGTTATCTGACGTCGGCTCCGGACTGTTTTCACCATCCCCTGGCTCACCCTGCTCCATCGCTGGGTCCATGGGGTCGTCGTTTCCTTTGGAATCAACCGGGGTATTATTATTTCTTGCACTGTTGTCGCTGTTTTTACTGTGGCGGAATTTAGAGTAGCGTCTACGACGCCGCTTTGGTGGCTTATCGAGGGGATTATCTTTCATTGTATCGTCACCATCGCCTTATTTTGGTGTGTCCACCATGTATATATCGTATGATGAGGTGGCAGTCCAGCGCCCAGTGGGCGGTGGTTCCTGTTCTTCTCCTGTGTCGTCGTAAATACCGTTGACGTCTTCGGAGACAAAATCGAGCGTGTCGGTTAAGTCATCGATAGTGGCTATGAAGTGGGTGGTGGGTGGGGAACAAATTTCTTCATCGTTCGCTTCCCACTCGAGCCAGACATGCTTCGGCCAAGAATCTTCTGACAAGGACAGAGACCTTAATGAGTTCAGCACGTCACCCAGGGGTGAGTGGTGAAAGATATCCACGTCAGTGAACTCCATGACGGGTGCCCAATCTGATTCGATAGGCACGGACGCACACGGTTCGGATCCTGCAGCCGGAGACGAGTCCAGGGGTCCGATAACGCCACTCTCATAGGAGGTGGCATCAGTGTTCGGCTCTGACGCCGATGAGTGTGCGGCCTCCGTGGCGAGGTCCATCCACCCGTCCTCAGAAGGCACGATCTGCTCCGGATTGATTCACGGTGCCAACGCGGGTGCGATCTCCCAAATACTATCCGACGGTAGATCAAAGTCATGTCCGTCGTGATTGTTCGGCGCATCTATCATGGGCTCGAATCTGTCGAAGATCAAGTCTCCTCGAATGTCGGCAGTATAGTTTAAGCTTCCAAACCTAACCTGATGGCCAGGGGTGTAGCTGTTGATCTACTCTAGATGGCCAAGCGAGTTGGCCCATAGTACGAAGCCGCCGAATACGAAGATCTGTCTGGGAAGGAAAACCTCCCCCTAGACCACATTGTTGAAGAGGATCGAGGGAGCCATCAAGGCTTATCGAGACGGCACAGTGGAACTCTCAATGAAAGCACCAATGTCGGTGTCAAAACCGGCGGATCTCGAGTAGGGGGTCCCGAACTGTGCGCCTAAGGCTTGTGGTAACAAGAGGTAGGGGACACAATGTTTTACCCAGGTTCGGGCCCTTTCCATGGAGGTAATACCCTACTTCCTGCTTGATTGATCTTGATGATATGAGTATTACTAGAGTTGATCTACCACGAGATCGTAGAGGCTAAACCCTAGAAGCTAGCCTATGATTATGATTGTTGTCGTCCTATGGACTAAACCCTCCGGTTTATATAGACACCGGAAGGGGGGAAATCTACACATCCGAATATCCAAGCTTGCCTTCCACGCAAAGGAGAGTCCCGTCCGGATACAGGACGAAGTCTTCAATCTTGTATCTTCATAGTCCAATAGTCCGGCCAAAGTATATAGTCCAGCTGTCCGAGGACCCCTTAATCCAGGACTTCCTCAGAGGGTGCGCCAAGGGGGGAGTCCTACTCCCACCGGGAGTAGGACTCCTCCTTTCCTTGTTGGAGTAGGAGAAGGGAAGGAAGGGAGAGAGGGGGAGAAGGAAAGAAGGGGGGCGCCGCCCCCCTCCTTGTCCAATTTGGACTAGAGGGGAAGAGGGCGCGCGGCTGCCCTGGCCGCCCCTCCTCTTCTCCCACCAAGGCCCATTAGGCCCAATATACTCCCGGGGGGTTCAGGTAACCCCCTGGTACTCCGGTAAATGTCCGAAACCTCCCGAAACACTTCCGGTGTTCGAACATAGTCATCCAATATATAGATATTTATGTCTCGACCATTTCGGGACTCCTCGTCATGTCCGTGATCATAGCCGAGACTCCGAACTACCTTTGGTACATCAAAACACAAAAACTCATAATACCGATCGTTACCGAACTTTAAGCGTGCGGACCCTACGGGTTCGATAACAATGTAGACATGACCGAGACATGTCTCCGGTCAATAACCAATAGCGGAACCTGTATGCTCATATTGGTTCCCACATATTCTACGAAGATCTTTGCGGTTAAAGCGCATAAATACATACTTTGTTCCCTTTGTCATCGGTATGTTACTTGCCCGAGATACGATCGTCGGTATCTCAATACCGAGTTCAATCTCGTTACCGGCAAGTCTCTTTACTCGTTATGTAATGCATCATGCCGCAACTAACTCATTAGTCACATAGATTGCGAGGCTTATAGTGATGTGCATTACTGAGAGGGCCCAGAGATACCTCTCCGACAATCGGAGTGACAAATCCTAATCTCGAAATACGTCAACTTAACAAGTACCTTCGGAGACACCTATAGAGCACCTTTATAATCACCCAGTTACGTTGTGATGTTTGGTATCACACAAAGTGTTCATCCGGTAAGCGGGAGTTACATAATCTCACAGTCATAGGAACATGCATAAGTCATGAAGAAAGCAGTAACAACATACTAAATGATCAAATGCTAAGCTAACGGAATGGGTCAAGTCAATCACATCATTCTTCTAATGATGTGATCTCATTGATCAAATGATAACTCATATCTATGGTTAGGAAACTCAACCATCTTTGATCAATCAGCTAGTCAAGTAGAGGCATACTAGTGACAATATGTTTGTCTATGTATTCACACATGTATTATGTTTCCGGTTAATACAATTCTAGCATGAATAATAAACATTTATCATGATATGAGGAAATAAATAATAACTTTATTATTGCCTCTAGGGCATATTTCGTTCAGTCTCCCACTTGCACTAGAGTCAATAATCTATATTACACAGTAATGATTCTAACACCCATGGAGTCTTGGTGCTGATCATGTTTTGCTCGTGGAAGAGGCTTAGTCAATGGGTCTGCAACATTCAGATCCGTATGTATCTTGCAAATCTCTATGTCTCCCACCTGGACTTGGTCCCTGATGGAATTGAAGCGTCTCTTGATGTGCTTGGTTCTCTTGTGAAATTTGGATTCCTTTGCCAAGGCAATTGCACCAGTATTGTCACAAAAGATTTTCATTGCAACCGATGCACTAGGAATGACACCTAGATCGGATATGAACCTCTTCATCCAGACTCCTTCATTTGCTGCTTCCGAAGCAGCTATGTACTCCGCTTCACACATAGATCCCGCCATGACGCTTTGTTTAGAACTGCACCAACTGGTAGCTCCACCGTTTAATATAAACACGTATCCGGTTTGCGATTTAGAATTGTCCGGATCAGTGTCAAAGCTTGCATCGACGTAACCATTTACGATTAGCTCTTTGTCACCTCCATAAACGAGAAACATATCCTTAGTCCTTTTCAGGTATTTCAGGATGTTCTTGACCGTTGTCCAGTGATCCACTCCTGGAATACTTTGGTACCTCCATGCTAAACTAATCAAGGCACACATCATGTCTGGTACACATCATTGCATACATGATAGAGCCTATGGGTGAAGCATAGGGAACATCTTTCATTTTCTCTCTATCTTCTGCAGTGGTCGGGCATTGGGTCTGACTCAACTTCACACCTTGTAATACAGGCAAGAACTCTTTCTTTGCTTGATCCATTTTGAACTTCTTCAAAACTTTATCAAGGTATGTGCTTTGTGAAAGTCCAATTAAGCGTCTTGATCTATATCTATAGATCTTGATGCCCAATATATAAGAAGCTTCACCGAGGTCTTCATTGAAAAACTTTTATTCAAATATCCTTTTATGCTATCCAGAAATTCTATATCATTTCCAATCAACAATATGTCATCCACATATAATATCAGAAATGCTACAGAGCTCCCACTCACTTTCTTGTAAATACAGGCTTCTCCAAAAGTCTGTATAAAACCATATGCTTTGAACACACTATAAAAAAGTTTATTCCAACTCCGAAAGGCTTGCACCAGTCCATAAATTGATCGCTGGAGCTTGCACACTTTGTTAGCACCTTTCGTATCGATAAAACATTCTTGTTGCATCATATACAACTCTTCTTCCAGAAATCCATTCAGGGATGCAGTTTTGACATCCATTTGCCAAATTTCATAATCATAAAATGCAACAATTGCTAACATGATTCGGACAGACTTAAGCATCGCTACGGGTGAGAAAGTCTCATCGTAGTCAACCCCTTGAACTTTTCAAAAACCTTTCGCAACAAGTCGAGCTTTGTAGACAGTAACATTACCATCAGTGTCAGTCTTCTTCTTAAAGATCCATTTACGATGGCTTGCCGATCATCAGGCAAGTTAACCAAAGTCCACACTTTGTTCTCATACATGGATCTTATCTCAGATTTCATGGCCTCTAGCCATTTTGCGGAATCTGGGCTCATCATCGCTTCCTCATAGTTCGTAGGTTCGTTATGGTCAAGTAACATGACCTCCAGAATAGGATTACCGTACCACTGTGGTGTAGGCATCACAGGAACCGGTTTCTGTGATGAACTACTTTCCAATAAGGGAGCAGGTACAGTTACCTCATCAAGTTCTACTTTCCTCCCACTAACTTCTTTCGAGAGAAACTCCTTCTCTAGAAAGGATCCATTCTTAGCAACGAATGTCTTGCCTTCGGATCTGTGATAGAAAGTGTACCCAATAGTATCCTTTGGGTATCCTATGAAGACACATTTCTCCGATTTGGGTTCGAGCTTATCAGGTTGAAGCTTTTCCACATAAGTATCGCAGCGCCAAACTTTAAGAAATGACAACTTTGGTTTCTTACTAAACCACAGTTCATAAGGTGTCGTCTCAACAGATTTTGATGGTGCCCTATTTAATGTGAATGCAGCCGTCTCTTAAGCATAACCCCAAAATGATAGCGGTAAATCAGTAAGAGACATCATAGATCGCACCATATCTAGTAAAGTACGATTACGACGTTTGAACACACCATTACGTTGTGGTGTTCCGGGTGGCATGGGTTGTGAAACTATTCCCCATTGTTTCAAATATAGACCAAACTCATAACTCAAATATTCTCCTCCATGATCAGATTGTAGAAACTTTGTTTTCCTGTTATGATGATTTTCCACTTCACTCTGAAATTCTTTGAACTTTTCAAATGTTTCAACTTATGTTTCATTAAGTAGATATACCCATATCTGCTCAAATCATCTATGAAGGTGAGAAAATAACAATACCCGCCGCGAGCCACAATATTCATTGGACCACATACATCAGTATGTATGATTTCCAATAAACCTGTTGCTCGCTCCATTGTTCCGGAGAACGGTGTTTTAGTCATCTTGCCCATAAGGCATGGTTCGCAAGAACCAAGTGATTCCAAAAGTCCATCAATATGGAGTTTCTTCATGCGCTTTACACCAATATGCTCCAAACGGTAGTGCCACAAATAAGTTGCACTATCATTATCAACTCTGCATCTTTTGGCTTCAACATTATGAATATGTGTATCACTACTATCGAGATTCAACAAAAATAGACCACTCTTCAAGGGTGCATGACCATAGAAGATATTACTCATATAAATAGAAAAACCATTATTCTCAGATTTAAATGAATAACCGTCTCGCATTAAACAAAATCCAGATATAATGTTCATGCTCAACGTTGGCACCAAATAACAATTATTTAGGTCTAAAACTAATCCCGAAGGTAGATGTAGAGGTAGCGTGCCGACGGTGATCACATCGACTTTGGAACCATTTTGCACGCGCATCGTCACCTCGTCCTTAGCCAGTCTTCGCTTAATCCGTAGTCCCTATTTCGAGTTGCAAATATTAGCAACAGAACCAGCATCAAATACCCAGGTGCTACTACGAGCTCTGGTAAGGTACACATCAATAACATGTACTCCCTCCGTTCCGATTTATTGCCGTGGTTTTAGTTCAAATTTGAACTAAAACCACGACGAGTAAATCGGAACGGAGGGAGTATATCACATATACCTTTGTTCACCTTGCCATCCTTCTTATCCGCCAAATACTTGGGGCAGTTCCGCTTCAAAGGACTACCGCTTGCAGTAAAAGCACTCGATCTCGTGCTTAGGTCCAGACTTGGGTTTCTTCTCTTGAGCAGCAACTTGTTTCCGTTATTCTTGAAGTTCCCTTCTTCTTCCCTTTACCCTTTTTCTTGAAACTGGTGGTCTTGTTGACCATCAACACTTGATGCTCCTTCTTGATTTCTACCTCCGCAGCCTTTAGCATTGCGAAGAGCTCGGAAATTGTCTTATTCATCCCTTGCATATTATAGTTCATCACGAAGCTCTTATAGCTTGGTGGCAGTGATTGAAGAATTCTGTCAATAACACTATCATCCGGAAGATTAACTCCCAGTTGAATCAAGTGATTGTTATACCCCAAACATTTTGAGTATGTGTTGACTGACAGAACTATTCTCCTCCATCTTACAACTGTAGAACTTATTGGAGACTTCATATCTCCCAATCCGGGCATTTGCTTGAAATATTAACTTCAACTCCTGGAACATCTCATATGCTCCATGACGTTCAAAACATCGTTGAAGTCCTGGTTCTAAGTCGTAAAGCATGGCGCACTGAACTATCGAGTAGTCATCAGGTTTGCTCCGCCAAATGTTCAAAATGTCTGCAGTTGCATCTGCAGTAGGCCTGGCACCCAGCAGTGCTTCCAGGACGTAATTCTTCTATGCACCAATGAGGATAATCCTCAAGTTATGGACCCAGTCCGTGTAATTGCTACCATCATCTTTCAACTTTGCTTTCTCAAGGAACGCATTAAAATTCAACAGAACAACGGCACGGGCCATCCAACAACATAGACAACCAAAATACTATCAGGTACTAAGTTCATGATAAATTTAAGTTCAATTAATCATATTACTTAAGAACTCCCACTTAGATAGACATCTCTCTAATCATCTAAGTGATCACGTGATCCAAATCAACTAAACCATAACCGATCATCACGTGAAATGGAGTAGTTTTCAATGGTGAACATCAGTATGTTGATCATATCTACTATATGATTCACGCTCGACCTTTCGGTCTCAGTGTTCCGAGGCCATATCTGCATATGCTAGGTTCGTCAAGTTTAACTTGAGTATTCTGCGTGTGCAAAACTGGCTTGCACCCGTTGTAGATGAACGTAGAGCTTATCACACCCGGTCATCACATGGTGTCTTGGTATGATGAACTTTGGCAACGGTGCATACTCAGGGAGAACACTTTTACCTTGAAATTTAGTGAGAGGTCATCTTATAATGCTACCATCAATCAAAGAAAAATAAGATGCATAAAGGATAAACATAACATGCAATCAATATAAGTGATATGATATGGCCATCATCATCTTGTGCTTGTGATCTCCATCTCCGAAGCACCGTCGTGATGACCATCATCACCGGCGCGACACCTTGATATCCATCGTAGCATCATTATCGTCTCGCCAACTATTGCTTCTATGACTATCGCTACCGCTTAGTGATAAAGTGAAGCAATTATAGGGTGATTGCATTGCATACAATAAAGCGACAACCATATGGCTCCTGCCAGTTGCCGATAACTCTGTTAGAAAACATGATCATCTCATACAATAAAATTGAGCATCATGTCTTGACCATATCACATCACAACATGCCCTGCAAAAACAAGTTAGACGTCCTCTACTTTGTTGTTGCAAGTTTTTACCTACGCATCAAAACCACAACGATATTTCGTCAAGTTAGTGCATTTTA
Source organism: Aegilops speltoides (assembly GCA_021437245.1). NCBI lineage: Eukaryota > Viridiplantae > Streptophyta > Magnoliopsida > Poales > Poaceae > Aegilops > Aegilops speltoides. The sequence continues at coordinate 84,901,803 of CM038146.1, read as the reverse complement.
ACCTTCTCAAGGACCAGCCGTAGCCACACTTGGTTCACCTAAAGTTGGAGAAACTAACACCCGCCAGCCACCTATGTGCAAAGCACGTCGGTAGAACCAGTCTCGCGTAAGCATACGCGTAATGTCGGTCCGGGCCGCTTCATCCAACAATACCGTCGAACGAAGGTATGACATGCTGGTAAGTAGTATGACTTGTATCGCCCACAACTCACTTGTGTTCTACTTGTGCATATAACATCTACGCATAAACCTGGCTCAGGTGCCACTGTTGGGTAACGTAGTAATTTCAAAAAAAATCCTACGCACACGCAAGATCATGGTGATGCATAGCAACAAGAGGGGAGAGTGTTGTCCATGTACCCTCGTAGACCGAAAGTAGAAGCGTTAGCTCAACGTGGTTGATGTGGTCGTATGTCTTCATGATCCGACCAATCCAAGTACCGAAAGCATGGCACCTCCGAGTTCAGCACACGTTCAGCTCGATGACGTCCCACGAACTCCGATACAGCAGAGCTTTGCGGGAGAGTTCCATCAGCACGACGGCGTGATGAAGGTGTTGATGATGCTACCGACGCAGAGCTTCGCCTAAGCACCGCTACAATATTACCGAGGTGGAATATGGTGGAGGGGGGCACCGCACACGGCTGCGAGAGATCAACAGATCAACTTGTGTGTCTAGAGGTGCCCCCTGCCCCCGTATATAAAGGAGCAAGGGGAGAGGCGGCCGACCAAGGATGGCGCGCCAAGGGGGAGTCCTACTCCCACCGGGAGTAGGACTCCTCCTTTCCTTGTTGGAGTACGAGAAGGGAAGGAAGGGAGAGAGGAGAAGAAGGGGGCGCCGCCCCCTCCTTTTCCAATTCGGACTAGAGGGGGAGGGGTGCGCGGCTGCCCTGGCCGCCCCTCCTCTCCTCCCACCAAGGCCCATTAGGCCCAATATACTCCTCAAGGGGTTTCGATAACCCCCCGGCACTCCGGTAAATGTTTGAAACCTCCCGAAACACTTCCAGTGTTCGAACATAGTCATCCAATATATCAATCTTTACGTCTCGACCATTTCGAGACTCCTCGTCATGTTCGTGATTATATCCGAGACATCGAACTACCTTCAGTACATCAAAACACAAAAACTCATAATACCGATCGTCACCGAACTTTAAGAGTGTGGACCCTACGGGTTCGAAAACTATGTAGACATGACCGAGACACGTCTCCGGTCAATAACCAATAGCGGAACCTGGATGCTCATATTGGTTCCCACATATTCTACGAAGATCTTTATCGGTCAAACCGCATAACTACATACGTTGTTCCCTTTGTCATCGGTATGTTACTTGCCCGAGATTCGATCGTCAGTATCTCAATACCTAGTTCAATATCGTTACCGGCAAGTCTCTTTACTCGTTATGTAATGCATCATCCCGCAACTAACTCATTAGTCACATTGCTTGCAAGTCTTATAGTGATGTGCATTACTGAGAGGGCCCAGAGATACCTCTCTGACAATCAGAGAGACAAATCCTAATCTCGAAATACGTCAAATCAACAAGTACCTTCGGAGACACCTGTAGAGCACCTTTATAATCACCCAGTTACGTTGTGACATTTGGTAGCACACAAAGTGCTCCTCCGGTAAGCGGGAGTTACATAATCTCATAGTCATAGGAACATGTATAAGTCATGAAGAAAGCAATAGCAACATACTAAACGATCAAGTGCTAAGCTAACGGAATGGGTCAAGTCAATCACATCATTCTCCTAATGATGTGATCTCATCGATGAAATGATAACTCATATCTATGGTTAGGAAACTCAACCATCTTTGATCAATCAGCTAGTCAATTAGAGGCATACTAGTGACAATATGTTTGTCTATGTATTCACACATGTATTATGTTTCCGGTTAATACAATTCTAGCATGAATAATAAACATTTATCATCATATGAGTAAATAAATAATAACTTTATTATTGCCCCTAGGGCATATTTCCTTCACTTCATATCTCAAAACAATCATAAAGAATCAAACTTCTCATAGTATTCAATGCACTTTATATGAAAGTTTTTATTATACCCATCTTGGATGCCCATCATATCAGGACTAATTTTATAACCAAAGCAAATTACCATGCTGTTCTGAAAGACTCTCAAAATAATATAAGTGAAGCACGAGAGATCAATATTGCTATAAAATAAAACCACCACCATGCTCTAAAAAGATATAAGTGAAGCACTAGAGCAATATTGTCTAGCTCAAAAGATATAAGTGAAGCACATAGAGTATTCTAATAAATTCTGATTCATGCGTGTCTCTCCCAAAAGGTGTGTACAGAAAATATGATTGTGGTAAACTAAAAATCAAAGAATCAAATCATACAAGACGCTCCAAGCAAAACACATATCATGTGGTGAATAAAAATATAGCCTCAAGTAAAGTTACCGATAGACGAAGACGAAAGAGAGGATGCCTTCTGGGGCATCCCCAAGCTTAGGCTTTTGGTTGTCCTTGAATTTTACCTTGTGGTGCCTTGGGCATCCCCAAGCTTAGGCCCTTTCCTGTCCTTATTCCAAAATCCATCAAATCTTTACCCAAAAACATGAAAACTTCAAAACACAAAACTTCAGCAGAAAATCTCATGAGCTTCGTTAGTATAAGAAAATAAACCACCACTTTAAGGTACTGTAATGAAATCATTCTTTATTTATATTGGTGTTAAACCTACTGTATTCCAACTTCTCTATGGTTCATACCCTCCGATACTACACATAGATTCATCAAAATAAGCAAACAACACACGAAAAACAGAATCTGTCAAAAACAGAACAGTCTGTAGCAATTTGTAACTTTCGAATACTTCTATAACTCTAAAAATTCACAAATAAATTGGTGGATGTGAGGAATTTGTCTGTTAGTCATCTGCAAAAAGAATAAACCTAAAAGCACTCTTCTATAAAAAAAATACAGCTATTCTCGTGAGAGCAAAAGTTTCTGTTTTTTTACAGCAAGATCGCAAAGACTTCACCCAAGTCTTCCCAAAGGTTCTACTTGGCACAAACACTAATTAAAATGTAAAACCACATATAAAAAGAAGATAGATGAGACATTAATTACTAAACATGAGCAAAAGGCAAAGAAAAGAAATAAAATTGGGTTGCATCCCAACAAGCGCTATGGTTTAACGCCCCTAGCTAGGCATTAATAATTGGGCCATTTGAATTTCTATCCCTAACTCGAACCACCTAATCAGATATACCCCTAATTCGAAAGCTTGCTCAAATTTGCCCCTCCGCCATTAGGTGCCCTTACAGAAACGCCATTCTATGCCGTTACCGTCTGGTCAACCAACTTTGACCGTGCTGAAAAACATAGCAAAAAAATTTAAAAAAATCTAAATTTTTTTGAGATCGAAGATACTCATGGGCGCAAGGTGCGTGCAAATTTTCGTGCTATTTGGACATTCCAGGAGCTCGTGGCAAGGAAAAACAGTTAATATGCACGCTTGTGAACAGTAAATTTGAAATAAAACAGCAAGAAAATTCAAAAAAATATGAAATTTTTTGGCATCAAAGAGGCTTGGGTGCACAAGGTGCTTGCAAGTTTTTGTGATCAAATGACATGTGAGGAGCTCTAGCAAGAAAAAACAAAATAGACTTTTTTTCCCAAGTTTTTTCCCGAGCCAAATTTTGTTTTTTTCTCCACAAGCCCCTCCAATGTCCAAACACAACAAAAATTTGCACGCAGCTTGTACTCCATAGCCTCTTTGATGCCAAAAAAATTCATATTTTTTTGAATTTTCTTGCTATTTTTTGAATTTACTGTTCACAGGCTAACATATTTATTGTTTTTCCGTTGACAAGAGCTCCTGGAATGCCCAAACAGCACGAAAATTTGCACGCCCCTTGCGAACCTGAGTATCTTTGATGTCACAAATTTTTAGATTTTTTAGATTTTTTTTGCTATTTTTTCAGGACGGTCAATGCACTTTGACCGGCTTTGACCTGCTTTGACTGGATGGTAACGGGCATAAAAGGGCATTTCTGTAAGTGCACCTAACGGAGGAGGGGCAAATTTGAGCAGGCTTTGAAATTAGGGGTAAATCTGAGAGTGGGCGCAAATTAGGGGCATAGATGTAAATGTCCCTTAATAATTTCAATGATGCTCATGTGAAAGACAAGAATTGAAGCGCAAAGAGAGCACAACGAAACACGTGACAAACACATCTAAGTCTGACATACTTCCTATGCATAGGCATTTTATAGGCAAACAAATTATCATAGCAAGCAAAAACTAGCATATGCAAGGAAGCGGAAAGAAACAATAGCAATCTCAACATGAAGAGAGGTAACTTAGTAACATGAAAATTTCTACAACCATATTTTCCTCTCTCATAATAGTTACATGTGGGATCATAAGCAAATTCAACAAAATAGCTATCACATAAAACACGATCCACATGCATGCAAAGTTGACACTCTTCCAAAATAGTGGGATTAACATTAACTAAAGTCATGACCTCTCAAACCCCACTTTTATCAAAAACTTCATAAGATTGAACATTCTACAAATATGTGGGATCTAAAGTTGACACTCTTCCAAACCCACTTTCAACAATATTTCAAACACTATTATCAATCTTATATTCATCATGGGGCTTAAATAAATTTTCAAGATCATAAGAAGAATCACCCCAATCATAATCATTGCAACAAGTAGTGGACATAGCAAAACTAGCATCCCCAAGCTTAGGGTTTTGCATATTATTAGAACAATTGACATTAATAGAATTTATATTAAAATCATTGCAATCATGCTTTTTATTCGATGAGCTATCATGAATCTCTTCATAAATTTCTTCATCACAATTTTCAGATTAACGAATTTCAAGAAAAACCTCATAAAGATAATCTAGTGCACTCAACTCACTAGCAATAGGTTCATCATAATTGGATCTCTTAAAAATATTAGCAAGTGGATGAGGATCCATAAACTTTTAGCATGTCAAGATGCAAGCAAAAAGGAGGCACATGGTAACACAAGACCGAACGGAAGAGGGGCAAAGAAAAGGCAAAGGTTTTCAAAAATCGTTTTAGAGGTGGGGGAGAGGAAAACGAGAGGCGAATGGAAAATAATGTAATGCAAGGGAGAAGAGTTTATGATGGGTACTTGGTATGGCTTGACTTGGCGTAGATCTCCCCGGCAATGGCGCCAGAAATCCTTCTTGCTACCACTTGAGCATGCGTTGGTTTTCCCTTGAAGAGGAAAGGGTGATGCAGCAAAGTAACTTAAGTATTTCCCTCAGTTTTGAGAACCAAGGTATCAATCTAGTAGGAGACGACACACAAGTCACCTAGTACCTGCACAAACAATCAAGAACCTTGCAACCAACGCGATAAAGGGGTCACTCGCAAAAGTGAGATCTAATAAAGATAGTAAAGTAAATATTTTTTGTATTTTTGTTGTATAGATTGGAAAGTAAAGATTGCAAAATAGTAAACGAGATGCGATATAATGGAAAAGAGTGTAATTAATAGAAAAGAGACCCGGGGGCCATAGGTTTCACTAGTGGCTTCTCTCAAGATAGCATATTTACGGTGGGTGAACAAATTACTGCCGAGCAATTGATAGAAAAGCGCATAATTATGAAGACATCTAAGGCAATGATCATGAATATAGGTATCACGTTCATGTCAAGTAGACCAAAACAATTCTGAATCTACTACTACTACTCCACACATTGACCGTTATCCAGCATGCATCTAGAGTATTAAGTTCATAAGAACGGAGTAACGCATTAAGCAAGATGACATGATATAGAGGGATAAACTCAAGAAATATGATATAGACCCCATATTTTTATCCTCGATGGCAACAATACAATACGTGCCTTGCTTCCCCTACTGTCACTGGGAAAGGACACCACAAGATTGAACCCAAAGCTAAGCACTTCTCCCACTGCAAGAAAGATCAATCTAGTAGGCCAAACTAAACCGATAATTCGAAGAGACGTGCAAAGATAGCAAATCATGCATATAAGAATTCATAGAAGAACCAAATAATATTCATAGATAATCTTGTTCATAAATCCACAATTCATTGGATCTCAGCAAACACACCGCAGAAGAGTATTACATCAATAGATCTCCAAGAACATTGAGGAGAACTTTGTATTGAGAATCAAAGAGAGAGAAGAAGCCATCTACCTAATAACTATGGACCCGGAGGTCTGTGGTAAACTACTCACGCTTCATCAGAGAGGCAATGGTGTTGATGTAGAAGCCCTCCATGATCGATTCCCCCTCCAGCAGATAGCCGGAAAAGGCCCAAAGATGGGATCTCATGGGTAGAGAAGGTAGCGGTGGCTGAAAAGTGGTTTCATGGCTCCCCCTGATGTTTCTAGGGTATAAGATTATATATAGGAGAAATAAGTACGTCGGTGGAGCTACGAGGGGCCCATGAGGTTGGGGGGGCGTGCCTACCCCCCTGGGAACGCCCTCCTACCTCGTGGACGCCTCGTGGCATTTCTAACTGAAGGAAATATGCCCTAGAGGCAATAATAAAGTTATTATTTATTTCCTTATTTCATGATAAATGTTTATTATTCATGCTAGAATTATATTAACCGGAAACATAATACATGTGTGAATACATAGACAAACATAGTGTGACTAGTATGCCTCTACTTGACTAGCTCGTTGAATCAAAGATGGTTAAGTTTCCTAGCCATAGACATGAGTTGTCATTTGATTAACGGGATCACATCATTAGGAGAATGATGTGATTGACATGACCCATTTCGTTAGCATAGCACTTGATCGTATAGTATGTTGCTATTGCTTTCTTCATGACTTATACATGTTCCTGTAACTATGAGATTACGCAACTCCCGTTTACCGGAGGAACACTTTGGGTGCTACCAAACGTCACAACGTGAATCGGGTGATTATAAAGGAGTACTACAGGTGTCTCCAAAGGTACATATTGGGTTGGCGATTTCGAGATTAGGTTTTGTCACTCCGATTGTCTGGAGAGGTATCTCTGGGCCCTCTCGGTAATGCACATCACTATAAGCCTTGCAAGCAATGTGACTAATGAGTTAGTTGTGGGATGATGCATTACGTAACGAGTAAAGAGACTTGCCGTAACGAGATTGAACTAGGTATTGATACCGACGATCGAATCTCGTGCAAGTAACAAACCGATGACAAAGGAACAACGATGTTGTTATGCGGTTTGACCGATAAAGATCTTCGTAGAATATGTAGGAGCCAATATGGGCATCCATGTTCCGCTAATGGTTATTGACCAAGAATAGTTCTAGGTCATGTCTACATAGTTCTCGAACCCGTAGGGTCCGCACGCTTAACGTTACGATGACAGTTATATTATGAGTTTATGCGTTTTGATGTACCGAAGGAGTTTGGAGTCCCGGATGAGATCGGGGACATGACGAGGAGTCTCGAAATGGTCGAGACGTAAAGATCGATATATTGGACGACTATATTTGGAGTTCGGAAAGGTTCCGAGTGATTCGGGTATTTATCGGAGTACGAGAGAGTTACGGAATTCGCCGGGAGAAGTATTGGGCCTTATTGGGCCTCTCGGAAAGAGAGAGGGCTGCCTGGGCAGGCCGCGCTTCCCAAGGCCTAGTCCGAATTGGACTAGGGGGAGGGGCCGCACCCCCTCCTTCCTTCCCTTCTCTCTTCCCTTTCCTTGTCTCCTACTCCTACTACATGGAAGGACTCCTAGTTGGACTAGGAAAGGGGGAATCCTACTCCCGGTGGGGTAGGACTCCCCATGGCGCGCCCCTCCTAGGGCCGGCCTCCTCCTCCCTTCCTCCTTTATATACGGGGGTAGGGGGCACCCCATAGACACACAAGTTGATCTACGGATCGTTCCTTAGCCATGTGCGGTGCCCCCTTCCACCATATTCCACCTCGGTCATATCGTCACGGAGCTTAGGCGAAGCCCTGTGCTGGTAGAACATCATCATCGTCACCATGCTGTCGTGCTGACGGAACTCATCTCCAGAGCCTTTGCTGGATCGGAGGGCCGGAGATCGTCATCGAGCTGAAGGTGTGCTGAACTCGGAGGCTCCGTACGTTCGGTGCTTGGATCGGTCGGATCGTGAAGACGTACGACTATATCAACCACGTTGTCATAACGCTTCCGCTTACGGTCTACGAGGGTACGTGGACGAACACTCTTCCCTCTCGTTGCTATATCGTCACCATGATCTTGCGTGTGCGTAGGAAATTTTGAAATTACTACGTTCCCCAACACTAACTTCAACTCGAAGTCATCTGGTTTGCTTTTGGTCCAGGAAGGATCACGCGAAGGTTTCATTCCGTTTGGACTCCGTTTGGCATTCCTTTTCCACAAAACTCTAAAATAGCCAAAAAATAGAAACTGGCACTGGGCCTCCGGTTAATAGGTTAGTCCCAAAAATAATATAAAAGAGCATATTAAAGCCCATTAAACATCCATAATAGATAATATAATAGCATGGAACAATCAAAAGTTATAGATACATTGGAGACGTATCATGGCAGCTGGAATTGATTTTCGTCGACTCCCTAGGGTCTGGAATATTGGGGTATTTATAGAGCAAAGAGGCGGTGCAGGAGGCCACCGAGGTGGGCACAACCCACCTGGGCGCGCCTAGGCCCCCAGGGGCGCCCTGGTGGGTTGTGCTCCCCTTGGAGCACCCCTCTGGCACTTCTTTGGCCCAACATGTGTCTTCTGGTCTAGAAAAAATCCACAAAAAGTTTCGCTACGTTTGGACTCCGTTTGGTATTGATTTCTTATGATGTAAAAAACAAGCAGAAAACAGCAACCGACACTGGGCACTATGTCAATAGGTTAGTACCAAAAAATGATATGAAATGATTGTAAAATATCCAAGAATGATAATATAACAGCATGGAACAATCAAATTATAGATACGTTGGAGACGTATCATCTACTTGTACTATTAAAGACGGTAACGGAAGAGGCGAAGTACATTCTGGTGGCTGAACAAGGTGAAGTCGAATGCCCATATTGTGCCCTCCTCCATGCAGAAGGCACGCACAACTCTAGTCCAACCCCTTGTGATGGCCGGCCGCCCATCCTTCACGATCTTCATGAAAACATCTAGATAATCTTCGTGTTCTAGTAGAAATACTTTAACCTTTGCATGCCCACCAATCATGTAGTTTGAGAGGTAATCTCGAGTAATCTGCTTTGGGAACCACTTCAAAGGAAAAAAGATTCAGACTTTGTTATCTAACAAAACTCATTATGGGCAGTAAAAAGAAGGTTGCAGAGTTCTTACTTACCATCCTGCAGTTTGCTGTTGTCTTGGATAAAGTGTAAACAAATAGTTTAATTGCCATCTTTTGACCCATTTTACTAACAATCTTTATCAGCTTCCTCACTTGATACTGGTTCATCAATATCTCATTTCCCCATACGTAGAAAAGGTCGAAGCACGAATCTTTACCAATGACATATGTACCTAAAAGCACCAAGTTAATATTAGAAGCTAAACAACAATTGCAAAATGATGTAGTACAACACTCTTTTATAATATCTTATAACATCCAATATAGTCACATATTAGACGAATTAACATCTTATATTATAGGCTGGAAGGAGTTTATTGCATTCTTACAAATTATCGGCTGATTAACTGTTCCTGTATCCCTGGGTTAGAGTTAGTTTGAGCTAGTTCAGTCTCAAATATCCCTAAACTATATCCAAACATGAGGGCTAGTTTAGCTAGTTGCATCTAATCCACCCAAAAAAATATCCAACCAAGAGGTGCTAATTGGAGCTAGTTCTCCTAGTGCATTTATTGTCAATCTAACCTTGTCATCTAAACACCTCTTTGGATGGAGTTAGTTCAGGGTTAGTCATGAGCTAGAAACTAACTCTAACCTCTAGATAAGTTGAGTATCCAAGCAGGGTTGTGTTGTTGTTGTTGTTGTTGTTGCTGCTGCTCTTCTACGTATATCTAGACATCATCAGAACATTAAGGTAACATGCTTCCTTGTTGCTATGTAGCCTAGGATTGCATATTTAGACATTAAGTACAGTGCATGTTGCTATGTAGCCTCAGATATATTACCTATGGCCCTAGTTAACCTAATGATAAATGGGCTACAGATATATTCAGTTAAAAGTCTAGTTCACCGATTAGTCCCTTATCAGCCCCCGGTCTATATGGTACCAGCTACTGATATCCTGAACAACGAGTATATATAAGCCATGGGATGAAACTAACCTCGATGGAAAACAGCAGTTGTTCCCAAAATTGTCTTGTGTAGGTACGTCGAGAGGCATGTTAAGCACAACAGGCTAAACATCGACCTTAATCCATGGCAGACAAAATAATCTCCAAAAGGTAGCTTCAGTGTGCAGGTTTAAGCATGCTAGTAAAGCTAAGCAAGTGGAAAGGTGTGTTAACTACAACATGCCTAACATTTAACAACAAGCAAACATAGTCATTCAAACGGGTATTGTGCCGGTCTAAGTACACTAGTTATTGTTAAATAAAAATGGAAAGGCGTGTTAACTACAAGATGCAGCAACCAAATGTAGTCATTCATAGTGGTATTGTTGAAACTGGTATTGATTGCACAGTTCATACTTGCACATATAGAACATCACGTTGTGAATAGCTGGAATAAACAAGGCATACTACGAACAACCAAAGATAGCATTTGAAACTGGACATATGCTAACTACAAACAACCGAACAATAAAAAAACTTTAAAAGAGGCATATGCTAGCTATAATAGGCTTAATAGCAAGAAAATATATGCATTCCTGTCGGTATGTTTAAAACTGGATTGATGAAATGTACTGCACAGTAAATAATTGCACATATAGATCATCACATTGTGAACAACTGAAATAAACAAGGCATACTGCAAACAACCAAATATAGCAATTAAAACTGGACATACACTACAAGAAATATGTCAACTTGTGACCACCACTATTGGTCACTGAAAGGTCACAAATTTCCATTTGCGACCTTTTTGTGACCAAAAACAGAAGGTCAAAAGCTGGCCGTCATAAACTGACTATAGCGACCTTTCTTCTGGAATGGTCGAAGATGTTTACGACCAAAATATTCCTACTGTGGCGTTTTGGTCACTAGCAACCTCCCCAAGCCACGTAGGCATCCAGCGTGGCGATCTGACGTGGCACAAGATTCAGCCCGGTCCAATTGGGTGTTTTACATGGGCCGAGCCCATTAATTCGGCCTTTTTAATATTTATTTTTCCTATTAATTTTTGCTAGCTACATGGGCTGGCCCAGCTATAATTCGGCCTTTTTATTTTTGGGTTGTTGCCCATTTTTTCTTTTTTTTTTCAAATGGGTCCCAATTGTCAGGGTCTGATATGTGGGTCCCAAATTTTTTATTCTGGTTTGTGGGTCCTTGCTGTTCCTCAGATTTCAATATGCCAATAATTAAACAACCAATATTTAAATCAAAATAGACAGAAAACAAGTGTAATACTTCAAATAACAAGAAGCAACAATCTGTTACATCAACACACATACAACATTTCATTCAAAAACAGAGAGAAGATACATGAAATTCTGGAGTTCACAATGCCCAAATAACCTATCTATTATTACATAACTTGCTATACAAAAATGTCTTGGCGCTTCTTTGAACATCTTCTTTCGTCTTGAATTTAGGCAAAATATCTGCCAACAAGAAAACAGTAACAATGAGGATATAGTGAATAACAACAGCAGAAGTGATGGGGTGCATGAAAATTAAGAAGAGCTAGAGCAATTCGCATGAAAATTAAGAAGTGCTATTCAAGATGAATGCCATGAAGTTTTCGTGCACGCTATGCCAAGTCACCGACATGTAGCATGCATGTGGGCCATAAAACATGATCACAGCTTCAGCACCTACAATAGCCTCGACACAATAGATAAAGCCATGAAGTGATAATAACGGGTGTGATGAGAAACTTAACGCTCTTTTAATTACTATGAGCAACAAAACATCTAGTTTCAGATACTCATTCATATACTTATTATATGCTGACATGGATTGTAGAGGTTAACAACAAAACTAAAACTGGAACTTGTCATAAGCTAACAAAAAACACATTCCAAAACTATCTGTATAAAACATCTGTAATAGGAAAGTTCAAATAGGTTTATAAATGCACAAATAACTTGAGGAAAAGTAGCCAACTATGTATGAATCCAGTTCACTAGAGCATTTTATGAAAAAAAATATGATGTCCAGCAAGGAAACAAAGAATGGGACAAGTACTAATTCTGGATAACATGTCCAGGAAGGCCATCCAATGGTTTCAGCCACATCCTAATAAACAAGCGACACTCTAATACTACTAATTACCAGCAGTAAATCAAATAGCCAGATGAAGCACCAGCACTTGATCATCAACACAGGGAGGAGCTCACAGTGGTGGTTTGTGCAGCCGATGTCCAACAGCCTCCACTCGTCGCTTGCGAGCACCATGCACCATGCAGCCGATGTACAACCCAGCTTTCCGACCCATCTTGTCATGTCAATTATAAGTGTGAATTTCTATGCAATAGAAAAGGTTTAAAAACTACTCACATTTAGTACTCTTTAAGCCTATATGAAATGCACATAGGACCAGTACAACAATGCATGGGCAAACAGGCAATGCGAGAGAAATGAATCATCTGAACAGAACATCTGGGGAAAAGAGCAGAGCATGTGGTTGATGTTTCACTAGCTAGTGTAGCATAGGAGCAACAGAGTGCGGCACTGCCTAATCTAGGAGAAACCGAATTCATTCAATAACTCTGAACCGCGAAATCTCCCTTTCAAAGAAACATAGTAGGTATTATATATGCTACACAAAGATGCACTAAATTTTCTGGCGATCATGGCAGTAGGACGGCAGGCACATCGTCAGACTAAAACAGACTGTTATGTGCATGCAGATGCACTAAAAGAAACTAAAGATCATTTATCTTAAGGATTCCACATAGCTGCCAAACATGCTTATCATGAAATATTGCCAAGCACTTCATCTATTCAAAAGCAAGACTGGACAGAGCTGTGTAGACCATACGCAGCTGCTGATACAAATTCAAAAGCAAGACTGGAACCGGCTGTGTAGACCAAACGCAGCTGCTGATACTTCATCTATTCTAGATTGTCCGATTATTGATTAGAATTCCTTAACTATACATGTTTCAATTCGATCCAGATCAACTGTAGAGCATCACCAACCAAGACAGCTAATGCTAAGCAGCCATGAAGTGGTTTTTGCTCTCTTCACTGTGCGCAGCTGAGAAATTTACCGACTAGCAGTAGTAGAGCAAGTCAGCTCGGCCAGCTGCAAAAGTAAACCCCAAATAGTAAGTAATCTTGGGCACTAGTCAGGGGTTTGTCTGCACTGTTTGATGTACGCAGCTGCTAAACTTGCTGCCTGGCATTGACTAGCGTGAGGCAGCACGGCCAGCTGCAAGAACAAAAAGAGGACAAATACTACCGGTGCTAGGAATCGCACTGCCATCAGCAATCAGCGTCTACCTTACAGATCTAAACAACCAGCGTCAAATAAGTCCAAACAATCAACGTCTAGTCATGCGATGATTCAGGCATGCGAAAAAGACACAGATTAGGACGGATATGAGATGATAGGGAAAGGGTTACCTCGCACTAGGAGAAGAGACTGGCCTCGGCGGCCTCCAAGGCAGCTCGCCAGCTCGCGGCGTCACAGAAGTTGAGGACGGGGGGCTCGGCGGAGGCAGCGGAGGAAGAGGAAGGGACTGGCGCGCGAAGCAGAGGGAGGGGTGGGTCGAAGGGCACCACGGTGGCCGCCGAGTAGGATGCGGCAAGGAGGGTTGCACGAGTCCTTCAGATCTCGCGATGGCTGGAGGTCGCAGCCAGATCGAGGGCTTGACGACGACCTGTGTGAGGAAGAAAAACAAATTGGGCATGTGTGAGCAACATCTAGATCGAATCGAAAGGAGAAGAGAAGAGGGCGAGAGAAGACCTTGTTGACGAGTTCCATGGTGTCGAGCGCGTGACGAGGGCGCGGATTCGGAAGCAACACGGCAGATCTGGCCACCGCCTGACCTGCTGCTGCTCAACGGGGGGAGATGAGGACGAGGGCTATTGGATCTGGGGGAGAACGGGGAGGCGGCGATGGAGAAGGGGATCTAGGAGAGAAGGGGGGAGGGCGTCCAGGAGCGCCGCGGCGTGCGGCGGTGCGGTGGCGGCCGCGGCTAGGGTTTCGGCGAGCGGGTGCGGGTGCGGGATTGGAACGATGGTGAGTGCGTGCGTGGGGTTTGGAACGGTGGTGAGTGGGTGCGTGGGGTCTGCGGGTACGATGGGGAGTGGGGGCGTGGGTGAGAGGGTGAGGGGTGAGGGCTGCCGTTGGATTCCGGAGCATCTGACGGTTATGATGCATGATCCGCATGATAGGCTCCTGGACCAATCAAAACACAGCAAGCAATTTGAAGATTTTATGACCATCTAAATTGGTCGAAATCAATTAGATTAAAGATAATTTTTTTCATGAAAACTTCCTTTTTCATTTTTTGAGTGCTTAAAATGAGTATTTTTAAAGGATCAATCAAATAGTTTTCAAATGATACCATATTTTGCACAAAGTTTGCATTTTGGATTGGCAAACAATATTGACAAAGAGAGTTTTTATTTTCTTTGCACGAAAAATCAATTTTCCATTTTTCGAGTGCCCGCCGATTCAGCTGGAAACGGGTCAAATTTGAACTGTAGTTGCCTCGTAGTTTGCTATTTATTTTTTCAAAAAATCATTTCTAGGTACATAAGTATCTATTTAATCAGAGAAACACCAAAAAAATTCCAAGATTCAACCACTAGCTAGGAACGGTCATTCCCGCCGTTTTGACCGCATTTTGAAACGGGCATAAAAAATTCAAAAAATCAAAAAAATGGGAAACCTTCGCATTGTGTCATTATATGTGGCCAAGTTCCCAGGAAAAATAACAAACTTGTAACACGGCAATTATTATAAAAAAGTGTTCTCAGAAACGAGCTATCAAGCGTGAAGATTCATGGCTTTCAAGCCAAATGATCAATCTTATGGCCACATTCATGGCATAGTTTGTTCAAATGATCTCATATTGTGCACAAGGGTGCATATTAGAATGGCAAACAATGTTGCCTAAGGAAGTTTTCATTTTCTTTGGACGAAAAAACCATTTTTCATTTTCCGAGTGCCCGAAAGGAGGTTTTTTTGTGAAGGAACTACCAAATAATTGTTGCAAAATTGGACCAAATCATTTTTCTAAAATACTAGTACATATTTAATGCACAATTGACCAAATGGTTGGTTGAAAAAAGTTTTGATCCACCTCTCGTGAAAAAGACAAATTGCAGCCGATTCAGTTGGAAGCGGGTCAAATTTGAACTGCAGCTGCCTCATAGTTTACTATTTATTTTTTCCAAAAATCATTTCTAGTTACATAAGTATCTATTTAATCATACAAACACCAAAAAAATTCCAAGATTCAACCACTAGCTAGGAACGGTCATTCCGCCTGCTTTTGACCGCATTTTGAAACGGGCATAAAAATTCAAAAAATCAAAAAATTGGAAAACCTTCGCATTGTGTCATTATATGTGGACAAGTTTCCAGGAAAAATAACAAACTTGTAATACGGCAATTATTTTAAAAAAGTGTTCTCAGAAACGAGCTATCAAGTGTGGAGATCAATGGCTTTCAAGCCGAATGATCAATCTTATGGCCACATTCATGGCATAGTTTGTTCAAATGATCTCATATTTTGCACAAGGGTGCATATTAGAATGGCAAACAATGTTTCCTAAGAATTTTTCATTTTCTTTGGACGAAAAAACCATTTTTCATTTTCCGAGTGCCCGAAATGAGGTTTTTTTGTGAAGGAACTACCAAATAATTGTTGCAAAATTGGACCAAATCATTTTTCTAAAATACTAGGCAATATATAATGCACAATTGACAAAATGGTTGGGTGAAAAAAAGTTTTGATCCACCTCTGATGAAAAAGACAAATTGTCGTCGATCCAGCTGGAAATGGGTCAAATTTGAACTGTAGCTGCCTCATAGTTTGCTCTTTATTTTTTCCAAAAACCATTTCTAGGTACATAAGTATCTATTTAATCATAGAAACACCAAAAAAATTCCAAGATTCAACCACTAGCTAGGAATGGTCAAGCCCGCCGTTTTGACCGCATTTTGAAACGGGCATAAAAAATTCAAAAAAAATCAAAAAATTGGAAAACCTTCGCATTGTGTCATTATATGTGGCCAAGTTCCCAGGAAAAATAACAAACTTGTAATACAGCAATTATTTTTGAAAAGTGTTCTCAGAAACGAGCTATCACGTGTGGAGATCAATGGCTTTCAAGCCAAATGATCAATCTTATGGCCACATTCATGGCATAGTTTGTTCAAATGATCTCATATTGTGCACAAGGGTACATCTTGGAATTCCAAACAATGTTGCCTAAGGAAGTTTTCATTTTCTTTGCACGGAAAATTCATTTTTCATTTTCCGAGTGCCCAAAAGGAGGTTTTTTCTGTGAAGGAACTACCAAATAATTGTTGCAAAAATGGACGAAATCAATTTTATAAAATACTAGTACATATATAATGCTCAATTGACAAAATGGTTGGGTAAAAAAAGTTTTGATCCACCTCTAGTGAAAAAGACAAATTGTCGCCGATTCAGCTGGAAACGGGTCAAATTTGAACTGCAGCTGCCTCATAGTTTGCTCTTTATTTTTTCCAAAAATCATTTCTAGGTAAATAAGTATCTATTTAATCAGAAATACATGGTTTGATGGCGAGGCATCAAGGTTTGGACGGTGGTCGAGGGCCCCAACTCTAGAGCGCGTAAGCTCGCATACCCGCCGCGTGGTCACCGCGTGACCGTAGCGTTGCCATGTGTTCTGGGCGGCCTAGGCATGTCTAGTGGGTTGGGCACTCCCCAGGTAGGTGCTAGGAAGAAAATCACAACATAAGATTCTCACGAGGAGACCGATCGATGCTCAAACATGAATAAGCAGCCAAGTGTTTGATTTAAGGTACGGGAAATGCACATGGCTAATGGGCGTGAGTTTTGGCTGAGGTTGATCAGTTATTAAGAAGACCGTCTTCACAAATTTTCAGCTCAAAAGGAGGAGCCTAGGTGGTACTTGCTTTACAAAGTACCACACTGGACATAAATACGAATGTTGAAGCTGGGCTCAAAATAATGAATCAATTGAGCTGGCATTTGGTGGAGGATGGTTATTTGGTCATAGGAAAGCACTGTAGAAAATGGATACCATTTGGACATGCCAAAGTGGTACTTCCTTCACAAAGTGCTGCTTTGAATAGAATAGGAAAATGAATATTTTTGAATTATTTTTGAACTAGGCAAGGAATGTTTTTGACATATTTGATGAAGATATGATCCAAAACATTTATGAGAATTTTTTGGGAATTTTTGGAATAACAGAAATATAGGTTGCTTCACAACCTAGGGCAAAAACTGCCACATGGACATGACACATAGGCAAAACTGATGAGATGGCGCCTAGTCATCACAACCCACCACAATCTACAAGGCTATGACCATCTATATTGGTCATTAACAACTAGAAATAAGGCAGCGGACTAGCACTGTTTGCTTTGTGAATATTTCGTGTAAGGAAATTACGACCTTTCTGACCAAAATGGTCACAATGGTTTAGGGTTTGGAGCCCCCCGAACAGCTTTTGACCAATTGGTCTGAAATGGTCATAAATCTATGACCAATTCTTCCAGGGTCACTGACAAAAGGTCACAAGTTGACATATTTCTTGTAGTGATATTCTCATTACACTACCAAAGGGTCTTGACAAAGCAAATCATGGGTTTCCCCTTGTGAAGAGGCACAGCAAAACTAATCATGGGTTTCCTCACTTGTCACAGATGTGCTCGTTCCCGTGGGAAGAGCACGGACCCTGGATGCGCTCCATGTTCTCACAGATGGGTTCCTTCCCCTTGGAAGAGCACGACTCTAGGGTGCCCTCCCTGATGTCGCGGATGGGCTATTTCCCCTTGGAAGAGCAGACGGGCTCTTTCCCCTTGGAAGAGCCGGAGAGGGTACCCTCCTCGTGATCGCCGTTGATGAGGTCTGACTTCGAAGCTGTGGATCCCAAGCCAGCGTCGCAGTACGTGTCCTTCGAAAATGATAAAAGGGGCTCGATGGCGATGTAGGATGGCAAATTCTTGACATCGAGCCAGAGGAGATCAGCGGCGGGGCCATGGATGAGATCGGCGCTGGTTGAACCTGAGGGGTTGGCGGTGGGCCACTTAACCTGTGACATAGCCCGCCTCAGGCCGTCGCTGTGGACGACCTCGATGTTGTAGCCGGCATCCGTGACATACCCGCATACTCTAGCCCACTGATTGAGTGCCTGCGGCTAGTAATGGTCATCAGCTTCCTCAGCGACATCGGGCGAAGAGACCACGATACACCTCTTTTGGGCCAGCCGCTCCTCGAGCTCCACGGGAAGCATAGCCGGGCTTAGTCCACGACGCTCTGGAGTGGGGGATGGGGATGGGGATGGGGATCTGTTAGAAAGGGGGTATTTGGCAGGTGTCATCTGATAAACTCAAGGCACCCTGGGTATGGAGATCAGTGGGTAAGCTGCACGGGCAAACCGGCAGATGTTGACAATGGAGGCCTTGCTGCGTTGGCGGCGGAGGCGGCGGGGACCTTGCTAGCGAGGGAGGGGTGTGTGTGTGCGCGCCCGAGGAGGTTTTGGTGTGTGTGTGTGTGTGTGTGTGTGTGTGTGTGTGTGTGTGTGTGTGTGTGGAGGGGGAGGGGTGTGTTTGAGGAAATAGCGCGGGTACTGAAAATTTTACCCCGCTGGAGTGAAATCGGGAGTGAAATGCCGAGGCTATTGAAAATTTTGATGATGGTGCATCGCACACGGTTCGGAGATAACAACCGTGTGTTATGAAATAGGAAAACCCTCGACGCGGGCAGATATTGTCGACGGATGCAGCCGGGATTGGGAACATCACACACGGTCGAAACATAATAACTGTGTGTTATCAAACAGAGAAAAGCTGCAGGCGGGTAGATATTTTTGAGTGGGGAAGCCTCGTGGAGCCCAATGTACTGTGCGGATGTGCGTGACAGGGGCACCGGCGTGGCACATGGTTAGTTTGAGTGAACCATGTCTATTGCGTCATCCGACTTGTCTAATGTTGATAAATTTGGTGAAAAATGACGCGGGAGAAGGTCAGAACACGAACACACTTGCATGTGGACCAAATTTATGTATGAAAAGGGTTGTTTGATGTTCAAATACCAAATGCAACTCCTATGTGGCACCTATCTCGCAAAGCGCATGGTATTGCTTGCCCCCCCTCATGTCGGCACGA
This sequence comes from Aegilops speltoides, assembly GCA_021437245.1. Taxonomy (NCBI): domain Eukaryota; kingdom Viridiplantae; phylum Streptophyta; class Magnoliopsida; order Poales; family Poaceae; genus Aegilops; species Aegilops speltoides. The sequence goes on along the minus strand of CM038146.1, from coordinate 84,882,395 downwards.
AGGGAATCCTAATCTATGAATGCATGCCCCCCCCCCAAAGCCGAGGTTAACCTAGCAAAGTGCAAAGTAGCAGCCCCCCACACACACTTTCAGTCGGTGGGCCAGAGAGGCATCTCACCAAGATGGATCGTAAAGCTGACCAAGAATAATCCACCTTGGTCGTACAACCTCTCTCTAGTTGTTGGTCAAAGCGATGGCCGTCCATGCGAGCCCGGAGATGGGCTAGCTCGCCAATAATCACGCAAGTAGCTAGTCCCCAAAGACAACCATTGTGTGCGTGTGGCCTAGATGTATGTATGGAGAGGTGTGTTTTTGAATACACAATGGAACAATTTTGATGTGGCATCGTGCTTCCGAACTAAAAATTTCCACACTGAGTGAGGGTTAGGTTGACGATGCATATGTATGTCACACCACACTTCAAGTTGATGACGGGGATTCATGCATGCATGCGTGCATAGTATATGCGCTCAAACTTAATTAGGTCTGAATCTCACCATGAACTATACTACAATAACACGAACCAAAGGAAGAATAGCCATGGTAACCTATCTTGTTGTCGGTCAAGGTGATCATGGATGTACACGCGGGCCCACGAATATATATGCTTATCACCGATAACCACGCGAGGGAGTGTGCAGTTCAAAGACAACCACTACATGCATATGTATGGAGGTGATGCGTGCATGCATGTTTGAATACCATTTCACAACATTGATGTGGCGCATGCGTCGAAAATCGTACAGTCCCCACATAGAGCAAGATCGGTTCATGACATGTCGTTGTACTAACCACCTCGACTCGATGGGAGGGATTCATGCGTACACATGCATGTGTGTGTGCTCAAACTGTATCATGTCATCCCAGAGCATGACCTATATATACTGTATTACAAGCAAAAAAATAATCCCCTCCTAAGTCCAATTAAGCTCTCTCGTTGTCAGGCAAAAGGTAGCGATGGGCCAAGCGGGCCCACAGATGGAAAGCATCGATATCGCTGATAACCGCTTAAAATGCACAACCACCATCACTTTGCATGTGGGCCATACATATGTTGAATACCCAAAATGCACAACTTTGATGTGCCACATGCCTCAAAAATGGTAAACCCCCCACACAGAGCAAGGTTCATGAAGCGTGCTACATATGATGGTCCCCTTCCCCCTCTTCGACGCATACTATATGCTCCTACCGTAATACAACCCAAAAAGAATCCTCCTTGACGGTGAAATTAATTAACCTCTCCGGATGTAGGTCAAAGTGATGCATGCATCGACGATGGCCTCGTGGGCCCATAGATGGAAGGGTCACACGTGAAGCTAGGATAACCACCACCTGCATGCATGTGGCCCAAAGAGGTGTTGTGTGATGTCTGAATAGTCAATTTCACAACTTTGATGGGGCACGTGCCTTAGAAACTGAAAAGTCCGAACACTGAGTGAGGTGTACTTGTTCACGGACGCGTACGTATAGTATATATGCTAGTCCCCTCCCACCTCTTCGACGCGTACAATATATATACTCCCACCATAACACAAACAAAAAAGATTCTACCTTGCTGGTCAAATTAACCTCACTGCCGGCTGTTCATCAAAGTGACGAATGATGACCTCACGGGCCCATAGAAAGCATCACACGCAAGTATCGAGTGTCGTGTAGGACAATCATCGACTGCATGTGGCCAAAACAAGTATGTATGAAAAGGTTGTGTAATGTTTTAAATAACGAATTCACGACTCTGATGTGGCGCCTGCCTAACAAAACGGCCAACCCACACGGTGGCTCACCATTGTAGTGTACTGCGAGGCACCCGCCACCCCGGACGCACACACCCACACACACACCACGAATCCACCACAACTGCGATGCATGTTAAATTATCCCATGGTGAACATATGTTACCAAAGGTGGGACGTTTTAATTTCAAAAAAACAGAGATCATTAAGACATTTTAGTACATTGATTGATTTTCTACGGGTATAATGTGTAAAAAACAAATTTGAGCTACATGCACATGTGACAGTGCACCTAAATGGATTGCAAAGACAGATGTGCCTCAATGGGTGCATGTTTATTCCCCGTGCAAGAAATTTCAAACATTGAGAATCTTGATTTTTAAATTCTAGTACATCCAAAACTTATATGAAGTTCATGAAACTTATCGTGTTGTCATATGGACACCAATACAAAGTGGCATTGTACTTTTTTTGTCAAATTTGAGACTAGTTTTGATGTAATCTTTATCTAGTTACAAATGGGAGATTATTAATAATTGGGAACCAATATCCCAAACGGATTATTTATTCGAACCATGAGTGTTAGACCAACAATGGATACGTGCCATGCTTCGGTTAAGCAATAAAGCGGCAACATTAATCATCCAAATAGGAAAAAATATGCGCGCCGCCACGCGACCCGTGTGCCGTGCGAGCAGGCATGAGTTGATGGGACGCATGCGAGCAGACCGCTGCGCAGGCAGACCGGGAGGCGTGCGTGCAGGTGTGTGAATTGACGAAGGCGCGCTCACTGCGCAGTTTCATCGGGAGGCATGCAAGTAGCTGTGTGAAATGATGGTAGGCATGCCAGCAATCCGGTGCGTAGGCTCATTGCGAGTCGAGCCAGTGGTTTGACCGCCTCCCGCCTCTCTCCCACAACTCCATATTAATGGTGCCCCTGAGAGGCCGCACCCCCCATCCTTGCCAAACACACAATCCTCTCTCTCCGCCTGCATCCTCGACGCTGCTCTCAGTCCTCAAAGCCGTCAGCGTATGAGGATGCCGTAGAAGCTCCCCATCGGAGGGAGTAGCGACGTCGGGGCTACTAAAGCACCGGAGCACGGTGTGGAGATGGAGACAGAGGTTGCCGTCACCGCCGCGAGTGATGACCCACAAGTATATGCAGTCAATTGTAGCCTTTTCGACAAGTAAGAGTGTCAAACCCAATGAGGGGAAGAAGGAAATGACAAGTGGTTTTGAGCAAGGTATTGTCTGCAAGTGCCAAAATTGTAAGTAGCGGAGTAGTTTGATAGCAAGATAATTTGTAACGAGCAAGTAACAATAGTAGTAACAAAAGTGCAGCAAGGTAGCCCAATCCTTTTGAGGCAAAGGACTGGCCAAAATGGTTTCTTATGATAAGTAAAGTGTTCTTGAGGGTACACGGGAATTTCATCTAGTCACTTTCATCATGTCTGCTTAATTCGTGTTCGGTACTTTGACAATTTGATATGTGGGTGGACCGGTGCTTAGGTGTTGTTCTTAGTTGAACAAACCTCCTACTTATGATTAACCCTCTCGCAAGCATCCGCAACTATGAGAAAAGTATTACGGATAAATTCTATCCATAGCATTAAACTTTTGGATCCAATCGGTCCCTTACGGAATAGCGCATAAACTGGGGTTTAAGCTTCTGTCACCCTTGCAACCCACCATCTAATAACTACTCCACAATGCATTCCCTTAGGCCCAAATATGGTGAAGTTTCATGTAGTCTACGTTCACATGACACCACTAAGAGAATGGCAACATACATATCATCAAAATATCGAACACATATCAAGTTCACATGATTACTTGCAACATGATTTCTCCCATGACCTCAAGAACGAAAGTAACTAATCACAAATGATAAACATGCTCAAGATGAGAGGGGTATTGAATAGAATAATGGATCTTAACATATAATCTTCCACAAAATAAACCATATAGTAATCAACTACAAGATGTAATCAACACTACTAGTCACCCATGAGCACCAATCTATAGTTTTGATACAAAGATTGAACACAAGAGATGAACTAGGGTTTTAGAGGAGTTGGTGCTGTGAACATGTTGATGAAGATAGCCCTCCCCAAGATGGGAGAGTTGTTGGTGATGATGATGACGCTGATTTCACCCTTCGGGAGGGAGGTTCCCCTGGCGGAATCACTCCGCCAGAGGGAAAAAGTGCTCCTGCCCAAGTTCCACTTCGAGGCGGCGCCACTTCCTCCCGAATGTCCTCCTCTGATTTTTTTTCTAGGTTAAAATGACTTATATACCAGAAGATGGGCACCAGAGGTGGGCCGAGGAGGCCAGCACCCACCAGGGCACGCCCAGGTGGGTTGTGCCCACCTGGTGGCCCTCCTTGGTACTTATTTTCTCCAATATTTATTAAAAATTCCATAAAAATCCTCGGGGAGTTTCAGGTCATTTGGAGTTGTGCAGAATAGGTAGCTTGATGTAGCTTTTTCAGGTCCAGATTTCCAGCTGCCAGAATTCTCTCCCTTGGTGCTTACCTTGCATATTATGAGGGAAAAGGCATTAGAGTTACTCCAAAAAGCATTATTATACAATAAAACAACATAAATAATAGTAGGAAAACATGATGCAAAATGGGCGTGTCAACTCCCCCAAGCTTAGACCTCGTTTGTCCTCAAGCAAAAACCGAAATCGAAAAACATGTCCACATGCTTAGAGAGAGAGGTGTCGATAAAAACAAAAATACGAACATAGCAGCATCATGTGACTTATTATAATAGCAACAAACTATAATATAAACTTTTATCATAGCACTTTTATCATAGACTTCTTATGAACAAGTGACAATTCATCACAACATCGAAGTATAAAGCATAAAATCTATTGGAAACCAACAAACTATGTTCTCAGTCAACTTTGCAACTACAATTTATCATCTTTTCAGGAAGGGTCACGTATCGGAGCCTTTAGGCAAGTCCACATACTCAACCATCATTTAGTCTTCTATGTACACCTGAGAAAAACGTTTCAACCGGACACAAAGAAAGATAGGGGCTTATAGTTTCGCCTCCCAACACACTCACCTCAAGGGTGATGTCAACAATAATAACTCATGCTACCCATATTCAACTAGACATATGTGCCTAGATCTTTCCTCACCACATGATGCTTTCCAAAGGAGAAAAATAAAAGTAATAGAGAGAAAAACTTTGACTCTTGCATGAAACTAAATACATGAAAGTAAAAGATAGGCCCTTCGCAGAGGGAAGCAGAGGTTGCCATGCGCTTTTTGTTTGTATGCTCAACCCCTTAGTGCAAGAGAACGTCACGTTATATTGCCCCTTGTGATGGTAACCTTTATTATGCAGTCTGTTGCTTTTATTCTTCAGCACGACAAGTTCGTACAACGCTCAATTTTCCCATACACTAAATGATCTCACATTTTTATAAGCAATTTTTATTGCCCTTTTGTAATGCCCCGGATTCGATGCGCCAGGTGTCTGCCAGTTATTTCCCCTCGTTGCCATGTCATTTTCTTGCGTGTTGCATTTTATCATGTCATCTTGTGCATCTCATTTTGCATACGTGTTCGTCTCATGCATCCGAGCATTTTCCCCGTTGTCCGTTTTGCAATCCGACACTCCTATGCCCTCCGGCGTTCCCCTTTTTGTCTCTCGTTGTGAGTGGGTGTTAAACGTTCTCGGAATGGCCCGAGGTTTGCCAAGCGGCCTTGGTATAGCACCGGTAGACCGCCTGTCAAGTTTCGTGCCATTTGGAGGTCGTTTGATACTCCAACGGTTAACCGGGTAACCGTAAAAGCCCTCTTTGAGTTGCAGCCCAACACCCCTTCCAAAGTGGCCCAAAACCCACCAAACTCCCCTCCATTCTCTCGGTCGTTCGATCACGATCGCGTGGCCGAAAACCGCACCTCATTTGGACTCTCCTAGCTCCCTCTACCTATAAAACTAGATCTCCCCCGAAATTTTCGGATCATTTTCCCCCCGAAACCCTAGCGCCGCTCCTCTCGCCCGCCGGACATGTCCGTCCCGCGCCGGACGTTGTCCGCCGCCGCCGCCCCAGCCAACGGGAGGCCGCCACATCGTCCTGCCCTCCCAGCGCCGCCGTCGCCCGCCCGGGCCCAAAGGGGCCCACCCAGCCAGCAAGCCGCCGCCCGCCCGGAGCCTTGCCCGCATGTCGATCGCTGCGCCGCCACGCATGAGCTCCCTCAGCCTTCCCGCCGCCACGGTCCCGCCTGCCATGACCTCACCACGCGTCTCCGCCGACCTCCGCCGCCCGCTCACTCGCCGCCTGCTCTCCCGTCCTTCTGCCGGCGGTGCGCCCGCCCGGCTCTGGTCGCGCCAGCCTGAGCCCCCTCTGTCAGGGCCCAGCAGCCGCCGCCTCGCCAGCAGCCCTGTCGCCTCCAGCGCCGCCCGCGCCGTCCGCGTCCGCGCCCGCCACCCTTCACCGCCCGCTCCGCCGCCGCGCCCGCCGCCCGCCGGATCCGGCCGGATCCGTCCGGGCCACCTCCCGCGCCTCCCGGCCACCTCTGGCCCCGTCTCCGGCAAGGATTCCTGCGAACCTCGATCTACGTGCAAGTCAACCCTAGATCTGTTTCGGAGGGGTATATTTTTCTAAGTCCCCTAAACTTTTGCATAATCATGCCATGTTTGACCTGCTGTATCTCTGCATCCGTAGCTCCGTTTCGTGCGTATAATATGTCAAATTGTTCGCCTCGACGAGTACTTCATTTCATTCCAGTGCATCATTTTCATTTGACTTCATCTTGATGCCCGAAATGCTGTTGGAAGAGTGCATGTTGATGTTAATCTGTTGAAACTGTTATAACATGCTCATTTGTCATTTTTGCCATGTTTGATGTGTGCATCCTATGGGGTTGATGTCTACATGTGTTTTGATCTATGCCATGCCATCTTTCCAGGGGTGTATGCCATGTATTTTTGTGATCAATGTGGTGACTAGCACAAGCATGCAAACTAGGCTTCGTGATATTGCTGATTTTAGTCCTTGTTCTGTTGTTATTTTGATGCCATGTAAACTTGATGCTACAGAGAGATCCATGCATATTTTGAGATACTTCAGTAAGGGTGTTTTGAACATATGGTTATTTTCTATCCATTCATGCCCTTGTTTGCAATTATGGAGTAGTCTAGCATGTCATTTGAGTGCTCTACTTTTGCTTCAAAATGTTTCCTGGCAGATTGTTTACGTGTTATTCAATTTGGCCAAGCTTGCTATAGTTGATCCTTGCATGCTATGGACTTGTTCTTGACTTGGTTTGTTTCACAAACATGTCTTCTTGATGATGCTATGCTTATCTTGTCATGCAATGACTTGTGATGAGTGAATCGATCTTGTTAAGTAGTGTACTTGCTGTTGCTGTTTTGCTAGGCAGATTCTGTTATATTTTGTTGCTATGTAAACATGCTTCTACTAATCATTCTATGCATAATCTGGAGATGCTCTATAAACATGTTTTGATCTACATGTCATGCTCTATCCATTCATGCCCTTGGGTGCAATTATATCCTATTGTAACATGTTGTAATCTTGCTCCAAAGTTGCTTGACAATGTTGCTGTCAGCCTGTTTACATTAAGTTCAGTTGTTTCCATGTGTTTTGCTAGTGTTCCATGCACCCTATGACCTGGCTCTTGTCATGCTTAGCTTCATAAACATGCCTTCTTACTGTTGGTTGCCTTTCCATGCCATGTATTGCTCTGTGGTGAGTGGTTCAAGCTCACCAACATGCCTACTTATTGTTGTTCCTGCCATGTATGAATCTGTAATATAACTTGCCATGTTTACATGGGTGCCATCATATTTTCTGATCCTTTTTGGCTCATTGTCAGTAAGGGACTTTTGATCTATGCAATTAGTAGATTCATGCCATGCCTTTGTTTGCCATGATAAGTTCCTGTGACATGTTGTTTGATAGCTCTAAACATTGCAACCTGATGTTATTTCTGCCAAGTCTGAAACTGTTATTATTTGCAATCTTCCCATGTGTTTTGGAGCATGTTCTAGTGATTTCTAGAGATAGCTCAGTGTTCATGTTTTGTTATGCTTTACCTGTACTTCATGCCCATGCCTTTTTTTATTATGTTGGGATGTTGTAGCTTGTTGTTTTGATGCTTGTAAGATGCCTAGTTGCTGTTATGGACAGATTGTTGCTATGACTTGTCTAGTGTGCATGTGTTGAACCGTTGCTCCGTTTTGAGTGTGCTCTATATGAAACTTGCTTGATTTTGCATGTAGTTTCATATTATGATGTTGCATCCTTGTTTTGGTGTGTCTGCTTGATGTTTGAGTGCATTTTGCATCAATGCCATGCTTAACTTGTTTTGCTCATATCTTCTAGACCGTAACTCCGAATCTAATTAACTTTATATGTAACTTGACTAGAATTTCGTGTAGATCATCTTGGTGCATCTTAACTTGCTGTTTAACAACTTGAACATAAGGTTTATTCAGTTCTGGACCAATTTCGAAATTTGCATATGAGGACTTACCGGAATTGTTATATGTTGTTCCCGGCCTCATTTAAACTTGCCTTGATGTGTTGTTCTTGTTTGCATCATCTCTTGCCATGAGTAGCTTCATTTAGCTTGGTCAAGCGTCATGCTTGTTGTGCATCATGTCATGTTCATGTGTGGTGTGTTTACTAGGTTGTGTGCTTGTTTTCGATAGTTCCCGTTTCGTTGCGATCGTGAGGATGCGTTTGTCTACGTGTGGTTCGTCCACGTGGCTTCATCTTCTTCATGGACTCGTTCTTATTCCTTGCGGGATTTCAGGCAAGATGACCGCTACCCTGGATCTAACTACTATCATTGCTATGCTAGTTGCTTCGTTCTATTGCTATGCTGTGCTACCTATTACCTGTTTATCAAGCCATCCCATATTGCCATGAACCTCTAACCTTTGACACCCTTCCTAGCAAACCATTGTTTGGCTATGTTACCGCTTTGCTCAGCCCCTCTTATAGCGTTGCTAGCTGCAGGTGAAGTTGAAGATTTCTCCATGGTGGACAGGGTTATGTTGGATATCACAATATCTCTTATATTATTAATGCATCTATATATTCGGTAAAGGGTGGAAGGCTCGGCCTTATGCCTGGTGTTTTGTTCCACTCTTGCCGCCCTAGTTTCCGTCATACCGGTGTTATGTTCCCGGATTTTGTGTTCCTAACGCGGTCGGGTGGTTTATGGGACCCCCGACGGTTCGCTTTGAATAAAACTTGTCCAAAGAAGGCCCAACCTTGGTTTTACCATTTGCCTCACCACCACCTACTTTTTCCCTTGGGAGTCGCTCTCTCGAGGGTCATCTTTATTTTAGCCCCGGGCCAATGCTTGTCTAAGTGTTGGTCCAAACCGAAGCGATGTCCGGCGCCCCTGGCAACCAGGTCTATGCCAACCCGACGTCTGGCTCATCCGGTGTGCCACGAGAACGAGATATGTGCAGCTCCAATCGGGATTTGTCGGCTGGCGGGAGGCTTTGCTGGTCTTGTTTTACCATTGTCGAAATGTCTTGTAAACCGGGATTCCGAGACTGATTGGGTCGCGAGAGCTTGTCATGGGCTAAGTTGGGACACCCCTGCAGGGTATAAACTTTCGAGAGCCGTGCCCGCGGTTACGTGGCAGATGGGAATTTGTTAATGTCCGGTTGTAGATAACTTGACACCAGATCCGAATTAAAACGCATCAACCGCGTGTGTAGCCGTGATGGTCTCTTCTCGGCGGAGTCCGGGAAGTGAACACTGTCTTTGGGTTATGTTTGACGTAAGTAGGAGTTCAGGATCACCTCTTGATCATGGCTAGCTTCACGAACGTTCCGCTTGTTTCTCTTCTCGCTCTTATTTGCGTATGTTAGCCACCATGTCATGCTTAGTCGCTGCTGCAACCTCACCACTTTGCCCCTTCCTTTCCCATTAAGCTTTGCTAGTCTTGATACCCATGGTAATGGGATTGCTGAGTCCTCATGGCTCACAGATTACTACAACAACAGTTGCAGGTACAGGTTATGCGATGATCATGACGCGAGAGCGATGCTTGCTTGCTTTGAGTTGTTCTTCTGCTTCTTTGATCAGGGGCTAGGTATCAGGTCGGCCGCCTGGGCTAGCAGGGTGGATATTGTTTGAGTTTCTATTTATGTATCATCCGTAGTCGGATGTTGATCTCTTGTATGATGATGTTGTATTCGTGTGGCATTGTATGCCTTATGTATGTATCCCCATCTATTATGTAATGTTGATGTAATGATATCCACCTTGCAAAAGCGTCTTCAAGAAGCGCTTCTATCCTTGGTGGGACCTTCGAGTTCCTTTAGGATAGGGTCGCATCTTGGGCGTGACACCTTTTGCACCGATGACAACTTACTTGAAGGATCTTACTCAATCCATAGGTAGGTATGGTGGACTCTCAAACAAGATAGGGTTTAAGGGTTCTCGATGCACAAGTAGTATCTCTACTTAGTGCGGAGTTTTTGGCTTGCAAAGATAGGGGCAAGCACCACATGTTTAAGGATCTATGACAATATGACTTCTATGTGAATATGAACAAACATGAATCATTAGGTTGTCTTCCTTGTCCAACGTCAACAATTTTGGCATATAATATTTTGATGGGTGCTCACAATCACAAAAGATTTCCATGATAATATATTTATATGTGAATCTTCTCTTCCCTTATTAATTATTTCATGTGTTGCATCATTGACCAATGCTATGTTCGTCAATCTAAAATAAAATTTTCTACTTATACTTTTCCTTGTGTAATCTCATCACTTACCATAAGATTAGCATATGATATTTTTATTTTATTTCCTTTCTTTTTATTCCCGCAAGAAAGTAAAGAAGGCAAAACTCAAACTAAACTTTATTATAAGGATTGATCACTAAGCAAACTCATAAAAAGAAAGGATCGAACTAAACTTTTATTCATCTAATAGCAAAAGATAGTCATTGATCGAACTAAGAAAGTAAAGGCAAAAGATAGTGGAGATTGATACGATACCGGGGCACCTCCCCAAGCTTGGCTAAAGCCAAGGGGGGTGCCCATACCCAGTACTCAGTTTTCTTTTGGTGGTGGTGAAGAAGACGGTGGTGATGAAGTAGATGGTTTCTTGTCCTTGGGTTTACACGACAAAGGCTCACCATCATAAGAGGAGGAGTGAGTCTCCCGGATCCTGCAACTAGCAGCCAAACTCATATATACCTTTAAACCTTGCCTCATATTCAAAGACTTGGCTCTGAAAGTCATGGATCTGGCTATGGAGGAAGTTGATTTTCTAGTTGAGGGAGAAGATGATGTCCTTTATGGGCTTGCCATGCACCTTGAGATCACGGGTATAGTCCGTGATCATGAGGTGATTGGCATTGAGTCCATGCTCCACCATCCCCTTGCACTTGAAGATGTCCTGCTCCATAGCTCCAAGCCTAGGCTCCACGGATCCAGTCCCCCCTGGGTCCTTGCACATCGCGGATGTGCAGCACCCCATCGCGCATCTAGATAGCTTATCGGTGTTGCATCACCTCCCATTGATATGGGTTGATGACATTGTTGAAGAACTTGTCCTTGGAGGAGTTTGAAGCGGCCATGGTGGATTGGATCTGACAAAAAAAGCAAGAAAAGAAAACAGGAGATTTCTCCGTGATACGAAGGTTAACAGGTTCGGGAGGTATATATGGATTTCTTATCTTGGGGAACAAGCAGAACGGAAGAAAAACAGAGACCGGAAAGTACCCAAGGTGGGTTTTCTGTAGGATTTGTTCCTGTTCATGCTCAGGTACACAACGTCTAATAATACCATCTACTCCTTCTTTATAAAGATGTGGGTCATCCCAAAAGTAATGTCTTAAATCATAGAAGTATTTTTTTTTCTTTTGTTGGTATGTAAAGCTAGGTGGTATGTATTTAGCAACAATATAATTAGCATAGTCAGCATACCAAGGTGTACTATGAGAAACATTTATTGCAGTTAGTTGTTCATCAGGGAAGTTATCATTAATTTGGTTGTGTGTCATCAAGAATATTTTCAAGCCTAGACAAGTTATCAGCTACGGGGTTCTCTGCTCCTTTATTATCAGTGATATGCAAATCAAATTCTTGTAGAAGAAGAACCCAGCTAATGAGTCTAGGTTTAGCATCTTTATTTTCCATAAGATATTTTATAGCAGCATGATCGGTGTGAACAATTACTTTAGAATCAACAATGTTAGTGAAGGAAATATGCCCTAGAGGCAATAATAAAGTTATTATTTATTTCCTTATATCATGATAAATGTTTATTATTCATGCTAGAATTGTATTAACCGGAAACATAATACATGTGTGAATATATAGACAAACAGAGTGTCACTAGTATGCCTCTACCTGACTAGCTTGTTAATCAAAGATGGTTATGTTTCCTAACCATGGACAAAGAGTTGTTATTTGATTAACGGGATCACATCATTAGTTGAATGATCTGATTGACATGACCCATTCCGTTAGCTTAGCACCCGATCGTTTAGTATGTTGCTATTGCTTTCTTCATGACTTATACATGTTCCTATGACTATGAGATTATGCAACTCCGCTTATTGGAGGAACACTTTGTGTGCTACCAAACGTCACAACGTAATCGGGTGATTATAAAGGTGCTCTACTGGTGTCTCCAAAGGTACTTGTTGGGTTGGCGATTTGAGATTAGGATTTGTCACTCCGAATGTCGGAGAGGTATCTCTGGGCCCTCTCGGTAATGCACATCACTTAAGCCTTGCATGCATTGTGACTAATGAGTTAGTTGCGGGATGATGCATTACGGAATGAGTAAAGAGACTTGCCGGTAATGAGATTGAACTAGGTATTGATATCGACGATCGAATCTCGCAAGTAACATACCGATGACAAAGGAACAACGTATGTTGTTATGCGGTCGACCGATAAAGATCTTCGTAGAATATGTAGGAACCAATATGGGCATCCAGGTCCCGCTATTGGTTATTGACCAAGACGTGTCTCGGTCATGTCTACATTGTTCTCGAACCGTAGGGTCCGCACGCTTAAGGTTTCGATGATGCTTATATTATGAGTTTATGTATTTTGATGTACGAAGGTTGTTCGAGTCCCGGATATGATCACGGACATGACGAGGAGTCTCAAATAGTCGAGACATAAAGATTGATATATTGGACGGATATATTTGGACACGGAAAGGTTCCGGAGAAGTTTGGAGCTCCGGAGGTTACGGAACCCCGGGAGGTATATGGGCCTTATTGGGCCCATGTAGGAGGAAGAGAGAAGGAGCAGGGAGGCGCGCCCCAAGCCCAATCCGACTGGGGAGGGGCGGCCCCCTTTCCTTTCTCCTTCCCCTCTCTTCCTTCCTACTACTAGTACTACTTCCTAATACTAGTACTCCTTCCTTCCCCTCCAAATAAGATAAGGAAAGAGAGGAAACCTACTTGGAGTAGGTTTCCCCCTCCCTATGGCGCCCCCTTGAGGCCGGCCACCTCCTCCCTCCTCCTTATATACGGGGTAGGGGGCACCCTAGGACACACAAGTTGATCATTGATCGCCTTAGCCGTGTCGGTGCCCCCTCCACGATATTACACCTCGATCATATTGTAGCGGTGCTTAGGTGAAGCCTGCGACAGAGAACATCAAGATCTTCACCACGCCGTCAGGCCGACGGAACTCCCCTCGAGCCTCTACTGGTTTGGAGATCGAGGGTGCGCCATCGAGCTGTACGCGTGTCAAGAACTCGGAGGTGCGAAGTAACGGTGCTTGGATCGGTTGGACCGGAGGACGATGACTACTTCCTCTACGTTGCGTCAACGCTTCCGCTTCGGTCTCACGAGGGTACGAGACAACACTCTCCCTCTCATTGCTATGCATCACCATGATCTTGCGTGTGCGTAGGAAATTTTTGAAATTACTACGTTCCCCAACAAAGGCATCCGAGCCAGGTTTTATGGTTTGATGTTATATGCACGAGTAGAACACAAGTGAGTTGTGGGCGATATAAGTCATACCGCTTACCAGCATGTCATACTTTGGTTCGGCGTTATTGTTGGATGAAGCGGCCGGATCGACATTACGCCAGACGCTTACGCGAGACTGGTTTTACCGCCGTGCTTTGCACACAGTGACTAGCGGTGTCGGTTTCTCCAACTTTAGTTGAACCGAGTGTACGCCCGTCCTTGCGAAGGTTAAAACAGCATCAACTTGACAAACTATTGTTGTGGTTTTGATGCGTAGGTGAGATTGGTTCTTGCTTAAGCCCGTAGCAGCCACGTAAAACTTGCAACAACAAAGTAGAGGACGTCTAACTTGTTTTTGCAGGGCATGTTGTGATGTGATATGGTCAAGACGTGATAAGATATAAGTTGTTGTATGAGATGATCATGTTTTGTTGAAGTTATCGGCAACTGGCAGAAGCCCTATGGATGTCTCTTTGTTGCATAAGATGCAAGTGCCAAATAATTGCTTTACTTTATCGCTATACGATAGCAATAGTTCCAAGAGCAATAGTTGGTGAGACAACCATGTGATGACACATTGATATAGATCATGACAGTACTTTGGAGATGGAGATCAAAGGCGCAAGATGATCATGGCCATATCATGTCACATATTTTGATTGCATATGATGTTTATCTATTATACATCTTACTCTTGCTTTGATTGACGGTAGCATTTTAAGATGATCTCTCACTAATTATCAAGAAGTGTTCTCCCTGAGTATGCACCATTGCCAAAGTTCGTCGTGCCCAGACACCACGTGATGATCGGGTGTGATAAGCTCTACGTCCATCTACAACGGGTGCAAGCCAATTTTGCACACGCGGAATACTCAGGTTAAACTTGACGAGCCTAGCATATGCAGATATGGCCTCAGAGCACGGAGACCGAAAGGTCGAGCGTGAATCATATAGTAGATATGATCAACATAGTGATGTTCACCATTGAAAACTACTCCATCTCACGTGATGATCGGTTATGGTTTAGTTGATTTGGATCACGTGATCACTTAGATGACTAGAGAGATGTCTGTCTAAGTGGGAGTTCTAAAGTAATATGATTAATTGAACTTAAATTTATCATGAACTTAGTCCTGGCAGTATTTTGCAAACTATGTTGTAGATCAATAGCTCGCGTTGTTGTTTTCACATGTTTATTTTGATATGTTCCTAGAGATAATTGTGTTGAAAGATGTTAGTAGCAATGATGCGGATTGGATCCGTGATCTGAGGTTTACCCTCATTGCTGCACAGAAGAATTGTGTCCTTAATGCACCGCTAGGTGACAGACCTATTGCAGGAGCAGATGCAGACGTTATGAACGTTTGGCTAGCTCAATATGATGACTACTTGATAGTTTTGTGCACCATGCTTTATGGCTTAGAATCGGGACTTCAAAGATGTTTTGAACATCATGGACCATATGAGATGTTCCAGGAATTGAAGTTAATATTTCAAGCAAATACCCGAGTTGAGAGATATGAAGTCTTCAACAAGTTCTATAGCTAAAAGATGGGGAGAATCGCTCAACTAGTGAGCATGTGCTCAGATTGTCAGGTACTTCAATCGCTTGAATCAAGTGGGAGTTAATCTTCCGATAAGATAGTGATTGACGAATATTCTAGTCACCATCACCAAGTTAGTAGAACTTTGTGATGAACTATAGTATGCAAGGGATGATAAAATGATTCCGAGTTTTTCATGATGATGAAATCGTTGAAGGTAGAAATCAAGAAAGAACATCAAGTGTTGATGGTTAACAAGACCACTAGTTTCAAGAAAAGGGCAAAGGGATAGAAGGGAACTTCAAGAAGAACGGCAAGCAAGTTGCTGCTCAAGTGAAGAAGCCCAAGTCTGGACCTAAGCCTGAGACTAAGTGCTTCTACTGCAAAGGGACTGGTCACTGGAAGCAGAACTACCCCAAGTATTTGGCGGATAAGAAGGATGGCAAAGTGAACAAAGGTATATTTGATATACATGTTATTGATGTGTACTTTACTAGTGTTTATAGCAACCCCTCGGTATTTGGTACTGGTTCAGTTGCTAAGAGTAGTAACTCGAAACGGGTGTTGCAGAATAAACAGAGACTAGTTAAGGGTGAAGTGACGATGTGTGTTGGAAGTGGTTCCAAGATTGATATGATCATCATCGCACACTCCCTATAATTTCGGGATTTGTGTTGAACCTAAATAAGTGTTATTTGGTGTTTGCGTTGAGCATGAATATGATTTGATCATGTTTATTGCAATACGGTTATTCATTTAAGTAAGAGAATAAACTGTTGTTCTGTTTACATGAATAAAACCTTATATGGTTACACACCCAATGAAAATGGTTCATTGGATCTCGATCGTAGTGATACACATATTCATAATATTGAAACCAAAAGATGCAAAGTTAATAATGATAGTGCAACTTATTTGTGGCACTGCCGTTTAGGTCATATTGGTGTAAAGCGCATGAAGAAACTCCATGCTAATGGGATTTTGGAATCACTTGATTATGAATCACTTGATGCTTGCGAACCATGCCTCATGGGCAAGATGACTAAGACTCCGTTCTCCAAAACAATGGAGCAAGCGACTGACTTATTGGAAATAATACATACTGATGTATGCGATCCGATGAGTGTTGAGGCTCGTGGCAAGTATCATTATTTTCTGACCTTCACAGATGATTTGAGCAGATATGGGTATATCTACTTGATGAAACATAAGTCTGAAATAGTTGAAAGCTTCAAAGAATTTCAGAGTGAAGTGGAAGAATCATCGTAACAAGAAAATAAAGTTTCTGCGATCTGATCGCAGAGACGAATATTTGAGTTACGAGTTTGGTCTTCAATTGAAACAATGTGGAATAGTTTCACAGCTCACGCCACCTGGAACACCACAACGTTATGGTGTGTCCGAACGTCGTAACCGCACTTTATTAGATATAGTGCAATCTATGATGTTTCTTACCGATTTACCAATATCGTTTTGGGATCATGCATTAGAGACAGCTGCATTCACGTTTAATAGGGCACCATCTAAATCCGTTGAGATGACACTATATGAACTGTGGTTTAGCAAGAAACCAAAGTTGTCGTTTCTTAAAGTTTGGGGCTGCGATGCTTATGTGAAAAACTTTCATCCTGATAAGCTCAAACCCAAATCGGAGAAGTGCGTCTTCATAGAATACCCAAAGGAAATTTTTGGGTACACCTTCTATCACAGATCCGAAGGCAAAACATTCGTTGCTAATAAATGGATCCTTTCTAGAGAAGGAGTTTCTCTCGAAAGAAGTGAGTGGGAGGAAAGTAGAACTTGATGAGGTAATTGTACCTTCTCCCTTATTGGAAAGTAGTTCATCACAGAAATCTGTTCCTGTGACTACTACGCCAATTAGTGAGGAAGCTAATGATGATGATCATGTAACTTCAGATCAAGTTACTACCGAACCTCGTAGGTCAACCAGAGTGAGATCCGCACCAGAGTGGTACGGTAATCCTGTTCTGGAGGTCATGTTACTTGACCATAACAAACCTACGAACTATGAGGAAGCAATGATGAGCCCAGATTCCGCGAAATGGCTTGAGGCCATGAAATCTGAGATGAGATCCATGTATGAGAACAAAGTGTGGACTTTGGTGGAGTTACCCGATGATCGGCAAGCCATAGAAAATAAATGGATCTTCAAGAGGAAGATAGACGCTGATAGTAGTGTTACTATCTACAAAGCTAGACTTGTCGAAAAAGGTTTTTGACAAAGTTCAAGATGTTGAATACAATGAGATTTTCTCACTCGTATCGATGCTTAAAAGTTTGTCCGAATCATGTTAGCAATTGCCACATTTTTTGAAATCTGGCAAAAGGATGTCAAAACTGCATTTCTTAATGGGTTTATTAAAGAAGAGTTGTATATGATGCAACCAGAAGGTTTTGTCAATCCTAAAGGTGCTAACAAAATGTGCAAGCTCCAGCGATCCATCTATGGACTGGTGCAAGC
Organism: Aegilops speltoides; assembly: GCA_021437245.1. Taxonomy (NCBI): domain Eukaryota; kingdom Viridiplantae; phylum Streptophyta; class Magnoliopsida; order Poales; family Poaceae; genus Aegilops; species Aegilops speltoides. The sequence goes on along the minus strand of CM038146.1, from coordinate 84,864,660 downwards.
ATCTCGGAGTTGGAATATACGCTTTGATAAGTTGATCAAAGCATATAGTTTTATACAGACTTGCGGTGAAGCTCAGTATTTACTAGAAAGTGAGTGGGAGCACTACAGACATTTCTGATAAGTATATGTGAATGACATATTGTAGATCGGAAATAATGTAGAATTATTCTGCAAAGCATAAAGGAGTGTTTGAAAGGAGTTTTTTCAAAGAAAGACCTCGGTAAAGCTGCTTACATATTGAGCATCAATATCTATAGAGATAGATCAAGATGCTTGATAAGTTTTTTCAATGAGTACATACCTTGACAAGATTTTGAAGTAGTTCAATATGGAACAGTCAAAGAAAGAGTTCTTGCCTGTGTTACAAGGTGTGAAATTGAGTAAGACTCAAAACCCGACCACGGCAGAAGATAGAAAGAGAATGAAAGTCATTCCCTATGCCTTGGCCATAGGTTCTATAAAGTATGCCATGCTATGTACCAGATCTATTGTATACCTTACAATCGAGTTTGGCAAGGAGTACAATAGTGATCTAGGAGTAGATCATCGACAGCGATCAAAATTATCCTTAGTGGAATAAGGATATGTTTCTCGATTATGGAAGTGACAAAAGGTTCGTCGTAAAGGGTTACGTCGATGCAAGTTTTGACACCGATCTGGATGACTCTAATTCTTGATCTAGATACATATTGAAAGTGGGAGCAATTAGCTAGAGTAGCTCCGTGCAGAGCATTGTAGACATAGAAAATTGCAAAATACATAACGGATCTGAATGTGAAAGACCCGTTGACTAAGATTGTCTCACAAGCAAAACATGATCACACCTTAGTACTCTTTGGGTGTTAATCACATAGTGATGTGAACTAGATTACTGAATCTAGTAAACCCTTTGGGTGTTGGTCACATGGCGATGTGAACTATGGGTGTTAATCACATGATGATGTGAACTATCGATGTTAATCACATGGTGATGTGATCTAGATTATTGACTCTAGTGCAAGTGGGAGACTGAAGGAAATATGCCCTAGAGGCAATAATAAAGTTATTATTTATTTCCTTATATCATGATAAATGTTTATTATTCATGCTAGAATTGTATTAACCGGAAACATAATACATGTGTGAATATATAGACAAACAGAGTGTCACTAGTATGCCTCTACTTGACTAGCTTGTTAATAAAAGATGGTTATGTTTCCTAACCATGGACAAAGAGTTGTTATTTGATTAACGGGATCACATCATTAGTTGAATGATCTGATTGACATGACCCATTCCGTTAGCTTAGCACCCGATCGTTTAGTATGTTGCTATTGCTTTCTTCATGACTTATACATGTTCCTATGACTATGAGATTATGCAACTCCGCTTATCGGAGGAACACTTTGTGTGCTACTAAACGTCACAACGAATCGGGTGATTATAAAGGTGCTCTACAGGTGTCTCCAAAGGTACTTGTTGGGTTGGCGATTTCGAGATTAGGATTTGTCACTCCGATGTCGGAGAGGTATCTCTGGGCCCTCTCGGTAATGCACATCACTTAAGCCTTGCAAGCATTGTGACTAATGAGTTAGTTGGGGATGATGTATTACGGAACGAGTAAAGAGACTTGCGGTAACGAGATTGAACTAGGTATTGATATCGACGATCGAATCTCGGGCAAGTAACATACCGATGACAAAGGAACAACGATGTTGTTATGCGGTCCGACCGATAAAGATCTTCGTAGAATATGTAGGAACCAATATGGGCATCCAGGTCCCGCTATTGGTTATTGACCAAGACGTGTCTCGGTCATGTCTACATTGTTCTCGAACCGTAGGGTCCGCACGCTTAAGGTTTCATGATGGTTATATTATGAGTTTATGTATTTTGATGTACGAAGGTTGTTGAGTCCCTGATATGATCACGGACATGACGAGGAGTCTCGAAATGGTCGAGACATAAAGATTGATATATTGGACGGATATATTTGGATTCGGAAAGGTTCCGGAGAAGTTTGGAGCTCCGGAGGTTACGGAACCCCCGGAGGTATATGGGCCTTATTGGGCCCATGTAGGAGGAAGAGAGAAGGAGCAAGGGAGGCGCGCCCAAGCCCAATCCGAATTGGGGAGGGGGCCGCCCCCTCCTTTCTCCTTCCCCTCTTCCTTCCTACTACTAGTACTACTTCCTAATACTAGTACTCCTTCCTTCCCCTCCAAATAAGATAAGGAAAGAGAGGGAAACCTACTTGGAGTAGGTTTCCCCCTATGGCGCCCCCTTGAGGCCGCCACCTCCTCCCTCCTCCTTTATATACGGGGTAGGGGCACCCTAGGACACACAAGTTGATCATTGATCGCCCTTAGCCGTGTGCGGTGCCCCCTCCACGATATTACACCTCGATCATATTGTAGCGGTGCTTAGGCGAAGCCTGCGACAGAGAACATCAAGATCGTCACCACGCCGTCGTCTTGACGGAACTCCCCTCGAGCCTCTCTTGGATTGGAGATCGAGGGTGCGTCATCGAGCTATACGCGTGTCAAGAACTCGGAGGTGCCGGAGTAACGGTGCTTGGATCGGTTGGACCGGGAGGACGTACGACTACTTCCTCTATGTTGCGTCAATGCTTCCGCTTCGGTCTACGAGGGTACGTAGACAACACTCTCCCCTCTCGTTGCTATGCATCACCATGATCTTGCGTGTGCGTAGGAAATTTTTTGAAATTACTACGTTCCCCAACAGTTAGATCTGAATTTATCACAAGCAAACACCACTACTAAGAATTCTTTTTCAGTAGTAGCATAGTTCTGTTGAGCACTGTCTATAGTTTTACTAGCATAATGAATAAAATTTAGTTTCTTATCAGCTCTTTGTCCTAGAACAGCACCAACAACATAATCGCTAGCATCACACATAATCTCAAAAGGCAAGTTCCAATCAGGTGGTTGAACAACAGGTGCAGTAGTTAAGGCTTTCTTTAGTGTTTCAAAGGCTTCCATACAAATATCATCAAACACAAAGGGAATATCCTTTTGCAAAAGATTAGTAAGGGACTGATACGTCTCCAACGTATCTATAATTTATGAAGTATTCATGCTATTATATTATCCATCTATGATATTTTATATGCATTTATATGTCATTTTATATGATTTTTGGGACTAACCTATTAACCTAGAGCCCAGTGCCAGTTTCTATTTTCTCCTTGTTTTAGTGTTTTACAGAAAAGGGATACCAAACGGAGTCCAATTGACGTGCCATTTTTTGAGGATTTTTTCTGGACCAAAAGAAGACCACGGAGCATCGGAGTTGGGCCAGAGGAGTCCCGGGCTGCCCACGAGAGTGGGGGCGCCCCCCCCCCCTAGGGCGCGGCCCCCTATCTCGTGGACAGCCCGGAGGCCCCCTTGACGTGAAACCAACACCAAAAATTCCTATAAATAGAGAAACCTTCGGGAATTAACCTAGATCAGAAGTTTCGCCGCCGCAAGCCTCTGTAGCCACGAGAAATCAATCTAGGCCCTCTCTGGCACCCTGCCGGAGGGGGCCATCATCGCCGGAGGATCTCAGAGGGGCCATCTTCGCCATGAAGGCCAAGGACCAGAGGGGGAAATCCATGGAGGAGGAAGCACAAGGGGGAGTGTCGGTGTCAAAACCGGCGGATCTCGGGTAGGGGGTCCCGAACTGTGCGTCTAGGTGGATGGTAACAAGAGACGAGGGACACAATGTTTTTACCCAGGTTCGGGCCCTCTCGATGGAGGTAAAACCCTACGTCCTGCTTGATTAATATTGATGATATGGGTAGTACAAGAGTAGATCTACCACGAGATCAAGGAGGCTAAACCCTAGAAGCTAGCCTAAGGTATGATTGTTGAGATGTAATGTTCGTCCTACGGACTAGGGCCCTCCGGTTTATATAGACACCGGAGAGGCTAGGGTTACACAGAGTCGGTTACAATGGTAGGAGATCTACATATCCGTATTGCCAAGCTTGCCTTCCACGCCAAGGAAAGTACCTTCCGACACGAGCCGAGTCTTCAATCTTCTATCTTCGTAGTCCGGGAGTCCGGCGGATATTGATAGTCCGCTGTCCGGACACCCCTAGTCCAGACTCCTCGAGTCTCGAACCAGTCTTCAATGACGATAAGTCCGGCGTGCATAATGTTCGCATTGCAAGGCGGGTTCCTTTCCTTGAAAAATTCGAAAAGATAATGAACACCGTGATAGTGTCTGCTCGCAAAATAAATTCCACATTCCAACGTAGAGAATAAAATATACACTTAGCTCAATCTGCTGACGTATTATGCGGCGTGACATCACACCGCAGCCAAGCCCTCGCTTGAATCGTTTTATTATTTCGCCTCAAGACGCTTAGCGAAGCGGTTTCCTTGGCACGTCTTGTCGAGCAGAGATCGTGTTCCCTTTATTCCGGGATTCTCATCAATACGTGCGTGGGTAACCCAACCGCGCCATTGATGGTGGCGCTTGGGAGATAAGCGAGTTTTACCAGGCCGGTGAGGGATGCATAGTTTTGTCCGTCTATATATAAGGGATAAGGATTTACCTTCTCACCTACGCCTCCTTCCTCCTTTGCTTATCCATCCCTGCGAACTCAAGCTCCAACGCCTAAGCTCACAAGATCTCACTCGACCCTTCTCCGAATATGTCCGGAGGGGAGGCAATGGATGGCCTCCACCGCCAAGGAGGAGGACATCACCAAGCTGGCGCGACGCGATACCTTTCAAAGTGATATCGCGCGATCGGCGCCTGGACGCGGCAGCTCATCCCTACCCTGGGCCTCATGAGAGGGTCATCTTCCTTCCCACTTCCTCCGCTGGACTGGGCTTTCCGCTCCATCCATTCGTCCGGGGCTCATGTTTTACTACGGCCTGGATTTCCACGATCCGGCGCCAACTTCGCCCTCAACATCTCGGCGTATCGTCGTGTGCGAGGCCTTTCTCACATCCGCCCCACTTCGCTGTGGCTCAAGACCTTCAACGCTGTCAAGGTTGTGAAGGGGCGCAAGCGGAATGTGGAGGCGCCATATGGGGCAAGCTGCCCAACGTCCCTTGGCTAGAAGGGACCTTCGTGGACTCTGTCAAGGGGTGGCAATCGGGGTGGTTCTACATCACCGAGCCACGCAAGCCTACATGGGCGGCGGCCCCCGAATTTAGATCTGGAATCCCCATGTAGCTCACCTCCTGGAAAGAGAAGGGCTTGCAGTGGGGTGATTCGGTGGAGGTGACGGGACTTCGAGCCTGCATCAAGAAGCTGGTGAGCAATAGGCTCCGGCTCGTCGACGTGGTCCAGGTCATGCTCCTCCGGCGGATTCTCCCATGCCAAGAACGGGTATTTAATCTGTGGGAGTTTAATCCGGAACAGCACCAGACGTTGAGCGGGCTCTTCGATACAACGTACGAAGGCGCCTGGAGGGTGCTGTTCAAGGGCGCCGAAGCCCCCACATCCGCGACCGAAGACCGCAGATTCAGCTCGCAGTCTCCGACTGACGAGGTAAGTGATTCGACCCCATTACGGGACACTTGCAGTAATTATATTGACTCTAGCGAGGTTTTTAATCCGCCTCTTCCTTTGACAGGACTGGATGGAGAAGGCCCAGCTGCTCATCAGCCCGGCTCCCATGCCAGAAGAACCAGTGGATGCCCGCTTAGCAAGGCTGCTGGTTCCGGCACCACACGTGGTGCCGGAGAAGAAGGCCAAGAAGGTGGCCACGGGGACTCGAAAGAGTTCCCGTAATCAGGCGTCTGACGACGACGAGGACTCCTCCCCCAAAGACGAGGAGGAGGAGGAGGAGTACTCTCTCCCGGAGGAGGGAGAGAAGAAGAGGAAGGCCTCCCCAATCGGGGCGGCCGAAGGGTCCAAGAGGGGGAGAACTAACCCCTCAGACAATTTCGCCAACATCAATGTTGGCGAGGAAGAGTGGCCTCCAAGGGCCAGGCGTCCGGCAGGATCGTAAGCATTCAGATCATTTATATGCCGTACATTGCATGCCATGTAGTGTCCTTCTAACGCCGCATTCTCGCTCAGTAGTCCGCCGCTGACGATCTTCCCGACTTCGATGAGCGGGTCTTTGGCGCCGTCGGATGTAAATTCTATCCCGCTGCCTCTACCCCGCGTCCGACGAGGGCGATTTACGAGGCGGAATCCCACAGAGGGACCCGCCAGAGGAGGCTCCGAGGCGCCGTCAGGCGTCCTCCCGGACTTTGTGCCGGACTCTACCTCGGAATCCGTAGCGGTTCCAGAGTCCGGCAAGCGGCCCCTTCGAAAGAAGGGCAGGACCGTGGCACCGGCAGCCTCCGTCCAACCGGAGGCGCCGGATAACCTGCTGGAGGCGCTTAAAGGCGCTTCCATCGAGGAAGAACACCGCACAGAAGGTCCAGCTCGCCAAGGGCGGGCTGACCGAAGCCTGCAACAGCCTTCTAACAGGCTTTGAGGTAAGAAGTTTAAAATAATGTAATGTAATACCGCATAGACAGTAGCCCCTGATGCTTAGTTCGGTGTTCGAAAAGAAAAGCCGGACTAAGGATCTAACAAGATATACGCAGGGTTGCTAAAAAATATGTCAATATGGGTTTGCAGGCTGCGCTGTTGACCTCTGCCGCATTAACGGCGGAGGTCGAGGCGCTGAAGAAGGACCTTGAGCGGTCGGAGCAAGAGCTCGGCCATGTCAAGAGGCAGCTCAAGCAAAAAGAAGGTGAATAACACCACTTTAAATAAGTACCTTACAGAAAAAGGTTTTTGTTGCAAACAAAATTAATAAGGATAATATGTGTAATGCAGGGGCCACTAACGAGGTGGCAGCCCTGAAGGATGCCGTGTCCGTGGCCGAACGCAATGCGGCCACAGAACGGGCTGAGCGAGAAAAACAAGCGGCACTGGTGGCGGAAGTTCGGCAAGAGCTCCAGGCTCTCATGGAAAAGCATGAGAGTTTGGAGCGTGACTCCAAGACTCGAGAGTCCGAGCTTGCCTCGGCTCTCGAAAGTGCCAAGTCCGCCAAGGCCGAGGCCCAGAAGGCCCATCAGGAGGTAGAGGACATGAAGAAGATAGCGGCGGTAAGGCGTTTTCATGCGAGCAAGCATGTTAGTTTAAATTACGGATACTTACCCGAATTCGAGCTCTCGAGGCATTTGCAGATCTCTGCGAGTAGTCGTCGATGCCGCCGCATTCTATCGTGGCGAGGAGGGGAGCTCGACGGAGAAGGTCTTCTGGTCTCAGTATGCTGAGGCCGGCCATCCGGTGCCCCCAAGCGACCAGCTGAAGCAGCTGGTCGAACTCCACAAGGTAGCTGAGGAGGCCATGAAGGGCCTCACAGTCCGGCTGTGGCCTGGACAGGCCATGCCTGGCAGCTACTTTGGCCTAGTGCAGCGGCTGGTGGATGCATGCCCCAGGCTGGATGTAATCAAGCGCTCCGCCTGCATTGAAGGCGCTCGTCGGGCCCTTGCCCGCATAAAGGTGCAATGGGGCAAACTGGATGCGGAGAAGCTTCTCACGGATCCGCCGCCGGGCAAGGAGCATCGCACGCCGGAGCGATATTATAAAGTTGTCCTGAAGGGAGCCTACGATATTGCAGATGAGTGCCCCCTAAATGTAATCTTTGAATGAACTCGTTGTATTTTTATCCTGGGCGCTGGAAACTTCGTTCATACGCGCCATGAGCAACTCTTGTTTAATTTAAAATATTACCTTCTGTGCGGCCGTTTTTAAATCTGAGAGATGGCAATTCGTTGGCTTCAGCCCCCAAGCCACGAGTGCTGGGGTGTTCGGTGATAAACTTGAGCACTCTTGTTCCCATTTTTGGGTCCATCTAGGGAGTCGCTCAACACGACGAACAAGGCGACCGGACTTATAATGCTTGAACACTCTCACTTAGCCATAGAATTCTATAATTTTAAATTTCGGCGAAGCCCCTGGTATTCGAAAGACCGAATCCGGGGCGCTATCCACGCCTTCATCGGACATCATCCGGAACTTCGCTCGAAGCGGCATGAGTCTTTAAGGACCCGAAAAGACCTCTCGAACAGCGACCAGTCTCTCGCCACATCATGCCGGGCAGTTTTAGCTTTCCATCGAGGCGTTAACCTGCTCAACCGGGCGCAATCGCAGTGGTTCTCCCATGCTACCTTAGCCGACGGAACGGAACGTAAGGCACCAAAACATGAGAGCCGCAAACCCAACTATTGACCCAAGACATGATTCGAGCCGATTCATATAATGCTATAAGTTCGGGTGCCGACTTGTGAAAGTGTTCGGACTTAATCGCGCCATAATCTGGGGAACATAAGCCCCTGGCGTATTCGGCCGTACCAAGATGTACGGGTGCAAGATGTCATATAGTGAACATATATATAAGATAACGCAATTGCAATGAAAAAGTAATGTACTTGCGAAAAGGAAGTGCTGCGTTATTTATGAAAGAGCGTCTGCTAATAAAGCGGACTGATACAAATAGTGCGGTAAGCAAGGGGATTGGACTAAATTAACATGTCCCCCTCCAGCGATAAGTTGCGGACTTGGTGTATGTAATCGAATTTAATGCTCGTAATGGAGACCACCTGAGTGTTCATCGCGGCCTTCTTTAGTCCCTGGCTGTTGCATCGTGAGTTCGGCAAGTGTGCCGTCGAACAGGGCTTCTGATTAACAGAGTCCTATATACATAAAAAGAAGAAAAGATAAAAAATAAAACCAGGGGGGGCGCTCGTATGAGCCCCTGGTGTGGTCGAGCCGCACTCTTGGTCCCTTGTGATCAAGCCCCTCCCCTGCGCCCATAGTATCTCCAAAGCGTAATGATGTACGCGGAGTGTTATTCTTGTGATCATACGCGGGCGAGGGTTGGGGCCGCGTTGCTATGCGTGCTTTGATCGCGCCAGGTGGTCTTGGTTAGTGTTGCTCCGGGCGCGCTTTGATGTATCCGGCTTTTTAATTGCCGGACTAGAGAATAGCCGTAGAAGGCTGCTCTGTGCTTCTGCCGCGAGAGCCGCTGTATGTTCCTCCGTTGGGAGGGAGCGTTCCATATTCCCGTTGACCGTAATGACTCCACGAGGGCCTGGCATCTTGAGCTTTAGGTATGCATAATGCGGCACCACGTTGAATTTTGCAAACGCGGTTCATCCGAGCAGGGCATGATAGACGCTGCGGAACGGGACTATATCGAAGATTAACTCTTCGCTTCGGAAATTATCCGGGGATCCGAAGACCACTTCCAGTGTGACTGAGCCTATACAGTTGGCTTCCACTCCTGGGATGACACCTTTAAAGGTTGTCTTGGCAGGTTTGATCCTGGATGGGTCTATGCCCATTTTGCGTAGTGTGTCCTGATAAAGCAGGTTCAGGCTGCTGCTGCCGTCCATCAGGACTCTTGTGAGGTGAAATCCATCGACGATTGGGTCTAAGACCAATGCGGCGAATCCGCCATGGCGTATGCTGGTCGGATGGTCTCGTCGATCGAAAGTGATCGGACAGGAGGACCATGGATTGAACTTTGGGGTGACTGGCTCCATCACGTAGACGTCCCGTAGTGCGCGCTTCCTCTCCCTCTTGGGTATATGGGTCGCATAAATCATATTCACCGTCCCACACTTGTGGGGGAAACCTTCTCGTCCTCTATTGTTCGGCGGCGGGTTTCTTCCTCGTCATCGCTATTTAGCCCTTGTCATTGTGTTCGCAATTAACTTGCCAGCCTGCTTGAACACCCAACAATCTCTATTGGTGTGATTAGCTGGCTTTTCGGGGTGCCATGTATCCGCATGAGCGGTCGAGTATTCGGTCCAGATTGACGGACCCGAGTGGTTCTTTAAATGGCTTCTTCCGTTGACCGGTTTGAGCCTCGAATCCGCATTGATCGCCAGATCCTCCTTGTCGTCGCGTTAAGCACGCGCGCTTGTTTTTGATTCGACGTGGCCTGCCATTGTTGTCCTTAGTGTCCGAACCGCGAGAATTTTTGCGGAGATTGTTACCGCGGGCTAGCTGTTGTCCTCTCCCGCACAAAAGCGGGTCATTAACAATGTGAGGGCTGCCATGGATTTCGGCTTTTCCTGCCCCTGTGCCGGCTAGCCATTCGTCCCGGATGTTATGTTTGAAGGCTGCAAGGGCCTCCGCATCCGGACAGTCGACGATTTGATTTTTCTTCGTCAAGAACCGTGTCCAGAATTGTCTGGCCGATTCGTATGGCTGCTGATAATGTGGCTTAGGTCATCGGCGTCTGTTGGTCGCACATATGTGCCTTGGAAGTTATCAAGGAACGCGGCCTCCAGGTCTTCCCAACACCCAATTGACTCTGCGGGCAGGCTGTTAAGCCAATGCCGAGCTGGTCCTTTAAGCTTGAGTGGGAGATATTTGATGGCGTGGAGATCGTCGCCGCGAGCCATATGGATGTGGAGAAGATAATCTTCGATCCACAACGCGGGATCTGTTGTACCATCGTAAGATTCGATATTTACGGGTTTAAACCCTTCGGGGATCTAATGATCCATTACTTCATCAGTGAAGCATAATGGGTGTGCGGCGCCCCTGTACTGAGCAATATCGCGACGCAGCTCGAGGGAGCGATGTCTGTTATGTTCGGCCCGGCCGGCGTTATGTCCGGCGCGACGGTATTCGTCGTAGGTCGTAGGGCGCCCACGTGATCCATAGATGGATCTGGATTTTCTTGCTTTGTCCTCCAATATGTCTCGTAAGTCTGGCGCGTTCCCTTTTGTCTTCGTATTCTTGGAACGATGCCAGGGTACGATTTTGGCTGGGGGCCTGAATGCCTCTCTGTCGCAGCCACGGGGTGGTCGGTCAGCCATGTCATGCGCTGGTGATGAAGGTGTGTATGCTTCCTCCTCTAATCGGGGGAGCAGCTTGCGTCTTGGGTAACTTTTGGAGGGACGTTCGAGTTTGTACTCTTTGGCCGCGAGGACCTCTGTCCATCGATCGGCCAGCAGATCTTGATCAGCTTGGAGCTGTTGCTGCTTTTTCTTTAGGCTATTTGCCGTGGCCATGAGCCTGCGCTTGAAGCGCTCTTGTTCGACGGGATCCTCGGGTATGACGAATTCGTCATCGTTGAGGCTTACTTCGTCTTTGGAGGGAGGCATGTAGTTATCATCCTCAACCCCCTCGTTTGCTGCCCTCTCGTGGGGGCTTGCTTCCGCATCCTCCTGCGCTGAGTCGTGCAGGAGAGGATTGTCTTCGGCGCTCTCTAGAGTGTTGTTGTCTCCTGTGCCGGAATCTCCATTCTTGCTGTGGCGGGATTTAGAGCGGCGCCGCTGACGCCGGCGAGTCTGCCTCCGCTGCTTCTTCGCCCTCCCCTTCTTTCGGGGTGTCCACCATGTATACGTCATATGACGAGGTGACCTTCCAGTGCCCTGTAGGCGCTGGTTCCTATTCATCTCCGGCATCGTCGTCCATGGCGTCGATGTCATCGGAGTCGTAGTCTAGCATGTCGGTCAAATCCTCGACAGTGGCTACAAAGTGGGTGGTGGGTGGGCTCTAAATTTCTTCGTCGTCCGAACTCCAACCATCTGCCTTGCCTCGCCGGGACTCTCGATAGCGAGAGATGCTTGAGGAATTCAGGATATCGCCGAAAGGCGAAGTCTTTGAAGATGTCCGCGCGGTGAATTCCATAACCGCGCCCAATCCGGATTAATTGGTAGGGCGCTGGAGGCTCGAGTCCGCGAGGAGTCCGCGCCTCGATCACGAAGTTTTGCAGGGACAAGATTGGTATTCGCCCATCGCCGTGGATGTTGAAGCCCCAGGCGGCGTCTATCCACCAGCCTCGATATGGGCAATCGGCCCGCTAGTAGCCAAGCGGATCCGAAAAGGCCACCAAAGCACCGTCCGTGCGGCAGAGCTAGATCATGCCCATCGTCACAAAGTCGCGGCGCGCTTGGCTGTGGCTCGAGTCCGTCAAGATCAAGTCTCCGTGGTCATCGGCCGTGAAGTTTAAGCTTCGAATCGACTGACGGCCAGGGGCGTAGCTTCGATCTGCTCCAGATGGCCAAGAGAATTGCCCGCGGTGCAAAGCCGCCGAATCGAAGATCTGTCTGGGAGAAAAGTCTCACCCGACAGCGTTGATGGTTGAAGATGCCATCGGGCCTATCGGTGACGACGTGAGGAACTCTCAATGAAAGCACCAATGTCGTGTCAAACCGCGGATCTCGGTAGGGGTCCCAAACTGTGCGCCTAGGCGGATGGTAACAAGAGACGAGGGACACAATGTTTTTACCTGTGTTCGGGCCCTCTCGATGGAGGTAAAACCCTACGTCCTGCTTGATTAATATTGATGATATGGGTAGTACAAGAGTAGATCTACCACGAGATCAAGGAGGCTAAACCCTAGAAGCTAGCCTATGGTATGATTGTTGAGATGTAATGTTCGTCCTACGGACTAGGGCCCTCCGGTTTATATAGACACCGGAGAGGCTAGGGTTACACAGAGTCGGTTACAATGGTAGGAGATCTACATATCCGTATTGCCAAGCTTGCCTTCCACGCCAAGGAAAGTACCTTCCGGACACGAGCCGGAGTCTTCAATCTTCTATCTTTGTAGTCTGGGAGTCCGGCGGATATTGATAGTCCGGCTGTCCGGACACCCCTAGTCCAGGACTCCCTTAGGGAGAACCTCTCCTCCTCTCTCTTGGTGGCACAGGAGTGCCATCGGGAGGGGAATCATTGCCGCGGTGATCGTCTTCATCAACATCACCATCATCATCACCATCCTCACCTCTTTTACGCGGTCCACTCTCCCGCACCCCGCTGTAATCCCTACTTGAACATGGTGCTTTATGCTACATATTATGATCCAATGATGTGTTGCCATCCTATGATGTTTTGAGTAGATATCTTTTGTCCTTGAGTTGATTGATGATCTAGATTGGTACGAGTTGTATGTTTTATTTTGGTGCTATCCTATGGTACCCTCCGTGTCACGCAAGCGTGAGGGATTCCCGCTATAGGGTGTTGCAATACGTGCATGATTCACTTATAGTGGGTTGCGTGAGTGACTGAAACACAAACCCGGGTAAGGGGGTTGTTGCGTATGGGATAAAAGGGGACTTGATGCTTTAATGCTATGGTTGGGTTTTACCTTAATGAATCTTTAGTATTTGCGGATGCTTGCTAGAGTTCCAATCATAAGTGCATATGATCCAAGTAGGAAAAGTATGTTAGTTTATGCCTCTCCCTCATATGAAATTGTAATGACAACTATCGATCTTGTTAACAATTGCTTAGGACAATTCCGCACACCGATCCACCATTATTCCACACTCGCTATTTATATTATTTAGTAATATATTCTAAATTTATGATAACAGCACCTACTTTTATATTTTAGCTCTCCGATATCATGCAAAGTTATCCTCTTTATACCCACAACACAGTTTTATTTCTTGTTTCTAGTTGGAAGCAAACGTTCGGTGCACGTAGAGTCGTATCAGTGGCAGATAGGGCTTGAGAGAATATTGATCTTACCTTTAGCTCCTTGTGGGTTTGACACTCCATACTTATCACTTCCACCTTTGGGAATTGCTACGATGATTCCCTGCACTTGGGGATTATCAAGCTCTTTTCTGGCGCCGTTGCCGGGGAGCAATAGCGTGGGGTTGATATTTTCGTGTGTGCTTGTTTACTTTATTCACTAAGTAGATTTTGTTTTTCATTTTTGTTTCTGTTTAGTTGTGGGTGAAACATACAAAAAATTTAAAAATGAAAATACCAAAAAATATTTACTTGCCTCTCATGCCTAAAAACGTTTTTCAAAAAGAGAAGTGCACTACTAGGAAAAGGCATGCTAGTGGCGCACCTGTTTTGCCTTCTAATGGCGCATGGCTGGTGCGCCACTGGCATCACGCCATTAGAATTTCTTTCTAATGGCGCACCACATGTGCGCCATTAGAATCTTGTATTCTAATGGCGCCTTTGGGAGGTCGCGCCATTAGTACTGCTCACAAGATCGCCATTAGAATGCCTCCCGGGGCCATATGAACAAATGTGCTATGGCATTCTAATGGCGCATTAAAAGTACATGCGCCATTAGTGTGATGATCACAGTCGCCATTAGTGTCTTCGTGGTGCGCCATTAGTATGAATATTAGGTTTTATTTTTTTTTGCTTTTCTGATTTTTGCACAGATTACAAAATATTTTATTGCATAGAATATAGACAGCAGCACACAGCAACATCAAATTCATCAAATACAATAGAAGATTAGTCTCCTAATACAATTCATCATATTAGTCTCCGGATTCAAAAGACCGGACAAAGATAAAACATTACAAGTCTCAAGACCGCGAGTATCGAGTTTGCCTTCACATTACAAGTCGATATCGATCATCTAAACTACCATCACATAGAAGAGAGTATGGTCATCACGATGAGCATCATCGCGATCAAACTGGTCTTCATCCGGTTCCTCCAACGCCCTCCTCTCTCCCGCTAGATAGCGGGCGTATCTAGATTCGGCCTCCGCCCTAGTGGTGTACCCTTTGTAACTATTACCGCTGAACGGTGAACCTGTCTCCGACACTCCTCCCGATCATCGTAGACTCAGGGAACCTTACCCTTGTACCACGACATACGGCGGCATCTCTATGCACAAGCCAAACAATGCACAATACATAAGCAATGTGTAAGTATGCAACAAAAGGATCGGAAGAGAAAAGCAAGACATTAATAGCACGATTCATGGTCCTACTAATAAAATAGCATCGATTACATCTAAGTTGAACAACCGTCCAAACCAAAGAGACATACGAATTCATTAAAAGTTTAATTACAACATGAACCAATCAATGTTTCGAACTACACATCACTACTTTCGACTCGACTCATCGGACAGAGCGTGGATGAAGCCGCCGTCTGTCGCGATGGTCATGAAATCGCGATCGTTGTCACCCTGCATTTGTAGCATTCCATCTATCTCACCGTTGGACGGTTGATTTCGAGGAAGAACTGCCCGACGTATGAAGGACATCTTGATGGATGATGTCCGCAAACTCCGATCGGATGCGAAAGAATTCTTGTCCGAGGTCCGCGTCTGGACTGCCGACAAGCTCGCGCCCAATCTTTGAGATTATCTGGTAGCGAAGGTGATGATGGTCCTTACGATCGCCTCGCATGTGATGGAGGGCGTAGTAGGCATCCTTCGACCGCCCGGTGGCTGCTTGACGCAGCAGAACTTCGTATTGTGTGAGAAGATGTGCTTGCCGTTTATTTAACCGGCCTAGTGAAGGTGCCTCCAGTTAGGCGTGGCAGGGAACATCATCAAGAACTTTCTTCACATTTGTGTAGTCTATCATGGAGTTACGGTTCGGGTCGAAATACGTGGCCATGGAATATTTCGGGCTTAAGAGGATGAGTGTGCAATGTGTGTCAACGCACGAACACGGAATGTTAGAAAAAAAAAACGATCGAAATCTAAGAAATCATATGTTACGGGCGGTTAAGGGATGGCTTACTCGGAAAGTAAGGCACAAGGAAGTTATCCTTATCTGCGTTTGCGAATAGCGCCTTGAGGTGTGAACTCGCAACTTGGCGGTCCCAGCGCTGCTCAAGTGCTTGGCACGCATGTAGAAGGGGTCGACTATCACGATGTCCGGTATTGTCTCTAATGATCCGCATCTGCATGCTCGGCGAAAACAGCCGAACGAAGGTGTAGTGCAACGGATGAAGGTTAAACATAGCAAAGATGTCATCAAACCGCAGGACGATCATACCCCGATGTCGCCATCCACAAAGCCCTTGCTCTCGGCACCTTGGCCACGAAAACCGGTATGCCACATCCTTCTCTCTCGAGACGCCGCTTCTCCAAAATCGAACACCGTCATGCAGACTCCGATAGCACCGGTTGCAGATTCAGCATATTTGGCGGTAGCATCGCCCTACCCGCCACATGCACCCTCCTCGAGATATCCTTAGGTGAAGGTGGCCCGTCCCGAGCACGGATCGAACTTCGGTGCGGCTGGCTCGCACCGCGCCCTTGTTAGTCTTTTCGTTTCGGCCCTTCTTCTTGATCTCCGTAATGGGACGAGTTCGCTCACGAGACCGCCTTCTTCAGCGTGTTGGGGCTGATAATATTCGCGCCTCAGCTATCTCGAGGCTCGGTGAAGACGGAGCCGGGCGTGTCACGAGAACTGAACGCCGAGCGACGCTTGTTGCAATTGGATTTCTCCGCCGTACCAGCTAGATCGCGGTGGTCTTGGCTGGGTTCTTGAGAAAGAGGCCCGCAGAAATCGTCAGCATACCCATGTTCAGCAAAGTACTTGTCAACTTTGGTAAATGTACCGTCGTCGTTGTCGCCGCCGTCCGGATCTGTGCCATAGGGCTGTCCGGATCTGTGCCATAGGGATGTCCGGCAGGTCCGTAGCGTTGCTGCGTTCTTGCCATGGCTTGGCGCCGCACGATCGGGCGGTCTTGTGCGTGGGGTGGTGTCCCCGCCCCAAACGAATCGCTCTTCGCCATAGCAGGGCCAGCTTATGCAGTGCGAGGGTCATCTCATCTTCTTCGTCGGCCCCAGCCGGTCGAATCGAGGTAACAACTCGTCGCAGCTTTGGCAGCACCGGACCACTTCAACCCTATACATTGTGGGTGGCATCGGATTACCGTGGAACATGGGGTTGCCGGTTGAACGATTTTGCCCTTGGCGACATCGACCAACTCGGCGCCCACGAAGTGCGAAGAGTGCAAGGAACGGCGGTGCCTGCGAAAACATGTGTAGGGCGTCGAGGATGCCCACCAAAGGCAAGGAGATGAAGTCATCGGCCGAGAGGCTTAGTTACCGTGATGCCGTCAAGCTCAGCTAATGTCGAGGCACCGCCAACGGCGGGCGGCAATCGACGGAGGGGCGCTTCTGGCGAGGTGCCGCCGGCGACACCCGGTGCATTAAGCTCCAATACCGTGCGGTGCCGGAGACACGAATACCGCCTCCGCCGGAGACACCAATGGCGCCGCCGCGGAGACACCAATGGCGCCGCCGCGGAGACACCAATGTCGCCGCCGCCGAAGACACCAATGGTGCCGCCGCCCACAGGCGAAGTCTTGCCATGAAGCTGGGAACCGGGAGGACCCTTTGGCCGCCCGCAATCCACGTCGTCGCCCATGAATCAACGTAGGCACCATGGCTTCGAGCCGTTTCCAGCTGTTGTTCCACTTGCTCTTGGACAAGCTCCGAATCCGCGCCACTTGTGCCTTGAGTGCTTCAACCTCGCGTCCGCTTTCCGAGCTGGCCTTTTCTCCTTCCGCACACCAGCGTATAGTATGACCCCATTTTGTGGACAAGCCTTTGCCGCCACACGACCAGCCGACGTCGGCTTATCGAGCTTATCCTTCTTTTCATTACGTTCAACGCCCTATTTAAAGGGGTGTCGAAGGGAGCTCTTAGACGACCCAGCCATCGCTTTCATTGTCCTGCGAAAGGAACATGAGCCATTTAGAAATATTGGTGATTAATTAGAGTGCAGCCATATGGAGCTAATTACACGGGGGTGTATTCCTTACCAGAACAAGCTCAAGCGCCCTGGTCTTCGGATCCGTGGTAAGCTCCTTTGTTATCGGGTCCTCCTTGTACCGGCCCCGATATAGTTCCCGGTCCTTGTGACCGCTGTATTTCTCGGCGGGCGGTAGGCCTTGCTCGGCCCGCTCGCGTCCTCCTTGTCCCATATAGGCTCCGCCACTCTATAACCGCCGGGACCGAGTTTGTGTTCCCTAAGTTCAACTCCCACATTTCTTTCCCCCATCGACTTGATTCGGAGCTTGCGGGCTCGCACTTGATCTTGAACTCATTGTACTCATCTTCGCTCATCAAATGATATTTCGCCTTGATCTTGTCATAACTATCACCTTTATCAATCATTCTCTTCACCATGCTTCTCCAAGTAGACAGGGCCGTGCTCATCTTCGTGAGGGCGGCATTGTTCACTCTATTCCCTGAGAGGCGTGTGTTTTCAAATTCGTCGGGGAACTTGTATCGTTCGTGCAGCTTCCGTGAAGAGGAGGCTGCGCAAATTCCTCGGTCCTTATGCCTAAGGTTCTCGGTGTTGATCGAGACGGTGCTCGGAGAATGCACCCGAGCTGAACCGCGCACCCTTGACTATATGTTTGGGCTCCGTTGGATTCCGTCCGAGTCCACTTGAGTGAATTCCTCCTTGACGGTGCGGAGCGCATTGAGCGCCGTCCTTCCTTTGCTTCTTCATTGGCTGCCATCGTGTGTGCGCCACCATCATCGATGGTGGCATCCTCGGCGGCACCATCGGTGGTGTCATCCCCGCGCCACTAGGGGTTGTGTAATCAGGATCGGTGTCTTCCGGGCGTCATCATAGCGGTGAGGTTGTTCCTCCATCTCTTGGGACAGCTCCTGAATTGCTTGCTGCTCAACCACCGGCCTCATCGTTGTGGGCCATGTTTCTCTCTAATTAGGAAAAAGTTTGGTCAAAATATGGTTATTGTCAAGGAACAAGATCATGGTCTCATGATTTAGGGTTTGTCGACACCGAGGCACCCTAAAAGCCTAAGCTTTCATCATTTAGGTTCTCATCGACACCGAGGCATCCGAGGCAGCCAAGTTAAGTTTTCATCATTTAGGGTTTATCGATGCGAGGCACCCTAGGTTGGGCCTAATCACTTGGCTCTAGCTATTGCCACCTATGTTGGGTTTATCATTTAGGGTTTATCGATGCTAAGGATAATTCTAAGTTGGGCCTAATCACTTGGCTCTATTGCCACCTATGATTTAATGCAGCAAGAATGGCAGGCGAGTTGATCCTACTTAACTAAGTACTAAGATAGCCTGCCCATGCATTAGTCGCAACTACCCCATATGTCCTATTTTAGCAAAGTCATGCTAAAATTCACGGAAAATTTCAGCATGACCTTTGCTGAAAATAGGACATATGGAGTACCAATTTGCGGAACGGAAGTTAATCGACATTCCGCAAACTCAAGGGCCTCTCGGGTACTGCAAATTCATCACGACACAATGGTCGGAGACAAAACCCAGCAAACTAGCAAGATGATCATCATCTTTGCAAGACAGTAGCTAAAGTTTTTGACAGTAGCCTCTGAAGAAAAATATACGCTAACTATTGGACACAAAGAAAACAGCTATTGTAAACATTAAGTCATGGTAGTGGGCGCTGAAGTTTTTGACAGTAGCCTCTGAAGAAAAATTCCACATGATGTTATAACTGTATACACTGAACATGATGATACCAAATGGGAAGGAAAATTGTATCACTCTAGATTAGTGTAGCCACTATCTAACAAAACCAGAATGTTAACAAAATTACACCATGATGATACCAAATTCTTGTAGCAGTACAATGAGTTCACAGGATAAAAAAATCATCCACATTCACCAACCCAAACTGGTGGAGATACACAAACCGTAACCTCCTGTGTTTCGCCATTTTATTTTTCCCATCAGATATGTTTTTTGATTCATGTCATGGTACTTGCTGTCAAACCAAGTATTTTCTTTCTACATAATCTGGAAGTTTCCTTCTTCTTGTCTCACTATCTTCTTGTCTCACTACAAAAACTAGTATGCTTAGTTGAGACTAGTATGCTTAGTTGCATTATGACAGGCAAAACTACAAATATTTGTGTTTTTAGTTGATCAATACAGCGACAGTGTGATAGGCAAGTTTAAATTATAACAATGTAAATCTGCACAAAGAGTTCAAGGATAAATAAAGTTGTTTTGTTCCATGGTAAGAAATTAGGGTAAATCTACATATTAATTTCAGTTTATTAATTTCAGTGAGATAACAAATAGGAAGAGCAGACATACATGCAAGGAGGAATTGCTAAACACTTGCCGTGCACACCTCAATAGTTCTAATCCATGTTAACAATTCATAGACTGTCGGGGATACTACAGTTGCAATCTAATAATAAGGCATGTAGGCACTGCCATGGACAGCAAAATGCGATGACAAGCTACTGAAGCATTCAACAGCATCGACCAACACATTACCTCCATGAATCAACGGTTAACTCTACAAATCAACGGTGATGCCAAATTACACTAAACATGGGTATACTGCACATGTCAAAATCAGATTGTGCAATTTCTATGGCACTATGCAATTGGCACACCGAGCAAAATCTGAGGACGCACTAAACTGAGCATCATATACTAGTATGTTCATGCCCTTGTTCAGAGTACTACTGACTGACCCCAAAACAGAGCATCACATCACAGAACTTCACCAGGAGCCATGGCGCATCACACACATACATATCCTACGGGAAGAAAGCAAGCGGAAGAAGAGATAGATCCGGAGGACGGAGGATGGCGAGCGTTAGTTACCACGAGGACGGCGCGGGCGCGGCGGCCTTGCGCTGGAGCGCGGCGCGGGCGGAGGGGGATTGGCAAGGCGCGGGCGGAGGAGGAGGAGGGATCGGCCTGCTGGGCGCGCGCGGGCGAATGGCGCAGCGCGGGCGGGCGAGCGGCGCTGGGCGGCAGGGGGCGACGGCAGCGAGAGGCTGTGGGGGGGATCTGGCGAGGGAGAGGAGAGAGGCCGAGAGGAGAGAGGCCGAGGGAAATAGGTGAGGATGGTTTCTAATGGCGCACCATACGCCTGCGTCGCCATAAGTACCATCAGTTCTAATGGCGCACCACACAACGCTGCGCCATTAGAATGTTGTTTTTATCTACGGTAGCCATATCTACAGCCCAACCCTTTCTACAACCGAACCCACCCACTAGCCCGACTGGTCAGCATGCAGCACACACACCAGGAGGTCCTGGGTTCGATTCCCAGGATCCCCAATATTTTTTATGCATTTTAAATGCTGTTTTTTATATTTATTTGTGTTTAAATATGTTCAAACTTGTTTAAATCATAACAGTAATATTTTTTATGCATTTTAAATGCTGTTTTTTATATTTATTTGTGTTTAAATATGTTCAAACTTGTTTAAATTATAACAGTAAAAATAGTAAAAAATTTAAAAAGTGCTCGGCGGTGGAGCGGGGAGGTTGCGATGGGTGGAGCTAGCGGGAGGTCTTGAGTGCGATCGAGATGGAGGAGATCGAGATCGAGATGGAGGGGAATCGAGATCAAGTGTCCTCATGAATTCAAAAGTGCCCATGAAATTTAAAAATATTCATGATATCAAAAGTGCCCATGAAATACAATCGAGAAATGAAGACTACGATTTAAATACAATCGGTCTTAGCTAGCTATCTGTTCACAATCTTCTTGCCCTTCTTTTTCGCAAACGGAGTTCTTACGTGGAGCGGACGTCCTTTAGGTAGGGTGGTCCTGCTTCTTCTTGTGGTGTGTGCTGCTACTTCATCGTCGTCGTCATGTTCGATCTTGGTCGCCGTGCTTGTCAAGTCTTGCTCATTGGCTACTCCATCCATTCCGATGATCTTCCTTTGCCTCTCCTCACGACAACACGACCGGGCTTTGGCGGGTCGGTAATGAAGAAGCATTGGTCCACTTGGGAAGCCAGTACCCATGGCTCATTTTTCATGGTGACGTTTACCCATGGTCTTGGATTTGGCCGGGTATAACCATGGTGGTGAAATACCGGTCTTCTTTATGACGTTTTGGCCCATCGACACGGAACATCGGGACCTTCTCTCCAACAGTAGCTCAGCTCCCAGATCTCCTCGATCCTTCCGTAGTATCTGTCCTTGTCGTTACGGTGTAGGATTCCATCGTTACCGGAGTTCGATAACCATCGCTCTTCATGTCCTTGTCCTCGGTGTAGAATGTGTAGCCGTTGATATCGTGACGCCTCATAGGTCATCGAGGTTGTGCTCGGCGCTCGTGACAAGGCGAATAGTAGTTGTTCTTCCGCGGAAGAATCCTCATGTAAAGGGTACGACAGAAGCTTCTGCTTGAACCAACGCGTGAAACATGAGTTGTGCTCTTTGAGTATATCTCCGTCCGTCCTCTGTTGGCCTCGGTCATTGTACGTCTTCTTAATAAAGGTTTTGTGCTCTACCACCCAAGGATCGACCACGTCTATGTGTTGTAGCGCGACTAGGTTTGCTCTTTCAAAGTCGGCGAGTCGACCCTCGAAGCCGACATGCATTTCGCGGCGACCCTCATGGTGACCCCATCCAGCAAGCCTGCCGAGGTGCCTGTTGACGGGCAGACCAACGGGGTTCTCGATGCCTAGATAATTCGTGCAGTAGGAGATGCACTCTTCGGTCAGAAAGCCCCTGGCTATGCTTCCCTCTGGACGTGACATGTTGCGAACGTATCCTTTGATGACACCATTCATCCTTTCGAGCGGCATCATCTTTGTGCGAGAACGTCGGCCCGAGTTGGATGATATCCTCCACTATATGGACCAGCAGATGCACCATAACGTCGAAGAATGCGGGCGGAAGTACATCTCAAGCTCGCATAGTATCACCACAATCTCTTCCTGTAGCCTTCGAGTTGCCTCATGCCAATCGACTTCCGAGATGACGTCGAAAAAGTTGCATGTGCCAAATAGCGTTTCACGGACGTGCGCGTCCATGATCCCACGGATTGCAACTGGAAGTATCTGCGTCATCAAGACGCGTGATACCGTGAGACTTCATCCCGCTGAACTTCGCTTCACTGGGTCTAGGTATCTGCTTATCTTCCCAGCGTAACAGTAAGGAAGTTTTACTCCTAGGAGGCGGTGAAAAATTGCTCGATCTCCTCGACTTAGAGTGAAGCACGCGGGAGGTAGTCATTTCCGGTCTTCTTGGCCTTTTGCCTTTGCGACGACTTTCCGTGTCTGCTTCGCCTCATCATCATCATCATCATCATCATCATTAGCGTGAAGCTCCCCGCACGATGCCCATTGATTTCAAGTCCGCCCTTGCTTTCGGCCCATCTTTGGTCCTCTCGGCATGTTGAGCAGGTACCAAGCGGACTCTCGCACACGTTCTTCGTGATATGCATGACATCAAGGCTGTGAGGCACACGGTGGATCTTCGATGACGGCAAGTCCCGAAAACAGACCTCGTTTTCCATACCTTCAGCAGCGGCTCTGGCGCCTTCGCATCTTTCCCGCGGTGGGCGCGCTTTCCAATTTTTCAACAGCTTGTCTATTTCCTCGCCGCTCCTCGTACACGGGCGTTTTGGGTTCGGTTTCACCATCGAACAGATCCTTGCGTTTCCTCCACGGGTCATCGTCGCGAAGCCACCTTCGATGTCCCATGAACACGGTTTTCAAGACCGGGATCTCTATCTAGCTGGCGATCGTTGTGTCATCCATACACCTTACGCATCCGGAAAATCCGTGGACTACCTGCCCGAGATATCCGTAACCGAGATAGTCGTGCACCGTCGTGAGCGGTCACGGCTCTCATAGGGAAATATTCTTTCTCTGCGGCGTCCCACGTATTGGCGGCGTTTTCCACAGCGTGTCTAGCTCCTCCTTCAAAGAGCCCCAGATCTGATTGATGTCGTTCCTGGTTGTTTCGGCCCTTCAATTAGCATACTCATGTGAATGTACTTCCTCTTCATGCACAACCAGGGGAAGGTTGTACATCCACACAAACACAGGCCAGGTGCTATGTGTGCTTCTCGGCTGCCAAACGGATTGACTCCATCGGTGCTCGCGCCAAAGACGATGTTCCTTGGATCCTTCCCAAATTCGGTCTTGAAGTTCAACGCTTGCCACTGGCTCGCATCCTTAGGGTGACTCAGCATCTTGTCTTTTTTATCTATCTCCGGATCATTTGCGTCATCTTCTCGCTTCTTCTCCTCCCTATCCGCGTGCCAACGCAGGAGCTTTGCTACCTTAGGGTCCGCGAAATACCGCTGCAGACGAGGAGATCGGAAAGTACCACACCGATTTTCGAGGAGCTTTCTTCCTCTTCTTGTATCGAGTGGCGCCAACACCGGACATATGGTAGACTCCGCGTGCTCGTCCCGATAAATGATGCAATTGTTCATGCACACATGGTATTTCACGTGCGGTAAATCCAGAGGACACACGATTTTCTTCGCCTCCTCGAAACTGGTCGGGCACTTGTTCCCCTTGGGAAGACGTTCGTGCGAAATGACATGTTCTCGTCGAAGCATCGTCGGTCATTTTGTGTTTTACCTTCATCTCGAGCCATGAGCGTTACTTTCAGGCGGTATCCTCGGGCTGCATCCTTCATACAACGGAGTAACGCGTCTATCTCCAGTTGATCCAGCTTGGCTTTCTCTCGGCGGCAGCTCTTGCGTTATCCGTCCGCTTGAGAAGCAGCTCTTGAATATGAGGGTCCTGCACCCAGCCTCCATCGTCGTCTGCTCCGGCATCTTCATCTTCATGATCATGCCCTTCGTCTTGATCTTCCTCATCATCATGTACGACATCTTCTACATGATGACCGTGTACAGCATCACCGTCGTGATCATGTCCTGGAGATTCTTCGTCTTCTCGCCCGCCCTCGCCACGGTGGTACTTGTCTTGTTGCCCTTCCTCATTTCTTGCCCGGCCCCGGCCATGGACGACTTGATAGTCATCTTCATCACCTTGCCACCGATAGCCATCCATGAAACCACGCAAGAGCAGGTGGTCCCGCACCTGCCCGGAATCCGGGTCCGCAATAAGGCTCTTCAACTTGCATCTTCGACATGGACATCTTATCTCCGTCTCGTTCTTTTGAAGCATCTCGGCCTTCGCGGAGCTCAAAACCTATTCACGATGCCTTCACCATCATGCGGACCATGGTCGCTCATGGGTAGAAACAAAACGATATGTTAGAACCAACAAAAATTTGGCATGACCTTCCCTAAAAATAGGACCAAAAAGAATGCATAGTGCCAAAACTCTCGCTTGAAACGAAATGAATCAAAACATTCCGGCAAAATATTGGCAACTATCGCATATTTCAAATACCGGTACCTTCAAACACAAACATATATGCAACACCACAAACACTTGCAACACCACAAACATACATAGATCTAGCTAGGCCACAAAAGTGCATGCGCACGTTGTTGGAGCGAGCTAGGGAGGAAAAAAATAGATCTATATCATGAAGATAGCTTTCCTTACTTACCTATCAAAACTAGGTAATTTCACCACTTAATTTTGTTGAATCTATGGTGGAAATGAGGTGAGGAGGAGGAGATGGCGAAATCTTGGATGAGGAGGTGGATGGAATGAAGTGGGGAAAGTGAGTGGGTAGGTGTGGGCTGTCCAAAATATCTTGTTGGTCCCAGGTTACTAATGGCGCACCCTGTCCTCATGCGCCATTAGAAACCCTGGTTACTAATGGCGCATCAGGAGAGCGTGCGCCATTAGAAGTTTGGCAAAAAAAAGAATAAAACAAAATTTAGTGTAATGGCGCACTACCAACATGGTGCGCCATTAGAAGTTGTACATAGTAATGGCGCATTGTAGGTGTCATGCGCCATTAGAATGTATGGGAAAATGGAAAAAAAAAAGAAATTCATACTAATGGCGCACTCCGTCGGCCGTGCGCCATTAGAGTCTTCCACTCTAATGGCGTATGAGTAACAGGTGCGCCATTAGTATATAGTAGTGGCGCACTGCACCCACGGTGCGCCATTAGAGTCAATCCTATCTATAGGCCTTTTCCTAGTAGTGGTGATTGGAAAGTTATGCATTGAAGAAGTGAGGGTCGACCTTGAGCACTCGTGTTCATGCTCATGGAAACAATGTAGAATTTTTCATGGAAGTTTCTCTGTAAATAATTATCCCCATGTATATATCCTTTGTATTATAAAAATATTGTGCCTAGCTTTGGTTTTAGTTTGATAAGATTGCTTGCTTACTATGTGCAGAACAAAAACAGAAACTTTGGCTGTAGTGCATGAATTTACATTTCTTACTGGAAAGTCAAATGGGTCTGAAACTTTTTTCACATTACTTCTGTAAAAATTGTTCAAATTTTCAAGTTTATTTCATATCTTTTGGAGTTACATAAGTTTACTAAACTTCCAGATTACTACAGACAGTCCTGTTCTTAACAGATTCTGTTTTTCACGTGTTGTTTGCTTATTTTGATGCATCTATGGCTAGTATGTAGGGTATGAACCATAGAGAAGTTGGAATACAGTAGGTTTAACACCAATGTAAAGAAATAATGATTTAATTACAGTACCTTAAAGTGGTAGTTTGCTTTATTACACTAACGGATCTCACAAAGTTTTTGTTTAAGTTTTTGCGAATGAAGTATTTGAAGAACGAGGAGTTACCGATGTGAGAAGAATAAAGAGAGACAAGAGTTCAAGCTTGGGGATTCCCAAGGCACCCCAAGTAAATATTTCAAAGGATACTCAAGCATCTAAGCTTGGGGATGCCCCGGTTGGCATCCCATCTTTCTTCTTCAACAAATATCGGTATACCTCGGTTTTTGATTTGTTCACATTGTTTGTGCCCTTTGTGTTTTTCTTTTTCTTTAAGAATCATGTTAGTATGAGATAGCTCTTCATTGATTTATAGAATACTTCATGTGCTTCACTTATATCTTTTAAGTATGGTCTTATAGAATTGCTCTTTGTGCTTCACTTAAATCGTTTGTGTATAGTTTTATAGAATGCTTCGTGCGCTTCACTTATATATTTTGAGCTTGGATATTGGCTAGTCTATATTAATGGTAGAATGCTCCAGGAACTTCACTTATATCTTTTTGAGTATGAATAATACTATAATTTAAAGTGGGTTTGGAAGAGTGTCAACTTTAGGAATTAGTGATCCCACTATCTTGGAGGGTGTTGAATCTTCTTACGATATTTATAGAAGTGGATTTGGAAGAGTGTCAACTTTAGTTAGTATTCCACTATTTCGGAAGAGGTTACAATTTAGTATGAGAACAAAGTTGCTATCCATGATGCTACTGAAAATTATTATGAGGGAGGAATATGTGATTGTAGGAGTTGCAATAATGTCAAGTTTCCTCTCTATGTGCTTAAAGTTTTGAAGTTATACTTGTTTTGCCTTCCTATGCTAGTTGACTTTTGTTCCTACAAATTGTGTGCTCAAAAAATCCCTAGGAATAGGAAGTGAGTTAGATTTAAATGTGCTAGTCATATTCTTCATGATGCTCTCTTTGTGTTTCAAATCTTTTCTCTTATGCGAGCATCATTGAAATCATCATGCCTGGCTAAAAGGCATTAAAGAAAAGCGCTTGTTGGGAGACAACCCAATATTTACCCTTACTGTTTTTGTGTGTCTACATGATTAAGCTACTGTAGTAATCATGTTTTATAGCTTTTGTTTCAATAAAGTGCCAAGTAAGACCTTTGGGAAGACTTAGGTGAAAGTTAATGTGATCTTGCTGTAAAAAACAGAAACTTTGTGCTCACAAGATTAGCTGTCATTTTTTACAGAAGAGTGATTTTGAGTTGATTCTTTTTGGAGAAGATTAATAGACAAATTCCTCACGTCCACCAGTTTATTTCATAATTTTTGGAGTAGAAGAGGTATGGTTATTGTTCAGATCCTTACAGACTGTTCTGTTTCTGACAGATTCTGTTTTCATCGCATAGTTTGCTTGTTTTCTAGTTTCTATGGCTTATATTTTGCAATATAATTTGTAGAAATGATATGTTACAGTAAGCATTGTGTGAAAATAATTACGAGCCTTGTCTTTTACAGTACCAAAGTGCATGGTTTACTCTTTATCATACTAACCTATCTCACGAAGTTCCATTAAGTTTTGTGTGAATGAAGTTTTTGAGTTTTGGGTGAGATATCGATATGACGAGAATAAGGAGTGGAAAGACCCTAAGCTTGGGGATGCCCAAGGCACCCCAAGGTAATATTAAAGGAAGACTCAAGCGCCTAAGCTTGGGGATGCCCCGGAAGGCATCCTCTCTTTCGTCTTCAAAACTATCAGTACATCTTACTCGGAGCTATATTTTTATTCGTCACATGATATGTGTTTTGCTTGGAGCGTCATTTTCTTTTGTTAGTATTAGCTTGGTGTTATTTAGAATAGTGTTTTGCATGTTTATTTTCAATAAAAATGTCAAGGATAGCCTTTACCATGTTTATTTTGCTAGTATACATGTTGCTGTTTGAAAACAGAAAGTTTACCGCTGTTGCAAAAATTCCCTAGAAAAGTAAGAGCATGATATAATGTTGAAACTTTTTGCATAATGAGATCTGATAAATATACTACAGTGGGAATTTGCTCTCATAATTTTTGGAGTTAGGGAAGTATTTATACTCTTGCATTCTTTACAGGCTGTACTATTTTGACAGATTGCTGTTATGTTTGCATTGTTTGCATATGTTTGCTTGTTTAATGATTCTATTTGATGATAGGAGTATTAAATATTCAGAGAAATTTAGTATGCAATGTTGAAAAATAATTCTAGTGATTTGTTACAGTAGAAAATGATAAGGTTTTGCATTGGTTTATACTAACCTATCTCACGAGTTCTTATTGAGTTTGGTGTGGATGAAGCTTTTGATAAAAAGAGAAACCATGATATGAGAAGAATTAAGGAGACACAAAAGTTCAAGCTTGGGGATGCCCAAGGCACCCCAAGATAATATTCCAAGAAGTCTCAAACATCTAAGCTTGGGGATGCCCCGTTAGGCATCCCACCTTCCTTCTTCAACAACTATTGGTTAGTATCGGTTGAACCTAAGTTTTTGCTTCTTCACATGAGTTGTCCTACCCTTGCAATGTCATTCTATTTTGTTTTACTTGTTGTTTGAATAAAATCATTGGATCTAGAATTTTTAATTAAAAAGGAACCCTCCCATGGCTAGTTAATTATTTGCCTACTCAGTATCCTTCACTCATATCTTTCGGAGTAGTTTGTCAATTACTCATGCGCTTCATGTATATCCTATGAGTAAATGGCGGAATGAATTGAATATCATAAATCTGAACTTATATATGTTTCATTTTCTTATAACATGGTTAATGATGACTTCACACATAGAAAGTATGAGGCATAAAAGTTGTTGAGAGTTGGCAAACATAGTTTTGGTCATCGTTGCAATTAATAGGAAGTAATAAGGAAAGAGAGGTTCACATACAAATATATTATCTTGGACATCTTTTATGATTGCGAAGCACTCATTAAGTATGACATGCTAAAAGAGTTGACGTTGGACAAGGAAGAGAATGTAATGGTTTAAGTTTTCCGACATCTCAGTTAAAGTATATTGTCATTGACCTTCCAAACATGTTGAGCTTGCCTTTCTCCCTCATGCTAGACAAATTCCTTACACCAAGTAGATATACTACTTGTGCTTCCAAATACCCGTAAACCCAGTTTTGCCATGAGAGTCCACCATACCTACCTTATGATTGAGTAAGATCCTTCAAGTAAGTTGTCATCAGTGCAAGCAATAAAAATTGCTCTCTAAATATGCATGACTTATTAGTGCAGAGAAAATAAGCTTTGTACGATCTTGTTGTGGAAGTAATAAAAGCGACAGACTGCATAATAAAGGTCCACATACAAGGGGCAATATAAAGTGACATTCTTATGCATTAAGATTTTGTGCATCAACCCTAAACGCGCATGACAACCTGTGCTTCCCTCTGCGAAGGGCCTATCTTTTACTTTATGTTTTTACTTTATACTTGAGTCAGGGTGATCCTCACCTTTCCCTTTTTCATTTTGTCCTTTGGCAAGCTCCTCATGTTTGAAAGACCATGATATATATATATATATATATATATATATATATCCAATTGGATGTAAGTTAGCATGGGCTATTATTGTTGACATCACCTAAAAGTGAATACGTTGGGAGGCAACACAATAAGCCCCTACCTTTCTCAGTGTACGGCTGATACTCCATAACCACAAGTATTGTGTGAGTGTTAGCAATTGTAGAAGACTACATGATAATTGAGTATGTGGACTTGCTGAAAAGCTCTATTGTTGACTCTTTCTGATGTTATGATAAATTGCAATTGCTTCAATGACTGAGATTATAGTTTGCTAGTCCTCAATAAAGTTTCTGAACCATACTTGACATTGTGAATAGATTGTTACTTGATCATGAAAAGTTTTATGAGATAAGCTACTATTATGACACATATTGATGCTAGAAAAGGTGTTTGAAATTATCATTGATCAAACTTGTGCACCTTCTAGCATTCAGACCTTATAAATTATTTCTTTTATCATTTACCTACTCGAGGACGAGCAGGAATTAAGCTTGGGGATGCTGATACGTCTCCAAAGTATCTATAATTTATGAAGTATTCATGCTATTATATTATCCATCTATGATGTTTTACATGTATTTATATGTCATTTTATATGATTTTTGGGACTAACCTATTAACCTAGAGCCCAGTGCCAGTTTCTGTTTTCTCCTTGTTTTAGTGTTTTACAGAAAAGGGATACCAAACGTAGTCCAATTGACGTGCCAATTTTTGAGGATTTTTTCTGGACCAAAAGAAGACCACGGAGCATCGGAGTTGGGCCAGAGGAGTCCCGGGCTGCCCAGAGAGTGGGGGGTGCCCCCCCTAGGGCGCGGCCCCCTATCTCGTGGACAGCCCGGAGGCCCCCTTGACGTGAAACCAACGCCAAAAATTCCTATAAATAGAGAAACCTTCGGGAATTAACCTAGATCGGAAGTTCCGCCGCCGCAAGCCTATGTAGCCACGAGAAATCAATCTAGGCCCTCTCTGGCACCCTGCCATAGGGGGCCATCATCACAGGAGGCCATGGAGGAGGATCTCGGAGGGGCCATCATCTCCATGAAGGCCAAGGACCAGAGGGGGAAAGCCATGGAGGAGGAAGCACAAGGGGGAGAACCTCTCCGACTCTCTGTTGGTGGCACCGGAGTGCCATCGGGAGGGGAATCATCGCCGCGGTGATCGTCTTCATCAACATCACCATCATCATCACCATCCTCACCTCTTTTACGCGGTCCACTCTCCCGCACCCCGCTGTAATCCCTACTTGAACATGGTGCTTTATGCTACATATTATGATCCAATGATGTGTTGCCATCCTATGATGTTTTGAGTAGATATCTTTTGTCCTTGAGTTGATTGATGATCTAGATTGGTATGAGCTGTATGTTTTATTTTGGTGATGTCCTATGGTGCCCTCCGTGTCGCGCAAGCATGAGGGATTCCCGCTATAGGGTGTTGCTATACGTGCATGATTCACTTATAGTGGGTTGCGTGAGTGACTGAAACACAAACCCGAGTAAGGGGGTTGTTGCGTATGGGATAAAAGGGGACTTGATGCTTTAATGCTATGGTTGGGTTTTACCTTAATGAATCTTTAGTATTTGCGGATGCTTGCTAGAGTTCCAATCATAAGTGCATATGATCCAAGTAGGAAAATTATGTTAGTTTATGCCTCTCCCTCATATGAAATTGCAATGACGACTATCGATCTTGTTAACAATTGCTTAGGACAATTCCGCACACCGATCCACCATTATTCCACACTCGCTATTTATATTATTTAGTAATATATTCTAACAGCACCTACTTTTATATTTTAGCTCCCCAATATCATGAAAAGTTATCCTCTTTATACCAACAACATAGTTTTATTTCTTGTTTCTAGTTGGAAGCAAACGTTTGGTGCAC
The DNA here is from genome assembly GCA_021437245.1 of Aegilops speltoides. NCBI lineage: Eukaryota > Viridiplantae > Streptophyta > Magnoliopsida > Poales > Poaceae > Aegilops > Aegilops speltoides. The sequence continues at coordinate 84,833,204 of CM038146.1, read as the reverse complement.
GTAGAGTCGTATCAGTGGCAGATAGGGCTTGAGAGAATATTGATCTTACCTTTAGCTCCTTGTGGGTTCGACACTCCATACTTATCACTTCCATCTTTGGGAATTGCTACGATGATTCCCTGCACTTGGGGATTATCAGGGACCTAGAAATTTTAGAAAAGTCTTTGATAAACCTCCCATAGAAACCAACATGACCAAGGAAACTATGAATACCTTTGATATCTTTAGGACATGGCATTTTCTCAATTGCATCGACCTTGGCTTTGTCCACCTCAATGCCTCTTTCAGAAATTTTATGGCCCAAGAAAATACCTTCGTTAACCATAAGGTGGCACTTCTCCCAATTCAAGACGAGATTTGTTTGTTCACATCTCTACAAAACTCGATCAAGATTTCTTAAACAATCATCAAAAGACATCCCATAAACAGAAAAGTCATCCATGAAAACCTCAACAACCTTTTCACAAAAATCAGCGAAATATAGTAGTCATACATCTTTGAAAGGTAGCAGGTGCATTACATAAACCGAAAGGCATGCGTCTATAAGCAAATGTTCCAAAAGGACAAGTAAAAGTAGTCTTTTCTTGGTCAGATTGTAAAACAGGTATTTGCGAAAAGCCAGAGTATCCATCAAGGAAGCAAAAATGTGTGTGCTTAGATAATCTTTCTAACATTTGATCGATAAAAGGAAGAGGGTAATGATCTTTTCTAGTAGATTTATTTAATCTTCTATAATCAATTACCATTCTATAGCCCGTAACAATTCTTTGTGGAATAAGCTCATTTTTATCATCAGGAACAACAGTAAGACCTCCTTTCTTAGGGACACAATGAATAGGAGTTGCCCATCTACTATCAGCTATAGGATAGATTATACCTACTTCCAGAAGTTTCAATATTTTCGTTCTTACCACTTCTTTCATCTTCAGATTTAACCGACGTTGGTGATCAACAACGGGTTTAGCATCGGGTTCCATATTAATCTTGTGCTTACGTAGAGTGGGACTAATGCCCTTAAGATCATCAAGAGTATATCCAATACTAGCCCTGTGCTTCCTTAGAACTTTTAATAATCTTTCTTCTTCATGTTATGAAAGGTTCGCACTAATAATAACAAGATATATCTTCTTTTCATCAAGATAAGCATATTTTAGAGTGTCTGGCAATTGGTTTAATTCAAACACAGGATCACCTTTAGGTGGAGGAGGACCTCCTAGAGTTTCAATAGGAAAATTGTGTTTCAGCAGACGTGGTTGTTGGAAAAAGATTATATCTATTTCATTTCTTTCACGAATATACAAATCATTTTCATGGTCTAGCAAATATTGTTCCAAAGGATCAGTAGGAGGCACAACAATAGAAGCAAGACCATTAATTTTCATCCTTACTAGGCAAATCTTTCTTATGATGTTGTCTACTAAACTTGGAAAAAATAAATTCATGAGATTCATCACCAAAGCTAACACCGACAGTTTGTTTCTCACAATCTATTTTAGCATTGACGGTGGTCAAGAAAGGTCTACCAAAAATAATGGGACAAAAATCATCTTGTGGGGTGCTAATAACAAGAAAATCAGTAGGGTATTTTATTTTCCCACTTAAGACTTTAACATCTCTAAGAATCCCAATTGGTGATATAGTATCTCTATTAGCAAGTTTAATAGTAAAATCTATGTCTTCTATTTCAGCAGGTGCTATTTCATCTTTAATTTCTTGTTGTAAGGAGAAAGGAATAGCACTCACACTAGCACCGAGGTCACATAACCCATGATAACATTGATCTCCTATCTTAACTGAGACAATAGGCATGCCAACAACTGGTCTATGTTTATCTTCTCCTTCAGGTTTGACAATTCTAGAAGCTTCACTACAGAAGTAGATAACATGCCCATCAATATTATCAACTAAGAGATCTTTAACCATATCAACGCTAGGTTCAACTTTGATTTGTTCAGATGGTTTGGGTGTTCTAACATAACTTTTGTTAACCACTGTTGAAGCTTTAGCATGTTCCTTCATCCTAACAGGAAAGGGTGGTTTTTCAATAGAAGCAGTGGGAACAACTGGATCAACATTGTAAATGATAGTTTCTTCTTTGGCTTTTGTTGGTTCTTTAACTTCTTCTTTAATTGGAGGGTAATATTTAAACCACTTCTCCTTAGGGAGATCAACATGAGTAGAAAAGGATTCACAAAAGGAAGCTACTATCTCAGAGTCAAGTCCATATTTAGTGCTAAACTTTCAAAAAGCATTGGTATTCATAAAAGGTTTAACACAATCAAACTTAGGTTCAATACCTAACTCTTTTCCTTCATCGAGTTCCCAATCTTCAGAGTTGCATTTAATTCTTTCTAAAAGATCCCACCGAAATTCTATAGTCTTCTTCATAAAAGAACCAGTACAAGAAGTATTGAGCATGGATTGATCATTACGAGAAAGCCGAGCATAAAAATTCTGAATAATAATTTCTCTTGAGAGCTCATGATTGGAGCATGAATATAACATTGACTTAAGCGTCCCCCAATCTAGAGCGATACTTTCTCCTTCACGAGGCCAAAAATTATATATATAATTCCGATCACGATGAACTAGATGCATAGGATAAAATTTCTGATGAAATTCCAATTTTAGACGGTTCCAGTTCCAGGATGCAATATCATCACATAGCCTATGCCATGTCAATGTTTTTCCCTTCAAAGATAAAGGGAAAACCTTCTTCTTAGCTTCATCTTCAGGCAAACCTGCAAGCTTAAATAATCCACATATATCAAGTGCATATCAGGATGTTCGGTTCCATCTCCTGTATAAGGATTAGCCAGCAGTTGTTCTAACATACCCAAAGGAATTTCATATTCAATATTTTCAATAAGTGCAGTAGGTTGAGGAGTAATTAATTGTGGTTCCGGTCGAGGTGAAGATACCCCAAATAAACCCCTCAAAGGATTGTTTTCCATAGTAGCAAGTGATAATAAATTTCAGCACATAGTAATAATGTTTCCTTACCAGTTTCCACTTATCAAGAGCGCTTCACTCCCTGGCAATGGTGCCAGAAAATAGCCTTGATGACCCACAAGTATATGGGGTCAATTTTATCCTTTTCGATAAGCAAGAGTGTCGAACCCAACAAGGAGCAGAAGGAAATGACAAGTGGTTTTCAGCAAGGTATTGTCTGCAAGTGCCAAAATTATAAGTAGTGGAGTAGTTTGATAGCAACATAATTTGTAACGAGCAAGTAACAATAGTAGTAACAAAAGTGCAGCAAGGTAGCCCAATCCTTTTTAGGCAAAGGACATGCCAAAACGGTTTCTTATGATAAGCAAAGTGTTCTTGAGGGTACACGGGAATTTCATCTAGTCACTTTCATCATGTTGGCTTAATTCGTGTTCGGTACTTTGATAATTTGATATGTGGGTGGACCGGTGCTTAGGTGTTGTTCTTACTCGAACAAACCTCCTACTTATGATTAACCCTCTCGCAAGCATCCGCAACTACGAGAAAAGTACTAAGAATAAATTCTAACCATAGCATTAAACTTTTGGATCCAATCGGTCCCTTACAGAATAGCGCATAAACTGGGGTTTAAGCTTCTCACTCTAGCAACCCACCATCTAATAACTACTCCACAATGCGTTCCGTTAGGCTCAAATATGGTGAAGTGTCATGTAGTCGATGTTCACATGATACCATTAAGAGAATGGCAACATACTTATCATCAAAATATCAAACACATATCAAGTTGACATGATTACTTGCAACATGATTACTCCCATGACCTCAAGAACGAAAGTAACTAATCGCAAATGATAAACATGCTCAAGATCAGAGGGGTATTGAATAGCATAATGGATCTAAACAAATAATCTTCAACTAAATAAACCATATAGTAATCAACTACAAGATTTAATCCACACTACTAGTCACCCACGAGCACCAATCTGTAGTTTTGATACAAAGATTGAACACCAGATATGAAATAGGGTTTTAGAGGAGTTGGTGCTGTGAAGATGTTGATGAAGGTAGCCCTCCCCAAGATGGGAGAGTTGTTAGTGATGATGATGACGATGATTTCCCCCTCCGGGAGGGAAGTTCCCCCGGCGGAATCACTCCGCCGGAGGGCAAAAGTGCTCCTGCCCAAGTTCCGCCGCGAGGCAGCGGCACTTTGTCCCGAATGTCCTCCTTTGATTTTTTATCTAGGTCAAAATGACTTATATACCAGAAGATGGGCACCGGAGGTGGGCCGAGGAGGGCAGCACCCACCAGGGCGCGCCTGGGCCTCCTGGCACACACAGGTGAGTTGTGCCCACCTGGTGACCCTCCTATGGTACTTATTTGCTCCAATATTTATTAGATATTTCATAAAAATATCCTCGGGGAGTTTCAGCTCATTTGGAGTTGTGCAGAATAGGTAGCTTGACGTAGCTTTTTCAGGTCCAGATTTCCAACTGCCAGAATTCTCCCCCTTGGTGCATACCTTGCATATTATGAGGGAAAAGATATTATAATTACTCCAAAAAGCATTATTATACAAAAAAACAACATATATAACAGTAGGAAAACATGATGCAGAATGGGCGTATCAGCGAGTTATCGCTGCACCCTGACGTCGTCGACGGCATCGATCTTCCACACCCGGAGGTGGAGTTCCGCACTGACTCTAGTGACGACTCGGGCGACGACCCCGGCGACGACTCCGACAAACACTCCAGCGACGACTCCGACAACGACGGACAACTGGTTAGTCATCTATACCCATTTATGTTTCAAATAGATCCTATGGTTTCTCTGGTTACTCATGCTTCCCTTTTTTGGAATAGAAATCCTATGGTTACGTTCTCCCAATCCATGAAATATGAGTAAGTTTCGATAGATCTATGTAGTGTATTGATTGTTTGAATGGTACTAGTGATAAGTGATTAGTTGTTTCATATGTGAAATGATTTCTACTAGTAATCGGACTAGGGTTAGTGTTCGTGTTAATAATTCCTAGCCAGGACTTGACAATTGATTTTGAATGAGCTACATATGTGTTTGTGTCATTATTTTCTTCAAGATTTCTCTGTACATAGACGATTGTTGTTAAAAATTGAGCCATAATCTCTGGATATGTATAAAAAAATAGCCATAAATTCCTAATCCTACTTCACGGCATGTAAACATTGATTTGATGCCAAATGTTTGCTAGAGGTTGTTTTGTAAACATTGATTTGATACAACATTTTTTTACTATTTGTATTGGTGCTGCCTGACGGTGTGGACAGCGAGGATGAAGATGTCCATAGGAGGTACAAGAGGAAATTCTTGAGAGACCTTTATGTGGGAATGCATAATAGGCGTATTAGGACCTAGGACGGTGGCTATCGATGCCCATTTTGCAACCACAAGCTTCATGACGCGTATCAAAGTGCTCTGGCGCATGCAAGAGCACGGGCCGTTGGATCCTTCAAGTAGAAGTATTCTCGCAAGGTGGCGCATGGCGCGTATGCCGAGTACCTGGAGAAGCTTCAGGATCGTGCCGGCATGTGAGATGAGATTTGGGATTGAACTATGTATGCTTGAATATGCTTAATGACGGTTGAACTATGTACTTATGGTTGAACTATGCTTGTGTACGCATACACTTATTATCTATGTATGAGTATGTTTAATCTATGTTTACTCATGGTCTAACAGTAGGATATGGATGCAATCAGTTCGGTTGATGGAATCTACCTCCGTCCTCATTTATTCGTCCGCTTTGTAATTTGTGTTAAATTTTGACCAAAGATTTAACTGACAAAATGATAGTGCAGGTTAGCAAAAATTATATAATTGATGCGTATTTGAACATAGTGTTCAATTATATAATTTTTGGTGACATGCATAAACATTTCTTAGTTAAATATTTGGTCAAATTTTGGTACAAATTACAAAGGGGACCAATAAAACAGGACGAAGGTAGTATGTCAATCACACACAATTCCCACAATTGGAACCATGTGCAATGACTTTCATTTTGCCTCTTGCGTCAATCACACGCGGTTGGCTCTAGCAAACCATTGCCTCCGTAATTCTTTGTGAGACATAAATCCATCACCACCCAATTCAAAAAAGAAAAAAGAAAACCCTCACCATCCCCACATCACAAAAACCCTCACCCCATGCGCCACCCCCTCCGGTCCCCATTCGCACCTGCACAAACTCCTCCGCGTCTATGCATGGCACTGCCTATTGCGGCGGTAACCACTTAGCTCGACGCCTGTCGCTGCCGCCAGGCTGCCGGCAAACCCCACCGCATTTCGCCACTTCCGCTTGCCACCGCCTGTCGCCATCAAATTTCTCAACGCTGCTCGCGGTCGACCCAGCTCTTCTCGATTAGGGAATCTACCGTACTGAGGGTTCTTTCTCATGGACAACAAGGAAACTAATTTAACGATATATTACCTCGTCTCTTATCCCTGTTCATCTACCTCCTTTAATCACCCAACCGAAATCGCCGTGAATTCATTTTTATTTTAGCTGATTTGAGGGTTTTCTTTTAGTCGTAGAGTGTACGGTGCTCGGACACATCAGGACTTTGTGGCCTCCGCCAGACATTCCATCTCACTGTACCAGATGACTTGAGGATGTGCGCGGTATGTTCCATCTCACCCTAAATCGGTTGGCATGGCCTACTTTCCTGAACATATACTAAATATTGCTACATTTGGATAACAGGTGCCACATGCACCATATACGTCAAAGGGGATATTTTCCCCTCTTCTTCCTATATTAGGCAAATTAATGATGTATTGTTCTTTCAATTACTCTCATATTTCCATGACATCATGTTTACCCTATCTGTTTAATAATAGATTTTTGTCCTTTGATTTCAACTATTGTACAGTTCTTTCAATTTGGGCCCATATTTGCATGTTACCATATTTTTTAACAATCCTACCATTTTTTGTAGCGCGTCCCTTGCTATGCAACAGAATCTATAGTGCACAATCTTTCCCTTTACATAAATAAAGAATGCAGGGATGTCATACTGAACAGAAACCATGGATTTACAATCGTTGCTACTGTAATATTTGATGAACCTGGTGACTCCTATTTTGGCACTAGCCTTTGGAAAGGAATTTCTAAGTTTTATATATTGAAAGTTGCACTAAGCTTGCACTGCACATAAAAGAGCTTGGTCATGAGATATATGTTAACTTCCCCGACGATATCATCCGTCCAGACTTTGTTCGAAGTAAGTTTCCTTTTCAAGTATCTGCATGTTGACTTACCCAGCAATATCAAATGAATTGTGTAGTATTTAAGCAACCAATTGTTATTCCGTTTTCTTACTATATTCCTACCTAATAACTTCTAGTTACCAATACACTTTTCTATTGCCCTGTTTTAACAAAATATTCCCTGTACTCCCACTTCTATCAAAAAGTGCTACTGACAAGGAGACTCCGAAGGTGGAATGGGGTTGCCAACAAGTGGTGGCGGGGCGAGCAAGAACCGCAAGCGAATCCCGTAGGCCTAGACTTCACCAGCAGCCTCACCAATGATATGTTGACAATCATCATCTCCCTCCTCCCAATCAAATATGGGGCATGGACAACCGTCCTTTCCCGGCAGTGGCGCCCCCTATGGAACTCCACCCCTCTCGACCTCATCGACACCCACGAGCTCTGCCATGGCTATCGCAAAAGCTTGCATGCGTTCTCCAAGATCCTCGGCAGTCACCTTGGCCCAACCAGAGGCCTTAGAATGGGAAAGTTCCGTTCCAACGACAAGGTCCCAGCCAAGCTTGACGACTAGTTACAATCCCCCTCTCTAGATCATCTCAAGGAGCTCACTTTTGATGATGGACATATGCGCTCACTGCCAACGTCCGCGCTCCGCCTCGCGCCCACGCTGTGTGTAGCCAAGTTCAGGAACTGCCATCCCCCCTAATGATGCGCTCGCTCTTATTCTACCACGACTGAAGCACCTCGAGGTTGTCACTGTCTGCCTCCCAAACGGTGACATGGAGCGCATGCTCCATGCCTGTACTTCACTCGAGTACCTTTGTCTTCAGGCGATCAATGGGTTGAGTAGCTTCCACATCACCTCCATGACTCTCTGAACTATTTATGTGTGTTGCTGGTATGGCAGGAAGACATCACAAGATGTGTACCACGGTATGGTAAATGAGGACACATCTGCACTTGAGAGGTTACTTGTAGTTGATCAAGAAGGTCCAACAAGAATCAATGTCATTTCTGCGCCGAAATTGATAGTGGTGGGCTACTCGTCTGACAAATACTCTGAACTTGTTATTGGATCCACATCCGTTCAGGTACAACAATGGCCTTCTACCTCTCATTCTAAAAATTAACATTATTTCTAATTTTGAAGATGTAAATTCGTCTATCATCCAGAAAATGATTCCAACAAGCTTGACCCCGAAACTGCGCATAGTGAAGGTCTTGGCACTAGAATCTATCGGCCCCAACCTGGAGCAAGTAGTCAGTTTCCTGAGATGCTTTCTGTGCCTGGAGAAGCTATATATCGAGGTAATGTTCCTTTCCTGTTAAATGTTAACCATAAGGGAATTCAATTTGTGACACCTTTTTCCAAGTTTACAATGAGAATGTACTACGATTTCTGAAGGATTCTTTTGGAGGATTTTAGTACATACATGCCCCCCATATTGGTTGCTTGATCCATATGGTTACAATCCATAAGCATTTCTCCTTTGGATTCATATGTACTAGTTTTCTTAGGGAACTTTTCATCCACTCCAACCTCTTGTGAAGAAGGCTACATTTTTCTAGATTGTAATAAAATGCCCATGTTAATCATGTCAGATTAAAGATGGCATGTTAGTGTATTTTACAAATCCTGCAAACCAAATAGGCATGTAGTAGTGTTCCCTTAACCATGCTTTACAGTCGAACTTAATCCAACAACCTTTAATAGGAATGGAGAGAGGTCGTCGCGGGGATCTACAGTCTCTCTCCGCAGCCAGAGGACCATAATTGAGACATTGATCCCGGATTCGAAGAAGATCCGGATATATTCGTAGACTTTAAGGATGGAATCTTTTATCAGACGAGCTATGACGGCACGAAAGTGGCTATTATAGCCGACTACCCTGGCCTTCTCCCTTCCTCCCATGTAAGTACCTAGGAGACATCTCCTCAAAAAGAGTTTTTCCACTACGACTCACCCACCACACTACATCGTGCTCCCAAGGGGCGACGCTCGCACCAGCGTACTACAACAAAGGTGTCCTCTAAGAAGACAATTCTTGCACAAGATGCATCTCTGAAAAGAAAGGTGAACAATGATACAGCCAGGCCCTCCTTTGCGTCGAAAAGGTATAATCCTTTAGCACGCACTCAGCAGATAGATCGTACGGTGATGTTCCCTGCTACACTGTAACGCCCCGGATTCGATGCGCCAGGTGTCTTCCAGTTATTCGCCGTCATTGCCATGTCATTTGCTTGCGTGTTGCATTTTTCCATGTCATCATGTGCATCTCATTTTGCATACGTGTTCGTCTCATGCATCTGAGCATTTTCCCCGTTGTCCGTTTTGCATTCCGACACTCCTATGTCACCCGGCGCCCCTTTTGCCTCTTTTCATGTGCGGGTGTTAAACTTTCTCGGAATGGCCCGAGGTTTGCCAAGCTTCCTTGGTACACCAGTGATAGACCGCCTATCAACTTTTGTGTCATTTGGAGTCCGTTTCATACTCCAACGGTTAATCGGGGAACCGCAAAGGCCTCTTTTGTCTGCAGTCCAACACCCTCCAAAGTGGCCCAATAACCCATCCGAAAACCGCACCTCATTTGGACTCTCCTAGCTCCCTCTACCTATAAATAGACATCCCTCTCCAAAATTTCGGGTCCAAACCCTAGCCTCTTCCTCCTCAGCGCGCCGGACAAAACCTCCCCGCCGCTGGACATGTCCGTCGCCACTCCTCACCCAACTGGAAGCCGACATGTCAGCGCCGCCGCCTTTCTCTCTCCTCCTCCACCACGCCAGCCACCGCGGCCCGCCCGAGCCCGGGGCAAACCAGCCCGAGCCCATCGGGGCCTGGTCTCCGCCGCCGCTCGGCCCAAGCCGCCCGCCCATGTCTGCTCGTTGAACCGCCGCCGCCGAAGACCGTCCGCCGCCGCCGGATCTCGCTCGCCACTTGGGTTCACGCTGCCGCCTTCGTCCCGTGCCGGCCGCGACTTCGCCACCCGCCGCCCGCCTCCCGCGCCGCCGGCTCCCTCCGCCGCGCCCGAGGCTCCTCGTCGCGCTGCCCGTCGTCCCGAGACGCGGCGCCTACGCCACCGTCGGACCACTGCCGCCGAGCTCCCCTCCGTCTGCTGGAGCTGCGCCGCCGCCTCCCAAGGCCCGCGCCGCCGCCATGGCCTTCCTCACCGCCGTCCCTCCACCAGCAGCCGCGCCGGCGAGCGCTGCTGCCGGGTCGTCGCTGCCTCACCCCGCCTCTCCTCATCTTTCGCCGGTCGCCGGCGCCCCGTCCCCGCCTTCTCCGGCGACCTCACAGGAGTTACTCCAGTCAGATCTGGGGGAATGGATGAGATCCACAACTCCCTCGAACCAATGCCCCTGGTTGAATTTATAGCTCGCTGGAGATGTTCACTAATGATGTTTTGTTATACATGTCATGCTATATCCACCAATGCCCCTGCTTGCATTTATAGCCCGCTGCACCTTGTTGTAATCTTGCTCTCAATTTGCTAAATAATGTTGATGTCAGCCTGTTAACATTAAGTTCAGTTTTGCCATGTGTTTTGCTAGTAAGCCATGCACCCTATGGACTTTCTCTTGCCATGATTAGCTTCATAAACATGTCTTCTTACTGTTTATCACCTTGCCATGCCATGTATTGATCTGTGGTGAGTGGTACAAGCTCACCAACATGCCTGCTTATTGTTGTTCCTGCCATGTATGAATCTGTCATATCATTTGCCATGTTTGCATGGATGACTCCATCTTTTCTGTTGATCTCTAGAATTAGTTCAGTAAGGGAGTTTTGTTCTTTGTCTTTTGTACTAGAATGCCATGCCTTTGTTTGCCATGTTAAGTTCCTGTAACATCTTGTTTGATAGCTCTAAACATTGCAACCTGATGTTATTTCTGTTAAGTCCGTAAACTGTTATAATTTGCAATCTTGCCATGTCCTTTTGAGCATGTTCAAGTGTTTTCTAGAGATAGCACAATGTTCATGCTTTGTCATGGTTTACCTGTACTTCATGCCCATGCCTTTTATTATTATGTTGAGGTGCTGTAGCATATTGTTTTGATGCTTGCTAGATGCCTAGTTGCTGTTTTGGGCAGATTGTGGTTGTAACTTGATTCATGTGTATATGTTGAACCGTTGCTCCGTTTTGAGTGTGCTCTATATGAAACTTGCTTGATTTTGCATGAAGTTTCATATTATCATGTTGCATCCATGTTTTGAGAGTGTTTGCATGATGTTTGTATGCATTTTGCATCAATGCCATGTTTGACTTGTTTTGCTCATATCTTCTAGGCCGTAGCTCCAGACTAAATGAACTTTATATGTAACTTGACTAGAATCTCGTGTACATCATCTTGGTGCATCTTAACTTGCTGTTTAACAACTTGAACATAAGGTTTATTCAGATCTGGACCAATTTCTAAATTTGCATACGAGGACTTACCGGAATTGTTATATGTTGTTTCCGGCCTCATTTAAACTTGCTTTGATGTGTTGTTCTTGTTTGCATCATCTCTTGCCATGAGTAGCCTCATCTAGCTTTGTCGTGCATCATACTTGGTTGAGCATCATGTCATGTATATGTGTGGTGTGTTTACCATGTTGTGTGCTTCTTCTCGATAGTTCCCGTTTCGTTGCGATCGTGAGGATTCGTTCGTCTACGCTTGGTTCGACTTCATCCGTTCGTCTTCTTCATGGACTCGTTCCTCTTCCTAGCGGGATTTCAGGCAAGATGACCATCACCTTGGATCTCACTACTATCATTGCTATGCTAGTTGCTTCGTTCTATCGCTATGCCGCGTTACCTACCACTTGCTTATCAAGCCTTCCAAATTGCCATGAACCTCTAACCTTTGTCGCCCTTCCTAGAAACCGTTGTTTGGCTATGTTACCGCTTTTGCTCAGCCCCTCTTATAGCGTTGCTAGTTGCAGGTGAAGATGAAGATTGCTCCATGTTGGATTATGTTTATGTTGGGATATCACAATATCTCTTATATTATTAATGCATCTATATACTTGGTAAAGGGTGGAAGGCTCGGCCTTATGCCTGGTGTTTTGTTCCACTCTTGCCGCCCTAGTTTCCGTCATATCGGTATTATGTTCCCAGATTGTGCGTCCCTAACGCGGTTGGGTGATTTATGGGACCCCCTTGACAGTTCGCCTTGAATAAAACTCCTCCAGCAAGGCCCAACATTGGTTTACCATTTGCCTACCACCCATACCTTTCCCTTGGGAGTAATTAACCCGAGGGTCATCTTTATTTTAGCCCCCCCTGGGCTAATGCTTGTCTAAGTGTTCGTCCAAACCGAGCGATGTCCGGCGCCCCCTGGGCAACCAGGGTCTATGCCAACCCGACGTCTTGCTCATCCGATGTGCCCTGAGAACGGGATATGTGCAGCTCCTATCGGGATTTGTCGACACAGCGGGTGGATTTGCTGGTCTTGTTTTACCATTGTCAAAATGTCTTGTAACCGGGATTCCGAGACTGATCAGGTCTTCCTGGGAGAAAGAATATCCTTCATTGATCGCAAGAGCTTATCATGGGCTAAGTTGGGACACCCTGCAGGGTATAAACTTTTGAGAGTTGTGCCCGCGGTTATGTGGCAGATGGGAATTTGTTAATATCCGGTTGTAGATAACTTGACACCAGATACGAACTAAAAGGCATCAACCGCGTGTGTAGCCGTGATGGTCTCTTCTCGGCGGAGTCCGGGAAGTGAACACGGTTTTGCGTTATGTTTGACGTAAGTAGGAGTTCAGGATCACTTCTTGATCATTGCTAGCTTCACGACTGTTTCGTTTGCTCTCTTCTCGCTCTTATTTGCGTATGTTAGCCACCATATATGCTTAGTCGCAGCTGCAACCTCACCACTTTACCCATTCCTTTCCCTTTAAGCTTTGCTAGTCTTGATACCCATGGTTATGGGATTGCTGAGTCCTCGTGGCTCACAGATTACTACAACAACAGTTGCAGGTACAGGTTATGCGATGATCATGATGAGAGAGCGATGTTTGCTTGTTTTAGAGTTCTTCTTCTGCTTCTTCTTCGATGAGGGGATAGGTTCCAGATCGTTAGCCTGGGCTAGCAGGGTGGATGTCGTTTGAGCTTCTGTTTGTGTTTCATCCGTAGTCGGATGTTGCTCTTATGTAAGATGATGTTGTATTCGTGTGGCATTGTATGCCTTTTGTATGTATCCCCATCCTTGGTGGGACCTTTGAGTCTCTTTAGCATAGTATCGCATATTGGGCATGACAAGTTGGTATCAGAGCCTCGATCGACCATAGGAGCCCCCTTGATTGATCGTGTAGTTTGGCCTTTGTCGAGTCTAGAAGAAAACCGTTTTCGGAGTCTAGTTATATCGGAGACTAGGAATTCTTTTTACTCCTCAGCCCCTTCATTGCTCTGGTAAGGAATATTGACGTAGGTTTTTTGAATTACTCCTCTTCCCCTTCAAACTTTCTTTAGGATCACGCAGTTGGTTTTTTGTTCGTTGCTTCTCAGCTCTTTTATCCGGTGCATTTCTCGTCAAGTTGACTTGAGCCTCTTCATCTTTGCCAAGTTCAATCCATAGTTGTTTTCTTTTCCCACCCGCTCACCCTTTTCTTCTCGGAGCCTGAGTCCGTAATCGATTATCCATCCTACTCATGCAAAGTCTTTGCTTTCATTCCTCAATGATTTCAACCGGTGTTTTCTCTTCAAGATATTCGTCGGTTCCCCCTTCCAAGTTGCCTTTGTTTTCCCACCCTCCCACCCTTTTTCTTCCCGGAGTCAGAGTCTCTTTCGACCATCAATTTCATTCGTGCAGAGCCTCTTTAGTCTTTCGTCAATTGTTTCAACCGGTGAATTCTCTTTTGTTTGACATTCTTCATCTCTTTTTCGGTGGACTCAATTCAAGATTTCGGTGTTGATCGTATTATTTTCCTTCGATCATGTGTTCTCCTTGCTCGTTTGCCTCTCGCCATTCAATCAATCCGGAGTTCGGAAGACATCTCAGGAGATTCGTCTATGTTCCAATTAAGTCGAGGTTGTCACCTCATTCAAATATTTCAATTGTTCCGGTGCATCATCTATATGTTCAATAATCCTTTTCAACGGTATTTTCTTTTTAGTGGGCCCTAACCCACAGGTCTTTTCCCAGGATCTTACCAGACTCTTCTAATTATTCCGGAGCTATTCCAAATTCTCTTCAGAGTTGGACGTAAGAATGGATTTCATCAGTCAGATGCCTTTCCAAGATCAATTTTAAATTATTTCATTGTTGCCTCAACCTCTTCGCTTTTATTCGTTCCCCCGCAGTGCCTTAACAAATTTTGGTGGTGTTTCCCATCGTCATTTCAAGATCGAAGGAGAGTTTTTTCCTCAAAATTTTGCCCGTCCTCTCGAAGTTTCGTGGTTCTAGCTTCATGTTATCCTCTCGAATTATTCCAGTTATCAGTTATTCCTTTTCTAACCCATCCGGAGTATGTCAGGAGTTGTTTTCCTGTTTCTTTTCACCGGAGGCCATCATTCCAGGAAAATTCTTCGTCCTCACATTTCAGCTAACGTTATAGGTGCTTCGTCCAAGTGTTCTTTAATCAATTCATGATCTCTTTGTTCTTTTGCATCTAAATCGCCTCTAGCTTATTGGTTCTTCGGTGATTCATACTCTTTAATCAGTCATTTTCGAATTCTTACGGTGGTTAGTTCAAGATTCTTTTTCCTTGATTATCATTTTAATTCATTCGTTCTTTCAAATCCTACCGGTGGTTCATGAAGACCTTCCTAAAGGTGGCGCTATGTCACTTCTCAATCCTTTTCAAGAAGAATAAGTAGTAAGCAAAATCCATTGATTGTCATCAATTTAATTTGATGAAGGATAAGCATAACATAATTCTTATTCTCATTTCATCGTGGTCAAGTTGATTAATTCTTTTCTTTGGAGTTTGTTCTTGACTAATTAATTCTAGTTCCAAGTGTTTTCATCTTTCCTTTTCCGGAGTTCAAATTTCCTCGGCCATTTCGTCGGTAACTCCATCTAAATCATTGCAATGCTTAATCTTATCCTTTTCATCCTTCAATTCTATCTCATTGTCCTTTTGGGTTACCGGAGTTCTTCATGGCGGTTCTTCATGATTTCACTCATTCTTCAAGAGTTAATCAAGATTTTGTTGGAGGAGTTCATGTACCTTTTCCTCTTGCGTCTCGAAGTGCAATTAATTCTCCATATTCTTTTGAAGTGGGGTTTTGCTTTTCTTCGTTCTTCTCAGCTATCCAATCATTTCTGTTTGTGGCCGATTATCACCTCAAAATTTTGAGATGTTATTCATAAGCCCACATCAAGCTTATTATTTTGTTGTTAATTTTCTCAACAACTCCGTTCAGCCCTTCCTCTGAGGACGCTATCATATTCATTCATCGTGAAAGTTCTTGTTCTTCCATCCGTTCTTTTCATTCCATTCTTTCAATTCTTCTGGAGGCATTGCGTTGTTCATCTCATCAAGTGCCATCCCATCTTGTGAAGTTCATGTTCTATTCTTTCCTTGTCCAGCCAGAGTTCTGCCTAAATCCTTTCAGTCTTATTCGTTTCTTATCTCGTTCTAACCAGAGTGGTTTCATAGTCTATCTGATTCCGTGAGCTTTCGATTATCGTCATTATCGTCATTCCTCTCTTCTTCTCGAGTGCTCTCGATTCTTTGCTTCTTCTCCTGAGTTCTCATTTCACCTCATCCCTTTTCCCTTCCGTCTCGGTCCTAAGATCTCGGGACGAGATCTCTTGTTAGTAGAGGAGAGTTGTAAAGCCCCGGATTCGATGTGCCAGGTGTCTTCCAGTTATTCGCCGTCATTGCCATGTCATTTGCTTGCGTGTTGCATTTTGCCATGTCATCATGTGCATCTCATTTTGCATACGTGTTCGTCTCATGCATCCGAGCATTTTCCCCATTGTCCGTTTTGCAATCCGACACTCCTATGTCACCCGGCGCCCCTTTTGCCTCTTTTCATGTGCGGGTGTTAAACTTTCTCGGAATGGTCCGAGGTTTGCCAAGCTGCCTTGGTACACCACCGATAGACCGCCTGTCAAGTTTCGTGTCATTTGGAGTCCATTTGATACTCCAACGGTTAACCGAGGAACCGCAAAGGCCTCTTTTGTGTGCAGCCCAACACCCCTCCGAAGTGGCCCAATAACCCATCCGAACCCCCTCCATGCCCTCGGTCGTTCGATCACGATCGTGTGGGTGAAAACCGCACCTCAGTTGGACTCTCCTAGCTCCCTCTACCTATAAATAGACATCCCTCTCCGAAATTTCGGGTCCAAACCCTAGCCTCTTCCTCCTCTGCGCGCCGGACAAAACCTCCCCGCCGCCGGACATGTCCGCCGCCGCTCCTCGCCCAACCGGAAGCCGGCACGTCAGCGCTGCGACCTTTCTCTCTCCTCCTCCATCGCACCAGCCACCATGGCCCGCCAGAGCCCGGGGCAAGCCCGCCCGAGCCCATCAGGGCCTGGTCTCCGCCGCCGCTCGGCCCAAGCCGCCCGCCCGTGTCTGCCCGCCGAACCGCCGCCACCGAAGCCCGTCCGCCGCCACCCGGATCTCGCTCCGCCGCTTAGGTTCCCGCCGCCGCCTCCGTCTCCGCTGGCGGCGACTTCACCGCCCTCGCTGTCCTCTCGCACACGGGCCCGCGCCCGAGGCTCCGCCGCCGCCCTTGCCCCGAGCAGCGGCGCCGCCGCCGCCGAGCTCCCCTCCGTCTCGCTGGAGCTGCGCCGCCGCCAAGCGCCCGCGTCCGCCGCCGCCATGGCCTTCTCGCCGCCGTCCCTCCACCGGCAGCCGCGCTGGCGAAGCGCTGCCGGTCGTCGCTGCCTCGCCCCGCCTCTCCTCGTCGTTCGCCGATCGCCGGCGCCCCGTCCCCGCCTTCTCCGGCGACCTCGCGGGAGTTACTCCGGTCAGATCCGGGGGAATGGACGAGATCCACCACTCCCTCGAACCAAACGCCTCCGCCTGTGCCCGCACGTCTCCGTCCTACACGTCCTCATCCCACGTTGACTTTTCGTGGAGGTAAAATTCCACCGTCCCTGAGATCTCTACATTCTGGTGCCCTGTTCATTGCATCATATCTCCTTGCATACTGCTCGGATTCTTGCATATGATATATCCAAATGTTTGTTGTGAGATGCTCTACATTTTGATCCATTGTGCCGTGCTTGTTTGAGTCCATCTTGATGCCCTAATCATAGTTTCAAGAGTGCTATATGATGTTAACCTGCTGAAACTGTTATAACTTGCTGTTTTGTCTTTTTCGTTGCATTTTGTGTGTGCATCTTATGAGCATGAGCTCTACATGTGTTTTGTGCTACATCATGCCATCTTTACAGTGGTGCAATCCATGTATTTTTGTGAGTCTTTTAGTGAGTGCATCGAGTTCGTGAAGTAATACACTTGTTGTTACTGTTTTGCTAGTCTGTTTCTGTTATATCATGATGCTATTTAAACCTGCTGCTACAAGTCATTCTATGCATAATCTGGAGATGTTCACTAATGATGTTTTGTTATGCATGTCATGCTCTATCCACCCATGCCCCTGGTCGCATTTATAGCCTGATGTACCTTGTTGTAATCTTGCTCTCAATTTGCTAAACCTGCTGCTACATTAAGTTCAGTTTTGCCATGTGTTTTGCTAGTGAGCCATGCACCCTATGGACTTTCTCTTACCATGATTAGCTTCATAAACATGTCTTCTTACTTTTGGTCACCTTTACATGCCATGTATTGCTCTGTGGTGAGTGGTACAAGCTCACCAACTTGCCTGCTTATTGTTGTTCCTGCCATGTATGAATCTGTCATATCATTTGCCATGTTTGCATGGATGATTCCATCTTTTCTGTTGATCTCTAGAATTAGTTCATTAAGGGAGTTTTGTTCTTTGTCTTTAGTACTAGCATGCCATGCCTTTGTTTGCCATGTTAAATTCCTGTAACATGTTGTTTGATAGCTCTAAACATTGCAACCCGATGTTATTTCTGTTAAGTCCGTAAACTGTTATAATTTGCAATCTTGACATGTCCTTTTGAGCATGTTCTATTGTTCTCTGGAGATAGCTCAATGTTCATGTTTTGTCATGCTTTACCTGTACTTCATGCCCATGCCTTTTGTTATTATGTTGAGGTGCTGTAGCATATTGTTTTGATGCTTGCTAGATGCCTAGTTGCTGTTTTGGGCAGATTGTGGTAACTTGATTCATGTGTATGTGTTGAACCGTTGCTCCGTTTTGAGTGTGCTCTATATGAAAGTTGCTTGATTTTGCATGAAGTTTCATATTATCATGTTGCATCCATGTTTTGAGAGTGATTTCTTGATGTTTGTATGCATTTTGCATCAATGCCATGTTTGACTTGTTTTGCTCATATCTTCTAGGCCGTAGCTCCGAACTAAATGAACTTTATATGTAACTTGACTAGAATCTCGTGTAGATCATCTTGGTGCATATTAACTTGCTGTTTAACAGCTTGAGCATAAGGTTTATTCAGATCTGGACCAATTTCTAAATTTGCATACGAGGACTTACCGGAATTGTTATATGTTGTTTCCGGCCTCATTTAAACTTGCTTTGATGTGTTATTCTTGTTTGCATCATCTCTTGCCATGAGTAGCCTCATCTAGCTTTGTCGTGCATCATACTTGGTAGAGAATCATGTCATGTATATGTGTGGTGTGTTTACCATGTTGTGTGCTTCTTCTCGATAGTTCCCGTTTCGTTGCGATCGTGAGGATTCGTTCGTCTATGCTTGGTTCGGCTTCATCCGTTCGTCTTCTTCATGGACTCATTCCTCTTCCTAGAGGGATTTCAGGCAAGATGACCATCACCTTGGATCTCACTATTATCATTGCTATGCTAGTTGCTTTGTTCTATTGCTATGCCGCGTTACCTACCACTTGCTTACCAAGCCTTCCAAATTGCCATGAACCTCTAACCTTTGTCACCCTTCCTAGCAAACCGTTGTTTGGCTATGTTACCGCTTTTGCTCAGCCCCTCTTATAGCGTTGCTAGTTGCAGGTGAAGATGAAGATTGCTCCATGTTGGATTATGTTTATGTTGGGATATCACAATACCTCTTATATTATTAATGCATCTATATACTTGGTAAAGGGTGGAAGGCTCGGCCTTATGCCTGGTGCTTTGTTCCACTCTTGCCGCCCTAGTTTTCGTCATATCGGTATTATGTTCCCGGATTTTGCGTCCCTAACGCGGTTGGGTGATTTATGGGACCCCCTTGACAGTTCGCCTTGAATAAAACTCCTCGAGCAAGGCCCAACATTGGTTTTACCATTTGCCTACCACCTATACCTTTCCCTTGGGAGTAATTAACCCGAGGGTCATCTTTATTTGAGCCCCCCCGCGGGCCAATGCTTGTCTAAGTGTTGGTCCAAACTGAGCGATGTCCAGAGCCCCCTGGGCAACCAGGGTCTATGCCAACCCGATGTCTTTCTCATCCGGTGTGCCCTGAGAACGAGATATGTGCAGCTCCTATCGGGATTTGTCGGCACAGCGGGCGGCTTTGGTGGTCTTGTTTTACCATTGTCAAAATGTCTTGTAACCGGGATTCTGAGACTGATCGGGTCTTCCTAGGAAATATCCTTCGTTGATCGCGAGAACTTATCATGGGCTAAGTTGGGACACCACTGCAGGGTATAAACTTTTGCGAGCCGTGCCCGCGGTTATGTGGCAGATGGGAATTTGTTAATATCCGGTTGTAGATGATTTGACACCAGATACGAATTAAAACGCATCAACCGCGTGTGTAGCCGTGATGGTCTCTTCTCGGCAGAGTCCGGGAAGTGAACACGGTTTTGGGTTATGTTTGACGCAAGTAGGAGTTCAGGATCACTTCTTGATCATTGCTAGCTTCACGACCGTTCCGTTTGCTCTCTTCTCGCTCTTATTTGCGTATGTTAGCCACCATATATGCTTAGTCGCTGCTGCAACCTCACCACTTTACCCCTTCCTTTCCCTTTAAGCTTTGCTAGTCTTGATACCCATGGTTATGGGATTGCTGAGTCCTCGTGGCTCACAGATTACTACAACAACAGTTGCAGGTATAGGTTATGCGATGATCATGACGCGAGAGCGATGTTTGCTTGTTTTGGAGTTCTTCTTCTGCTTCTTCTTCGATAAGGGGATAGGTTCCAGGTCGGCAGCCTGGGCTAGCAGGGTGGATGTCGTTTGAGCTTCTGTTTGTGTTTCATCTGTAGTCGGATGTTGCTCTTATGTAAGATGATGTTGTATTCGTGTGGCATTGTATGCCTTTTGTATGTATCCCCATCTATTATGTGATGTTGATGTAATGATATCCACCTTGCAAAAGCGTATCAATATGCAGTCCTATCTTTGGTGGGACCTTCGAGTCTCTTTAGGATAGTATCGCATATTGGGCGTGACATACACCATATTGCAGGAGGAGTGTACGCCGAACTGCATCCGGAGACCTGGCAGGCCATGTACAGACTAATCCAGCCCCAGACCCTTCCACAAGGACTGGAGGGGATGCGGGAGTAATGTCGGATTGTCATCTCCCAGAGGATTCGGATAATGTATCTGTCACAAACTCCGAAGTGGATAGTGCGATGGTCACCGGCGGAGGAGAGCAGCTATGCGCGACCCGCATTTTACCGAAGAGGCTTTCAATGCTCTGACCTCAGCGGATGCTTATATCTGAGTTGCTCATGATGGAGTTGCTGGAGCCACTCACCAACTTTCAAAGGATATGCGGGTAAGAATTTTTTGTGCAGATTCAATAATCATATGCCAGTAGCCCCCGAGTCTTGAAGCAGTTGCCCAACTGATTTAAGAGTCGTTACTTTGTTAGGTA
Organism: Aegilops speltoides; assembly: GCA_021437245.1. NCBI lineage: Eukaryota > Viridiplantae > Streptophyta > Magnoliopsida > Poales > Poaceae > Aegilops > Aegilops speltoides. The sequence goes on along the minus strand of CM038146.1, from coordinate 84,812,169 downwards.
CTCATGGAGAGGAATAATACATTATTGAAGGAACTGGAGGAATGCCGAACTAAGCTGACTACTGCCACTGCCGAACTGGAAAATTTGAAGAAATCCAAGAAGGCACCTGATGGTAAGTATAACAGCAGCTCAGAATTAAGGTTCCACGCCTACAACAAGGTTGCTTAAATATAATTGTGTCTCGTTGGTAGGCTCGAGAGATCAACTGGAGGAGAGGCTAAGGGATGCTCAAGCGGAAAAACAATATGTCGAAGGGCAAGAAGCCGTTGGTCAACATGTATTGACACGGACCATTAATGAGAAAAACAAACTACACGATGCAAATATCAAGCAAGCCAAAGAACTAATGGATTTAGGATCCCTATTATCGGTTGCTTTGAAAAAAACAAGAAACTGAAAGGCGGCATATTCAGTATGCTCTTTAACCTATATGTCACACGGTCTCCTATTTTGAAAATTTTACAAGTTTGCGTCTGTAGGTGTGCTAACCGGACGTCCCAAAGGAAAAGCGTCTGGATTCCAAGGCGACCTATTACAAGAGCTGTCCAAAGTGCACGAGCAAGCTCGGAAAGCATTGAGGAATATGGCGAAGGCATTATAGCCATCTTATTCCCCTCCAGGAAGTATGGATGAGCTTGCAAATTTATTCAAGGGAGCTCATCGCCGTTTGGAGCCATGGAAGATATCAGCATGTCGGGAAGGCGCCCGAGAAGACTGGGCCATGGTGAAAACACGGTATACCAAGATTGATCCGAATCATATGGCCCGGGTCGAACATCGGGGACCAGATGGACAAGAAATTCCTATTAGCTTAGTGTACGACCAAGTGCAAACAGCCGCTAAGTTTTCTCAACGGAATTGTAAACTAGACAACCTACTAGAGGGTCTAGAGGAAGAAGAACTTTTTGAGTCCAAGTAGTAGTGTACTTTACCTAAAACTTATCTCCGGGCGAATTGTAAAACGATTGTCATGGCAGACTTTCCGCTTCGACCTCCAGAACCCGAGGTTTGGAGTGTTTCCGGATATTTATACCATTGGTAAACACCAAGGCATGTTCGGAAACTAGGCAGTCCGGTCATAGTTGCTTAAACAGACAAGTTGTATTCGGGGCAAGGTAGTCAGAATCCCGACTCAACTGCTAGAATCCTACGACTTTACGACCCTAAAGAAGCATGTCGATCCAAATCCCACTATGAATTCGGATCAGGTATAATCCATGTTGAGTCGCGATCCAAATCATAGAATCCTATACAAAACTGTACAATCCTGACTATGCTATGGACTATGTCCGATTCTACTAATTTATCCAAGCCATTTGTTTAGTTGTAGTAGAATAGTATGCAATCATCCAAACACCTTTTCATATACCTCATGGACCTTTATTCCCCTCCCACGCTCAAACGCTCGGCCGCCGACACCTTTGATCTAGCTCTCATAAACCCGAGATCAAAATTGAGGATCAGGCTTGTCAACAGATGGAAGTGGAGTGAAAAGGAGGATGCTTCAAGATTGATCGGAGAAGGAGAGGAAGACCCTTCAAGGTTTAGCACTGCAGCTCAAAATAAACAAGTGATCAACTATTCACGCACTCTAAAAAGAACCTAAGTAAATTTCGTGCATTGAAGGTTTAAATATTCTTTATATATCCCTCTCATATATGTTCCATACATGCGAGCTAGATGGTAGGTTAGCCATAAAAAGAAGTGGAATACAACTAGCATTGATGTGTACATTCTTTGCTCCCTATTTAGTGTCAAAACTCTATAGAACCCATATAAATTTGTTGTGTGCATACCAAATATCTTATTTGAGTAAATCTAGTAGAATCCTCGATTCCACGACTCGATCTTACGACTTGATTCTATCTCAGAAAAATCGATCCGACTCCGAATCCCGACTCTGACTACCTTGATTCGGGGAGTTATGTTATATTACATTTGATCATAAGAAACATCTTCTAGAGAGAATAGTTCCATTAAGGGTCCTTTCCCTGGGCCAGCATGCGCTTTTGCGCACGCATAAGTTGTGGTGCAAGAAATCACAGTACGCATTATAATTTGGGGGCGTATATTGCAACGAGGGCATTTAGTCTCTTGTCCGTTGATCGATTATTCCCTTAATAATGCTAGCTTTAGGCTTCACTCATCTGAGGTACACGTCCGGATAAACCGGTTGTAACAATCGCAGAGGTGCTCCCTCTATGCCCTAGCCGAATAAGCGGGAACGTAGGGCATAAGCACAGGAGCCAGGCAACCCAGCTTGGCAAAAACTTAAGTCATAAAGGTGCATATAATGGTGAAGACAGGACACATGTGAGTAGACAACACATATATACAGTGATCGAGCTTGACGCTCCAAAATAATAATCATAATAAGCTTCTGTGAAAAGAAGCCCCCAGGTATCATGAGGTATGTACATTTAATGATGTACATCCCTCGATTGTGTGGTTTATCCTAACACTGGTAGAAGTAGTACAAAAACCGAAAAAGAGAGAAAAAGGGGTGAGAGGGAGAAAAGACGGAAAAAGTTACAAGTGTGGACTTAGGCGTAGAATCTTCAGAGCCGAGCGGCGTTCCATGGGTTTGGTTCCAAACGATTATCCAAAGCGTTGCAAAGGCGATAGGCTCCTCCAAGTGAGAACTCCATCTATGATGAAGGGACCCTCCCATTTGGGCTTGAGCTTGTCCTTTTTCTTTTCTGGTAGGCGCAGGACGAGTTCACCGACATTATAAGTCTTTGCCCGTACTTCCCTGCTTTGATATCGCCGAGCTTGCTGTTGGTAAAATGTGGAACGGGCCTTTGCGACATAGCGCTCCTCCTCCAAGCCGTCCAGATCATCCTGCCAGTCGAGCTCGGCCTCTCTCTCTTCATACATGCGCACTCGAGGTGAGTCATGATTAATGTTGCAAGGTGTATATACGGTCGTGCAATTGGGCATGGTAGGCAGCCCCTAGAGTACATAATTGAGTTCTTCAACCCAGTGCTTGTATGATTCTCGCAGAGATCGCACTAGTCTGGGTTGATACCGCTCATTATCAAGCCGTTAGCCTGTTCGACCTGACCGTTTGTCTGAGGGTGATATATGGAGGCGTAATCGAGCTTGATGCCCAAATTAGCGCACCAGGTTTTCACCTCATCGGCCGTAAAGTTAGAGCCGTTGTCAGTAATAATACTATGCGAGGCACCATAATGGTGTACCACACAGGATATGAATTCTATAACCGGTCCGGCTTCGGCCATTTTGACTGGTTTGGCTTCTATCCACTTAGTGAACTTGTCGACCATGACCAGTAAATATTTCTTCTTATGGCTTCCCCCTTTAAGGGGTCCGACCATGTCTAGCCCCCAGACCACAAAAGGCCAAGTAATGGGGATTGTTCGTAAGGCTGTGGGCGGCATATGGCTTTGATTGGCGAAAAGCTGACATCCAACGCAGCGCTGTACGAGGTCCTGTGTGTCTTCTTGGGCCGTGGGCGAAAAGAAACCCGTACGGAAGGCCTTACTTACAAGGGCCCGAGCTACGGCATGATGGCCACAAAGACCAGTGTGTATTTCAGTCAAGAGCTGCCATCCTTCTTCTTCGGAGATACACCTCTGGAGTACTCTAGTGGTACATTTCTTGTATAGTTCACCCTCATGGACTTTATAGGCCTTCGAGCATCGAACAACGCGACGGGCCTCCGTCTGGTCATCAGGGAGCTCATTCCTAGTAAGGTAGGCGAGGAACGATTCAGTCCATGGGGCGATTACAGACATGATTTCGTGAGCCGATGGTGTTACTTCGGTGTCCGAACGCCCGACAATATTGGGACTGTGTTCAGAATCTGGGGGTATGATCGATTCTGGGACGGTGTTGCCGCTACCCTCCTGCCATGCGACGGATGGCTTCAAGAGCCTTTCCACAAAGGTGTTAGGCGGGATGGGGTCGCGCTTAGCTCCCAAGTGGGCAAGTATTCCGCAGCATGATTACTCTCTCGAGCCACATGATGAAACTCGAGCCCTTCAAACCTAGCTGATATTTTGAGTATGGCGTTGCAGTAAGCCGCCATCTTCGAGTCCTTTGCGTCGAAGTCCCCGTTTTTCTGAGATATTGCAAGGTTCGAGTCCTCGCGTACTTCAACGCATTGTATGCCCATGGATACGGCCATCTGGAGACCATGCAATAGGGCCTCGTATTAGGCTGCATTGTTAGAGTCTGTATATCGTATTTGGAGCACATAACGGATTGTGTCTCCTGTGGGGGATGTCAAGACGACACCAGCCCCCAACCTGGCTAACATTTTAGAGCCGTCGAAGTGCATCACCTAGTTAGAATATGTGCCGTATTCTTTAGGGAGTTTGGCCTCCGTCCATTCGGCGACGAAGTCAGCCAACACCTGAGATTTGATAGCTCGACGTGGCTTATAAGTTATTTCAAATGGTAAGAGCTCAATGGCCAACTTGGCAATCCTGCCGGTGGCGTCCCGATTATTTATAATGTTGTTAAGTGGTACTTCAGAAGCCACCGTGATAGAGCACTCCTAAAAGTAGTGCCGCAGCTTGCGGGATGCCATAAAGACCGCATATGCTATCTTTTGATAATGCGGGTATCGGGATTTGCACAGTGTAAGGACCATCGATACATAATATACTGGGTTTTGAAGTGGGAATTTATGTCCCTCCTCATCTCGTTCGATGACGCACACTGCACTCACTACCTAGTGAGTTGCAGATATGTACCACAGCTTCTGTTGGCCGACGTTTGGTGCGGCCAGGATTGGGTTACTCGCAAACAGAGCCTTTATTTCTTCCAGTCCGGCTATGGCAGCGTCCACCCCCATGAAGTGGTCTGTGCAGCGTAGCAAGCGATATAATGGGAACGCCTTTTCCCCTAGTCTGGAGATAAAACGGCTTAAAGCTGCCACGCACCCAGCTAATATTTGGACCTGCTTGAGGTCTGTTGGTATTGCCAACTGTGACAAGGCTCGGATTTTAGCGGGGTTTGCTTCGATTCCTATGTTGGAGATGATGAACCCAAGCAGCTTTCCGGCTGGAACGCCAAAAACGCACTTTTCCGGATTGAGTCGTATCTCATATGCCCAGAGGTTGTCGAATGTAAGGCATAAATCATCCACCAGTAAATCGACATGTTTGGTTTTGATGACTATGTTGTCTACATATGCCTCCACAGTTTTGCCGATCTTCCTTTCCAGGCATGTTTGAATCATGCGCTGGTAGGTTGCACCGGCATTCTTGAGCCCGAGAGGCATAGTGTTGAAGCAGAACGGCCCATACGGAGTGATGAATGCCGTTGCAGCTTGGTCGGATTCTTTCATCTTAATTTGATGGTATCCGGAGTATGTGTCAAGGAAGCACAAGGAATCGCGTCTTGCGGTTGCATCAATGATCTGGTCAATTCGAGGTAGAGGGAAGGGGTCCTTAGGGCAAGCCTTATTAAGGTCTTTGAAATCGACACAGACGCACCAGGATTTTTCCTTCTTAGGTACCATAACCAGGTTTGCTAGCCAGTCCGGATGTCTGATCTCTCTGATAAACCTGGCTTCGAGTAGCTTGGCTAGCTCCTCCTCCATAGCATGTCATTTGAGTTCAGAGAATCGGCGCAGAGTTTGCTTGATTGGTTTGTATCCTTTTAGTATATTGAGACTATGCTCGGCCAGTCTTTGTAGGGTACCTAGCATATCCGAAGGGTGCCAGGCAAAGATGTCCCAGTTCTCACGTAGGAATGCGCGTAATGCTGCGTCTACTGTCGGATCCCGTTGTGCCCCAATGGTGGCTGTTTTCTTGGGGTCCGTCGGCTGGACCTGAAATTTGACTATTTCGTCTGCTAGCTGGAGGGAAGTAGATTTGGGTCTCTTGTCGAGGATTACTGTGGGGACCCCAACTCATAAGTCGTGATCACCGAATGCACGTGTACAGTGATCCCAGAGATCAATGCTCACTGAACACACAGAAGCTGAATAACAAGAGTCTTACATCCATACATACCGTATTACACAAGTAGGACCATTATGGTCGAGTCTTGTGTATAACATCGCAGCGGAAATCTTCGTCGATAACTTGGACCCATGCCATCTGCCTTAACCCTACAGGCATTCTGACTGGGAAGTGTCCTAGCTCGCATGTTCGTCACCAAAGTGTTCTTCATCACATCCTGTTCTTCCATGCCTGGTCAATTAAATAACCAGTGGCAAGCCAATGAGTACTTTGAATGTACTCGCAAGCAACCCATGTTTGGTTCAAGATACAACAATGCATGATATAGGTAAATCTTGCAGAAAGCTAGTTTTGAGTGCAATGACATGTTCAACATCTTTGTACGGCATGCATCAAAAGAATTTCAAGTAACCATGAAGACGGTTACAGATATCAACATAAATAGAGTGGGCACCAACCCATCTAGCATAAACGGAGTGGGCACCAACCCATCTCAATCATGTCAAGTCCCTTGACTTGACCCAAGTCATTTTTATCATCACACACACTTGGTTTGTAAACAAGTGGACGTAGCCCAAGAGCGGTTACCCAACTGTCCTTGACCGTGGACACGGCTATTCGAATAGTTTTACACTCTGCAGAGGTTGCACACTTTACCCACTAGATCCGGGGAACTTCCGTGTCATCCACGACCAGCGGTACCTCAAGTACCCGGGTAAGCACCGATCACTACCTTTCCTAGACGACACTAACATGGAGTCCACTCGATTGGCAGTAACCCCCGTGCCCAACTTTTCACATAAAACTTTCTTGGAGCCTCGCTCCCATACTTATCACATATCAATGGCACGGGGTACCAACGGTGTGTCTGGTGCCCCATAAAAATGGTCATGGCCGCCCTACCTGGCACGACCACGTCCCGAGAGAGCGCACCAACAACTCTCCCGTCACTAGTAATGCGGGCCCCAAGCTAGTATCGGTCCAGGTAATCAATAATGCCCTTTCCCATATAAGGGTAGAGTGGTTGCGCATGTAAGGTTGGAATAACGGTCGTAACTTCGACCAATCTGTTTTTGAAAACAACACACACACTTGCCTCGGTACACCACTTCGTCATCAAGTGGTTACCCATCTCATCATCTCCCTCGGGCATAAGTGGCACCCGACGGGGTTTTCGAAAAGACTTTTGAAATCACTTTGTCCCCATCACCATGCATATCCCCGTCCCTTTTTGCGTAGCACTACTTTTGCATCCTATCTACTCCCACCGTCATAACCCTCATAAGAAGGTAGGGTCATGCACAATGCAAGTATCAATGAGGAAGTAACCGAGGCAACCAACCCACGTGGTTCACCATCTCATCATGATTCCGATGCAACAATAATAAAGAGCTTTATGGCATGCATAAAAGGTTTCATAGACATGGTCAAAGGGCTGCTTGCCTGTTTCTAACCAAGTCTTCGAGGTCTTCAAATATCTCTGGCCCAACTCCGAGCATTCCGTCTACTTCGTCAACTATCGTTGAAAGCAACCACAATAAGCAAAACAACAAGGCAGGAAATAAAAGTGCTCTAAAAATATGAGTTGGACTTTTCTGGGATACCTCTTGTCATATGAGGGACGACCAAAGTGGTTTCATTGGGATTTGGTGAATGGATATCTCTGAACATTTTGATATGGTGGAATCAAGGGGTTTATGGATTTGCAAGAAGTGTACAGAAATATATTTTTGAAAAATGAGCAAAGGCACCCATTTACAAAGGATGATTTTAGAAGCATCTAGGAATTGGTTTCACTGGATTTGGAGTTCAAATGAATTCCCTATGAATTTGCAAAGTTGACAAATATGAAGAAAGGGCTCATTATATTGTGGGGCACAGAAAGTATTAATAAAAATGTTCATAAACTAAGTTATGAACTTAGAATCATCTAGGAATTGGAATCATGGCATTTGGAGCAAGTTTGAGCTCCCTGTGATTTTCTGAAGTTCATCACAGAAATAAGAAAGGTAGGATTTGATGAATATTTGTGAAGAAGAAGTCTCTGGAAAAATGTGCATGTTGCACCAACAGGTAGAGCATGATTTATGGAGCCTCTAGAAATTTGAATCATCAAATTTGGTGCTAATTTGATTTGTTTATCAATTTTAGAAACTGTACAGAAAAGAAAAAGGGGAAAAGGGTTTTACCCAAATGGGCTGGATCTGGGCGGCGGCGGCGCGCACCGGGCGAGGGATAGCTGACGGGCCGGCCCAGCTGCATAGCCGAGCGGGAGAAGAGGCCACGTCGAAGGCGTACTAGTCCCAGGGCGTCTTCGCTGCGGGGAGGCGGACTCCAGTTGACCCGCTTCCACTTAAATGACAGGGCCCGCCCATCGGTCGCTGACGAGCGGGGCCCGCTTCTCGGGTTCATCCCCAACCTCCCGCTCGAACAGAGAAGAGGCCAGGGGCAGCGTCAGCGGCGATTTGCCGGCGCCACAGGGCGTCTCCGGCGATGCTCTGCACACCGGCGTGGTCAGAGCGAAGGGGCGCATCCATCCATGGGTCATACGCATGCCGGGGAGGACCAGGTCAAGGAGAACGCCGACCATGGCGGACGTGGCCGACGGTGATGGTGGGCTCGGCACCTTGGCCTCCGGGAGGAGTAACCGGAGCGCGGGGGAGCTCTGATGGGGCTGTGGGGGTGCAAATATACCCATATATGGACAGGAGGGGGCTCGGACGTCGAGGATTTAGGCGATGGCCAATGGCTCGGCTGCGGCCATGGGCGGGGCTGGAGGGCGCGGGAGGAGGAACGGGCTGGTACAGGGGGTGCACGAGAGGGAGAGAGAGGCAAAGGAGGCCAGAGAGAGGCCTCGGATTGCCATAAGTAGGAGGGGGCGAGGTGCACCGTGGCTCGTGCGCTGGCGGGCTCCTAGCTGTTGCTGCAGGCCACGGGGGCGAGCGTGGGTGTGTCTGGGGTGTTCGTGGGGTTGGTCTAGGGAGAGAGGAGGGGAGAGAAGGAGCGGGGAAAGGGCCAGGGTGCCGCGCGTGTGAGCCACACCATTGGCGCGCTCGGGCGCCCGGTGTCTGCTAGCGCGGAGGCGCGGGGAGGAGGAGAGAGGAGGGGGCCGACCGTGTAGCTTGTCGCGGACGCCAAGGCACCTTGACTGGCGCGAGGGGGAGGCTCGAGGTGGTCGGGTGGCTTGGGCAGAGAGCAGCTACTGTGCGTGGGAGCACTGTAGCATGCTCTGGAGCACGTCTTTGGCATGCCATGGCATAAAAAGGGGAAAGTGGGCGTGGCCACTTGTGTCCAGTAGTGCTAGGGAGTAGTAAAGAAAGGGGAGGAAGCATTGGATGCCATGGAGGGCCACTGGAACGAGGAGGGTGGTGAGAAAGGAGAGGAATGCTGCTGTCCAGAAGGGTAAATGGGGGTGTTTCACCCCTCAATCATTGAGCTGAGGCTAGGGAAGAGTTACTGGAGATAGGAGAAGCCCAGGGGGGCTGTGGTAAAAAGTTAGGGTCATGGAGATTAATGGAAGTGGTCAAAACAGGCATTTCAAGTTTCTGCCAGAAGGTGTTTGATGTAGGTTTGGGCAAGAAAATAATTTCCACTTGCCATGAGACTCCACTGGGTGAGATGTCACACATAATTAGGGCCTTCCACCCATTTGGAGCTCATTCGAAGGAAGTTGACAATGCAACTTTGGTAAACCCTAGAAATTAGCAGAAATGAACTTGTGTAGATTTAGTTGAGCAAATCACTTCTCCTTGATGCACCACTTGGTGTAGTGTCATCATTTGAGGTTCTGAACATGCCCACAAAAGTTGAGATCAACAGGAGAAAGGTGCCAATGTAGAGTGGTTCAAATATGATTCTGGTCAGAGAGGGTTTTGGGGCACTTTGATCAAAGTAACTTGTTCTCCAACTTGTGCCACTTGGTCTAGATGAATAATTAGACCGTTGGTGCATGTTCCCAAGGTTTGAGAACATTTGGACATGTTTGGCAATGTAAAGTTGCTCAAACTTCCAAATGGACAGAAATGGTTTTGAGGGGATTTGATGATGTTATCTTGTTCTCCAAGACATGAGACTTGGCAAGATCACCAAATATGTCATATGTAACATGCTAGAATTTTCTTGGAATATTTGGAGAATATTTCCTTTGTAAATATTTCAAAAGCTTGAGATATCCAGAAAGAGTTTTTGAGGGATTTGACCAATATTTTGAACATGACCATGTGTTGAAACTCTTATATATGGACAATATATATCCTATGAGTTTCCCTAAATTTTGTCAAATATTTTTGAATCAATAAAATAATTTTTCCTATTAAAGACCATTTCTGGCCTTAAGAAAAGCTTTTAAATAAAATAGGAATATAACTTTCAAAATTATATTTTTTGGTTTCGGGTATCCTATATCTAATAGGAGTCAAATATATTTTTAGAAAGATTTTTACTGCCCTTAATTAAGTACTTGCAAGGCAAACCTCAATTCAGGGGTTTTGAAAACTAATTTTGAAAATACTATTTGGCCAAATTATTTTTGTAAGAAAATATTTTTATGTCCTATACACATGGCATGATCATTGGTTCAAGAGTTTGGAGCAAGGAGATGAAGTATAGGAGTTGGAGGATTTATTTGATTTTTAGAGCACTTGCAAACAACAGACAAACATTCAATCAAAGCAAAGACAAAACACTCAAAAGTTTTTGTCAAACCACATTTTAGCATGATTATTGACTTAAGTGTTGTGCCATGAAAATCAGGGTGGGACAGACCTACCCCCCTTACAAGAATCTCGTCCCCGAGATTCCCGGACTAGGCGCGAAAGGAATACGTAAACTTGATCGGGGTAGTCTTCAAGTCTTCATGTTGCTTCGCTCGTGCAAAGGCTCCATTGAGCTTGAAGTACTTGATGATGTGGCTTCGTGCATGACGCTCTCGTTGATCCAGGTTGCTAATGGGTAGCTCGCGGTAGGTTAGATTGGTCTAGGGGTCGATGGCTCGGTGGTCAATGTCCTTATTAGTGCTCGGGCTAGCTAGGAAGTTGGAAAACACTTCCGGGGTTGTAATGCGTGGAAAGCATCGTGCACAGCAGGTAGCTCAGGTGGCAACTCCAGCTGGTAATTGTCTTCATTTCGTAGTGATCTCAGAGGGGGTTGTTACATCTTGGAGTGATCTCGAAGAAGGCCGATGAATCTTGGGGCGAGCTTTCCTTTGACATGGAAGTGTTGGGTTCCTTTGAGAGGGGTGACCCGGAGATAAACATGGTCTCCAACCCGGAAGGTCATGTCTCGATGACGTGAGTTAGCGTAGCTCTTTTGTCTTGACTTGGCAGTCTCCAAACGCTCTCTGACAAGCTGGACTTGCTCTTCGGCTTCACGGAGGATATCGGGCCCAAAGACAAGTCCTTCTCCGGTTTCTGACCAATTGAGGGGTGTGCGGCATTTCCGTCCGTATAACACCTCAAATGGTGCCATCTGAAGGCTTGACTGATAACTGATGTTGTAAGAGAACTCGGCGAAAGGGAGGCAATCTTCCCACTTAGCTCCATATGCTATGACACAGGCTCGGAGCATGTCTTCGAGTATCTGATTCACTTGCTCTGTCTGACCTCCGGTCTATTGGTGGAAAGCAGTGCTGAAGGACAACTTGGTCCCCATGGTCTCCTGGAACTTCTTCCAGAACCTTCAGGTGAATTGGGTTCCTCTATCCGACACAATTTCCTTGGGAATGCCATGAATGCTCACGATTCGGTTGATGAAGAGACTGGCTAACTGGTTCCCCTTGTAGGTCGTCTTGACATGAATGAAGTGGGGCTTTGCCCGCCTTGATCTTCCTCTTGATGCCTTCAATACTCTCGTGTCCCGTCTGAGCTTCTTTAACCTCATCCATCAGGGTCGGCTTGACTTCAAGGTTAGCTAAGAATCCTGGTGCAACCAGTTCCAACCCGAAGCTTTCAAGTTCTTCATACAAGGCGGGTAGCTTGTCCTTAAGCATAGCATTCAAGGAACAAGCCTTCCTACTTAATGCATCTGCTACCACATTAGCCTTCCCAGGGTGGTATTGAACACTGAGGTCATAATCTTTGATCAACTCTAGCCATCTTCTTTTCCTCGTGTTCAATTCCCTTTGAGTGAAAATATACTTCAGACTTTTGTGACCCGTGTATATCTCACATCACTTCACTCAGAGGTATTGTCGCCATGTCTTCAGGGCATGAACCACTGCTGCTAGCTCAAGATCATGAGTAGCATAGTTTTCTTCATAAGGCCGTAGTTGCCTTTGAGAGGAGTGGCTTACAGATATGCACGGTCTTCAACGCGGAAGCTCACTCCTTGATGACGGTGGTTGGTATAGTTCTTCCTCCTTGAAATGGCGGTCTTCGGATGTTCCCTAACCAGCTGATCAACTCTTCTTCCGTCTTCATGTGGACATTCACGTCCTCAAGTAAGGATGATGATTTACTTGCCCAAGTACTCTATGAAGTATTTGGGGTATGTAGAGTGGGCTGAGGCATTGGTGAGGGTCACGGTTGAGCATTGGTCAAGGTCTTATTGATCTAGAGCCAAGGCCCAAGGTCATGATCCAACCGTGTTGTGGCTTGGTTGGGCATAAGGGTTTCAAGGATTCCAGTGTGCGAGTGAAAGTTTATCATCCCATCCTTGAGCACAGTTTCTGAGATGCCAATTGTTCTACTTAGTCCTCCAAACAGATCACCTTATACTATTGAAAGCATCATTAGTATAGGTCAACTCCAATCATCACTCATGCTAATCATATCCTCATGACTCCCAAGAGGAGATCTAACGAAATCATATATGTCTACGATCCCCAAACTCATGTGTGTGTCTACCCCTAAAAATCCATGGGTAGAGCATACAAGCTTCCAAGCTGCAATAAAACAGGACAATCCAAGTGCTCATCCTATTATCCCAAGGTCCATGCTAATGCATCTCTATCCTAAGGAAACACGTCGTATGCCACACCAAAATCTTGTTTCCTTCCTATGAATCAACTCCAACAACCCATTAACTACACCAATCATTACATGATCCAGTAGTTCTTCAAATCCAATCTCCTAGTTTATCGTCCACCGAGAAACATGGTATCATGATCGAGATCATCAGTCTAAATCCAATTTACTCTGAACCATGTAGATACACATTATCATCTATATCCAACTAGGATCACCTACTTAAATCCAAATCTCTTGTCCAACGAGAATTTCTACATGTTCCCCCCAGGTCATTTACGTAGTATCAACCCCCTCCTATCAATATCCCATGGCTAAGTTTAAATCCAAATACTTCCAAGAATTCCAGCTTGCGAACACAATTATCCTACTAAATCCAATTTACTCAGGGGTAATGAAAGCTATACTAATCTATACTCATGATCCCACCAAGTTCATCTACCAACATCAAAGCCTCATAATCCATCAAGTAGTCTCATATAATTCCTCAAGTCATTGATATAAACTCATCAAGTCTTTTGTCCTCTATTCCTATATCCTCGATTGGTCCTCCCTATGGCATCGCTGCTTTTGGTGCTATCTTAGGAAGATAATGTGCTCATTCACTATGTCCACTAGTTCCATAATGAACCCAAAGGACAAGCAAGGTTACTGAGGCTTAACCGGTTCTCTTGCAATTCTGTAGGTTAAGCTCAGGGTTAAGGTTTCGAGCTGGGGTATCTCGCGAAGTCTCGAAGGGTCTAGGAATGGGTTCTAGTCTTGAGGTGCAAACATACGGGGTTGTACTTGGTCGAGGAGGTTGTAGCAAAAGTCTTCAGTGCTTGTTGGTCGCCGAGGTGGAATCCTTGGTGCATATTGTCTTGCTTGTCTTCAGTTGAGGAGAGAGATGAGAGGGGAGAGTAGCATAGAGGAGGGGAACGCCTAAAGGGGGTTCTCTAGTGCGGGTGCAAACAAACAAGTGCCAAAAAGGGCCAAACACAAACACCCAAATAAGGCAGGTGATATAGTCGCGTACTTGTTGCCTAGGGCAAAAGTGCGACTTATATCAAAACTCAAACAAATAAAAACAAGCAACACACAATCATGGTTCTACTCGAACCATCATACGAACTCGACTGCGCATAGGGGTACACGACTCATCCCACCCTAGGGGTTCTCGGACTCAGTAGTCGTGCCTTGTGCCTCATGCAGTCTTCTGAGTTTTCCTCAGGTGTTGCTACATCTCTTGTAGTTGTTCGACGAAACAATATGGGTTGAGCCTGAAGAATCTTCAACAACTTCTCTTCTGATGAGGTGATGGGGTGAAGGTGGCTCCTCGTGGCTGGCATTGACTAGATCTTCTCTTGTCTTCCTAATCACGATGATCCCCTTTTGTCTTCTAAGCCGTCGATGGTACCAGGTAGGTAATCCTTTTATGCAATGACATTATCAAGGCGTAATAGAGGTCCATCATGTCGGTTACGTTGATGACAACATCGACACCAAGAGCGGGGGGATGAGGAGAACCGTTTTCCTGCTCACTATGGTGAGGCGGACCAAATGGCTAGGTTCTCATCCATCGGTGGTTGCCGATACAACAACGGTAGTGTCAGGGTTACTCTATTAGCGATGTATATCATTATCTTGCATATTCTATGCCCTGATCATCGTAGGCTAAGGTTGCATCATCTTGGGGCAGTGTCAAGGGTGTCACCATCTCCTGGGTCTTCATGTCCTCATCCCTTGAGGGCGTACCTTCTGTTGGCATCGTCTTGCTGTGGTGTTGCCAATCTTGTGTTCAGAAGAGGTGGGTGAGTGTCTGGCAAGGCGTCTTCCTTCTAAATTATCCACGAGGATTACAAGGAATCCCGTGGTCAGGGCATAAGGATTCTAGAGACCATTAAATTTGAAGGGGAAGAGGAAAGTATATCTTAGTTTTCGAAAAACTCAGAAGGGGAAGAGAAGTATAGATAGTTTTGAAAATTAGTAATAGTTTTGAAAATAGCTTTACCCTAACTAACGACCGTGCTAACTAAGGCTTCCTACAGTCAGGATGGCTCTGATACCAGCTCTGTGGGGACCCCAACTCATAAGTCGTGATCACCGAATGCACGTGTACAAAGGGTCCCGAGATCAATGCTCACCGAACACACGTAAGCTGAATAACAAGAGTCTTACATCCATACATACCGTATTACACACAAGTAGGACCATTATGGTCGAGTCTTGTGTATAACATCGTAGCGAAATCTTCGTCGATAACTTGGACCCATGCCATCCGCCTTAACCCTACAGCATTCTCGACCGAAGCGCCCTAGCGCATGTTTGTCACCAAGTGTTCTTCATCACATCCTGTTCTTCCATGCCCGGTCAATTAAATAACCAAAGGCAAGCCAATGAGTACTTTGAATGTACTCAAGCAACCCATGTTTGGTTCAAGATACAACAATGCATGATATAGGTAAATCTTGCGAAAGCTTGTTTTGAGTGCAATGACATGTTCAACATCTTTGTACGGCATGCATCAAAAGAATTTCAAGTAACCATGAAGACGGTTACAGATATCAACATAAATAGAGTGGGCACCAACCCATCTAACATAAACGGAGTGGGCACCAACCCATCTCAATCATGTCAAGTCCCTTGACTTGACCCAAGTCATTTTATCATCACACACACTTGGTTTGTAAACAAGTGGACGAGCCCAAGAGCGGTTACCTAACTGTCCTTGACCGTGGACACGGCTATTCAATAGTTTTACACTCGCAGAGGTTGCACACTTTACCCACTAGATCCGGGAACTTCAGGTCATCCACGACCATGGGTACCTCAAGTACCCGGGGTAAGCACCCGATCACTACCTTTCCCTAGACGACACTAACATGGAGTCCACTCGATTGGCAGTAACCCCCGTGCCCAACTTTTCACATAAAACTTTCTTGGAGCCTCGCTCCCATACTTATCACATATCACTGGCACGGGGTACCAACGGTGTGTCTGGTGCCCCATAAAAATGGTCATGGCCGCCCTACCTGGCACGACCACGTCCCGAGAGAGCGCACCAACAACTCTCCCGTCACTAGTAATGCGGGCCCCAAGCTAGTATCGGTCTAGGTAATCAATAATGCCCTTTCCCATATAAGGGTAGAGTGGTTGCGCATGTAAGGTTGGAATAACGGTCGTAACTTCGACCAATCCATTTTTGAAAACAACACACACACTTGCCTCGGTACACCACTTCGTCATCAAGTGGTTACCCATCTCATCATCTCCCTCGGGCATAAGTGGCACCCGACGGGGTTTTCGAAAAGACTTTTGAAATCACTTTGTCCCCATCACCATGCATATCCCCGTCCCTTTTTGCGTAGCACTACTTTAGCATCCTATCTACTCCCACCGGCATAACCCTCCTAAGAAGGTAGGGTCATGCACAATGCAAGTATCAATGAGGAAGTAACCGAGGCAACCAACCCACGTGGTTCACCATCTCATCATGATTCCGATGCAACAATAATAAAGAGCTATATGGCATGCATAAAAGGTTTCATAGACATGGTCAAAGGGTTGCTTGCCTGTTTTTAACCAAGTCTTCGAGGTCTTCAAATATCTCTGGCCCAACTCCGAGTATTCCGTCTACTTCGTCAACTATCGTTGAAAGCAACCACAATAAGCAAAACAACAAGGCAGGAAATAAAAGTGCTCTAAAAATATGAGTTGGACTTTTCTGGGATACCTCTTGTCATATGAGGGACGACCAAAGTGGTTTCATTGTGATTTGGTGAATGGATATCTCTGAACATTTTGATATGGTGGAATCAAGGGGTTTATGGATTTGCAAGAAGTGTACAGAAATATATTTTTGAAAAATGAGCAAAGGCACCCATTTACAAAGGATGATTTTAGAAGCATCTAGGAATTGGTTTCACTGGATTTGGAGTTCAAATGAATTCCCTATGAATTTGCAAAGTTGACAAATATGAAGAAAGGGCTCATTATATTGTGGGGCACAGAAATTATTAATAAAAATGTTCATAAACTAAGTTATGAACTTAGAATCATCTAGGAATTGGAATCATGGCATTTGGAGCAAGTTTGAGCTCCCTGTGATTTTCTGAAGTTCATCACAGAATAAGAAAGGTAGGATTTGATGAATATTTGTGAAGAAGAAGTCTCTGGGAAAATGTGCATGTTGCACCAACAGATAGAGCATGATTTATTGAGCCTCTAGAAATTTGAATCATCAAATTTGGAGCTAATTTGATTTGTTTATGAATTTTAGAAACTGTACAGAAAAGAAAAAGGGGGAAAGGGTTTTACCCAAATGGGCTGGATCTGGCGGCGCGATGCAAGACCGGCGAGGGATAGCCGACGGGCGCCCAGCTGCGTAGCTGCTGGAGAAGAGGCCACGCCGGGCGCATTAGTCCTGTATGCCTTCATCTGGGGAGGCGGACTCCAGTTGCCAGCCTTCCACTTAAACGACGGGGCCCGCCCACCGGTCGCTGACGAGCGGGGCCCGCTTGTCGGGTTCATCCCCAACCTCCCGCTCGAACAGAGCAGAGGCCAGGGGCGGCGTCAGCGGCAATTTGCCGGCGCCACAGGGCGTCTCCGGCGATGCTCTGCACACCGGCGTGGTCAGAGCGAAGGGGCGCATCCATCCATGGGTCATACGCATGCCGGGGAGGACCAGGTCAAGGAGAACGCCGACCATGGCGGACGTGGCCGACGGTGATGGTGGGCTCGGCACCTTGGCCTCCGGGAGGAGTAACCGGAGCGCGGGGGAGCTCCGATGGGGCTGTGGGGGTGCAAATATACCCATATATGGACAGGAGGGGGCTCGGACGTCGAGGATTTAGGCGATGGCCAGCGGCTCGGCTACGGCCATGGGCGAGGCTGGAGGGCGCGGGAGGAGGAACGGGCTGGTACAGGGGGTGCACGAGAGGGAGAGAGAGGCAAAGGAGGCCAGAGAGAGGCCTCGGATTGCCTTAAGTAGGAGGGGGCGAGGTGCACCGTGGCTCGTTGTCGGTGTACTAAAGTAGGGGTACCTTAGCACCCCGAACTTGTGCACGGGCAGTCGTAGCACCCCGCGGCAAGGCTTGCCGGGCACCCGCCAAGACCCTCCGTCATTTCCTATTACTGCCGTTCAAGAACAAAGTGTCAACCAAATAGACAAGACCCCGGCAAAAGGAGCTTCCCGGGAAGGACAAAGACCCCGGCAAGAGGAGCTTGCCGGGAAGGCCAACCAAGGCGCCTCTAGAAGACTTGCCGCGACGCCCGTGTCCTCGGTAGGTTCCCGGCGACGCAAGCTTGCCGGCGCGACAAGAGAAGGGTCATGCAAGACGCTTGTCAGCGCAAGGCTGCCACCATGCACTCAGCTCCAGCAAGATCCAACGACGTGTCACCCTAGGGCCATCCCAGAGCACGTGGCGAGGCGCCATGCAGCCATGCGGAGCGAGGTGGCAAGTGGAGCCGACAAGGAGGCCATCGTGGCGATCGGTAGCGCCTCTAACGGTCGCTTCTCACACTGTTGAGCGACCAGACGGGCATTAAATGCCCTTGTCCCCCGCCGTCGAGTTAGGTAGGGACACTGCTGGACACCGCTGTACCAACCTGCTTTTTACTCTTTTACCCTCCTCCCACGCTGCCACCTGCTGGTGCCCCTTCAGACTATAAAAGGAGGCCCATGCGCACGAGAAGGGGTTCAGAACTTTTCCACACTGGGGTGGGGTTCATTCGATACACCCAACACCACTACACGCCCACGCTCTCGGGCAAGAACAAATACAAGCACAAAGAAGCAGTAGGAGTTTTATCTCCCGAGAGCTCCGGTTGGGTAAGAATCGCCTGCCTCAAGGCCGACCTTGATCTGCTCAAGCGTCGCCCGCCTCCCTTGCCGGACTAGAAGGGGCACCCTGCCCCATAGGTGCTCGTGATCCCTAGAACCCCACGACATCTTTGGCGCGCCAGGTAGGGGGGCGTCGAGGTCGTGAGCATCTGATCTGGTCTCCGCGCGTGCTACATCAACGCTTTCATCAACATGCCACCAAAGAAGAAGCTTCGAGGTGGCCGCCCGCTTCACATCGATTCTACCACCGCCGCAGGAGCAAACGGGCGGTGGAGTGGACGCCGGCGGAGGAGCGGGCGCCGACGTGGGACTCACGCCGTCACCAGTCCAAAACAAGGCCCGCAAGCGCCGGGCGATCGCGCAGACACCACACCTTCCCAGGAGGTGCAAGGTCGACAACGCCTGGTGCTTCCTAGCACCGTGCTCGCTGGAGCAAGGCTGTTAGTGGGTCGCGACGCCAAGACCAGCATGCACGCCAAGATGTCGGGCGCGAGTGAGGTACGGTCGCCGGACGGGTGTTGCTCCTCCCAATCCAGCTTGGGAGTCCGAAGATCCGCGCCTCGCGCCGCCGCCGCCATCGCCACCTAAGATCGCAGAGGAAGCGCTGGCCCGAGCCCAGCTGCTTCTAGATTACCCTCCGGCGCCACACAAGATTGACGACTGGAGGATGACCATTTATAGCCTCATCGGCTTCGCCAACAGCGACAAGACCCGGCAACCGAGCGCATCGAAGCCCCGGCAAGGCGCCCCGGCGCAAGCCGACGCCGACAAGACCGCTGGGGGTGCCACTACCACGCACTCCCCGCCCCGAAGGCCGAGGTCGCCAGCTCGTCGGGCCAACCTTGACGCCGACTCCACCACATCGTCGGACCCGCGAACCCGCCGCGATCAACGCCATGTTCTCCAAGAACGACGACACGAAGATGCTCGTACTCGCATCGAGCGCAGAAGGGAAGCGCGACGTCAATCTGACCAGCGCGCTGGGCCCACTGTCGATATGCATGCGCCAGGGGAACCAGGCGACTTGTCGTATGCGGCAGGTTGCCCTGCGTTCACCCGTGAGCTGCGGCAAGTCCAGTGGCCCGGTACCAAGAACTTCAACCCCGACGTGCCCGAGAAGTACGATGGTAGGATACATCCGTCGGAGTTCCTCATCATCTACACCATTGCGGTGCAAGCTGCCGGGGGGCGCGACGAGAAGATCCTCGCCAACTACTTCCCGCTGGTGCTCAAGCCTAACGTCAGATCTTGGCTCATGCACTTGCCGGAGAACTCCATTTCTTCGTATGACTCTGTGCCATCAGTTTGTCGGCGCTTTCACAGCGGCCACAAACCTCATGGCCAGAGAGCGACCTTCACTTGCTCGCCCGTAAAGAGGAGAACCCTCGCAAGTAAATACAGAGATTCAGCTAAGTGCAGCGAACATCCTCGACGCCCACCCCGCCAGCTTATCGCTATGCTCCATGAGAACGCAAGTAATCAGAGGATTAGGGAGGAGATGGCGATGTGCAAGATTAGAGATGTCAGCGAGCTGTACGCCCGGCCGACAAGTGTGCACGGGCCGAGGAGGGGAGGAAAATCCCGGAGAGATTAAGGGAGCGTATGATCTCGACAGTGAGGATGCCGCCCGCAAGGAAAAAACTAGAGGCGGAACAACAGGAAAAGAAAAGCTAAGGATGTGCTAGTTGTCGAGCATTCCGGCGACGGAGGCGGCTCCGACAAGGCCAACGCTGGCGACTCCGGCGAGGCTGTGGTAGCCGCCGACAAGCAGGATGGCTCCGGCAAGCAATATTGCAAGATCCATCGCACCAAGGGCCACGACCTCCAAGCCTGCAAGAAAGTTGAGCAGATGGCGGAGCTACAGAAAGCTGAGTACGAGCGCCGCGACAAGGAAAAGGCCCAGAAAGGTGGTGGGGGATCCGGCAAGAAGCTTCCCGCCGGGGAGGGCGCCACGGCAAGCCCAAGCAGCGGCAAGGTCACAGACCTCCCCGGGGCCGCGACAAGGACGAAGATGAAGATGAGGATGATGAGATGGAGGAAGATGAGACTAATGACCAAGAGTTTCAGAAGGCAACGGAGGTGTTGTGCATCGACGGTGGTGCCTCTCTGCACACCTCGCACCGCCAGCTCAAGCAAGGGTGCGAAAGTAAGCGCAGCGGAGCCGCCTGTCGAGTCGCGCAAGCCTCTCAAGTGGTCCGCACGCCCATCATCTTCGGCGTTGAGGATCACCCGATCGCATCACTACGGTCGGGTGCTCGCTGACAATTGCCTCACTAACAATCCGCAACCTCAAGGTCACGAAGATGTTGGTTGACGGCGGGCCGGGCCTGAATCTGATCTCCTCCGAGTGCTCAAGAAGCTTCAGATCCCGACAACGAGCTCGAAGAGACTGGTACCTTTCAAGGAATAAATCCGGGAAGGAGCAAGCCGAAGGGGAAGATCACACTGCCAGTGACGTTTGGCAGCGAGCTCAATTTTAGGACAGAGAGGGTCACATTTGACGTTGCTGATTTCCCATTGCCCTACAATGGGATACTCGGCCGACCAGCGCTTGCCAAGTTCATGGCAGCCTCTCACTATGCCTACAATGTGCTCAAGATGCCTGGTCCGATAAGTGTCATTTCTGTCCAAGGTGACAAGAAGGATGCGCTTATCTGCACCGACAAGATCTACCGGGAAGAAGCAGCCGCAGTCGAGCGCAAGCCACTTGCCGCTGAAGCTCCCCGGGGGAGTAAGAAGGCCAAGTCCGGCAAGAGTAGCAGCTCTGGTGCCCACTCCGGCAAGCGCACCTCTTCGGAGTGCTGCGCTACTGTCGAGGACGCACCATCGAGCTCCACCAGCAAGTGCAAGAAGGCAAAGGCAGCTTCTCCAGAGACTAAGAAAGTGGCCACCAAGGAGGACGGCACTAGTGGTACCTT
Organism: Aegilops speltoides; assembly: GCA_021437245.1. Taxonomy (NCBI): domain Eukaryota; kingdom Viridiplantae; phylum Streptophyta; class Magnoliopsida; order Poales; family Poaceae; genus Aegilops; species Aegilops speltoides. The sequence goes on along the minus strand of CM038146.1, from coordinate 84,790,532 downwards.
CACCATCAGTGCCACGCTTGATCCTAAATAGGAAAGCGCGCTCGTTGCTTTCTTGCGGGCGAATGTCGATGTGTTTGCATGGCAACCATCCGACATCCCCGTGTTCCTGTGGAAGTAATTGAGCACCACCTTGCCGCTCCGCCTTCACGCTGCTCGCCAAGCAGAGAGTCAGAAAACAAGCAGTGGAGAGACAAGAGTTCATTGCAGAGGAGATCAAGAAGTTGGAAGCAGCAGGCCTGGTCCGAGGAGTGCTCCATCCGACGTGGTTAGCCAATCCGGTGGTCGTGCGCAAGGCAAACGGGAAGTGGAGGCTTTGTATTGACTTCACTGATGTCAATAAAGTTTGTCCCAAGGATCCATTTCTTGCCGCGAAGATCGACCAGATTGTCGACTCCACAAACAGGATGCGATCTGCTTTCATTCCTTGATGCATACTGTGGTATCATCGATCTTCATGGCGAAGAGGATGAAGAAAACCGCATTCATTACCTCGTGTGCGCTGCATCGCTTCAGACGGATGCCTTTCGACTAAAGAATGCTGGTTCAACATTTGCAAGAGTAGTCAGCCATTCTTTTGAGCCACAAATGCACGTAAATGTAGAAGCTTACATGGATGACATAGTGGTCAAGAGCAAGGACAAAGAGACTCTGATCCAAGATTTGGATGAAACTTTTGCAAATCTGCGCAAGGTCAATCTCCAGTTGAACCCCGAGAAGTGTGTCTTCGGAGTTCCTTCCGGCAAGCTTCTCGTGTTCTTTGTGTCTTAGAGGGGGATTGAAGCCAATCCTGACAAGATCAAGGCCATTGAGCAAATTGAAGCACCAAAGCGAGTCAAGGACGTGCGAAAGCTTGCCGGCTGCGTTGCTTCTCTCAGTAGGTTCATCTCTAAGTCTGCTGAGCGCGCCCTGCCATTTTTCAAGATTTTGAAAAAGGCAGGTCCAATGAAATGGACTCCGGAAGCAGAGGCTGCGCTGCAGGACTTGAAGAGATACATGTCCTCCACTCCAACACTTGTCGCACCTAAGCCACAAGAGAAGTTGCTACTGTATCTGGCGGCAACCAATCAAGTGGCTAGTGCTGCGTTAGTGGCGGAGAGGGAGGCAGATGATGAGTCGGCGGCCACGGCAAGCGAGTCCAGCAACAAGCAAGGGGCTGCTCCGACAAGCTCTGGCCCGGCAAGTCCTGATCCGGCAAGTTCTGGCTCCGCCAAGGATAGATCTGTGCAGTTGCCGGAAGAAAAACAGAAGAAGAAGGTGCTGCGCCCAGTTTACTTTTGTCGGCCTTTGCAGGGGCTAGATCAAGGTACTCGTGTGCGTTGCTTTTGGCCTACTTATGGCCTCGAGGAAGCTACGCCATTACTTTCAAGCACATGAGATCACGGTTGTCACTCGCTCAACAAGAGGATACTTCGCAGAATCCGTAAGCAACAGCAGGATTGTCGAGTGGGCACTGGAATTGTAGAGCTTTGGCCTCAAGTTTGAAAGTACTTCAACTATTCAGAGCCGGGCTTTGGCAGAATTTATAGCAGAATGGACACCAACACCGGATGAGGAAACTCCGGAGAAGAGCATCCCCGTCAAGGAAGTTAGCAAAGAATGGATCATGTACTTTGATGGTGCCTTCTCGCTGCAAGGCACCGGTGCGGGCGTACTACTTGTCGCCCCCACCGGAGAGCACCTCAAATATGTGGTCCAAATGCACTTTCCCAAAGAGCAAGCAACAAATAATACTGCAGAGTATGATGGCTTGCTTGCCAGACTCAGGATAGCAACAGAGCTTGGGATTAAGAAACTCATTGTCAGGGGTGACTCACAGCTTGTCGTCCGCCAAGTCAACAAAGATTACCAGAGTCCGTTGATGGAAGCATACATCGATGAAGTGAGGAAGCTAGAGGAGCATTTTGATGGCCTCCAAATGGAACATGTTCCAAGAGCCCAGAATGACATCGCAGATGGCCTATCAAAATGTGCCGCACTTAAATTGCCTGTGGAACCAGGGATTTTTGTGCTCAAGCTGACTCAGCCATCCGTCACATCATCAACTGGACAGAGCAAGAAGAGGAAGTTGCCTGCCAGCGACCACTGTCCGGCGGAGCTCCCCGGAGCCGCCGCCAAGAAGGTTCCCAGGATCAACACAGCAAGTGCTGAGGAGCGGTCCGCTCCGACAAGCCCCGGCTTGTTTCGTCAAGGCACGCCTCGACAAGTCAGGTCCCGACACGCTTGCCGGAACATCACGCCCGCAGGATCCCTGATCCTTGCCGTAGAAGCAGATGTTCCCGCAGCTGCGTTTGCGCCTTTAGGTCCTTGTTGTCGAGCCACGAGCTCCAACCTGGGCACAGCCAATAGTCCATTTCCTTCAGACAGGGGAACTTCCTGAGGAACAAGAGGAAGCAGAAAAAGTAGCCCGGTAGTCGAGTATGTACCAGTTTGTCGATGACATACTGTACAGAAGAAGATTCAACGGAGTGAAATTGAAGTGCATTTCCCGGGAAGAGGGACAAGATCTGTTGGCGGAGATACATGGAGGCATATGTGGTCACCACATTGGCGCAAGAGCACTTGTCGACAAAGCTTTCGGGCAAGGCTTCTTCTGGCCAACAGCCCTCCAGGATGCAACGGCACAAGTAACCAAGTGTGAAGCGTGCCAGTTCCATTCCAAACAGATTCATCAACCAGCTCAAGCTCTCCAAACAATCCCTTTATCCTGGCCATTTTCGTCCGGGGCTCGACATCCTCGGCCCTTTCCCCGAAGCTGTCGGGGCTTTGAGTACTTGTACATTGCAATGACAAGTTCACAAAGTGGCTCAAGTGGAACCAGTGAGGAAGGTGACAAAGACAACAACAAGTCGAGTTCTTCAGTCAATTGTTTGCCGCTTCGAATCCCTAACAGATCATCACCGACAATGGCACGCAATTCACGAGCCGCACCTTCATGCACACGCCCAAGATCTTGGTACCAAGATCTGCTTCGCTCGCTGCTCACCCGAGAAGCAATGGTCAAGCGGAGAGGGCGAACGCCGGTGCTCGCGCGGCTCAAGACCGTAACTTTCGACAGTGCTGCACAAGTGCGGAAGAAATTGATCGAGCAGCTGCCGCTGGTTCTTTGGTCGATCAGACGACGCCAAATCGAGCCATCGCCGCACACCCTTTGCTCTCGCTTCACGAGCGCAGGTAGTCCTCCCCACGGAACTCATATACGGATCGCCTCGAGTGCTCGCTTATGATGAGCTTGAGCAAGAGCAGCTGCGGCAAGATGACGCGCTACTCCTCGAGGAGGATCGTCTTCAGGCTGTTGTGCGAGCTGCTCGCTATCAGCAAGCTTTGTGCCGCTATCATAGCCGCAAGGTTAACACCAGAAGCTTAGAGGAAGGCGACCTTGTTCTTCGGCAAGTTCAATCCGCCAATAATTCAAACAAGTTGACGCCGAAGTGGGAAGGCCCTTATCGGGTGAAACGAGTCACTAGGCCCGGCGCTGTCCGCCTTGAGACCGAAGATGGCATTCCGTGAGCAACTCTCGAACATAGAACATCTTCGCAAGTTTTACCTATAAGGCGCGGTTGCGGACCTGCTCCGCAACCACCTTTTGTACAAGCCTTGCCACTGTCATCGCATGTAACACTTTGTGCAAAGCCGGGCGCAGCTCCCGTGCGTAAATAAAGTTTATGTGCCTCGCACATCTTGTCAAATTTAATGCATCTCCCTTTTTTCGCATATATATCTGACACCTTGTGCAGCAGTTACCCCCGGTAAGCAATAGAGAACCTTAACGTTCCATATCATTATTTTCTCTTCTTTCTTCTCAAAAAGAGGATCCCTCCGCCCACAAGTTCACCGGGGGGAGGGAGGAGAAGATAAAGGTGGGGACCAGGCGTCGCTCGAAGGAAACTAGCCTTGCCGGGGCACGGATGACAGAAAAGCTAAGTTGCCAAAGTTTGAGCCTAGTCTATTTTAAATCTTTTAAGTTATATTCCTTGAACGTTCGTGCCTTGTATGGAAAACCTGTGCGCGGATGAATCGACTCGCGGCTAAGTTGCACCCTTGCTTTGTTTTCGAGCCAGCTCAAGAATACAAGCGAGCTGCAACTAGCCCCGACAAGGTTTCTTGTCGGAGGCAGCACCGCCAGCGGGCTGCTGATGTTCCGCACTCAGCAAGCGTGCTTGCGCCGGCAAGTTCCCTCAAAGCGTAGGGTAAAAGCATACAAGGGGTGTAACAGAGTAAAGGAAATAACATAGCAAGCAGTACCCAGAATAAAGTTATATTACAAAAATGACTTATTGTGGCACTGACTAAATTGTTCTCATAACTGAAACGGCAGCAGCAAAGAAAAGGGAGAAGAAGGGCGGCCTAATCCACACGCTCGCCGTTGACCCTCCTAACTTCGTTCACCTTGTCCATGATGGGTGAGACGATGGCCCTGAGCTCCTCAAGATCAGCGCCCTCCGGCAGCTTCTTGGTGACGCGGGAGAGGTCGATGCCCGGGTTGCGGAAGAGGACCTTCACCAACACCTTCTCCAAGACCCTGGCGTAGATCGCGCGTGACTCGTCGGCCAGCTTCTTCGGGATCCTTTCCCGGAGCTGCAGGAGAGCCGTCACCACACCCTTGAAGAAAATCGTGAGCTTGGCGCTGGGCTGGAGATTTTCCTCAGTGGAATACCCAAAGCCCGCCAAATCAAGCTCCGCCAGCTCCTCGTCGATAGATGCAGCGATATTGACAAGGCCCTCCGTCCAGAGCTCCACTGTGGTCTTGAAGGTGTTCTGGGCCTCGGCGGCCCTCGTCAGTAGCTCCACGTTGCCCTTGAGCTCCTTCCTCAAGTCGTCCTCTCGCTTCTTGGCGGCATCCAGCGTCTCCGCCAAGGTGGCCAACTTCAGCTGCAGGTTAGCGCTTGAGTCCTTGGCGGTGTTCAGCTCCTTGATCTTTTCGGCTAGTTGAGCTTGCAGATCGCCGTGGGCAAGTGCATCCTTCTCGCGCTCGCGCTGGAGTGCGGCAAGCTCTTCATTCTTCTTCCCCATGTCCGCCTCCAGCCGCGCCACCCTCTCCTCTAAATCCTTCTTGGCGGCCTCGGCGGCCGTGGCTGCGTCCTTTGCCTCCTTGAGATTCCCGCCAAGCGACTGCTCTCGTGCCTCGAGCTCCTCCTCGTGACTGTCCAGACTGGCTTTCTTCTGTGTCATCTCACCTTCCCGCCTGGACATCTCCTCGGCGGAGAGCCTCTGCTGCTCCTCGGCTTCAGCCTTCTCCAGGATGAATGCCTCCTTTGCCTCGCCGAGCTGCACCCTCTCCTCTGTAATGGATCGGAGGGCCTCTTGGTTGCGGTTTCGGAGCTCTTGCGCATGTTTCTCTATGTCAACTCCGCCACATGACAAGCGCTTCCGGACTCAAGCTTCGCTTGCCGGGCGCGGTAGAGTGACACCAGCTTTCGGAGCAGCTGCTCCTCCTAGGACTCGCCGCTGCTGCTGCTTGGCCTGTCGACCACTGCCAGCCCAGCAGAGGCGAGTACTTCCCCGTCAAACTCCTCTCCTTCGACCGGCGCCCGAGAGCTCGACGCCCAGGGAAGCTTGATATATATGCCCTCGCCGGCCTTCAAGTAAGCACCTGGCTGGGGCTCCTCGGAGCCCGATGCCACGTCAGCGGCGGAGGGGTCGGCGGTCGGTGTAGCGCCTTGCGCCCCCCGTGATCCTCCGGGTCATCAAGGCGACCGCGGACCCTCGCTGCCTCCCCGCACCAGCAGCCTTGGTGGCCTCTTCGTCGGCGGGCTCATCAGCGCCGGCCCTCTTCCTCATCGGCGGCGACATCCCCAGTGTTGCACAGGCGCCTCCTCGCCGGTGGCCTCGCCCATCGGGTCCCCGAGAGGAGGATTTGAAGACAGGAAGAGGAAGGAAAAGTCAAGCAAAAACATCCCAAAAGAAAATCAGAAGAACCCAGGGGAAAGTTTCCGACAAGGAGGGTCACCTGTGCTGGGCTCTGTGATCATGGGCTCCACCACTGGGGGCTCACTGGTTCAGCCCCTTGCCGGAGAGTGCTCCCATATCGGGGAATCGGCCCTTGGTGGCGTAGTCGAAGCCGACGACACCTCCGGGTCGGCCTCTGGTTGCTCCTGGTGGGCCTGTTCTGCTCCTGCACAAATGAACCAGCAATCAAGGTGTCAGCAAAAAGGAAAAGCACCCATGCGCGCCCCACAACAGGAAGTGAACCAGGCACTTACGCTGGGGGATGTGCTGGGGGCTGCCGCGAGGAGAAGGGATCGGGTCCGTCAAAGTGGTCTCGGACGTATCCTCCGTCGTCACGGTAGGATCGGCCCCGATGTCGACCACGGGGATCTTGGCCCTCTTCGCCGCCTCTCGCCAAAGTCCCAAGGTAACAGGATTTAGAGAGAAGCAAATCGGATACAAGATAAGCAACCGCAGAGATCAAGAATGAAGAGTACAAGAAGGAGAAAGCCTTACTCCTCCTCATCCTCCTCCTCTTCATCGCCATCGGAGCTCAGCGCAGAGGTCGAACTCCGCACCTCTCTCGCTTGTGGCGGAGGAGGGGCTCCCTCCGCGCTACCGAGGGCTGCGGCAGATCAGGCGTGGCGGCCGGGAAGACCTCGCTTTAGTTGCCGCGCGCTACTGGGACCTCCCCGCTGCAACGGTACTCGCCCTGGTGGAGCGCTGGCCCCACGGCGCCGCTGCTGCTGGTCGGCCTGCTCCTCCGCCAGCTCTCCAACTCAACGGAGACGCCTTCTCGGTCGGAATTGGGGCTGCGCTGGGGGCTCCGCCTGTGGCAAGTTGCTCGAAGACGGCTGGACACTCGCGCCCTCGGCGGGCTCGCCCGCTTCAACCTCGGCCTCCCCTTCGCCATCGCCTTCTCCGGCAAGATCTTCCCGGGCGGCAAGGCTTGCCGCCTCAGCTGCATCCGCCTCCGCCAGCGTGAAGCCAAACTCACTAGCGGCAGCAGCTGCCGCCGCCTCTTCGGCCCTGCTGGCAATGTACGCCAACTCGTTGGCAGTGGTGGCATGGGTGAGGAGCTTCTGCTCGTCGGAATTGACTGCCACCTCCGACAAGTCGTCGAAGAATTGCTGCACGACCTCGGCATCGGGCTCTATCCAATTTGCACTTATCCCGTGCGAATCTCACTCGCATCATTACAGATGCGATCGCTACCGGGAGTTGTTGCACAAGGATGACGCCCACCGCAGCTTGAACCACTCGATGATTGGCGCCGTGCTTGAACATCTCCTCAAAGATCGCGTCGAGCTCCATAACCGGAAGTTGAAGTTGAGGCCTAGACGCAGCCTCATGATATCCGCCGGGCCGCCAAACAGCCAGGCGGGCCTCCCCCTCTCTTGCAGAGGGGCGATGCGACGGCGAAGGAAATCCGCACCAACTGCCCCTGTTGTGAGTCCGACTTGCCTAAGCCGGAGGATTCAGGTCGTGGCGATCGTCAGCTTGGCATCATCTGGCGACAGGGCGCTCCAGTCGCTGCCGCGCACAACCCGGGCCCGGCGCAGCTTGGTAAACGGCGGTGGATTGGCATCATAGATCCAGCACCACTCCGCCCTCCACTCGTCCCACTTGCTGCAGAGCTCGCCCGTCAAGTACACCTCCTGCATGCCCATCCGAGAGGTCCAGGCGATTCCGCCAGCCAGCGGCTCCCCTTTCTCGTCTCGGGGGGAGAAGTAATGGCGGAAAAGAGCGACATTGGGGAGGATGCCAACAAAGTTCTCGCAGAGGTGTGCGAAAACCGCCATTGTCAGAACGGCGTTGGGGGTGAAATCAAGAAGAAACCCGTAGGTTTTCATGATGTCGCAAAGAAAATCGGAAAAAGGTGGGCAGAGCCCGCAATAGAAGAACACAGAAAGAAGTAGTACCTCCGGGGCACTTTTTCGATTTGGAAGCCTCGGCGAGCACCGGCGCTTGTGGATGCGCTGCCTCCGCCGACCAAGAGGTAGAACTCCGCCCGCAGCGCCTCCGGGGTGAGCTCGGGGAGGAAAAGCACGTGCTTCTTGAGCAGCGCCTCGAGCTCCAGCCCCTCGGCCGACTTCGCAGCCTTCGAGGCCTTCGCAGCCTTCCCCGTCTTCAGAGCCATGGCAGGAGCAGTGGGGGAAGGCGAAGGCGACGGCAGCGACTGCGACAATGGGCGGCGGAGCGCTGCTCTCTTTCGACTCGGGAAGTGGAGGGGAGCGGAGGAGCTTTTGGAGGAAGGAACTGCAAGTAGCGAAGGTGGGGGAACAGCCCTGTTTCCCCTGCTCATAAATGGGAGATGTGAACGTTACGCATTTCCTGGAATTAAGTATTGACCACATTCTCTCCCACGACGCCGCTGATCGACGCGCGGCTGCTATGTAGAGAGCGCGCGTGGATACGGAGAAGGTTTTATGGGACCCAGGCAAGCGTGTCTGCAGATCGTTTTTAGGCCCGCCCAACAACGCCGCACTGTGTATGGCCCAGACCGGGGCTCTGTCGGTGTACTAAAGTAGGGTACCTTAGCACTTCAACTTGTGCACGGCAGTCAGAGCACCATGGGCAAGGCTTGCCGGCACCCGCCAAGACCCTCCGCTATTTCCTATTACTGCCGTTCAAGAAAAAAGTGTCAACCAAATAGACAAGACCCCGACAAAAGGAGCTTGCCGGGAAGGACAAAGACCCCGGCAAGAGGAGCTTGCCGAGAAGGCCAACCAAGGCGCCTCTAGAAGACTTACCGTGACGCCCCGCGCGTCCCGGCAAGGCCCGGCGACCGGCAAGCTTGCCGGCGCGACAAGAGAAGGGCCGCGGCAAGACGCTTGCCGCAGCAAGGCTGCCACCATGCACTCAGGCTCCAGCGCATCCAACGACGTGTCACCCTAGGGCCATCCGAGGAGCACGTGGCGAGGTGCTGCGCAGCCATGCGGAGCGAGGTGGCAAGTGGAGCTGACAAGGAGGCCATCGTGGCGATCGGTGGCGCCCCTAACGGTCATTTCTCACATCACATGGCGACCAGACGGGCATTAAATGCCCTTGTCCCCCGCCGTCAGAGTTAGGTAGGGGACACTGTTGGACACTATTGTACCAACCTACATTTTTACTCTTTTACCCCCTCTTCCTACGCTGCCACCTGTTGGTGCCCCCTTCAGACTATAAAAGGGAGGCCCATGCGCACATAGAAGGGGTTCGGAACTTTTCCACACTGGGGTGGGGTTCATTCGATACACCCAACACCACTACATGCCCACGCTCTCGGGCAAGAACAAATACAAGCACAAAGCAGCAGTAGGAGTTTTATCTCTCCGGAGAGCTCGGTTGGGTAAAATCGCCTGCTTCTGCAGTGTGCTCGACCTCGATCTGCTCTGCGTGCACCCTCCGCTCCCTTGCCGGACTAGAAGGGCCCCCCTGCCCCATAGGTGCTCGTGCTCCCTAGAACCCCATGACACTCGTGCGCCGGCGGGCTCCTAGCCGTTGCTGCAGGCCACGGGGGCGCGCGTGGGTGTGTTTGGGGTGTTCGTGGGGTTGGTCTAGGGAGAGAGGAGGGGAGAGAAGGAGCGGGGAAAGGGCCAGGGTGCCGCGCGTGTGAGCCGCACCATTGGCGCACTCGGGCGCCCGGTGTCTGCTAGCGCGGAGGCGCGGGGAGGAGGAGAGAGGAGGGGGCCGACCGCGTAGCATGTCGCGGACGCCGAGGCACCTCGACTGGCGCGAGGGGGAGGCTTGAGGTGGTCGGGTGGCTTGGGCAGAGAGCAGCTATAGTGCGTGGGAGCACTATAGCGTGCTCTGGAGCACGTCTTTGGCATTCCATGGCATAAAAAGGGGAAAGTGGGCGCGGCCACTTGTGTTCAAAGAGCTTAGGAGTAGTAATGAAAGGGAGGAAGCATTGGATGCCATGGAGGGCCACCGAACGAGGAGGGTGGTGAGAAAGGAGAGGAATGCTGCTGTCCAGAAGGGTAAATGGGGGTGTTTCACCCCTCAATCATTGAGCTGAGGCCAGGGAAGAGTTATCGAGATAGGAGAAGCCTGTGGGGGCTGTGGTAAAAGTTAGGGTCATGGAGATTAATGGAAGTGGTCAAACAGTATTTCAAGTTTCTGCCAGAAGGTGTTTGATGTAGGTTTGGGCAAGAAAATAATTTCCACTTGCCATGAGACTCCACTGGGTGAGATGTCACACATAATTAGAGCCTTCCACCCATTTGGAGCTCATTCGAAGGAAGTTGACAATGCAACTTTGGTAAACCCTAGAAATTAGCAGAAATGAACTTGTGTAGATTTAGTTGAGCAAATCACTTCTCCTTGATGCACCACTTGGTGTAGTGTCATCATTTGAGGTTCTGAACATGCCCACAAAAGTTGAGATCAATAGGAGAAAGGTGCCAATGTAGAGTTGTTCAAATATGATTCTGGTCAGAGAGGGTTTTGGGGCACTTTGATCAAAGTAACTTGTTCTCCAACTTGTGCCACATGGTCTAGATGAATAATTAGACCATTGGTGCATGTTCACATGGTTTGAGAACATTTGGACATGTTTGGCAATGTAAAGTTGCTCAAACTTCAAAATGGACAGAAATGGTTTTGAGGGGATTTGATGATGTTATCTTGTTCTCCAAGACATGAGACTTGGAAAGATCACCAAATATGTCATATGTAACATGCTAGAATTTTCTTGGAATATTTGGAGAATATTTCCTTTGTAAATATTTCAAAAGCTTGAGATATCCAGAAAGGGTTTTTGAGGTATTTGACCAATATTTTGAACATGACCATGTGTTGAAACTCTTATATATGGACAATATATGTCCTATGAGTTTCCCTAAATTTTGTCAAATATTTTTGAATCAATAAAATAATTTTTCCCTATTAAAGACCATTTCTGGCCTTAAGAAAAAGCTTTTAAATAAAATAGGAAAATAACTTTGAAAATTATATTTTTGTGGTTTCCGGGTATCCTATATCTAATAGGAGTCAAATATATTTTTAGAAAGATTTTTACTGCCCTTAATTAAGTACTTGCAGTGCAAACCTCAATTCAGGGGTTTTTGAAAAACTAATTTTTGAAAATACTATTTGGCCAAATTATTTTTGTAAGAAAATATTTTTTATGTCCTATACACATGGCATGATCATTGGTTCAAGAGTTTGGAGCAAGGAGATGAAGTATAGGAATTGGAGGATTTATTTGATTTTTAGAGTACTTGCAAACAGCAGACAAACATTCAATCAAAGCAAAGACAAAACACTCAAAAGTTTTTGTCAAACCACATTTTAGCATGATTATTGACTTAAGTGTTGTGCCATGAAAATTAGGGTGTGACAATTACATGGTCCCTATCTACTGTAGAACGTAGAGTGGTCAATTCCTCGTCCGCGAGCGCCTCGGATAATGCCTCAAGGGCCAGAGAGGCGGTTTTGTATTCGGCGCGGAGTGCTATGTCCAGATCACTGGTGATAGTGATAATTCCATTTGGCCCGAGCATTTTGAGCTTCATAGACCCGTAATGGGGTACGGCTTGGAAGCGCGCTAACGCATCTCGCCCCAACAAAGCATGATACCCGCTATTGAATGGTGCCACATGGAAGAGTAACTCTTCGGACCTATAGTTCTCTGGCGTGCCGAATACCACGTCGAGTTTGATTTTTCCCGAGCATCTGGCTTCTTGACGAGAGATAATACCGCGAAAGGTTGTGTTACTTTGTGCAATGCGACTCTTGTCCATTTGCATTTTGCTGATCGTGTCCTCGTAGATGAGGTTCAGTCTGCTACCACCGTCCATGAGCACTTTAGTGAGTCGAAAACCGTCTACTATTGGGTTCAGGACCAAAGCGGCTAGTGCCCGGACTAAGCGGGCTCTTGGTTCGTCATCAGTGTTGAAAGTGATCGCCGTGTCGTTCCAAGGATTTACTGCTGCCACATGGCAGACCTCGGCGAGGTCGCGGAGCCGCCGTTTGCGCCAATTATTTGAAAAAAAATGTCTCGAAGACCGTGAATACTTTGGGATAATTGTCCTCCGAAGATTAGTTCTCTGGAGTGTTGTTGGTGAGGATATCCTCGCCGCTCTTGACCACCTGCCGGAGCATCCAACATGCTTGAAGGCTATGTGTTGGCTCGTTATCCGGCATCACGTGAATTTTACAAGGCTTGTCGAGCCATTCCTCGAGGACAGTTCTATGCCCCGTAACGGGTTTAATTTTCTTGTTCGCGGGATGATGATTGGGTTCTCCGCGGGGGTGCATCCTCTTTGCCCGCCTGGGGGATGGCCAAAAGGCCTGCGGTTCCCGGCGGGCTGTCTGGGTTTCCCAAGCGCTTTCCATTGCGCAGTACTTCTGTACTATGTGTGCCAAATCGGCAAAGTGTAGTATGTGATACAGGTTGAGGGCATTAAGGATTCCCTCATCCGTGTAGTTGTTGCAAAATACTGAGATCGCGTCGTCGTCGCAGCAATCCTTGACCTTGTTGTTAACAAGTGGGAATCTAGCCCAGAAGTGGTGGACTGTTTCCTGAGGCTGCTGCCGCACATACATTAAGTCGCATATGTTCGGAGGACCAAATTTGCTTGGGAATATTGCTTGTGGTGGGTGGGAGGGTTCAAATTTGAACCCTGACCCACTGGGAAGTCCGGATACTAAAGAATTTTCGAGGCTACAGGCCTTGGTTCCGGAGCATCCGGTGCGTTTTTTAGGTTCAAGGCCCGATTCCATGTTCGAAGGACAGAAGTGTCTTCTAGAAGACGGGAGTCCGGCTCTTCGAGTTCGGAAACCAGAACATACTTTGTTCTCAATGTAGGGGAAGAGTCCTTGTCGGCTTGTTCCTCCACAATTGCTACATGATGGGTGATCGGCGGAGATCTGATTTCTCTCTGATCAGGTTTAATCCCAATCCGATCATAGTCGGTTGCGGCCCCCAGGGCGGTGACGCGATCTAGCAGTTTGTTTAAGGCTGATATTTCTGTCGGATCCATCTTGTTGGAGTATTCAAGGCCGATGCAGAGGCGATTTTTGGCGATGGGTTGGGCTGCTTATGGGTTAACGGCCGAGCGAGCGCCCATGATGAAGCTGCCGAGCCGAAGTGATGATGTCCTTGACGACAAGGAGATCCATCAATCCTTCTATCGACGGCATAGAGGAACTCCCAATGAAATCACCAATGTCGGTGTGGAAACTGGCGGATCTCGGGTAGGGGGTCCCGAAGTGTGTGTCTAAGGATCGAGGGTAACAAGGAGGTAGGGGACATGATGTTTACCCAGGTTCGGTCCCTCTTAATGGAGGAAATACCCTACTTCCTGCTTGACTGACTTTGATGAGTATAGGGGTTACAAGAGTTGATCTACCTTGAGATCGTGATGGCTAAACCCTAGATGTCAAGCCTATATAATTGTCTTCGCCCCCTAAGGACTAAACCCTCCAATTTATATAGGCACCGGAGGGGACTAGGGTTGTACAAAGTCGGTTTACAGAGGAAGGAAACTACAGATCCGGACGCCAAGCTTGTCATCCACGCAAAGGAGAGTCCCATCCGGACACGGGAGAAGGCCTTAGGTTCTATATCTTCATGGCCTGTTAGTCCAGCCCATGTCACATAGGTCGGCTCTCCGAGGACCCCATAATCCAGGACTCCCTCACCGGGCACTCAAAAAAGAAAGAAAAAGGACTCTTAGGCTGACATGTGGGTGCCACCGGTGTTTTCGTGCGCTTGCGTGCTGAGAGCATATTGGTGCATTCTCGAAATTCATGCTACCTTTTCATCCCCAATCTCCCGCCCCTCCCCCAACTCTGGAATCTCGATTCCTACTCCAGTTCCCTCCAATCCCCCTCCTGTACTCCTTGTACTCAAGCACACTAATATGTCTCCAGTCAACGCGGATCTCCAAGCCAGAGACCCTGAGGTCCATCCTTCCTTCGGGCGCTGCATGCTATTGTTGGAAATATGCCCTAGAGGCAATAATAAAAGTATTATTATATTTCCTTGTTCATGATAATTGTCTTTTATTCATGCTATAACTGTATTATCCGGAAATCGTAATACACGTGTGAATACAAAGACCACAATATGTCCCTAGTGAGCCTCTAGTTGACTAGCTCGTTGTGATCAACAGATAGTCATGTTTTCCTGGCTATGGACATTGGATGTCGTTGATAACAGGATCACATCATTAGGAGAATGATGTGATGGACAAGACCCAATCCTAAGCATAGCACAAAGATCGTAGTTCGCTTGCTAGAGCTTTTCTAATGTCAAGTATCTCTTCCTTAGACCATGAGATCGTAACTCCCGGATACCGTAGGAGTGCTTTGGTGTATCAAACGTCACAACGAATCGGGTGACTATAAAGGTGCATTACAGGTATCTCCGAAAGTGTCTTTTGGGTTGACACGGATCGAGATCGGATTTGTCACTCCGTGTAAACGGAGAGGTATCTCTGGCCCACTCGGTAGGACATCATCATAATGTGCACAATGTGACCAAGGGGTTGATCACGAGATGATGTGTTGCGGAACGAGTAAAGAGACTTGCCGTAACGAGATTGAACAAGGTATCGGTATACCGACGATCGAATCTCGGGCAAGTAAAATACCGCTAGACAAAGGGAATTGTATACGGATCGATTGAGTCCTCGACATCGTGGTTCATCCGATGAGATCATCGTGGAACATGTAGGAGCCAACATGGGTATCCAGATCCCGCTGTTGGTTATTGACCGGAGAACGCCTCGGTCATGTCTACATGTCTCCCGAACCCGTAGGGTCTACACACTTAAGGTTCGATGACGCTTAGGGTTATAAAGGAAGCTTGTATGTGGTTACCGATTGTTGTTCGAGTCCCGATGAGATCCCTGACGTCACGAGGAGTTCCGGAATGGTCCGGAGGTAAAGATTTATATATGGGAAGTCCTGTTTTGGTCACCGGAAAAGTTTCGGGGTTTATCGGTAACGTACCGGGACCACCGGGAGGGTCCCGGGGGTCCACCAAGTGGGGACACCTGCCCCACAAGGCTGCGTGGGCCAAGTGTGGGAGGGGACCAGCCCCTAGGTGGGCTGGGGCGCCCCCCACCAAGGCCCAAGGCGTTGGAAGTGAGAGAGGGGGGCAAACCCTAGGGCAGATGGGCCCTAAGGCCCACCCTGGGTGCGCCTCCTCTCTCCCCCCTCCGCCACCAGATGGGATCTGGGGCTGGCCGCCCCCCTAGGGTGGAAACCTAGGGGGGGCGCAGCCCCTCTCCCCTATAAATAGTGAGGCCTAGGGGCTGCCCAGAGACACACGTATCACACGTGATTCGATCTCCGCCTTTGGTTGCAGCCCTCTCTCTCCCAAGTACTCCTCCTCTCCCGTGGTGCTTAGCGGCCTGCTGGATTGCCACACTCATGCACCACCACCACGCCGTTGTGCTGCTGCTGGATGGAGTCTTCCTCAACCTCTCCCTCTCTCCTTGCTGGATCAAGGCGTGGAGACATCGTCGGGCTGTACGTGTGTTGAACGCGGAGGTGCCGTATGTTCGCACTTGATCATCGGTGATTTGAATCACGACGAGTACGACTCCATCAACCCCGCTCACTTGAACGCTTCCGCTTAGCGATCTACAAGGGTATGTAGATGCACTCTCTTTCTACTCGCTGCTGGTCTCTCCATAGATAGATCTTGGTGACACGAGGAAATTTTTGAATTTCGCCACGCTCCCCAACAAAGGCATCATGAGCTAGGTCTATTGCGTAGATTCTTTGCACGAGTAGAACACAAAGTAGTTGTGGGCGTTGATGTTGTTCAATATGCTTACCGTTACTAGTCCAATCTTGTTTCGACGGTATTGTGGGATGAAGCGGCCCGGACCGACCTTACACGCATTTCGTGAGACAGTTCCACCGATTGACATGCACTTCGTGCATAAGGTGGCTAGCGGTGCCGCCTCCCACTTTAGTCGGAACGGATTCGATGAAAAGGGTCCTTATGAAGGGTAAATAGCAATTGGCATATCACGTTGTGGTTTTGCATAGGTAAGAAACGTTTTGCTAGAAACCCATAGCAGCCACGTAAAACATGCAAACAACAATTAGAGGACGCCTAACTTGTTTTTGCAGGGTATGCTATGTGATGTGATATGGCCAAGAAGAATGTGATGAATGATATGTGATGTATGAGATTGATCATGTTCTTGTAATAGGAATCACGACTTGCATGTCGATGAGTATGACAACCGCAGGAGCCATAGGAGTTGTCTTAATTTATTGTATGACCTGCGTGTCATTTAACAACGCCATGTAATTACTTTACTTTATTGCTAACCGTAGCCATAGTAGTAGAAGTAATAAGTTGGCGAGACAACTTCATGGAGACACGATGATGGAGATCATGATGATGGAGATCATGGTGTCATGCGGTGACGATGATGATCATGGAGCCCGAAGATGGAGATCAAAGGAGAAAAATGATATTGGCCATATCATGTCACTATTTGATTGCATGTGATGTTTATCATGTTTATGCATCTTGTTTACTTAGGACGACGGTAGTAAATAAGATGATCCCTTACAAAATTTCAAGAAGTGTTCTCCCCGACTGCCGCACCTTGCTACAGTCGTTGCTTCTAAGCACCACATGATGATCGGGTGTGATGGATTCTTACGCTCACATACAACGGTGTAAGACAGTTTTACACAAAAAAACACTTAGGGTTAACTTGACGAGCCTAGCATGTACGCACATGGCCTCGAACACGGAGACCGAAAGGTCGAGCATGAGTCGTATGGAAGATACGATCAACATGAAGATGTTCACCGATGATGACTAGTCCGTCTCACGTGATGATCAGACACGGGCTAGTTGACTTGGATCATGTAATCACTTAGATGACCAGAGGGATGTCTATCTGAGTGGGAGTTCATAAGATGAACTTAATTATCCTGAACATAGTCAAAAGATCTTTGCAAATTATGTCGTAAGCTCACGTTTTAGTTCCACTGTTTAGATATGTTCCTAGAGAAAATATAGTTGAAAGTTGACAGTAGCGATTATGCGGATAGTAGAAAGCTCATGTCCTTAATGCACCGCTTAGTGTGCTGAACCCCAAACGTCGTTTGTGGATGTTGCGAACATCGGACATACACGTTTTGATAACTACGTGATAGTTCAGATAAACGGTTTAGAATTAAGGCACCAAAGATGCTTTTCGAAACGTCACGGAACATATGAGATGTTTCGAGGGCTGAAATTGAGATTTCAGGCTCGTGCCCACGTCAAGAGGTATGAGACCTCCGACGATTTTTCTTAGCCTACAAACTAAGGTAGAAATGCTCAATCGTTGAGCTTGTGCTCAGATTATCTGAGTGCAACAATCACTTGAATCGAGTGGGATTTGATCTTCCAGATGAGATAGTGATGTTTCTCCAAAGTCATTGCCACCAAGCTGCTAGAGCTTCGTGATGAACTATAACATATCAGGGATGGATATGATGATCCTTGAGGTATTCGTGATGTTTGACACAGCGAAAGTAGAAATCAAGAAGGAGCATCAATTGTTGATGGTTGGTGAAACCACTAGTTTTAAAGAAGGGCAAGGGCAAGAAGGATACTTCATGAAACGGCAAAACAGCCGCTGCTCCAAAGAAGAAACCCAAGGTTGAACCCAAACCCGAGACTAAGTGCTTCGTAATAAAGGGAACCACCATCGAGCGGAATTACCCTAGATACTTGGTAGATGAGAAGGCTAGCAAGGTCGATAGAAGTATATTGATATACATTATGTTAATGTGTACTTTACTAGTACTCCTAGTAGCACCAGGGTATTAGATACCGGTTCGGTTGCTAAGTGTTAGTAACTCAAATAAAAGCTACGGAATAAACGGAGACTAGCTAAAGGTGAGTCGACGATATGTGTTGGAAGTGTTTCCAAGGTTGATGTGATCAAGCATCGCACGCCCTCTACCATCAAGATTTGGTGTTTATGCTGAGCATAGACATGATTGGATTATGTCTATCGCAATACGGTTATTCATTTAAGGAGAATAATGGTTACTCTATTTATTTGAATAATACCTTCAATGGTCTTGCACCTAAAGGAATGGTTTATTGAATCTCGATCGTAGTGATACACATTTTCATGCCAAAAGGTATAAGATAGTAATGATAGTACCACTTACTTGTGGCACTGCCATGTAAGTCATATTGGTGTAAAACGCATGAAGAAGCTCCATGTTGATGGATCTTTGGACTCACTCGTTTTTGAAAAGTTTGAGACATGCGAACCATGTCTATTGGTGTATACGCATGAAGAAACTCCATGCGGATGGATCGTTTGGACTCACTTGATTTTGAATCACTTGAGATATGCAAATCATACCACATGGGCAAGATGACTAAAAAGCCTCGTTTTTCAGTAAAATGGAACAAGATAGCAACTTGTTGGAAGTGACACATTTTGATGTGTGCAGTAAGTGCTGAGGCATGCAGTGAATATCGTTATGTTCTTACTTCACAGATGATTCGAGTAGATGTAGAGTATATTTACTTGATGAAACACAAGTCTGAATTATTGAATGGTTCAAGTAATTTCAAGAGTGAAGTTGAAGATCATCGTGACAAGAGGATGAAATGTCTATGATATGATCATAGAGATGAGTATCTGAGTTACGAGCTTTGGCACACAATTAAGACATTGTGGAAATTGTTTCACAATTAATACCGCCTCGAACACCATAGTTTGATGGTGTGTCCGAACATCATAGTTGCACCCTATTGGATATGGTGCGTACCATGAAGTCTCTTATCGAATTACCACTATCGTTTATGGGTTAGGCATTAGAGACAACCACATTCACTTTAAATAGGGCACCACGTAATTCCGTTGAGATGACACCGTATGAACTATGGTTTAGAGAAACCTGAGCTGTCATTTCTTAAAGGTTTGGGGCTGCGACGCTTATGTGAAAAAGTTTTAGGTTGATAAGCTCGAACCCAAAGCGGATAAAATGCATCTTCATAGGACACCCAAAACAGTTGGGTATACCTCCTAATTCAGATCCGAAAGCAATAAGGATTGTTTCTTGAATCAGGTCCTTTCTCGAGGAAAAGTTTGTCTCGAAAAGTTGAGTGGGAGGATGGTGGAGACTTGATATGGTTATTGAACCGTCACTACAACTAGTGTGTAGCAGGCACGTGAAGTTGTTCTGTGGCACCTACACCAATTGAAGTAGAAGCTATGATAGTGATCATGAAACTTGGATCAAGTCACTACCGTACCTCATAGGGTGACAAGGATGCGTACTGCTTAAGAGTGGTACAGTAATCCTGTCTTGAAGGACATGTTGCTAGGCAACGATGAACCTACGAGCTATGGAGAAGCAATGATGGGCCCACATTCCGACAAATGGTTAGAAGCCATGAAATCCGAGATAGGATCCATGTATCAGAACAAAGCATGGACTTTGGTGGACTTGCCCGATGATCGGCAAGCCATTGAGATAAATGGATCTTTAAGAAGAAGACGGATGTGGACGGTAATGTCACTGTCTATGAAGCTCGACTTGTGGCGAAGAATTTTTCACAAGTTCAAAGAGTTGACTACGATGAGATTTTCTCATCCGTAGCGATGCTTAAGTCCGTCGGAATCATGTTAGCATTAGCTGCATTTATGAAATCTGCGGATGGATGTCAAAATGAGTTTCCTTACCGCCAGAAGGAAAGGTTGTATGTGATACAATCAGAAAAGTTTTGTCGATCCTAAGGATGCTAAAAGGTATGCTAGCTCTAGTGATCCTTATAAGGACTGGAGTAAGCATCTCGGAGTTGGTATAAGTACTTTGATAAGATGATCAAAGATTTTGGGTTTATACAAATTTATGAGAAACTTGTATTTCCAAAGAAGTGAGTGGGAGCACTATAGAATTTCTGATGAGTATATGTTGTTGACATATTGTTGATCGAAAATGATGTAGAATTTCCTAAAGCATATAGGGTTATTTGAAAAGTGTTTTCAATGGAAAACCTGGATTAAGCTACTTGAACATTGAGCATCAAGATCTATGAGGATAGATCAAAATGCTTAATGGTACTTTCAAATGAGCATATACCTTAACATGATCTTGAAGGTGTTCAAGATGGATCACCAAAGAAGGAGTTCTTGCCCGACATGTAAGGTATGAAGTTAAGACTTAAAAGCTCGACCACGGCAGAGAAGAGAGAAAGGACGAAGGTCGCCCCTATGTTTCGACGTAGGCTCTATAGTATGCTATGTCGTGTACCGCACCGGAAGTGTGCCTTGCCATGAGTCACTCAAGAGGTACAAGAATGATCCAGAATGGATCATTGACAGCGATCAAAATTGTCCTTGGAGTAAATAAGGACATGTTTCTCGATTATGGAGGTGATAAAGAGTTCGGCGTAAAGATTACGCCGATGTAAGCTTTAACACCTATCCGAGTGACTCGAGTAGCAAACCGGATACGATAGTGGAGCAACTATTTGGAATAGCTCCAAGTGGAGCGTGGAAGCAGCATTTACAATATGACCTAAAAATTTGTAAAGCACACACGGACCGAAAGGTTCGCACCGTTGACTAAAACCTCTCTCACAAGCAAAACTTGATCAAACCCCGTAACTCATTTGATGATGTTGGTCACATGGCGATGTGACTGTCAATGTTAATCACATGGCGATGTGAACTAGATTATTGACTCTAGTGCAAGTGGGAGATGTTGGAAATATGCCCTAGAGGCAATAATAAAAGTATTATTATATTTCCTTGTTCATGATAATTGTCTTTATTCATGCTATAACAGTATTATCCGGAAATCGTAATACACGTGTGAATACAAAGACCACAATATGTCCCTAGTGAGCCTCTAGTTGACTAGCTCGTTGATCAACAGATAGTCATGTTTTCCTGGCTATGGACATTGGATGTCGTTGATAACGGGATCACATCATTAGGAGAATGATGTGATGGACAAGACCCAATCCTAAGCATAGCACAAAGATCGTGTAGTTCGCTTGCTAGAGCTTTTCTAATGTCAAGTATCTCTTCCTTAGACCATGAGATCGTAACTCCCGGATACCGTAGGAGTGCTTTGGGTGTATCAAACGTCACAACGAATCGGGTGACTATAAAGGTGCATTACAGGTATCTCCGAAAGTGTCTTTTGGGTTGACACGGATCGAGATCGGGATTTGTCACTCCGTAAACGGAGAGGTATCTCTGGGCCCACTCGGTAGGACATCATCATAATGTGCACAATGTGACCAAGGGGTTGATCACGGATGATGTGTTGCGGAACGAGTAAAGAGACTTGCCGTAACGAGATTGAACAAGGTATCGGTATACCGACGATCGAATCTCGCAAGTAAAATACCGCTAGACAAAGGGAATTGTATACGGGATCGATTGAGTCCTCGACATCGTGGTTCATCCGATGAGATCATCGTGGAACATGTGGGAGCCAACATGGGTATCCAGATCCCGCTATTGGTTATTGACCGGAGAACGTCTCGGCCATGTCTACATGTCTCCCGAACCCGTAGGGTCTACACACTTAAGGTTCTGGCGACGCTAGGGTTATAAAGGAAGCTTGTATGTGGTTACCGGATGTTGTTCGAGTCCTGATGAGATCCCTGACGTCACGAGGAGTTCCGAATGGTCCGGAGGTAAAGATTTATATATGGGAAGTCCTGTTTTGGTCACCGAAAAGTTTCGGGTTTATCGAGAACGCATCGGGACCACCGGAGGGTCCTGGGTCCACCAAGTGGGGACACCTGCCCTGAAGGCTGCGTGGGCCAAGTGTGGGAGGGACCAGCCCCTATGTGGGCTGGGGCGCCCCCCACCAAGGCCCAAGGCGTGGGAAGTGAGAGGGGGGGCAAACCCTAGGGCAGATGGGCCCTAAGGCCCACCCAGGTGCGCCTCCTCTCTCCCCCCGCCGCCACCAGATGGGATCTGGGGCTGGCCGCCGCCCCTAGGGGTGGAAACCTGGGTGG
Organism: Aegilops speltoides; assembly: GCA_021437245.1. Lineage (NCBI taxonomy): Eukaryota > Viridiplantae > Streptophyta > Magnoliopsida > Poales > Poaceae > Aegilops > Aegilops speltoides. The sequence goes on along the minus strand of CM038146.1, from coordinate 84,768,643 downwards.
GGCTCAGCCCCTCTCCCCTATAAATAGTGAGGCCTAGGGGCTGCCCAGAGACACACGTATCACACGTGATTCGATCTCCGCCTTTGGTTGCAGCCCTCTCTCTCTCCCAAGTACTCCTCCTCTCCCGTGGTGCTTAGGGAAGCCTGCTGGATTGCCACACTCATCCACCACCACCACGCCGTTGTGCTGCTGCTGGATGGAGTCTTCTCAACCTCTCCCTCTCTCCTTGCTGGATCAAGGCGTGGGAGACATCGTCGGGCTGTACGTGTGTTGAACGCGGAGGTGCCGTATGCTCGCACTTGATCATCGGTGATTTGAATCACGACGAGTACGACTCCATCAACCCCGTTCACTTGAACGCTTCCGCTTAGCGATCTACAAGGGTATGTAGATGCACTCTCTTTCTACTCGTTGCTGGTCTCTCCATAGATAGATCTTGGTGACACGTAGGAAAATTTTTGAATTTCTGCTACGTTCCCCAACAGCTATCGCTCAAGAGTGGCATGGCGGCGCTTGACGACCAGTTTGCCTGCAAAGTGCTGATGGTAACCATTAACGGCGACCGGCCTCCCGTCTCATCGACCTTGTCAAAGCTCTTGGCATTGAACCCGGCATCCAAATAAGTGACTTGCTCGTTGAAGTCTGTCCGCCACCAGCTGATTTCTTCGTCAGGTTCCTAACAACTTTCGACTGCAGTTATGTGTTTGAATCTTCCCGGCAATTGTTCTACGATGGTGTGCTAGTGAGCTTTGATCAGTGGCACCCAGGATGGGGCTCGGTGCCCTTTGAGCTTGAGTTTTTAATAGAGCTTACCTTCCACGGCCTGCCTCGACGTGCTTGGAACAGCGAGTCCATGAATGAGCTTATCAACGACCTAGGAGGTGAGCTCGTAAGTATGTTTGTTCCTCCAAACAACTGGGCCCTGAGGGCTGTGGCATGGATGAGGAAGCCATCCACCATACCGATGCAGGAACAGGGGTTGTACTCTTTGTCACCACCAAGACCGCCATGTACCACGTTAGGGATGTACCTGTATCGAGTGTTCGTGCATGTCAAAGAAGTGGTCAATCCATCAATCGAAGTCATGCCACCGCCGTTGGTGCCAGGGTCTATCGATGATGTCCATTACACGAGTCAACGTTAGACTTTCCCTGTGTTGCTTGGAATGATGGATGGCTTAGGGCCTACTCCAGCGCACGGCAGAGGCCACCGATTCTTTGGAAGAAGAGGCAGGGTTGGCTGCCTGGATGTGCTCTAATTTGAGGTAACAACTGGATCTTCTCAGGTACTAGTTAAATCCGAGCTATCAGTGTGAAGCACTGATGTGCCAGTACATTTGATTGTAACATGTTCTATTTTTGTACCTGAACTTTTTTTAGAAAGTGGTGCACGTCAACTTAATGTGCTATCAAAACTTATTGTGCTGCCTATCTGTTTTCTTTGCACAACATTCAAGATATTTCCCCGTCATTGATAAAGACGATGAACGGTTATGTATGAGTTCGTTGGTTTCAACATAGCCCTACTCGTAGCAATCCGCCGCTTCCACCCTGATTGTGCCACCTACGTGAAATTTTTGTATGCAAGTTTAGTGTGCTATGATGTTCTATATGATTGTGTCAACTATATAAATTTTTACCGAGCATCAGCAATGCATATGGCTGAAAGATGTATTTATGAGCATCGACCGATGGGTCTCTCTCTCTCTCTCTCTCTCTCTCTCTCTCACACACACACACACACACACACAAGTGGGACCGTTGAATTATTTCTTCACTCGTGACAGCTTTTAATTAGGTTCCGCTGTACTCTAACTTTTTTCTTAAGTTATTGAGCTCAATGACTTCAAAAAGTTGTACGGAAGCCTTGTTTGGGCCTTTTCAGGCATCGTTGAATGTGGGTTGTGTAGCCGTGTAAAGTTGTACTGTACTACACAGGCCTTTTTTACTAAACATCAGCAATGCAACTGGGCCGACAGGTGTACACAAGATCCTAAAATAAGCGCAGCCTAGTCTATGTTTCTTTTAATAAAATGCACAGCTCAGTTCATTTTTTATATAATAAGATTACCAAGCCCAACTTAATTTTTTAATAATATTGCTATCTCAATAATATTTTTTATACAAAATGCTCAGTCCAGACCATCATTGTTTTTTCACCCATCCCGGAAAATGGGTCCATTTCTACTAAAATCAAATGGCTTGTAAATTATCAGAAATGATAAATGGGCTTCATGTACGCAATATTATTTTTCACCCAGCCCAGTAAATAGGTGTATATGAATAAATAATCAAATGTGTTGTAAATTATCATAAATAGTAAATCAACTATTATTATTTTTACCCAGCCCGGGAAATAGATTATTTTTTTAGTCTAAGCCCGGGAAATAGATGTATTCGCAAACAAAATGAAATGGGATGTAAAACCTAAATAAACGGGCTGCATTCCGCCACAGCTATCGAAGCTGACTTTGTTGGCCCACTAGACGAAGCATGCACAAGGTGTTGTCCATATAGTGAACAAAACGATTTAATGGTCTAAAACAAAAAGTCAACAAATTATTCTGATATATGTAGTCGTTGGATTGACATCCAACGGCGATCTTGCTTCTTCAATCTCTGATCTAGTTGCCCTTGCTCCAGCCGCCAAAACCATCACCCGCTGGAGAGCCTGCATCTGCCTCCCATGGTTGGTTGTGCTGCCACACAAGCCTCGCCGCCCCATCCTACTCCCAACGGTGGCCAGGTCATGCATGTACTCACCCACACCTTCTGTTATTCTCCGGCGAAGGCAGCCTCACCCGGCAGCCGAACCAGTCCCTCATACTCCCCTCCGCCAGGGACTCGAGTGCCCCTTGTTCCATGACTCCAGATCATTCCCATCTTAGGCCTCACCGTTGTCCACCGCCGTGGTCTGCTCAACAATGCGTGGTCAACAATGAGAGCGAACATGGAGTACGTCGAGAGTCTGACGGTTGGGAACCACCAGCTACATCTTCGCACGCAAGCTAGTGCCTCCTTATTATGCGAGAATAAACAAATCCTCCCCCTGACTGGTTGGACCCACCAGCTACAATATTCGCATGCGGGGGTGGCCGGATAGCCGAACTGTCATCATTGGCCGGACTCCAAGACTATGAAGATACAAGATTGAAGACTTCGTCCCGTGTCCGGATGGGACTTTCCTTGGCGTGGAAGGCAAGCTTGGCAATACAGATATGTAGACCTAGCCCTCTCCGGTGTCTATATAAACCGGAGGGTTTTAGTCCATAGGACGAACAACAATCATACCATAGGCTAGCTTCTAGGGTTTAGCCTCCTTGATCTCGTGGTAGATCTACTCTTGTACTACCCATATCATCAATATCAATCAAGCAGGAGTAGGGTTTTACCTCCAACGAGAGGGCCCAAACCTGGGTAAAAACATCGTGTCCCTTGTCTCCTGTTACCATCCGCCTAGACGCATAGTTCGAGACCCCCTACCCGAGATCCGCCGGTTTTGACACCAACAACCACAATGGACTATGGCTCCGCGGTGACCTCAACCGTCCAGGGTGCTCAAACACCCAAGAGTAACAAGATCCGCAAGGGATTAGTGGGGGGAATCAAATTTCTCTTGGTCAAAGTGTAGATCGGGGCCTTCTCAACCAATCCCTAGACAATCAACAAGTTTGATTGGCTAGGGAGAGAGATCGGGCAAAAATGGAGCTTGGAGCAACAATGGGGTTTAGGGGTGGAAGAGGTGGTCAACTAGAGGAAGAAGACACCCCTTTTATAGTCATGGGAAAATTCCAACCGTTACCCACCAACTCAACCCGCGACCCGTGGTACTACCGCACAAAAGGAGCGGTACTACCGCATGGACCTGCGGTACTACGGCGAAGGTCCGTGGTACTACCGTGGGTGCGGCGGGGCCTGGACTCGTCCTGATGGGCACCGACAGGGGGAGGTAGAACCGCTGACGCGGTACTATTGCGACCCCACGCGGTACTACCGCAAGGCAGGCACCATCCAGGCACGGTAGGCACGGATATAAACAAATTACATCCGTGACTACATCAGTTGAGTTTTTATCTATGCAAAAGTCCGACACGGTACTACTGCAAACTAGGTGTGGTACTACCGTGTAGGGCGCGGATGTAAAAAATTACATCTGCCCCTACTTCTGCTCATGCCGCTATGCTTAGCCAGGCTTCACGGTACTACCGCGCCAAAGCACGGTACTACCACGTAAGGCGCGGATGTAAAATATTACATCCGCCCCTACTACAGCTCACGCAACAGCACCTGGCCAAAGCTCATGGTACTACCGCTCAGGAGGAGCAATACTACCATGGGAGCCTGCGGTACTACCATGCCGGGGCCCGGTACTACCGCTGGTGACTGCGATAGTACTGATCTGGGGAGCAGTACTACCGCCAGCCTTTGAACAGCAACACTAGGAGTCCTTCATTCTGTAGAGACACGGTGAGACGGAGGAAGCTCCAAAGAGCCAAAGGAAAGGAGGTGCAAAAGGAACATGTGTACGTGAGATTCCACCCAAACCTTTCCAACGCGGACCCCCTCTTAATAGTACGGCTTTCCTACGACTCAAATCCACCAAAAAGAAATGTAGAGAAACGCCGTCTTCAATAGTCTTCGAGGGGCATCAAATCGTCTTGTGTTCAGACATGATATATATAACAAGCTCAATGCACATGATTAGTCTGCAAACGCATTGTCATCAATCACCAAAACTACTAAGGGATAAATATGCCCTTACAATGTCCCCCTTTTTGGTGGATTGATGACAATACAGGATTTGCACATAGGGATATAAATTGAGGCAACGACAAACCCACAATCTCTAAAATATACACGGGCTCCCCCTAGATGTGTGCACTCTAGAGATGTGCTTTGGATGCACGACACACATACTAGGATCAACACCCCCCCCCTATATTTTACAGACAAGGCATCTCTTGCAACAGTATAATCAACACTAAGCAAGTAGGCAAGATGATGGATATAACTAAGTAACGAAGACAGAAATATAAGCAGGAGTGCATATGTCTTACACCATATGATAGATAACTTGGTCTTACGAGCACAAACCAAACAAACTAAACCAAAGCAAACGAGGTTCAACAGACAGAAAGCAAAGCAACAGAGCTAAAACACACGACACATGACATGCAAATCCTACACTCTCTCCCCCTTTGGCATCGAGACACCAAAAAGGCAGAGAGGTCACCTACGACATAGGTGGTAGCTCACGCAGAAAACGATTCCTCCTCGGACTCAGCAGCGGGAATGGTCTCCTCCTTAGAATCAGTCCACTTGTAGCCCTGCTTAGCCATCCAGGCAGCCTCAGGGGTGATGTGCTTCTCAGATCCGCTAGACCCCTCCTCGCCACACGCCCTCAAGATCCTCTTGTCACAATGGCGACTCTCCTTCTGAGCAACATGGTCCCTGTACTGACCCTGGGTCTGCATGCAGAACAACTTCTTCATCTTCGTCTTCAACTTCTTCGCGCAAGAGGGCTCAGTAGAGGAAGGAGTGTAACCAGTAGAACGATCCTCAGCAGCGTCCTCCTCCTCGATCTCCTCCTCAGCCACAACCATCTTGGCAGCCTCGGCCGCAGTGGTGGTGTTAGCCCATTGGCCCTGTCCCCCTATCCCGCTCTTAACCCCCACCCGCTCGTGACAGCGCGGTAGTACCGCAAGTCATCGTGGTAGTACCACCCGGGTGGAAGTAGCGCTTGCTGGGCTGTAGTACCGCTCTTCCAGCGGCAGTAAAAAAATTACTGCCGCGAAGGAAGCGGTAGTACCGTGTGTCAGGGCTGCAACTGTGCACGCACAGAGCAAACCAACTAGCATCAACTACAAGGAGTAATCAACACTACTAGTGACCCACATGTAACACCCCAGATGTATCATGTCCCATTTTGGCTATGTATCAACTTGACCTTCATCCAAATTCTTGTGGGTTTTATCATGTTTGGCCTCTTCTTGTTTGGTTATGTGGTTTTATTCTTTTCTTTGTCATGCTCATCTTACCATATTGCATTTGTGCCTCTTGTCTTTTTGCATTCATCCTCATTATGTAGTGCATCTTCATCTCATGTCATCTCATGTTGCATTTTGTCATTCATGTTGTTGCCATGAGCATCATGGGCATAACCTTGTTCCCCCCTTCCATCCATGGGACCCTCACTTCTCCTCCTTTTCCCTCTCTTTTTCAAGTGCTATTTTTCTTCCTCAAATAATGTTCATCTTCTCCCTGTTAATCTTGCTCCTTGCCCTAAACCTCTCTGCCAAAGATTTCCTTATTTGAAGTTGTTTTGGTCAGGTTCAAAAATGACACAACTTTGAAAATATTTCAAACTTGTCTTATTTTTCTACCTCTAAAAAAACCCAAGGCAATTTATTAAAATAGTGGATAATTCCAGGAGTTGGAGAATATTTTCTTTATCCTCTAACTCCTCTTCTTTTTCCCTGAGCTTTTCTGTTTTCATTTCTGTTTTAATAAATGGAAATGCAGCAGCAGCAGCCAGCGCATCAGCAACCCCCCCTAGACCTCGGCCTCCCAGGCCGGCCCAGCTAGCACCGCCGCCAGCCAGCCCAGCTAGCGCGCCAGTCAGCCCGCTCGCCTGCGCCTCGTCGTTTCTCACCCAGCCGCCCCGTTACCCAGCAGCCCGTACGCCCACGTGGCTCTCGCGACCCCACCAGCCAGCCACTGGCTATAGCGCACCCGCCTCTCGCCTTTTCGTCTAGCTCACGCCGCACGCGCACATGGCCACGGCCGCGTCGACGCCGTGTTCCACCCGTCGCCCTAGCCTCCCTTTTATCCCCTCTTCGTGTCCACACGCCTTCTAGGGTTTCCCTCTTCCTCCCATCGCCGCCACCAGGTGAGTAGACCACCAGATCTGCCGCTTCCGCCCCGTCCCGAGCGCATCAGGGAGCGCGTCCTCGTCGCCGGCGTGCTCTCCTTCGGCCTCTACCCCGTCTGGCGTGTCCGTCTTCTTCCCCGTCGTCCACTACGTCCCCGTCGTCGACTACGTGGAGCCGGAGCCCCTGCAACGACCGCTTCTTCCTCGTCTTCGAACCCGGCCGCCGACGTGTTCGACCACCACCCTCGCCGTCTTCGTCCACCTCCCGCCGAGCCAAGCGCACCTCCGTGCTTGTGGTGAGCACACCCAGCTTCCTGGCCCTTTTCCCCTCGTTTGCATGCTCTAACCGCGGCCGCCGCGGGCGCCCGATCTCGCCGCCGTCGGACCTCGTCTCCGGCGAGTGCTCCGACCTCTTTAGCCTCTCTGCACATGTCCATAGGCTTCGTCATATCACGTAGGGTAGATCCGTGCTCCCTGCCGCTCTTTAAACCCAGCGCCTCGTCGTGGTTTAGTTCGTCGCCGCCCGCTCTGGACCTCGTCGCCGGCAGCGTTTCCGTCGCCGTTGGGCGTCGTGCGTTCCAGGCGCGAGCGCGGGATCCCCTTGCGGTCCCGTAGCACCCTTCTGCCGCTCTGTTAGTACGCCGGAGCTGCTCCGGTGATCCCTCCGTCGCCTCTGGCCGCGCCGGTGTTCTCCGCGGTGTTCCTCTGTTTTGAGCATCGCCGTGGTAGTTGGCAAAAGGAGCAGAACCCCCTCTCTGTCAATACCCTAGCCTAGCCGAGCTGGTTTGCACCCCACGCCTTGCTCGCAGCCCAGGTTCAATCCCAGCGCGCCCTTTATTTCTTCTCTTGATATTTTAGCAGTAGCAGCAGATAGAGGTGCTGCAGCTCCATTCCTAACAGACCCTTTGCCTAGCCCAAGGTTGCCGAAGCGAGCCACACTGGGATACCCGGTTCGATCCCACGATGCATATTAACACCCCCCTTTTTAATCCCTTTACGCATCTGTGTATGTATGACAAGGTGGCCCCACCTGCCATCCTCCCTTAGCCTCTGTTTTTTTTTTTTATTTATTTATTTTATTCCCAAATAATATTCCATTTCTGCATGTAGTACATTTCCATTTCGGCAAGTCCTTTTACGACGTTTCCAAATATGGAAATGCCTTTTCTCTCATATTCCAATTTAGGCAGGTTTTAACTTAATGCACTTGTGACTATTTTTCTACAGCAACCTAGACATATTATATATGTTTTTGTGGTAGAAAAATCCCACCAATCCAGTGGTGGCATTAGTTTCTGCATTTGAGCAAGTTCATGAACATGTCATTTTACATCATGATGTTGTCTTGTCATTCTTGTGTGTTTTATTTCAAGCATGCTATGAGGTTGTTTGGCACAAGGATAGCTTCATTTTCATGCCTACTTCATGCTAGTACTTGTTCCATGCCATGATATACCCGGTTCATCATTTTCCTTCCGGAGCACACATATGCATTGCATATCACATCTCGCATCGCATGTCATGTATTGCATCATATTGCTTGTGCATTGATCCCTGTTTGATTGTGGTTCTGTTGCTTGTGTTCTTGCTTTGGGTAGAGCCGGGAGACGAGTACGTGTACGAGGAACCTGTTGAGAACGCCTACGAGGATCAAGCCTTCGACAACTCTGAGAACCTTGCAGGCAAGATGATCATACCTTCGATATCACTTCTATCTTTGCTTGCTAGATGCTCGCTCTTTTGCTATGCCTATGCTGCGATACCTACCACTTGCTATATCATGGCACCCATGTTGCCATGTCAAACCTCTAACCACCCACGTCCTAGCAAACCGTTGTTTGGCTATGTTACCGCTTTGCTCAGCCCCTCTTATAGCGTTGATAGTTGCAGGTGAAGATGAAGTTTGTTCCTTGTTGGAACACGGATATTTTGGGATATCACAATATCTATTGTTTTAATTAATGCATCTATATACTTGGTAAAGGGTGGAAGGCTCGGCCTTATGACCGGTGTTTTGTTCCACTCTTGTCACCCTAGTTTCCGTCATACCGTGTTATGTTCCTTGATTTTATGCTCCTTACGCGGTCGGGTGATTTATGGGACCCCTTGACAGTTCGCTTTGAATAAAACTCTTCCAAAGAAGGCCCAACCTTGGTTTTACCATTTGCCACCTACACCCTTTTTTCCCTTGGGTTTCGCGAGCCCGAGGGTCATCTTTATTTTAGCCCCCCGCGGTGCTCCTTCGAGTGTTGGTCCAACCGGCAGATCTGGGGCCACCACGGGCAACTCGAGGGCTGGTTTTACTCGTAGGCTGACCCATCCGTTGTGCCACGAGAACGAGATATGTGCAGCTCCTATCGGGATTTGTCGGCACGATCGGGTGGTCTTGCTGGTCTTGTTTTACCATTGTCGAAATGTCTTGATGTACCGGATACCGAGTCGATCGAGTGTCTCGGGTGAAGGTCTATTCTTCGTTGATCGCGAGAGCTTGTTATGGGCTGTTGGGACACCCTGCAGGTATTATCTTTCAAAGCCGTGCCCGCGGTTATGAGGCAGATGGGAATTTGTTAATGTCCAGTTGTAGAAAACCCGAAGTTGATCTTAATTAAAATACATCAACCGCGTGTGTAACCGTGATGGTCCCTTCTCGGCGGAGTCCGGGAAGTGAACACGGTGTTGGAGTTATGTTTGACGCGGGTTGCTTTAGGATCACTTCTTCATCGCTACTAGCTTCACGACCGTGCCTTGCTTCTCTTCTCGCTCTCTTTTGCGATCGTAGCCACCATATATGCTAGTCGCTTGCTGCAGCTCCACCTCATTACACCAACCTCCCCTTAAGCTTAAATAGTCTTGATCTCGCGGTGTGAGATTGCTGAGTCCCGTGGCTCACAGATTCTACCAAAACAGATGCAGGTACCGATGATACCAAATAAGCAGAGGGCGAATCGAGCTGAAGTGGGAATTTGATGAGGCTCTTGGTCGTTACTATGTTCCATTTCCAAACGATCAGTAGTGGAGCCCAGTTGGGGCGATCGGGGATCTGTGTTGCATTTGGGGTATTCTTCTTTTATTTTGGTTCCGTAGTCGGACCTTGATTGTAAACTGAATGATGGATGTTTAATTATATATTGTGTGAAGTGGCGACTGTAAGCCAACTATGTATCTCTTTTCCCTTATGTATTACATGGGTTGTGCGAAGATTACCTCACTTGCGACATTGCTTTCAATGCGGTTATGCCTCTAAGTCGTGCTTCGACACGTGGGAGATATAGCCGCATCGAGGGTGTTACAAGTTGGTAATCGGAGCCATCCCCGACCTTAGGTGCCCCCACTGCTTGATCGTTTTTAGCGGCCGAGTTGTGTCTAGAAAAATGTTTTGAGTCATTTAGGATTATATATATCGGAGAGTTAGGAATTCTTTTACTCCTCAGTCCCTTCGTCGCTCTGGTGAGGTCTCCTGACATAGAAGTTTTGACTTTCCTCTCCTCAAATTTCACTAAAAAATTTTTTAGGATCACGCGGGTATCTTGGAATCGTTCCGATGGTTTTATGATGAGAACATTGTCTTGGTGCCTCCTGTCAGGGGTTTAGTGGAAGTGTCCCGGGGAGTTGAGCTCTGAGGTGTTGTCGTCATAATTTTATCGTTGCAGTTCTGGAATACCTGAGTTTAGTACGCCGACATCGAAAATCTCTTTTATGCAGTTCGTTGGTGAGATAACCCGCTAACTTGATCTTCGAGGTGAGTACGGAGTATTGCCATGACTTCGTATAACGGATGTTTTTCAAGGTTGAGGTACACGATTTCGAATGTTTCTTGGTTATGTGTTGAAGGATGGATACAGCTGGATGTAGGGATTGTTAGTTTGGGTGAGATATATTGCTTCCCCTGTATCCCCAACACCTGATTGCATAACCGGAAAGTTTCGGGAGTTTATAGGTGGGATTCAAGTAGCTCTAGCATTTCTTCCGCAGATATTTGGTTTGTGATTGGGTAATCCTTACCACATATTTGTTCCATTCATACCTTGTTTTTATTTCCATTCATCAATATCTTATCAAGTGGCTTCTCACCTTAATGGACGTGATGTTTACTTTGGAATTCATTCGTTCATCCCTGTTCGAATATTTATTGTGAAGACTAAATGTTGCAATTTCTATCTGTTGATTCAACTTGTCTATCTGTCTATCAAGATGCTAACGGATGTCACCCTCTTGAGATGGCTCCGCCAACGCCGTAATCCGGAGCAGTGATGGGAATCGGCGAACCCTCCACCTCCACCTCCGCCTCCGGAGGCATGGCAAACTTTGATGGCAACCACTAACGCCAACGCCGCTTGTTGATCCAGTGATGCAAGAGCATAACCAAGGCCAAGGCAACCAAGGAATCAAGGTCAAGGGCAGTTCTACCATCAGCCTCGCCTCCTACCCTCAACCAGTTCCTTGCAAATCAGCCAAAGTCTTTCAGCTCGTGTGCGAGGCCACGACGCCGACGATTGGCTCGTGGATATCAACAAGCATTTTGAATGCAGCAATGTCGACCCGAGGACTACGTCAAGTTCGCGTCTTTTCAGCTCAAGGATCGAGCAGCTGATTGGTTCCAAGAATACAAGGATTCCAGAGGTGGTCGAGTGATTACTTGGACTGATTTACATCGGGACTTTAAAGCTCACCACATTCCTACCAAGTTGTTGAGAGCAAGCGTGAGGAGTTCCGCAATCTCAAGCAAGGAAACATGTCGATGTATGAATACAACATACAGTTTGAGAACTTGCTCGCTTCGCTAAACAAGACGTTCTGACGAAAAAGAGTATGATCTACCGATTCAGAGGTGGCCTTAGAGAGGATCTGCAGCTAGCTCTTGTTCTTATTGAGCCTACTCGGTTTGATCAATTCTACAATATGGCCCTCAAGCAAGAAGGTGCTCAGCTCAAGTGTGAGGCTTCAAAGAAGAGAAACAGGATGCGCTTCAGTCTTCTTCTTCCTCTCAAGTGGCAACAAAGCAGCAAAGTTCTACCTTCCTCCTCCTCCGTTCCAATCGGCCTTTATCGTGAGAAGAACTCAGGTGGTCGTGGATCTTCCCACCCACCCAACCGGCTACTGTAACAAGTCTCAGCCTCAAGCTCCAAAGTCAAATGCTCCTTATCACCGTCCGCTCTCGGAGGTGACTGCAACAAGTGCCAGCAGAAGGGTCACTATGCTAACAAATCGCCAACCAAAGGCGCCTTCCGCCTCCTCCCCGTGAGGTCTTCAAGCAATGCAGTGGTCAAGCATAATCCAAAGTATGCAAAGGTGAATATGATGAATGCAGCTCAAGCAGAGGATTCTTCAGATGTGATCATGGGTAACCTTCCAGTTAACTCTATTCCTGCAAAAGTCTTATTTGATACTGGTGCATCGCATTGTTTCATGTCAACACCGTTCTTTACCAAGCATGATTTCTCTTCGGAATATTTGGATAAACTCTAGCAATTGTTTCCCCGGGCAAGCACATGAGTTCTCGTTTGATGGTTCCAAATGTCGGTATCAAGATGGGCGACTATAAATTTCTGTCTTCTCCAGTTGTTCTTGGTGACTCGGATATTGATCTAATTCTCGGGATGGACTGGCTTTCTCAGCACAAAGCTCAACTTGATTGTGCTGCCAGGCAGATTCAATTGACACACCCTTCTGAGGATGTTATCATCTATGCCTTCGTGATGAAACCATTCGTTGTTTTCTCTCAATGAGAAGGGCGAGCTGGATGCTATCTCTCGATTCCATCGCTTGTGAGTACCAAGATGTCTTTCCGTAAGAGCTTCCGGTATGCCTCCTCATCGCCGGTCGAATTCGTTATCGATCTTGAGCCCGCATCGAACCCGCTTGCAAGCGTCCCCACAAGCTTGGACCCAAGGAGCTGAAAGAATTGAAGAAACAGCTCGATGAACAAGAGCGTCTGGTTTGATCGGACCGAGTTCATCTCCATGGGGATGTGGAGTTCTTTTGTCCGAAGAAGGATGGCACGGACCGACTTTGCGTCGATTACCGTCCATTGAACAAGAAGACAATCAAGAACAAGTATCCACTTCCCAACATCAATGAGCTATTCGAGCAACTCAAAGGTGCTAAAGTATTCTCCAAGCTTGACCTCCGTATGGGTTATCATCAGATTCGCATTCGTGAACAAGATATTCCCAAGACAAAGATTCGTAACAAGCTATGGTTCTTATGAATATATTGTCATGTCTTTCGCCTTGTCAATGCTCCTCCAACTTTCTCTCGCATGATGAACTTTATCTTCAACCCCTACACCAATGATTTCGTCTTGGTGTATCTCGATGATATTTTGGTCTTCTCCAAGAACAAGCGTGGATCATGCCAAACATTTGCGATTGGTGCTCGACAAGCTCGAGAGCATCAATTCTATCTGAAGTTTTCCAAATGTGAGTTCTGGCTTGATGAAGTTCTTTATCTTGATCATATCATCTCTGCCAAGGGAATTGCTGTTAATCCGGCGAAGGTTTCTGCGGTTCTGGATTGGGAACCTCCTCAGAATGTCAAGCAACTCCGCAGTTTTCTTGGGCTTGCAAGCTATTGCCGAAGATTCGTTGAGAACTTCTCTAAGATTGCAAAGCCTCTTTCCAACCTCCTCCAGAAGCATGTCATGTATGTCTGGACGCCTGAGTGTGACGTCGCTTTCAACACCCTCAAAGAGAAGCTAGTTACAGCTCCTGTCTTGACTCCTCCTGATGAATCCAAGCCATTCGAAGTTTTCTGTGATGCTTCCTTGCAAGGTTTCGGTGCTGTGTTAATGCAAGAGAAGAAGGTTGTGGCTTATAACTCTCGTCAGTTGAAGCCCAACGAAAAGAACTACCCCACTCACGATCTTGAGTTGGCGGCAGTTGTCCATGCATTGATAACATGGAGACATCTCTTGTTGGGAAGGAAAGTGGACATATTCACCGATCACAAGAGTCTCAAGTATATCTTCACTCAACCAAACCTCAACCTCAGGCAAACTCGATGGGTCGAAATGATTCAAGAGTACAATCCAAGTATTGAATATACTCCTGGCAAGGCCAATGTGATTGCAGATGCTTTGAGCAGAAAGGCTTATTGCAACAGTCTAATTCTCAAGCCCTTCCAACCGGATCTTTGTGAAGCTTTCCATAAGCTGAATCTTCAAGTTGTTCCTCAAGGCTTTCTTGCCAACCTCATAGTCTCTCCTTCTTTGGAAGATCAAATTCGTGAGGCACAGCTCCTGGATACCATGGTGAAGAAAGTGAAACGTGGTATTGACAAGGGCATTTCCAAATACAAGTGCTATCGCTTGGATGACAAAGATACTCTTTTCTTCGAGGATCGTATTGTGGTTCCCAAAGGCGATCTGAGAAAAGTCATCATGAATGAGGCACACAATTCTCTTCTATCCATTCATCCTGGAAGTACGAAGATGTACCATGACCTCAAGCAGTCGTATTGGTGGACTCGAATGAAGCGAGAAATTGCTCAATTCGTGAATGAATGTGATGTCTGCAGAAGGGTTAAAGCAGAACACTAAAGACCAGCGGGTCTCCTGCAACCTCTTGCTATTCCAGAATGGAAGTTTGATCATATCGAGATGGACTTCGTGACTGGTTTTCCTAAGTCCAAGCGTGGAAATGATGCTATCTTTGTTGTCATTGACAAGCTTACTAAAGTGGCTCATTTTCTTCCCACAAAGAATCTATCACAGCAGATCAGGGGCGAGCTATACACCTCGAAATTGTCTCCTTGCATGGTATTCCGCAATTGATCTCTTCAGACCGTGGAAGCATCTTCACTTCTAAGTTCTGGGACTCCTTTCAGACGGCCATGGGCACCAACATTCGTTTCAGCACAGCTTTCCATCCTCAATCAAGTGGCCAAGTCGAGCGAGTCAATCAAACCCTTGAAGATATGCTCAGGGCTTGTGTCATTTCTTTTGGCATGAAGTGGGAAGATTGTCTTCCATATGCCGAGTTCTCCTACAACAACAGCTTCCAAGCGAGTTCGGGCAAGGCCCCATTCGAAATTCTCTATGGCACAAAGTGTCGTACTCCTCTCAACTGGTCCGAGACAGGTGAACGCCAACTTCTTGGCAATGACTTTATCACAGAAGCTGAAGAAATGTGCAAAGTCATTCGTGAGAATCATAAAGCTGCGCAATCGCGCCAGAAAGGCTATTATGATGACAAGCATCGTGATGTGGCTTTTGAAATCAGAGACCATGTCTACCTCCGCTTCTCTCCAATGAAAGGCACTCGTCGCTTCGGTATCAAAGGGAAGCTTGCCCCTAGATATGTGGGTCCCTTCAAGATCATTGGCAAAAGAGGCGATCTCGCCTATCAACTTGACCTTCCATCCAACTTTGCAAACGTGCACGATGTGTTTCACGTGTCACAGCTCCGCAAGTGCTTCAAGATTCCTGAGCGCACTATCAACTTTGAAGAAATTGACCTCCAACAAGATCTTTCTTATCATGAGCACCCCGTTGCTATTCTTGAAGAAACCGAGCGCAAGACTCGCAACAAGTCAATCAAATTCCTGAAAGTGAAGTGGTCACACCATTCCGACCGAGAAGCCACCTGGGAGCGCGAGGATCACCTCCGTTCCGAATATCCGGAGTTCTTTCAATCCTAGATCTCGGGACGAGATCCTCTTGTAGTGGAGGAGAGTTGTAACACCCCAGATGTATCATGTCCCATTTTGGCTATGTATCAACTTGACCTTCATCCAAATTCTTGTGGGTTTTATCATGTTTGGCCTCTTCTTGTTTGGTTATGTGGTTTTATTCTTTTCTTTGTCATGCTCATCTTACCATATTGCATTTGTGCCTCTTGTCTTTTTGCATTCATCCTCATTATGTAGTGCATCTTCATCTCATGTCATTCATGTTGTTGCCATGTGCATCATGGGCATAACCTTGTTCCCCCCTTCCATCCATGGCACCCTCACTTCTCCTCCTTTTCCCTCACTTATTCAAGTGCTATTTTTCTTCCTCAAATAATGTTCATCTTCTCCCTGTTAATCTTGCTCCTTGCCCTAAACCTCTCTGCCAAAGATTTCCTTATTTGAAGTTGTTTTGGTCAGGTTCAAAAATGACACAAGTTTGAAAATATTTCAAACTTGTCTTATTTTTCTACCTCTAAAAAAACCCAAGGCAATTTATTAAAATAGTGGATAATTCCAGGAGTTGGAGAATATTTTCTTTATCCTCTAACTCCTCTTCTTTTCCCCGAGCTTTTACATTTTCATTTCTGTTTTAATAAATGGAAATGCAGCAAGAAGAGCCAACAAGATCAAGAACCCCCACAGGCCTCGGCCTCCCAGGCCGGCCCAGCTAGCACCGCCGCCAGCCAGCCCAGCTAGCGCGCCAGTCAGCCCGCTCGCCCGCGCCTCGTCGTTTCTCACCCAGCCGCCCCGTCACCCAGCAGCCCGTACACCCACGTGGCACTCGCGACCCCACCAGCCAGCCATCAGCTCTGGCCTTTCCGCCCTCGCCTTTTCAGATAGCTCACGCCACAAGACATGGCCACGGCCGCGTCGACGCCGTGTTCCACCCGTTGCCCTAGCCTCCCTTTTATCCCCTCTCCGTGGCCACACGCCCTCTAGGGTTTCCCTCTTCCTCCCATCGCCGCCGCCAGGTGAGTAGACCACCAGATCTACCGCTTCCGCCCCGTCCCGAGCGCATCAGGGAGCGCGTCCTCGTCGCCGGCATGCTCTCCTTCGGCCTCTACCCCGTCTGGCGTGACCGTCTTCTTCCCCGTCGTCCACTACGTCCCCGTCGTCGACTACGTGGAGCCGGAGCCCCTGCAATGACCACTTCTTCCTCGTCTTCGAACCCGGCCACCGACGTGTTCGACCACCACCCTCACCGTCTTCGTCCACCTCCCGCCGAGCCAAGCGCACCTCCGTGCTTGTGGTGAGCACACCCAGCTTCCTGGCCCCTTTTCCCCCTCGTTTGCATGCTCTAACCGCGGCCGCTGCGGGCGCCCGATCTCGCCGCCATCGGACCTCGTCTCCGGCGAGTGCTCCGACCTCTTTAGCCTCTCTGCACATGTCCATAGGCTTCGTCATATCACGTAGGGTAGATCCGTGCTCCCTGCCGCTCTTTAAACCCAGCGCCTCGTCGTGGTTTAGTTCGTCGCCGCCAGCTCTGGACCTCGTCGCCGGCAGCGTTTCCGTCGCCGTTGGGCGTCGTGCGTTCCAGCGCGAGCTGGATCCTGCGGTCCGTACACCCTTCCGCCGCTCCGTTAGTACGCCGGAGCTGCTCCGGTGATCCCTCCGTCGCCTCTGGCCGCACCGGTGTTCTCCGTGGTGTTCCTCTGTTTTGAGCATCGCCGTGGTAGTTGACAAAAGGAGCAGAACCCCCTCTCTGTCAATACCCTAGCCTAGCCGAGCTGGTTTGCACCCCACGCGCCCACTGCAGCGCCCTGGGTTCGAATCCCAGGCGCGCCCCTTTTATTTCTTCTCTTGATATTTTAGCAGTAGCAGCAGATAGAGGTGCTGCAGCTCCATTCCTAACAGACCCGCCTGCCTAGCCCAGTGGTTGCCGAAGCAGAGCCACACCGGGGATACCCGGGTTCGATCCCCCGCTGATGCATATTAACACCCCCCCCTTTTTAATCCCATTACGCATCAGTCGTGTGAAAGTGTGGCCCCACCTGTCATCCTCCCTTAGCCTCTGTTTTCTTTTTTATTTATTTATTTTATTCCCCAGCGAATATTCCATTTCTGGCATGTAGTACATTTCCATTTCGGGCAAGTCCTTTTCTGGACGTTTCCAAATATGGAAATGCCTTTTCTGTCATATTCCAATTTAGGCAGGTTTTAACTTAATGCACTTGTGACTATTTTTCTACAGCAACCTAGACATATTATATATGTTTTTGGGGTAGAAAAATCCCACCAATCCAGTGGTGGCATTAGTTTCTGCATTTGAGCAAGTTCATGAACATGTCATTTTACATCATGATGTTGTCTTGTCATTCTTGTGTGTTTTATTTCAAGCATGCTATGAGGTTGTTTGGCACAAGGATAGCTTCATTTTCATGCCTACTTCATGCTAGTACTTGTTCCATGCCATGATATGCCCGGTTAATCATTTTCCTTCCGGAGCACACATATGCATTGCATATCGCATCTCGCATCGCATGTCATGTATTGCATCATATTGCTTGTGCATTGATCCTTGTTTGATTGTGGTTCCGTTGCTTGTGTTCTTGCTTTGGGTAGAGCCGGGAGACGAGTACGTGTACGAGGAACCTGTTGAGAACGCCTACGAGGATCAAGCCTTCGACAACTTTGAGAACCTTGCAGGCAAGATGATCATACCTTCGATATCACTTCTATCTTTGCTTGCTAGATGCTCGCTCTTTTGCTATGCCTATGCTGCGATACCTACCACTTGCTATATCATGCCACCCATGTTGCCATGTCAAACCTCTAACCACCCATGTACTAGCAAACCGTTGTTTGGCTATGTTACCGCTTTGCTCAGCCCCTCTTATAGTGTTGATAGTTGCAGGTGAAGATGAAGTTTGTTCCTTGTTGGAACACGGATATTTTTGGATATCACAATATCTATTGTTTTAATTAATGCATCTATATACTTGGTAAAGGGTGGAAGGCTCGGCCTTATGCCCGGTGTTTTGTTCCACTCTTGTCACCCTAGTTTTCGTCATACCGGTGTTATGTTCCTTGATTTTGCGTTCCTTACGCGGTCGGGTGATTTATGGGACCCTCTTGACAGCTCCCTTTGAATAAAACTCTTCCAGCAAGGCCCAACCTTGGTTTTACCATTTGCCACCTACACCCCTTTTTCCCTTGGGTTTTCGCGAGCCCAAGGGTCATCTTTATTTTAGCCCCCCGGGCGGTGCTCCTTCGAGTGTTGGTCCGAACCGGCAGATCATGGGGCCACCATGGGGCAACTCGAGGGCTGGTTTTACTCGTGGGTCGACCCATCCGTTGTGCCACGAGAACGAGATATGTGCAGCTCCTATCGGGATTTGTCGGCACAATCGGTGGTCTTGCTGGTCTTGTTTTACCATTGTCGAAATGTCTTGATGTACCGGATACCGAGTCTGATCGGAGTGTCTCGGGTGAAGGTCTATTCTTCGCTGATCGTGAGAGCTTGTTATGGGCTAAGTTGGGACACCCTGCAGGGTATTATCTTTGAAAGTCGTGCCCTGATTACGAGGCAGATGGGAATTTGTTAATGTCCGGTTGTAGAAAACCGAAGTTGATCTTAATTAAAATACATCAACCGCGTGTGTAACCGTGATGGTCCCTTCTCGGCGGAGTCCGGGAAGTGAACACGGTGTTGGAGTTATGTTTGACGCAGGTTGCTTTAGGATCACTTCTTGATAGCTACTAGCTTCACGACCGTGCCTTGCTTCTCTTCTCGCTCTCTTTTGCGATCGTAGTCACCATATATGCTAGTCGCTTGCTGCAGCTCCACCTCATTACACCAACCTCCCCTTAAGCTTAAATAGTCTTTATCTCGCGGGTGTGAGATTGCTGAGTCCCCGTGGCTCACAGATTCTACCAAAACAGATGCAGATACCGATGATACCAGCGCAGAGGGCACAACTGAGCTGAAGTGGGAATTTGATGAGGCTCTTGGTCGTTACTATGTTTCATTTCCAGACGATCAGTAGTGGAGCCCAGTTGGGGCGATCGGGGATCTGTGTTGCATTTGGGGTATTCTTCTTTTATTTTGGTTCCATAGTCGGACCTTGAGTGTAAACTGAATGATGGATGTTTAATTATGTATTGTGTGAAGTGGCGACTGTAAGCCAACTATGTATCTCTTTTCCCTTATGTATTACATGGGTTGTGCAAAGATTACCTCACTTGCGACATTGCTTTCAATGCGGTTATGCCTCTAAGTCGTGCTTCGACACGTGGGAGATATAGCCGCATCGAGGGCGTTACACCACAGGTACCAATCTGAGGTTTTGAGACAAAGATTGAATACAAGAGATGAACAAGGGTTTGAGAGGAGATGGTGGTGGTGAAGATGTTGATGGAGATTGACCCCCTCCCAATGAGAGGATCGATGGTGATGACGATGATGATGATTTCCCCCTCCACTAGTAGAAAAAGGGTCAAATGTGAGACACATTAGTCCCGGTTTGTAACAGAACCGGCACTAATGTGTCCATTAGTGCCGGTTCCAACGGCTAGGCGGGAGGAGCTCTTTAGTACCAGTTCATGGCGAACCTTTAGCACCGGTTCATGCCACGAACTGGTACTAAAGAAAGTGGTGGCAAGATGTTGTCAGAGTGGGGCCCTTCCAGCACCTTTAGTACCGGTTCGTGGCACGAACCGGTACTAAAATCGTCTTCTCTCAAACCCTTCGTCCACCCGCACTCTGTTCTTCCCCTTTCCACTCTCCCTCTCCTCTGTTCTTCCCTTCTTCCTCTCGAGTTCATCACAAAATTTGCCCCAAATTTGTCAAGATTTGCAGGCCCCCATCCATTCAAATGATCACCAAGGTTAGCAACTTTGTCCTTTCATCTCTCATTGCTAGATTAGCTCTTGCATTGGTTTATATAGTGATTAATTGTGGGTTTTAGTAATTTGGGAGGAATTATATGTGGTAGTATTTGATTTATATGCAATTTGAGGTCAAAATAACACTTAGTTTGCATATGTAGGCGTGGTTTACTTAGTGCCTTCTAAATCTCTGTCGTAACCACCGTCGATCGCCCGCACCGTCCCATCGCCGGCACCACCTTGTGGTGAGCCTCTTGTTCATGAAATTTTATATAAAAAATTGATGTTTGTGTGATTTGGATATATAGTTACTCGTATAATTATCTTACCTGTAAGTTGTTTGTTATACATAGTGCCATGGTTTAGATATCCGTCCCCGTCGGCCCTTGTCCTTGTTATGATTCGGATGTGGTATATTCTCTTTTAAAACTATTTGTTGCATTTCGTGTTTATGAAAAATTATGCCCATCAAGTTGACATAGATATTTTTATCTAGGAGGTATGTGAACCGGAAATTCCAACCGACCCTATTGTCGAGAGGTTAAATTTAGTTGAAAGAGAAAACGAGTACTTGAAAGAAAAATGAAAAGAATTGAGGGGAGAAGATGGAATTCGAGTTGCATGTTGCCGATGTAAATGCGATGATCACAAGATCAAGATGGAGAAAATGCGCTTGAAGATTAGAAAGATTAGAAAATATGCCATCGATAGTGAGGCTTGGTATCATTATGCTGTTGGATCAATTGTTACCTTAGTTGCGATCTTGATCGCATTTGTTGTTGCATTTAAATGCTTTAGCTAGAGAGTTATTTGTTTGTTGCATTTAAGTGTTGTATGAACTTTATGTATGAACTTGTATTAATTTGGTCTATTCGTTGTTGTGTAATGAAGATTAGCCGGCAATGGATGTCACGATGACCGATGCTCTCCCGATTCGTTGAGGGCGTGCATACTTTTACGCTATGGCCGAGGCAAACAAGCGGGTGGATGGTTTTATGCCTTGTCCATGTCTTTGGCCGTAGAATGGTCACAATTAATCTACGTCAAGAACAATTCCGTCCACTGTTTGAGTCGGTTTCATGCCCCACTATAATGTTTGGACCAAGCACGGAGAAAGAGGGGTTATGATGGAAGACAATGAAGAAGAAGAGGACGACGACAGCTATCCCGCCATGGGTTCCCGAATACGATGATACAACAATGGGGGAAGAAGCTGAGCCGTGTAATGCGGAAGAAGCTGAGCCGGCAATGCGGAAGAAGCTGAAGAAGAGGCATCGATGAGCCCGTTGATGATCTAGGTCGGGCCATTGCCGATGCAAAGAGAAACTGCGCAAGTGATTTGGAGAAGAAGAAGTTGCGATGCATGTTAGAGGATCACAAAAATTGTTGTACCCGAATTGCATAGGTGACAAGAAAAAGCTGGGCACCACACCTGGAATTGCTGCAATGGAAGGCGAGAACGGTGTATCGACAAGGGATTTGGAAAGTTCTTGGTAATGATAAAGGATATGCTTCCAAAGGACGACGAATTACCCGAGAAATACGTCGTAGCAAAGAAGGTTATCGCCCTCTAGGGTTAGAGGTGCGTAAGATACATGCATGCCCTAATGATTGCATCCTCTACGCGGTGAGTACGAGGATTTGAGCGCTTGCGGTATGTGGTGCATTGCGCTATAAGATCAGCGCGATGAGCTGGGTGATGTCGAGGGCGGCGCCCGGAAGAAGATTCCTGCCAAGGTGATGTGGTATTCTCCTATAATACCACGGTTGAAACGTTTGTTCCAAAACAAAGAGCATGCCAAGGTGATGCGATGGCACAGAGAAGACCGTAAGAAAGACGGAAAGTTGAGAGTACCCACTGACGGGTCGTAGTGGAGAAAAAATCGAAAGAAAGTACGGGAAGGATTTTGCAGATGACACAAGGAGCGTATGGTTTGGTCTAAGCGCAGATGGCATTAATCCTTTTGGGGAGCAGAGCAGCAACCATAGCACCTGGCCTGTGACTCTATGTTTGTATAACCTTCCTCCTTGGTTGTGCATGAAGCGGAAGTTCATTATGATGCCAGTGCTCATCCAAGGCCCTAAGCAACCCGGCAACGACATTGATGTGTACCTAAGGCCATTAGTTGAAGAACTCTTACAACTGTGGAATGGAACAGGTGTGCAGAAAGTCAAGGACGCTGCTCTTAGGAAGATGGCGGTTGCATTCAAGAACCACAAGAATCGTGAATGCGACAAGTACGTCAAGGGAGGAAGGAAGACTCCAGTATTCGAGGGAACACTAGAGAACCAACATGCTCATTGGGACGATTTCGTGAAATTCAAGGATTCGGAATTAGCTAAGGAACGGTCGAGAATAAACAAGAAGAATGCCAAAAAAAGGACAAGTTCCATAAGCTGGGGCCAGGTGGCTTTGCGGTGGCAATGCCTAAGTGGGATAAGTCTGAGAAAGAGATGGAGGATGCAGGTGTCACTCCGGTTACTAAGAGCTGGCCCCCCAGGTGCAGGACTTGGTTCATGGCTGTAATCACCCCGTGGACCGAGCCTTTCTTGGCCTACCTAAATAAGCAGGAGCTCCCCGAAGACCGAAATGAAGCACGCTGCATAGTTCGGCGTTCTAAAGCTTACAAAGTCCACGAAGGGGAACTCTACAAGAAAAGTGTGACCGGAGTGCTCCTAAGGTGCATCTCCGAAGAGGAAGGGCGGCAACTCCTAGCTGAAATCCATGCTGGACTGGGTGGACACCATGCCGCAGCTCGAGCGCTAGTCAGCAAAGCCTTCCGTACAGGCTTCTATTGGCCGACGGCCCAAGCAGACGCACATGACCTTGTCCAACATTGCGTCGGCTGCCAGCTCTTCGCCAATCAGAGTCATATGCCCCTACCGCTCTCCAAACAATCCCCATAACTTGGCCCTTCATGGTCTGGGGGCTGGATATGGTCGGACCTCTTAAAGGGGGAAGCCATAAGAAAAAAGACATATTGGTCATGGTGGACAAATTCACCAAAATGGATCGAAGCCAAACCAGTTAAAACGGCCGAATCCGGACCAGTAATAGACTTCTTATCCGGGGTCGTACACCGATACGGTGTCCCCCACAGCATGATCACTGACAATGGCTCAAATTTCACAGCCGATGAAGTGAAAACTTGGTGCGGCAAAATGGGCATTAAGATAGACTACGCTTCCCCTACCACCCTCAAACAAACGGCCAGGTCGAAAGGGCAAACGGTCTCATTATGAGCGGCATCAAACCCAGACTAGTGAGATCTTTAACAGAATCGAATACACACTGGGTAGAGGAGCTCGACTCCGTACTCTGGGGGCTGCGGACTACACCGAATCGAACCACCAGATATACACCATTTTTTATGGTGTACGGTAGCGAAGCGATACTACCTGCGACATAATACATGATTCGCCACGCGTACGCATGTACGAAGAGAAGGAAGCCGAGTTAGATCGACAGGATAACTTGGATGCCCTGGAGGAGGAGCGCGATGTCACAAAAGCCCGTTCCGCATTCTATCAGCAGCAGGCTCGGTGATATCAAAGCAGAGAAGTACCGGCCAAAACTTACAATATTGGCGAACTCGTTCTACGCCTACCGGAGAAGAAGAAGGACAAACTCAAACCCAGATGGGAAGGTCCCTTCGTCATTGACAAAGTTCTCACCGGAGGGGCGTACCGTCTACGTAATGCATTTGATAACAGACTCGAGCCGAACCCATGGAATGCGGCTAGACTCCGGAGATTCTACGCCTAACGCCGAACGCAGTGTTCGTCTCCTCACCCCCTCCTTTTTAATTATGCTCCACCTCTGTCTCTCTCCTTTCTCGCCTCTTTTTCTCTTAACATATAGTGTTTAATACAGTGCGGATTCCCGGATCATCCCGGCCATACTATGTGTGCAAGCTGCACCTGGGGGCTTCCTATTCGGAAGCTAGACATAACTACTTTAATGGAGTTTTGCCCATCGCATATGCTTTCTTTTTCCATATGTGCCTTTCCTTCACCATTGTATGCATCGATATGACTTAAGATGTGGCTAAGCTGGGTTGCCTGGCTCTTGTGTTTATGCCCTACGTTCCTGTTAATTCGGCTAGGGCATAAGGGGAGCACCTCTCGATTGTTACTGCCGGTTGAGCCGGATGTGTACCTCAGACTGGGGGAAGCCAAAAGCTAGTTTCCTTAAGAGAATATTCGATCATTGAACAAAGGATGTATTCGTTGGTTACAACAAAAAACTCCAGAAGCTTTGTATCCTACGCCATCACGCGCAGTCCGGACATGTGAATCGACACATGGATACCTAGGGAAAGGAACCCCTAACGGAACTATTCTCCCTGGAAGATGTTTCTTGCTACCCATGCAATATAACACAACTAGTTGGGTACTTGTCTGTTTAAGCACCTATGACCCCTACGCATGGTCTCCACGCATACCCCAGTTTTTGTATAGCCGAGCGGGTATTCGGACACACCCCAGACTATAGGATCCAGGGGCTGAAGCGAAAAGGTCTGCCATGACAAATGATTTCAATCCGGCTAGGGCTACTTATGCCAATTAAATTACACAGTCACTGAGACTGACTATATTCCTCCTCTATACCATCTAACAGGCTATCTAGACTACAATCCTGCTGAGAATATTTAGCGGCCAACGCTACCTGGTCATATACCAGGCTCACAGGAATTTCTTGCCCATCGGGCCCCACCGGTCCCACTTCGGCCATATGGTTTGGGTCCAGCTTGGTGTAGCGCATCTTCACCATTGCCCAGGCTTCTCTTGCTCCTTGCAGGCAGGCTGATATCTTCCACAGACGGAAGCGCCGTAGGGCTCCTTGAAGCAGGTCCGCAAGCTCCCCCATGCCATTCGGCAGAAGGCTTGATGGCCACAAGGCCTGAGCAATGCCCTGCATCACCTGCCGAGCATGTTCGTGCATCTGCGACAGTTCTTGCAGCAAATCACCTGCAGATGAGGGCAACTCCTCTTCAGGGTGACCCGTTAACATTCCTGCAAGGAAAAATCTTTTCAATAAACTTCTTTGCCGAACTATCAAATAGTTCGCTCGAGCTCTTACCATAAATGCCGCGTCGAAGCTTTTTGTTCTCCTTCACGGAGTCCGCCAGTTGAGCGCGGACGTCCTTTAATTCCACGTCTAGACGAACATTGGCATCGTGAAGCTTGTTCTTCTCTTGCGTCACATGCGTAAGGATGCGCTCGCCGGCCTTTAGTTGCCGTTGGAGGTGCGAATGGTCACCCACTACGCCCTCCGGATTCACCCCGGGATTGTCTGCAGAATTTACTATTAGACTAACCGCACCAACCATTTATTAACTAGTACATCTGCGTATAATGGAGACAAATATTACCATCGGGGGCCCTCCGGGATCCTACCTCATCAGATAGTTGGGCCTTGCATGCCTCCAGCTCCCGCGCCAATTGTTCATTCTTGTCCACAAGGACCTGTGGATATATTCATCCTTCAAACAGTTGTCCGAACTATTCTAAGTCTCAGGAGCTACTGCTAGACATACTTGTCAAAATTTCTTACCCGTATGTCTTTTGTATACTGGCTTGTCGCTTGGGCAAGTCCGTCTCGAGCAGCTCGGACATATGCGTCTGCCGAATTGAAGGCATTAAAAGCCTCTTCGAAAAAGATGTTGTTCCGGAGCACGGCCCTCCAGCACCGGTGGTTCATGGCGCTCTCCACTTCGGAGTTCGTGGCCGAACACATATCTGCACCCTCCGTCGGGGAGCTATGCGGTGCTGGCCCCATATCCGACTCCGCCCCTGAAGCCGGTTGTGGAACCCGGCTGGTGGAGGCGTGCTTGGTGGGGTCTCCGGATATAGCCCGATTATTCCTCTTCCTGCTAGACACGAAGGGCGCTGTCATATTTCAAATTCTATAATAGTAGGACAGGTTATTACTTTACCTCTGTAGCGGTGTGTCAGCCCTCACTGCCTTCCTCTTGAGCCTGCCCGATCCGGACACCCGTGGTTGACGAGTCCCTAGGGGCTCGGTGAGGGAGTCCTGGACTAGGGGGTGTCCGGACATCCGGACTATCAATATCCGTCGGACTCCCAGACTACGAAGATACAAGATTGAAGACTCCGGCTCGTGTCCGGATGGTACTTTCCTTGGCGTGGAAGGCAAGCTTGGCGATACGGATATGTAGATCTCCTACCATTGTAACCGACTCTGTGTAACCCTAGCCTCCTCCGGTGTCTATATAAACCGGAGGACTTTAGTCCGTAGGATGAATATACATCTCAACAATCATACCATAGGCTAGCTTCTAGGGTTTAGCCTCCTTGATCTCGTGGTAGATCCACTCTTGTACTACCCATATCATCAATATTAATCAAGCGGGGCGTGGGTTTTACCTCCATCGAGAGGGCCCGAACACAGGTAAAAACATTGTGTCCTCGTCTCTTGTTACCATCCGCCTAGTTGCACGATTCGGGACCCCCTACCCGAGATCCGCCAGATTTTAGCGCCGACATTGGTGCTTTCATTAAGAGTTCCTCCGTGTAAATGCGCCGATAGAGCGGATGCCTCCACCCGTCTTCAAAGATGGTGTTTTTCGTCGGAGGGCCTTGGCACCGGCCAAACTATCCGGCTTGGTGGCTTTCTTATGACCGCTTTGTCCGCCGCCGCTTCGCAATGACTTCTCAAGTCGTCGGAAGCAATCTTCGCGTCAGCCCTAAAGCTGCCGAACAGTTAGATCAATTGAGCTCTCGTGCATTAACAAGCTCTTGGATCGCGCCGCCATCTGAGAGTCGCTACGACTACAACCAGATTGGGCTTAAAACCGATCGAGAGAGATTAACTCTCCCGGGCCACCCACCACGTCGCGGTGGTAGAGGAACAACACGGCAACTCTTTGCCAGTGTTGAAGACAATTCATGTTCGGATTCCCGAACCCTCCATGCCGGATTCCCGCGGAGAGACGGACTTCAATCGAGCATTGAACTTAAAATCATGCATCGCCCCGGACTCGCTGGATTGCATCCAGCAGACCAAACTTCCGAATTCGGAAACTCCTTGGCCTTTGAGCCTCAAGAAGGGCAGGGATCCGGATTTTATTCCACCCACCCGCCAAGACATATGCGATCTATCTCTAATACGGCAACAGCCTACTGAGACAGTACATCACTACTGGGCCAGATTCCTCCTGGTTATGGACAGGATAAAGGACTGCCGAGAGGAAACGCAATATCAATTTTCTGCAATAACTGCACGGACAAGGGAATACTAAACGCCATTGATCGTCGCAAAATTATGCGCTTCACCGATCTGGCATCCATTGTGCGAAAGTACTGTGCGATGGAGAGTTTCCGGAAGACCGAAAATCAATTTTGGGATAATCCGGCCCCAAACCCAGTCCGCAGTAAAAGGGCGCCTTATACTCAGGCCCCAGATGCAAAAACGAAAAAACAAAAACCCAATAAGGGAAACGGAACCGTACTGGAGGGATGGCTCAATGGACCCTGTAAACTTCATAGTACAGAGGGAGCCGTCCCAACACATAGCCTTCGAGCATGTTGGATATTACGGCAGGTGGCCAAAAGTGGCGAAGAGCTCCTAGCTCCGGAAACCACTCCAACAATACCAGCACGGTATCAACAGTCTTCGAGACTTTCGCATCAAAAATATGCACAACGAACAATCCGCGAACTTCGCGAAGTCTACCAAGTAGCAACAGCAAATCCATGGAGCGACACAGCTATTACTTTCAATGCCAGCGACGAGCCCACATTCCGAACAACCAGAGCCCCAGCCGCACTGGTACTTAGTCCCATAGTGGACGGCTTTCGACTGACAAAAGTCCTCATGGATGGCGGCAGCGGACTAAACCTCATTTATGAGGAAACTCTGCGAAAAAAAAATCGATTGGAGCCAGATTGAGCGAAGCAGCACAACCTTTAGAGGAATAATCCCTAGCGAGAAGCGCTGCACCGGAAAAATCACACTCGATGTGGTGTTCGGCTCTCCGGACAATTACAGATCCAAAGAAGTCACGTTCCAGGTGGCCCCGTTCAGCAGTGGGTATCACGCCATACTAGGACGAGAGGCATTCACAATTTTTCAAGCAATACCTCATTACGGGTACATGAAGCTCAAAATGCCTGGCCCCGGCGGAATAATCACTCTCACTAGTGATCCGGACATAGCACTCCACACCGAAAATAAGACAGCCGCACTAGCCCTCGAGGCACTATCCGAAGCCCTAGCGGCAGAGGAACTCACCACACAAGCGCTCTCGGTGAACAGGGACGATGTGATACTCGACAAAAGATCCAAGTCCACCTCCTTCAAACCAGCAGATGAGATAATAAAATTCCAGGTCCATCCAACGGACCCAACAAAGACGGCCTCCATCGGGGCATAGTTGAACCCCAAAGTTGACGCCGCACTACGTGAATTCCTTCAGGAAAATTGGGATATCTTCGCCTGGCATCCTTCGGACATGCCCGGAATCCCTCGCAGGTTGGCAGAACACAGCCTAAACATCCTAAAAGGATTCAAGCCAGTCAAACAGGCTCTTCGACGATTTTCCGAGCCTAAAAGACAGGCAATGGGAGAAGAGCTAGCCAAATTATTGGAAGCCGGATTCATTAGAGATATTAAACATCCGGACTGGCTAGCAAATTTGGTGATGGTACCAAAGAAGGATAAATCCTGGCGCCTCTATGTCGATTTTAAAGACCTCAATAAAGCTTGCCCAAAGGATCCCTTCCCTCTCCCCCGCATCGATCAAATTATCGATGCCACAGCAGGGCACGACTCGTTGTGCTTCCCCGGACGATACCGCTATCATCAAATCAAGATGGCGGAAGCAGACCAAGCCGCAACGGCATTCATCACTCCATATGGACCATTCTGCTTCAACACGATGCCCTTCGGACTCAAAAATGCCGGCGCAACATATCAGCGCATGATTCAAACATGTCTGGCCACCCAGATTCGCAAAACAGTCGAGGCATACGTAGACGACGTAGTCGTCAAAACAAAACACGTCGAAAATTTAGTAGACGATTTGAGGCTCACATTCGACAACCTCAGAGCATATGACATCAAGTTGAATCTGGAAAAATGCGCTTTCGGCGTACCAGCCGGAAAGCTGCTGGTGTCGTGGTTCTAAGTCTGACAGTAGAGTGGGGGGTAGGTATGGAGAGGCAAGGTCCTAGCTATGGAGAGGTTGTGAACACAAGTGATGTACGAGTTCAGGCCCTTCTCGGAGGAAATAAAAGCCCTACGTCTTGGAGCCCTGCGGCATTCGAGTGACTTATGTGTGTAAGTATTACAAGAATGCGAACCCCTCTGCCTTTGGAGGGGGGTGGCTTATATAGAGTGCGCCAGGACCCCAGCCAGCCCACATAATGGAGAGGTTTAAGTACATTAAGCACAGGCGTTCTTGTAACGCCCTCATAAAGTGCCTTAACTATCATTAAGTCTATTCAATTACAGGCCGTTGCGTTGCGGAGTGCCTTCTGACCTTCTGGTGGTCGAGTGTATCTTCATGGTCGAGTGAGTCTCCATGGTCGAGTCCTTCTAGTCAGTCGAGTGGGTTCCTTGTTGGTCGACTGGAAGGTGATTTCTTCTAAGGGTATCCTTGGGTAGGACGTCTAGGTCAGGCCTATGACCCTACCCTAGGTACATGAATCCATCATTAGCCCCCGAATGGGTCGAGGCTTAAATGAGGAAGGAGTTGGTGCTGTTCCAATTGAACTCTGGCATGCTGGTTATGCGTCTTCTTTGATCAAGATTTTCTTTGTTGATAACGAGCAACTTTTCTTCAGTCGACTCGATCCATTCTTGTTCTTTCGTCAAGTGATCTTTTATGCTTTGCCGGCTGCCGAGCGACGGATCGCAGGAAATCTCGCACCAGGCAGACCGATCTGCCACTCGCGGATTTCGCGGGATACGAAATTTGGGGAAGCACGCGAAGCGGAACGGACCGCGGCGCTCGGACAGGACAGGACATGGACGCCTCGATCTCCGCGCCACTTTTTCCGCCACGTATCATGTCAATGCAACTGTTTTGGGATATGATTGGATCGTCCGGGTCCACCTGTCATCCACTCGGAAGGGATGTTATAAATGCGATTTGTGAGGGCTTCTGCACAGTACCCCGTTCTTCCTCCTCTGCTCTCTTCGTCTCCGGCCAACGCAACTGCTGTCGCCTCCGCAACTCTCTCTCTTGTGCACTTCGCCGGCGGCCATGGGCAAGGAGAAGCCGGCGGCGCTGGAGCGCATGAAGAAGGCATCGGCGGCGGAGAAGGCATCGGCAGCTGAGAAGGCGAAGGGGAGATCCACCAGCCGCAGCGGGTCTTCTTCGAGATCTCGCTTGGCGAAGGGCTGGGTCCAGGGAGATTGGATCCAGTCGACCATCAGGGAGAAGGATCTCCTCGACATGGCCGACGACGGGCTGATCCCCCACGGCGCCGCAAGGCTTCCTGGCAAAGAGTGGCAGCCTCAGCCGGAGGAGGGTGAGTGTGTGCTCCTGGCCACCCATGTTGATCGAGGATTTTCCCTGCCGCTGAGTGTTTTCTTTTGTGGCTTTTTGAACTTCTTTGGAGCCCAGCTCCACCATTTTACTCCAAACTCCATCGCGTATCTTGCTGCATTTGTATCCATGTGTGAAAACTTCCTGGGCTGTCGACCGCACTGGGGTTTGTTCAAGCACATCTTCACATGTCGTTCTCAGACTGTGAAGAAAGCAAGTCCAGGTGATGAGAAAACCCAAGTGGTTCAGATGTGCGGGGGCCTAGGAATCCAAGTGAGGAATAAGAGCACCTTCCCAGCTATGTCTTTTCCCGAGTCGGTCAGGGGCTGGCAGTCGACCTGGTTCTCTTGTCGAGAATGAGTGACGCCGACACGATCAGTGGACTTCCTCCATTCACCATGAGTCGTGTGAACAAACCCTCTTCTCTGAAGGTGGTTCCAGAGGAGAGAGCTGATGTGAAGATGTTGATGGATCGCGTGGTACAGCTGGTTTGGGACGGTGTGACTGGCATGGACCTCTTGGAGGTTTTCCTTCGGAGGCGAATCCAGCCTCTTCAGTTCCGGAGCCACTGCATGTGGCTGTACTGCGGAACCGAAGACGAGACCCGAGTCCACCGGGAGGCAGTCGACGACTCCATAGTGGAAAGATGGATGGCCGCGATTACTGGGAACAAGGACAACCCTCGCGGATCCAGGAGGATTTCTCCACTCGACCATAATAGCGTTCCAGAAAAGGTATACTTGTTCTGCTTTCCATTGTATGTCTGTTGAATGTCTCTCTGTATGTCCTGCAATTTGGTCGATTGAGCTCTGTCTTGACGTTTTCCAGGCCCTTACCGAGCTGTACTCAATGCCCAACGGAGCTCAGGCTCCAACTGAGGAGGGAGAAGCCAGCGGGGGTGAAAGCCAGGAAGAGTGGGATTCAGATGCTGCTGAGGATGATGATGACGACGACGACGATGATGAGGATGAAGTAGAGGAGGAGGAGGAGGAGGTTGCACCACCGCGCTCGGAAAGGCGGTCGAAACTTGTTCATGACCCTTCGATTGAACGCGTGTAGGAGTCGCGATCGCTTCAGTGATCGACCAAACGCCTCGGACCGCTTCTCCGTGCCGATCGAGAAGGCGCCAAGCGGTCGAGGTAGCTCCGTCGAGGCCAACCAAGCCTCTGCCAGAAATGAAGGTGTCCATCCCTACCATATCAGGGTAAACATATTACTTAAGTCTTCCTGTTTTGTACAAGCTTTATCTCTGGTTGATATTTGAATTAATCGACTGATTCTTTGGAACTTCAGTGCTGCGACTTTTGAAACCTCAGGCAAGGCTGAGGACCATGAGATGGAGGACGCGGCAACTTCAAATCCTGGTACTATATCCTTAATTCCGTTCTTAGTCGACTGACTCATAGTTTCTAACTTTGATTCTTTTTTGAAGCTCCAACCAATGACATTATCACCCTTCCTGATGATGATGATGAGGATGAAGAACCATTGAGGTATAGGAGGAGCAGGAAGGCGTCCACTGGCAAAGCAGCCCAAGATGTGACGGCGCCCGAGACTGTTGCAACGGAGGGGGAGATCACCACTCGACATACCGTGTCCTTCGCAGTGCCGTTGACGAGTGCTCAACCTACTTCGTCGAGTGCTGGGCAACCTTCGCTCTTCACCACGCACCACGTCCCTGAGGACCAAGCTAGTGCTGCTAGGGAGGCGATACTGTCACACCCTGCATTTTGTAACATTTCATTTTCATTAATAAAGCATGAAAATTTGGACCAACAAAAACTTTTTGCATTATTTGGCTTTTATTTGGAGTTGGTTTTCTCTCTATGTTTCTTTCAAGTGCTTCTTGAAGTCAACTACTCTACCCTCTATATTTCATCTCCTTACCCCAAACTCCTGACGATTGACCAAGCCATGTGTATAGTGCAATATAGAATTTTCTTACAAAAATAATTTGGCCAGAAAGTATTTTCTAAATTTAGTTTCCCAAAAACCCCTGAATTGAGGTTTGCACTGCAAGTACTTGATTAAGGGCAGTAAAAATCTTTCCAAAAATATATTTGACTCCTATTAGATATAGGATACCCAGAAACCACAAAAATATAATTTTAAAGGTTGTTTTACTATTTTATTTAAAAGCTTTTTCTTAAGGCCAGAAATGGTCTTTAATAGGGAAAAATTATTTTATTGTTTTAAAAATATTTGACAAAATTTATGGAAACTCATAGGACATATATTGTCCATATATAAGGGTTTCAACACATGGTCATGTTCAAAATATTGGTCAAATCCTTCTAAAACCCTTCCTGGATATTTCAAGCTTTTGAAATATTTACAAAGGGAATATTCTTCAAAAATTCCAGGAAAATTTTATCATGTCACATATGACATATTAGATGATCTTGCCAAGCCTCATGACTTGGAGAACAAGATAACATCATCAAAACCCCTCAAACCTATTTCTGTCCATTCTGAAGTTTGATCAACTTTACATTGCCAAATATGTCCAAATGTGCTCAAACTTGGTGAACATGCTTCATGGGTCCAATGATGCATCTAGACCAAATGGCACAGGTTGGAGAAGAGGAAATCTTGGTCAAAGTGCCTCAAAACCCTCTCTGACCAGAATCAAATTTGAACAACTTTGTACTACCAACTTCTTCTCCAAGACCCCAACTTTGGTGAGCCTGATCATGTGACCAAATAAGGCTACCACACCAAGTGGTACATCAAGGAGAAATGATCTACTCCACTGGATCTACACAAATCCATTTCTGCCCATTTCTAGGGTTTGCAAGAGTTGCATTGGCAACTTTGTCCAAATAAGCTCTAAATGGGTGGAAGGCCCTAAATATATGTGACATTTCACCCCATGGAGTATCTTGGCGATGGAAGTCATTAGCTTTTCCAAAGCTCCATCAAACACCTTCTCGCAGATTACTAAAATGCCTATTTTGGCCATTTTCACTAATCTCCTTGAGTTCATCTTTTACCACAACCCTCCTCGTTCCCCTCATCCTTGAGATGCTTTTCTACCCGAGGAAGCAAGGAGAAAGAAGGAGGGAACCTCATTTGTCCTTTCTGGACAACATCTTCCTCTCTCTCTCACACAGCCTCTCTCTCTCCCCTCTGCACACCAGAGCATCCAAGGCCCCTTCCTGGTTTTGCTCACTCTCACTGTAGCTCCCAGACACGAGTGGACACGCACGCGACGCGGGAAAGCCGCGGATGCCGGCCAAAGTCGCGCTCTGGAGCGCCTGACAGAGCGCCGACCGTTGACACCGCGCCTCCCGACCACCTCGTGCCTCCCCCTCACGCCAGTCGATGTGTCTCGACGTCTGCGACACGCCGTCGTGCAGTCCCCATTGTCTCTCCTCTCTCTCCCCCTCCTGCAGCGCGTTCGACGCCGCCCGGCTCGCCAATGGCCGACCTCACACCTTGAAGCGCCGTAACCTTCCCCGCTCTCTCCTTCTCCTGGCGCCTACTCCATCCCCACGAACGCCGTGGACAACTCCAATCCCTCTCCAACGGCCTCCAGAGCCGATCCATGGGCGCCCAGAGGCCACGCTTATGGTGAACCGCGCCAGCCTATATAAGGCGCCCCCGAGCCTCTCTCTTCCTCCCTGTCGCTCCTCCACACACCCAATCGGCCTCCCGCACCACTCCTTCCTCTCCAGAACCACCTGAGCTCGAGATCGAGCTCAAGCTCCACCGCCTCGGCTCGTCGGCATCCGCAGTACAGCCTTCTCCGCCCAGCTCTCTCGATCTGAACACGAGGCGCCACCGATTCTTTCCCTCTCTTTCCCCTTGTTTTGCAGCCGGAAACGGCCGGAGCCACCGACGCCCGAAGCACCTC
Organism: Aegilops speltoides; assembly: GCA_021437245.1. Lineage (NCBI taxonomy): Eukaryota > Viridiplantae > Streptophyta > Magnoliopsida > Poales > Poaceae > Aegilops > Aegilops speltoides. Next base: position 84,733,903 of record CM038146.1, on the reverse strand, counting down.
CGCCGCGGGACCTCGTCGTCGGCGAAGCAGGCCACTCCGGCGACCGTCTCCACCACCACCAGAACCGCGACTCCACCCTGAGTCCAACGGTAGCCTCCGCATCTCTTCCCGTGCCCTGTATCTCCGCCGGCGAGCTCGCCGTCGCCTCTGGCCGGAGTAGACGACGGCCGCCGTGGGGCCGGCCCATCAGCCTCACGCCCTGACGGGTGGGATCCACCCGTCAGGTTTAAAACGTCTTGCACAAGACCGATCCTCCGTCGGTGAAGGCGATTCAGCCTTTACGCCTTCGACGTGGCGGCAGCGCTGGGTTTTCCCCACAGGCCTGCTTGCTGCCGTGGCCTCTCGGCCCGATGGCAGCGCCGTTTCTTTTTCCTTTTACGTCTTATTTCCAAAAATTCCACAGGACAGAATATTAATCCAAATGCATTGATTCCAATTTCTAAATTCCTAGAATATTGCAACCTATTTAATGGTGCAACTTTCATTCAAATCCAACAACCTTTTCTTCTCTGTAAATATTTAAATGTGGTTTTTAGCATTTAAATAAGCCTTTAAAAATCCATATCTCCTATTTGGCTGCCCCAGAACCAAAACCAAAAGTTGTCCCCTTCCTAGCCTTCCTCCTAGTATTTTACAAAAATAAGTTGACATTTTTGTGAGCACTTTGACTTTTCTGTTGTCATTATTGTCTTATTTTCCCGTTGTTTTCTTGCGACGTTAGATCCCGTATTTGACGAGGTAGCTGAGGAAGAAGGAGGAGCAGGACCTGAAGACTTTGAAGATCAAGCCAACCAAGGCAAGCAGCCCTTTGACCATGACTATGAAACCCCTTTATATGCATGTCATTTATTGCTCTTCGTTATTGTTGCATCGGAATCATGGTGAGATGGTGAAACACGTGGGTTGGTTGCCTCCGTTATATTCTTGTTGATAATTGCATTGTGCATGGCCCTACCATCTCATGAGGGTTATGCCGGTGGGAGTAGATAGGATGCTAAGTAGTGCTATGCAAAAAGGGACGGGGATATGCATGGTGATGGAGACAAAATATTTTCAAAGTATTTTTGAAAACCCCGTCGGGTGCCACTTATGCCCGAGGGAGATGATGAGATGGGTGACCACTTGATGACGAAGTGGTGTGCCAAGCAAAGGGTGTGTTGTTTTCAAAACGGATTGGTCGGAGTTGCGACCGTTATTCCAACCTTACATGCGCGACCACTCTACCCTTATATGGGAAAGGGCATTACTGAGTACCTAGTTCGATACTAGCTTGGAGCCCGCATCACTAGTGATGGGGGAGAGTTGGTGCTCTCTCTTGGGATGGGGTCGTGCCAGGTAGGGCGGCCATGACCATCTTTATGGGGCACCGGACACACCGTTGGTACCTCGTGCCAGAGGTATGTGATGAATATGGGAGCAAGGCTCCACGGAAATGTTATGTGAAATGTTGGGCACGGGGTTATCGCTAATCGAGTGGACTCCATGTTAGTGTCGTCTAGGAAAGGTAGTGATCGGTGCTTACCCCGGTACTTGAGGTACCGCTGGTCGTGGATGACACGGAAGTTCCCGGATCTAGTGGGTAAAGTGTGCAACCTCTGCAGAGTGTAAAACTATTCAATAGCCGTGTCCACGGTCAAGGACAGTTAGGTAACCGCTCTTGGGCTACGCCCACTTGTTTTCAAACCCAAAGTGTGTGAGATGATGGAGATGTCTTGGATCAAGTCAAAGGACTTGACACGATTGAGATGGGTTGGTGCCCACTGCTTATGATAAATGGGTTGGTGCCCATTCTATTTATGTTGATATCTGTGACCAGATCTCATGGTTACTTGAATTCTCTTGATGCATGCTTTATAGGATGATGAACATGTCCTTGCACTCAAAACTAGCTTTATGCAAAACTTTACCTATGTCATGCATTATTGTACCTTGAACCAAATCATGGGTTGCTTATAGTACATTCAAAGTACTCATTGGCTTGCCACGGGTTATTTAATTGACCAGGCATGGAAGAACCGGAGTTCGGAGAAGAGTTCTTTGGAGACGATCATGCGAACTAGGACGTTTCCCAGTCAGAATGCCTGTAGGGTTAAGGCAGATGGCATGGGTTCTACTTATCGACAAGGATTTCCGCTACTGTGCTTCATTTGGTGTTCAGCCCTTAAGGCTTTATCGATGTAAGACTTGACCATAATGGTCACAATTTGTGTAAGACGGTATGTATGGATGTAAGACTCTTGTTATTCAGCTTCTGTGTGTTCAGTGAGCATTGATCTCTGGGATCACTGTACACGTGCATTCGGTGATCATGACTTGCGAGTCGGGGTCCCCACAGAGCTAGTATCAGAGCCATCCTGACTGTAGGAAGCCTTAGTTAGCATGGACGTTAGTTAGAGCGAGACTATCCACCAGATTGCCCATATACCTATGTTTATGTTAGTATCCCAAACATAGGTCGCATTCCTTTATTGACCCTTCCCCTTCCACTTTTGTAGATGGCGCGCATGCGAGGACTTCCCGACCACCGGGTTTCCGTGCTTCTTGAGGATAGCCTCAGAAGTGCCGCTCACTCGAGTCCCCACCTTCTCCTACCACGAGCACCGGGTCGACAAAGACCAAGATGGAGTATCACGTGGAGGTAGTCGTGAGGGCGAATGACTCCCCGACGAGCTGGTTCTTTGAGGGACCCCAGATGGCGACACTGCTCCTCGCCGTGGAGACTGCTGCCCTCAAGGCGCTGACTCGCCTCCGGGATCTCCTGCCAGAGATGGCGAGTGAGCCAGCTACTCGTTACCTGCCTTATCGTAAGGAAGGTGATGACGAGAGCAGCGCACCAGCACCACCCTTGGACAAGGGACTTTCTCTCCGCTTCCAGACCTACTTCAGCTTGTGTGCCGGCAGCCCCGCACAGCACTGCCTCGAGTCGACGAGCTTGGAAGGAACTCCATGAGACCAAGGAGCTCCTCCGCATAGTTCGGATGAAGGCGACAGGATCAAGAAGGATGGAGCACCCTGGACAGCCCGCAGTAGCTTATCGAGGCGGACGACCCCCATAGGTCGCACCTGCCAAGGGATCACCTCAGCCACGCCGTATAACGGCAAAGGAGTACCGCAACCTCTTCACGACGCCACCAGCAAAGCAGCGCCGTGTTCAGCTCCTTCACTCCCCCACTTCCTCAAGCGATGAAGAGACCAAGACAGATGAAGATGAGGAGGAAGACCCAGAGGAGCCAGAATACCCGACCGAGCATTCCACCACTTAGACTCCGTTCAGGACTAGGATAGGCTAGCTCGTAGCCTATGGTAGGATAGGTCGTGTACCCCTTTTGCAAAGTCGAGTCCTTGTAATGGTTCTTATGAAACCATGTTATGTTGTGTTTGCTTTCAACTTGCTTTGATGAAGTCGTACTTTCCCTTCAAGGAACTTGTAAACGACTATATTCCCCATTTGGTTTTAATGCATGAGTTTGGCCCTTCTGGCCTTTGTTTAACTTAATTTGTGTCACACCACCCCCTTACTAGGCATTCCATCTATACTGCTTTCCCTCATTTTTGTTCCCAATCATGAGACCTTGACCGCTCCAACAGGATGCCTGTTGTAACACGTACTGGTACCTCTACCCAGCCGCAAGAAGCCGGAGGTTCTGCCGAGGCAGGAGCCAGCCAGGACCAAGCCCGAGGACAGACTCCACCACCACCACCTCCTCCAAACATGGATATGGCTCAGCTTCTCCAAGCCTTTCGAGAGGAGCGCCAAGCCAACACTGCAGCCCTCCAGATGATTGCTTAGGCTGTCAACCGCCAGCCGGCGGGGCACGGCCATGGACGTTCCACACTGGTGGAGTTCAAGAAGCATGCACCACCCACTTTCATCGAGACTGCTGAACCCCGGATGCGACGAGTGGGTCCGCACCATTGAGGATCTGCTGGCACTAGTCGGATGCACCGAGGACCGTGATAAAGTGGCGATGCCGCCCATCGCCTCGGGGGGACTGCCAGAGCTTGGTGGGATGGATTCAGGCTATGCATGTTGAGCAAGACATCACAGGGACACCTTCAAGACAGAATTCCAAGGCCCACATTCCCTCTAGAATCATGGCCATCAAGAAGCGTGAGTTCCGAGCCTCAAGCAAGGTAGTAGCACCGCCAAGGAGTACATGCAGTTCATTGTTCTCTCAAGGTATGCCCGAGGATGTCAAGACCGATGCCGCCAAACGGGAGCGCTTCGTGGAAGGCCTTAACCAGACTCTGTAGTACTCGCTTGTTGTGTGTGACTGCCCAACCTTTCCTGATCTGGTGAACAAGGCACTCATGCTTGAGGACAAGCGACGTGCTTTGGATGACACTCGTAAGCGCAAGATGATCAGCAAGGGTAGCTCCAGCAACCAGAAGCCTCGTCCGTGGCAGCCAGCCCCGGTCAAGCCAACCTATCAGCAGCCAAGAGCTCCTGCACCCCGCACCAACTATCCACCTCAGCAGTATGCCAACCCCAGGCCAGCTTACAACAACCCCAATAACATTGCTGGCAAGGGCGTCATCCCCAACAAAGTCACTTGCTTCGGATGTGGACAGCCAGGACACTACTCCAAGAATTGCCCCAACAAGAAGCCCGACGCCCCGCGCCCCAATGCGCAGAACCCAGGACAAGGCCGTGGAATGCCACCAAGGAACCAAGCTCCCCGCAACTTGCCCAACAATGGCAGGGGTCGTGTGAATCATGTCATCGGAAGAAGCCCAGAAGACCCGGACGTCGTCTGGGTAATGTTCCTTGTCAATTCAGCACCATAACTATTTTGTTTGATTACGAGCCACGATTCTTTTGTCACCCAAAGTTTTGCATTAAAAAGTGGCATGACCCCTACACCCCTGAATAACCCTATGGTGGTACAAACCCCCGGAGCGGAGATGAGAGCCAAGATAGGATGTAAAGGAGTCGGGATTACCATTAATGGGGTAGACTTCCTAGCAGACCTTATCATCCTAAAATCACAAGGCTTGGATGTGATCTTGGGAATGAATTGGCTCAGCAAGCACCAAGGCTTGATTGATTGCGCCAACCGGACTGTCACTATGACCAATGACCAAGGAGTCGAAGTTAAGTTTGCCTCCAACCCCTCCTCTGCTCAAGCCAACCAAGTCAACTGTCTGACTGAAGTTGGGATGGAACAAGTGCCGGTAGTATGCGAGTATCCCGATGTTTTTCCTGATGAGCTACCAGGAATGCCTCCTGACCGAGACATTGAGTTCATCATCGAGCTCATACCCGGAGCAGGACCCATCTATAAGAAGCCTTATAGGATGGGATCGGAAGAGTTAGCAGAATTGAAGAAGCAGTGGAAGAGCAGTTGAGGAAGGGATTTATCCGCCCTAGTGCCTCCCTTGGGGATCACCTGCTACATTTGTGGCGAAGAAGGACGGTACCATCCGCCTATGCATTGACTACCGCTCCCTCAATGAAGTTACAATCAAGAACAAGTACCCACTTCCCAAGATTGAAGATCTGTTTGATCAACTCAATGGGCCTAAGGTGTTCTCCAAGATCGACCTCGGATCTGGGTACTACCAATCAAGATCGACCCCAAGATATTCAAGACGGCATTCAGAATCAGATATGGCATGTATGAATGCACGGTCATGTCCTTTGGATTGACCAATGCCCCAGCTTACTTCATGTATCTCATGAATAAGGTCTTCATGGAATATTTGGACAAGTTTGTCGTTGTCTTCATTGATGACATCCTTGTCTTCTCGAAGTCGGAAGAAGAGCACGAGCAACACTTGAGGATGGTCCTAGACAAGCTTCGAGAGCACCAACTATATGCCAAGTTCAGCAAGTGTGAATTCTGGCTGCGTGAAGTTGGATTCTGGGTCATGTTTTAACTGAAGAGGGATTGTCAGTCGACCCTGCTAAGATTGAAGCCGTGACTGAATGGCAATCCCCGAGCAATGTGAAGGAAGTCAGAAGCTTCCTCGGACTCGCGGGATATTACCGCAAGTTCGTTGAAGGGTTCTCGAGCATTGCCCGACCCATGACTCAGCTCTTGAAGAAGGACAAGAAGTTTGAATGGACGCCGAAGTGCGAAGAGCTTCCAGAGCTAAAGAAGAGGCTAACCACTGCCCGATTACACACCAGATATACACAAGGAGTTTGTGATATATTGTGATGCGTCAAGAATTGGACTGGAAGGAGTTCTGATGCAAGAAGGCAGAGTCGTAGCCTACCTTTCAAGCCAACTACGACCTCACGAAGAGAACTATGCTACTCACGACCTCGAGCTAGCAGCGATGGTTCATGCCACAAGACTTGGCGACATTACCTCTTGGGGAAGCGATGTGAGATATACACGGATCACAAAAGTCTGAAGTATATTTTCACTCAAAGGAATTGAACATGAGGCGAGAAGATGGCTGGAGTTGATAAAGGATTATGACCTCGGTGTTCAATACCACCTGGAAAGGCTAATGTGGTAGCAGATCGTTGAGCGGAAGGCTTGCTCCTTGAATGCTATGCTAAAGCACAAGCTACCCGCCTTGTATGAAGAACTTGAAAGCTTGGGTTGGAACTGGTTGCACCAGATTCTTGGCCAACCTCGAAGTTAAGCCTACCTTGATGGATGATATCAAGAAAACTCGGAAGGGCATGAGAGTATTGAAGGCATCAAGAGGAAGATCAAGGCAGCAAAGCCTCGAGTTCTCGAGAGGATGAGGAAGGAATTGTGTGGTTTGGGAATCGCATCTGCGTGCCCAACAAGGTTGAGCTCAAGAACCTGATCTTGCAAGAAGCTCATGACAGCCCATATTCCATCCACCCTGGAGGCACCAAGATGTATCAAGACCTGAAGGAAAGATTTTGGTGGCACGGGATGAAAAGGGAGATTGCCAGCTACGTTGCAAAATGTGACGTATGCCAGAGAGTCAAAGCTGAGCATCAGCGACCCGCTGGATTGTTGCAACCCCTCAAGGTACCAGAATGGAAGTGGGACAAGGTCGGGATGGACTTCATCACCGGTTTACCCAGGTCAAACAAGGGACATGACTCCATCTGGGTCATCGTTGACCATTTGACCAAGGTGGCCCACTTCATTCCTGTCAAGACGACCTACAAGGGGAACCAGTTAGCCGCCTCTACATCAACCGAATTGTGAGCCTTCATGGTGTTCCCAAGGAGATTGTGTCGATCGAGGAACCCAGTTCACCTCAAGGTTTTGGAAGAAATTCCAGGAGGCCATGGGGACCAAGTTGTCCTTCAAAGATCGCTTTCCACCCACAGACCGGAGGTCAGACCGAGCGAGTGAATCAAATACTCGAAGACATGCTCCGAGCCTGTGTCTTAGCTTATGGAGCTAAGTGGGAAGACTGCCTCCCTTTCGCCGAGTTCTCTTACAACAACAGTTACCAGGCAAGCCTTCAGATGGCACCATTTGAAGTGTTATACGGGCGGAAGTGCCGTACACCTCTCAATTGGTCAGAGACCGGTGAAGGACTTGTCTTTGGGCCGGACATCCTCCGTGAGGCCGAAGAGCAAGTCCAGCTTGTCAGAGAGCGTCTGAAATCTGCCAAGTCAAGACAGAAGAGCTACGCTGACTCACGTCGTAGAGACATAAACTTCCGAGTTGGAGACCATGTCTATCTCTGGGTCACCCCTCTCAAAGGAGCCCAGCGCTTCCATGTCAAAGGAAAGCTTGCGCCGAGATACATTGGCCCCTTCAAGATCATGGAACGATGAGGAGAAGTGGCTTATCAGTTGGAACTTCCACCTGAACTTTCTGATGTGCATAACGTGTTCCACGTGTCACAACTCCGGAAGTGTCTCCAAGTTCCAGACAAGCCCGACCTCTACAAGGACGTCAATCACCAAGCCATTGATCTTCAACCTGATTTGACTTATCATGAGAGGCCCATCTGCATTCTGGATGAGGCTGAACGATGCACTCGAAGCCACACCATCAAGTACTTCAAGGTCCAATGGAGCAACCTCACTGAAGCAGAAGCAACTTGGGAGCGTGAAGACTACCTTAGATCCGAGTTCCCGTATCTCTTTAAAGCCTAGTTTAGGAATCTCGGGGACGAGATTCTTGTAAGGGGGGTAGGTCTGTCACACCCTGCATTTTGTAACATTTCATTTTCATTAATAAAGCATGAAAATTTGGACCAACAAAAACTTTTTGCATTATTTGGCTTTTATTTGGAGTTGGTTTTCTCTCTGTGTTTCTTTCAAGTGCTTCTTGAAGTCAACTACTCTACCCTCTATATTTCATCTCCTTACCCCAAACTCCTGACCAATGACCATGCCATGTGTATAGTGCAATATAGAATTTTCTTACAAAAATAATTTGGCGTAAAGTATTTTCTAAATTTAGTTTCCCAAAAACCCTAAATTGAGGTTTGCCTTTGCAAGTACTTGATTAAGGGCAGTAAAAATCTTTCCAAAAATATATTTGAGTCCTATTAGATATAGGATACCCAGAAACCACAAAAATATAATTTTAAAGGTTGTTTTACTATTTTATTTAAAAGATTTTTCTTAAGGCCAGAAATGGTCTTTAATAGGGAAAAATTATTTATTGTTTTAAAAATATTTGACAAAATTTATGGAAACTCATAGGACATATATTGTCCATATATAAGGGTTTCAACACATGGTCATGTTCAAAATATTGGTCAAATCCTTCTAAAACCCTTCCTGGATATTTCAAGCTTTTGAAATATTTACAAAGGGAATATTCTTCAAAAATTCCAGGAAAATTCTATCATGTCACATATGACATATTAGATGATGTTGCCAAGCCTCATGACTTGGAGAACAAGATAACATCATCAAAACCCCTCAAACCTATTTCTGTCCATTCTGAAGTTTGATCAACTTTACATTGCCAAATATGTCCAAATGTGCTCAAACTTGGTGAACATGCTTCATGGGTCCAATGATGCATCTAGACCAAATGGCACAGGTTGGAGAAGAGGAAATCTTGGTCAAAGTGCCTCAAAACCCTCTCTGAACAGAATCAAATTTGAACAACTTTGTACTACCAACTTCTTCTCCAAGACCCCAACTTTGGTGAGCCTGATCATGTGACCAAATAAGGCTACCACACCAAGTGGTACATCAAGGAGAAATGATCTACTCCACTGGATCTACACAAATCCATTTCTGCCCATTTCTAGGGTTTGCAAGAGTTGCATTGGCAACTTTGTCCAAATAAGCTCTAAATGGGTGGAAGGCCCTAAATATATGTGACATTTCACCCCATGGAGTATCTTGGCCAGTGGAAGTCATTAGCTTTTCCAAAGCTCCATCAAACACCTTCTGGCAGATTACTAAAATGCCTATTTTGGCCATTTTCACTAATCTCCTTGAGTTCATCTTTTTACCACAACCCCTCCTCGTTCCCCTCTGTCACTGAGATGCTTTTCTACCCGAGGAAGCAAGGAGAAAGAAAGAGGGAACCTCATTTGTCATTTCTGGACAACATCTTCCTCTCTCTCTCACAGCCTCTCTCTCTCCCCTCTGCACACCAGAGCATCCAAGGCCCCTTCCTGGTTTTGCTCACTCCCACTGTAGCTCCCAGACACGAGTGGACACGCACGGGACGCGGGAAAGCCGCGGATGCCGGCCAAAGTCGCGCTCTGGAGCGCCTGACAGAGCGCCGACCGTTGACACCGCGCCTCCCGACCACCTCGTGCCTCCCCCTCGCGCCAGTCGATGTGTCTCGACGTCTGCGACACGCCGCCGTGCAGTCCCCATTGTCTCTCCCTCTCTCTCCCCTCTTGCAGCGCGTGCCCGACACCGCCCGGCTCGGCCAATGGCCGGCCTCACACGCGCGAGCGCCAGAACCTGCCCCTGCTCTCTCTCCTTCTCCCTGGCGCCCTACTCCATCCCCACGAACACCGTGGACAACTCCAATCCCTCTCCAACGGCCTCCAGAGCCGATCCCGCGGGCGCCCGTAGGCCACGCCTACGGTGAACCGCGGCCAGCCTATATAAGGCGCCCCCGAGCCTCTCTCTTCCTCCCTGTCACTACTCCACGCACCCAATCGGCCTCCCGCACCACTCCTTCCTCTCCAGAACCACCTGAGCTCGAGATCGAGCTCAAGCTCCGCCGCCTCGGCTCGTCGGCATCCGCGCGGTACAGGCCTTCTCCGCCCCAGCTCTCTCTCGATCTGGAACCGTGAGGCGCCACTGATTCTTTCCCCTCTCTTTCCCCCTTGTTTTGCAGCCAGAAACGGCCGGAGCCACCGACGCCCGAAGCGCCTCCGCCGCGGGACCTCGTCGCCGGCGAAGCAGGCCACTCCGGCGACCATCTCCACCACCACCAGAACCGCGACTCCACCCTGAGTCCAACGATAGCCTCCGCATCTCTTCCGTGCCTTCTCAGACGCCGCCGGCGAAGCTCGCGTCGCCTCGGGCGGAGGTAGACGACGGCTGCCGTGGGGCCGCCCGTCGACCTCACGCATACGACGGGTGGGATCCACCGTCAGTCTAAAACGTCTTGGCGCTACAAGACGCACGATCCGCCGTCGGCTGAAGGCGTATTCAGCCTTTACGCCTTCGACGTGGCGGCCGCGTGGGCTGGGTTTTCCCCCCTGGGCCTGCTGCTGCCGTGGCCTCTCTGGCCCAGTGGCACAGCGCCGTTTCTCTTTTTCCTTTTCTATCTTATTTCCAAAAATTCCACAGGACATAATATTAATCCAAATGCATTGATTCCAATTTCTAAATTCCTAGAATATTGCAACCTATTTAATGGTGCAACTTTCATTCAAATCCAACAACCTTTTCTTCTCTGTAAATATTTAAATGTGGTTTTTAGCATTTAAATAAGCCTTTAAAAATCCATATCTCCTATTTGGCTGCCCCAGAACCAAAACCAAAAGTTGTCCCCTTCCTAGCCTTCCTCCTAGTATTTTACAAAAATAAGTTGACATTTTTGTGAGCACTTTGACTTTTCTATTTTCATTATTGTCTTATTTTCCCGTTGTTTTCTTGCGACGTTAGATCCTGTATTTGACGAGGTAGCTGAGGAAGAAGGAGGAGCAGGGCCTGAAGACTTTGAAGATCAAGCCAACCAAGGCAAGCAGCCCTTTGACCATGACTATGAAACCCCTTTATATGCATGTCATTTATAGCTCTTCATTATTGTTGCATCGGAATCATGGTGAGATGGTGAACCACGTGGGTTGGTTGCCTCCGTTATATTCTTGTTGATAATTGCATTGTGCATGGCCCTACCATCTCATGAGGGTTATGCCGGTGGGAGTAGATAGGATGCTAAGTAGTGCTACGCAAAAAGGGACGGGGATATGCATGGTGATGGAGACAAAATATTTCAAAGTCTTTTTGAAAACCCCGTCGGGTGCCACTTATGCCCGAGGGAGATGATGAGATGGGTGACCACTTGATGACGAAGTGGTGTGCCAAGCAAAGGGTGTGTTGTTTTCAAAACGGATTGGTCGGAGTTGCGACCGTTATTCCAACCTTACATGTGCGACCACTCTACCCTTATATGGGAAAGGGCATTACTGAGTACCTAGTCCGATACTAGCTTGGAGCCCGCATCACTAGTGATGGGGGAGAGTTGGTGCTCTCTCTTGGGATGGGGTCGTGCCAGGTAGGGCGGCCATGACCATCTTTATGGGGCACCGGACACACCGTTGGTACCTCGTGCCAGAGGTATGTGATGAATATGGGAGCAAGGCTCCACGGAAATGTTATGTGAAATGTTGGGCACGGGGGTTACTGCCAATCGAGTGGACTCCATGTTAGTGTCGTCTAGGGAAAGGTAGTGATCGGGTGCTTACCCCGGGTACTTGAGGTACCGCGGGTCGTGGATGACACGGAAGTTCCCCGGATCTAGTGGGTAAAGTGTGCAACCTCTGCAGAGTGTAAAACTATTCGAATAGCCGTGTCCACGGTCAAGGACAGTTGGGTAACCGCTCTTGGGCTACGTCCACTTGTTTTCAAACCCAGTGTGTGTGAGATGATGGAGATGTCTTGGATCAAGTCAAAGGACTTGACACGATTGAGATGGGTTGGTGCCCACTCTGTTTATGATAAATGGGTTGGTGCCCATTCTATTTATGTTGATATCTGTGACCAGATCTCACGGTTACTTGAATTCTCTTGATGCATGCTTTATAGGATGTTGAACATGTCCTTGCACTCAAAACTAGCTTTATGCAAAACTTTACCTATGTCATGCATTACTGTACCTTGAACCAAATCATGGGTTGCTTGCGAGTACATTCAAAGTACTCATTGGCTTGCCACTGGTTATTTAATTGACCAGGCATGGAAGAACCGGAGTTCGGAGAAGAGTTCTATGGAGACGATCATGCGAACTAGGACGTTTCCCAGTCAGAATGCCTGTAGGGTTAAGGCAGATGGCATGGGTTCTACTTATCGACAACGATTTCCGCTGCTATGCTTCATTTGGTGTTCAGCCCTTAAGGCTTTATCGATGTAAGACTTGACCATAATGGTCACAATTTTGTAAGACGGTATGTATGGATGTAAGATTCTTGTTATTCAGCTTCTGTGTGTTCAGTGAGCATTGATCTCTGGGATCACTGTACACGTGCATTCGGTGATCACGACTTGCGAGTCGGGGTCCCCACAGATACGCCAAGCAGGAATCATGATGGAGCAGGTGAAGATCGTCCGGGATGCAAGCCAAGCAGCTTATGATGCCAGCTCTGCTCTTCAAAGCAATGTTCAGGTCAGTCGACCACCGCCTGTTCTGTTAGGATATGCTATCAAAGCTTCTTTTCTTTCTGAAATCCACAGCAGTCACCCAAAGGTGTGTTGATAAAAACTCCGTGTTAGCGGGCACGCTGAGTGCACCCGCTGGGTGTAGTCCCCAAGGCTAAGGTCGACTGCTGGCAGTCGGCTTTAGGCTTTACAAGTAAAGATTGATCATCGTTCGACTAGAACAGATAGGTTTCTGAAACCAGTGGGGGCACGCTGAGTGCACCCACTGGGTGTAGTCCCCGAGACTATGGTCGACTGCTGGCAGTTGATTACAGTCTGAAGGAGCTTTCCCTTTTTTTTGGTCGACTGGTCGACTCTGTCCTGAATAGGACCACTGGGGGCACGCTGAGTGCACCCACTGGGTGTAGTCCCTGAGACTACGGTCGAATGCTTGCATTCGACTGTGGTCTTAGAAACGTATGATTTTTCTCTATTCACTCGGAAGTGAATCATCTTTGACATTTTGTCAATTGATTCTTCGTAGAAATCCTGTGATCTTGCGGCGCTATCTCGAATCTGGAGCGAAGCATATTCAGCTCGAGTTGGACTTGAAGCTAGTGCAGGAGAATCTGACGAAGGCGAAGGAGGAGACCAAAGGTATGTTCGGTGAGACTTCGACGACTCCTTTCTCCCCATCTGTTTCAAATCTGACTTTGCTGTAATTTACTGAGCAAGGTGAAGGAGGCCCAGAGGAAGAAGGATCTTGAGTTGTGCGAGAAGATCAAGCTTGCCGACGAGAAGTTAGCCTCGGTCGCAAGCTCGAGCAGACAATACCAATCTGAAGGCTGCTCGCCATTGCCACCAAGGATGTTGACCGATGAAGTCGACAAGACCACTCGACCGAGAAGATCAACCAGTTGATCGGAAGAAGAATGACCCGAAGGCTTCTGGGTGGTCTTGCTAAGAAATTGTTCCTTATGCTCGAAGGTAGTCTTTTACACTCGACCAATTCTTCCAACTGTGATGTTTCCATTCGACCATCGTCTTGACTCGGGGTTTTGTCTTTGCAGAATTCTGTCGCAACTTTGAAGAAGAAACCAGCCAGTTGGAGCTGAACCTCGACCCTGTCAATTCCCCGGTGAATGATGAAGTTTCCATGAATGTCTTCCGACTAGAGTCCCGTGTTGCAGCTGTCGTGGACTACCTCGCAAGGTTGAAGGTTGCTACGTCCCGCATCGACTCGATGCTCTGGCCCGGGGCGACACTCCAAAATGACCTTGAGTCATTGATGGCTCGATTGAATGCCGTCCCTGACCGAGTGCAGGAGTGGAAGAAGTCCTCGGCTCGGTGTGGCGCGGATGTCGCCCTGTGCCTGGCGCGAGTCCACTGCAAGGATGCACGAGAAGATAAGCTGGCGGCTCTCCGAGTGGCCAACACCAAGAAACACGACTTCAGGTCCTTCATGGAAACTTTCATCGCTGCTGCTACATGGATCACAGATGGGATCGACCTTGATGAGTTCGTTGCTCCTTCCAGCCCTCCACAGGAGGGGTAAAAAACTTCCTTTAAGTCTGACACTTTAAATTTGCCTCGGTATGCCGAGTGGAATTGTAACCGATAAAACCTTAACAGGCTTAGTGCCTGAGCACTCTCGGTTCCTTTAGGTATCGACCTAAACTTGGATTGGATGTTTGGATATGATTTCTTTTGGCTCGAATTGCCCTTTGCAGGTTCACGGCAAGATGCCTACCGCAGTCGACTTATTCCTTAGGCGAGCACTGGGCTGCAGCTAAGCCCCCGAGTGAGAGGTTTGCTCTTCACTCGGTAGGATTTCTTATACCTTAGGCGCAGCACTGGCTGCAGCTAAGCCCCAGTGAGAGGTTTGCTCTTCACTCGGTAGGATTTCTTATACCTTAGGCGAGCACTGGCTGCAGCTAAGCCCCGAGTGAGAGGTTTGCTCCTCACTCGGTAGGATTTCTTATACCTTAGGCGAGCACTGGGCTGCAGCTAAGCCCCCGAGTGAGAGGTTTGCTCTTCACTCGGTAGGATTTCTTATACCTTAGGCGAGCACTGGGCTGCAGCTAAGCCCCTGAGTGAGAGGTTTGCTCCTCACTCGGTAGGATTTCTTATACCTTAGGCGAGCACTGGGCCGCAGCTAAGCCCTCGAGTGAGAGGTTTGCTCTTCACTCGGTAGGATTTCTTATACCTTAGGCGAGCACTGGGCCGCAGCTAAGCCCCCGAGTGAGAGGTTTGCTCTTCACTCGGTAGGATTTCTTATACCTTAGGCGAGCACTGGGCCGCAGCTAAGCCCCCGAGTGAGAGGTTTGCTCTTCACTCGGTAGGATTTCTGTTGTATTTGTGGCGAAGCTCGGAGGAGAGGGCTGCAGTCGACCTGCACCTCGTCTTCCTTGCGAGCGCACATCATACTTATGGAGTAACTCGGAGGAGAGGGTCGCAGTCGACCTGCACCTCGTCCTCCTTGCAAGCCCACATGTTATACTTATGGTGTAGCTCGGAGGAGAGGGTCGCAGTCGACCTGCGCCTCGTCCTCCTTGCGAGCGTACGTTGTACTTAGGCGAGTACTTGGACTGCAGCTAAGCCTCCGAGCGGAAGTCTGGCTTACCACTCGGTAGGATTTTTATATCTTAGGCGAGCACTGGGCTGCAGCTAAGCCCCCGAGTGGAAGTCTGGCTTACCACTCGGTAGGATTTTTATATCTTAGGCGAGCACTGGGCTGCAGCTAAGCCCCCGAGTGGAAGTCTGGCTTACCACTCGGTAGGATTTTTATAACTTAGGCGAAGCGGATTCGCGGCTAAGCCTCCGAGTGGAAGTCTGGCTTACCACTCGGTAGGATTTTTATAACTTAGGCGAAGCGGATTCGCGGCTAAGCCTCCGAGTGGAAGTCTGGCTTACCACTCGGTAGGATTTGTACAAACTTAGGCGAAACGGATTCGCGACTAAGCCACCCACTGGGGGAAATTTTACTGGACAAAAAATAAAAAGTGACAAAAATGATGAAGGAATTATGAAACTATTATTTCGAACTTCATGAACTACAGAAGTATTTTATTACAACACATCCGAGTGAAAAACTTTAAGTGTAAAACGGGCGGAGCAGATCCGCATTCCAAGCTCGGGGCTCTTCGATGTTGTGTTCGACGTTGTAGAGACGATATGCTCCGTTGTGGAGAACCTTGGTGACGATGAAGGGCCCTTCCCAGGAAGGAGCGAACTTATGTTGTTTCTGCTGATCCACTCGGAGAACTAGATCTCCTTCCTGGAAGGCTCGACCTCTCACATTTCTGGCGTAAAGCCGACGCAAGTCTTGCTGGTAGATGGTCGAGCGGATCAGAGCCATCTCCCTTTCCTCCTCTAGAAGGTCGACTGCGTCCTAACGCGCTTGCTCAGCTTCTGCTTTGTTGTAAAGTTCAATTCGGGGAGCGTTGTGAAGAAGATCACTCGGCAGGACTGCTTCAGCTCCATAGACCAAGAAGAATGGAGTTCTGTCGGTCGACCGATTAGGTCTGGTCCGCAATCCCCAAAGCACTGAAGGGAGTTCGTCGACCCATGCTCCAGCCGCATGCTTGAGATCGGCATCGATCGGGTTTGAGACCCTTGAGGATTAAGCCATTGGCTCGTTACTTTGTCCATTCGACTGCGGATGGGCGACTGAAGCGTAGTCGACTCGCGTGCCTTGAGCGTTGCAGAAATCCTTGAATTCTTCTGAGTCAAAATTCGACCCATTATCTGTGATAATGCTGTGCGGGACTCCATATCGGAACGTCAGCTCTTTGATGAAGGAAACAGCAGTACCGGCGTCAAGATTCTTGATGGGTTTAGCTTCAATCCACTTGGTGAACTTGTCGACTGCTACCAGAATATGCGTGAAACCACTACGACCCGTTCTCAAGGGACCGACCATGTCCAACCTGTCACACCCTGATTTTCATGCCACAACACTTAAGTCAATAGATCATGCTAAAATGTGGTTTGACAAAAACTTTTGAGTGTTTTGTCTTTGCCTTGATTTGATTTTTGTCTGCTATTTGCAAGTGCTCTAAAAATCAATTAAACCCTCCAACTTCTATACTTCATCTCCTTGCTCCAAACTCTTGAACCAATGATCATGCCATGTGTATAGGACATAAAGATATTTTCTTACAAAAATGATTTGGCCAAAAAGTATTTTCTAAAATTAATTTTTCAAAAACCCCTGAATTGAGGTTTGCACTGCAAGTACTTAATTAAGGGCAGTAAAAATCTTTATAAAAATATATTTGACTCCTATTAGATATAGGATGCCCAGAAACCACAAAAATATAATTTTAAAGGTTATTTTCCTATTTTATTTAAAAGCTTTTTCTTAAGCCCAGAAATGGTCTTTAATAGGGAAAAATTATTTTTATTGCTTCAAAATATTTGACAAAATTTAGGGAAGCTCATAGGACATATATTGTCCATATATAAGAGTTTCAACACATGGTAATGTTCCAAATATTGGTCAAATCCAAAAACCCTTTCTGGATATTTCAAGCTTTTGAAATATTTACAAAGGAAATATTCTCCAAAAATTCCAAGAAAATTCTAGAATGTCACCTATGACATTTTAGATGATCTTGCCAAGTATCATATCATGGAGAACAGTAAAACCTCATGAAACCCTCTCAAAACCACTTCTGTCCTTTTTCAAGTTTGAGCAACTTTACATTGCCAAACATTTCCAAATGTTCTCAAACCTTGTGAACATGCTCAAATGGTCTAATAATTCATCTAGACCAAATGGCACAAGTTGGAGAACAAGTTAACTTGATGAAAGTGCTCCAAAACCATTCATGTCCATAATCAAATTTGATCAAGTTTGTACTATCAACTTTCTCCCCTTGACCCCATCTTTTGTGAGCATGTTCACATGACCAAATGAGGACACTAAACCAAGTGGTGCATCAAGGAGAAGTGATTTGCTCAACTAGATCTACTCAAGTCTATTTCTGCTCATTTCTAGGGTTTACAAAAGTTACATTGGCTACTTTGCCCAAATGAGCTAAAACTTGGTGGAACACCCTACTTCTATGGGCCATTCCATCCTGTTAAGTCTCATGGAAATTAAAGTTCATTTGCTTGCCCAAACCTTTATCAAACACCTTCTGGCATTTTGCAAAAATCACTATTTTGACCCCTTCCACTATTCTTGGGGAGCTCAACTTTTTACCACAGCTCCTCCTAGTCCTCTCCTATCTCCAGTAACTCTTCCCTGGCCTCAGCTCAATGATTGAGGGGTGAAACACCCCTATTTACCCCTCTGGATAGCACCTTCCTCTCTCTTTCTCACCTCCCTCCTCACTCCATTGGTTCCACAAGGCATCCAAGGCCACCTCCCTTTGTTTACACTCCCCAAGGCTCCTAGACAAAGTGGACACGCCCATGGCATATATTTTATGCCATGGCGTGCAGAGTTCAGGCTCTGAGCGAGCTACAGTCGCCTCAAGACTGTAGCCGCCCCCGCCAAGCACTCCCGCCACCTCGGGCCTCCCAGTAGCCTTGCCCGACGAGGTGCCTCGGCGTCCGAGCACGCCACGCCCCTGGCCCCCACCTCCTTCTCCTCCTCTCGCCTTTCTCCAGACGCTGCAGCTTCCGCCTGAAGCGCACCAGTGAACGTGCTCACACGCACGGTGCCTCTGCCCCTTCTCCCTCTCTCTCTTCTTCCCACAGGCGTGAGTCGACCCCATGAACGCCCCTGACACAACCTAACAGGCCCCGTGACCCGTGGCGGCGACAGCGACGACGCCGGCGCAAGACAGTCCACGGTGGACCACCGTCTTGACTATTTAAGCTCGCCCCAGTCTCTCTCGTGCCATCCAACTCCTTCTCACACCCCCTAGCACACACCCGCACCACCCAATCAGCCTCGGAGAGCTTCTATGCTCGGGATCGACCGGAGCTCCGCCGCCTCGGTCGGCCGCTGATCTCGTGGTACAGGCCCTCTTTGCCCTCCCTCTCTCTCGATCTGGAACAGCCTCACCTCTCTGACCATTTCCCCTCTCTTCCCCGCGTCGTTTGCAGCCAAAATCGACCGGGGCAAACTCCTCCCGAAGCTTTGCCGCCGTCCTCCTCGTCGCCGGCGAACCCCTGCACTCCGGCGACCGCCTCCACCTCCACCCGAACGGCGACTCCTCCCTGAGCACGCCGGTGCCCTCGGATCGCCTCGCTGTCGACCACAGCGACGCCGGTGAGCTCGCCGTCCTCTCCGGACGGAGGTTGACGACGACGGCCGTGGGGCCCGTCGGTCAGCCTCACATCCTAACAGGGGGCCCTGCTTGTCAGGTTTAAAACTCCACCGCGCGCCTGCTCGCTCGCGTAAGTGGAGGCGGGCCGCGCTACTCCCGCGTTTCCACGGTGAAAGCGCCCTCCCGTGAAGCCGTCTTGACGTCACCCCGGTCGCCAGGCAGAGCTGAGCAGCTGGGCCGCCCACTTCTATCCTGCATACAGGCACGCTTTGGGTAAACCCTAAACCTTCTCCTTTTTCTTTTTCTGTAGACTTCAAAAATCCATAGAATATTCATATTAACTCCAAATTTGATGATTCAAATTTCTAGTAGCTCATAAAATCATGATCTATCTCATGGTGCAACTTGCACATTTTTCCAGAAACTTTTTCTTCACAAACATTTATCAAATCTTGTTTTTCCATTTCTGTGATGAACTTTAGAAAATCACAGAGGGCTCATATTTGATCCAAATGCCATGATTCAAATTCCTTGATGCATCTAAGTTCATAACTTAGTTTATGAACATTTTTATTAATACTTTCTGAACCCCCACAAAATAATGAGCCATTTCTTCATATTTGACAAGTTTGCAAATTCATAGGAAAATCATCTCAACTCCAAATCCAGTGAAACCAATTCCTAGATGCTTCAAAAATCATCCTTTGTTAAATGGGTGCCTTTGCTCATTTTCCAAAAATATATTTCTGTACACTTCTTGCAAATCCATAAACCCCTTGATTCCACCATATCAAAATGTTCAGAGATGTCCATTGATCAAATCCTAATGAAACCACTTTGGTCATCCCTCATGTGACCAGAGGTATCCTAGAAAAGTCCAACTCATATTTTTAGAGCACTTTTATTTCCTGCCTTGTTGTGTTGCTTATTATGCTTGCCTTCGACGATAGTTGACGAAGTAGACAGAATGCTCGGAGTTGGACCAGGGATATTTGAAGACCTCGAAGAATTTGTTAAAACAGGCAAGCATCCCTTTGACCATGTCTATGAAACCCCTTTTTGTATGTCATTTATATAGCTCTTTATTATTGTTGTTTCGGAATCATGGTGGGATGGTGAACCACGTGGGTTGGTTGCCTCCGTTATTCTCTCGTTGATACTTGCATTGTGCATGGCCCTACCTTCTTATGAGGGTTATGCACCGGGAGTAGATAGGATGCAAAGGTAGATGCTACACAAAGGGATGGGTCTATGCATGGTGAAGGAGGCATAGTGATTTCAAAAGTCTTTGAAAACCCGTCGGGTGCCACTTATGCCCGAGGGAGATGATGAGATGGGTGACCACTTGATGACGAAGTGGTGTGCCAAGGAAAGTGTGTGTGGTTTTCAAAATGGATTGGTCGGAGTTGCGACCGTTATTCCAACCTTACATGCGCGACCACTCTACCCTTATATGGGAAAGGGCATTATTGAGTACCTAGACCAATACTAGCTTGGAGCCCGCATTACTAGTGACGGGGGAGAGTTGGTGCTCTCTCTTGGGACGGGGTCGTGCTAGGTAGGGCGGCCATGACTGTTTTCACAGGGCACCGGACACACCGTTGGTAACCCGTGCTTGTGGAATGTGATGAATATGGGAGCGAGGCTCCACAACTTTATGATGAGAAATGTTTGGCACGGGGGTTACTACCAATCGAGTGGACTCCATGTTAGTGTCGTCTAGGGAAAGGTAGTGATCGAGTGCTTACCCCGGGTACTTGAGGTACCGCGGGTAGTGGATGACACGGAAGTTCCCCGGATCTAGTGGGTAAAGTGTGCAACCTCTGCAGAGTGTAAAACTATTCGAATAGCCGTGTCCACGGTCATGGACAGTTGGGTAACCGCTCTTGGGCTACGTCCACTTGTTTTCAAACCCAGCGTGTGTGATGATGGAAATGACTTGGGTCAAGTCAAAGGACTTGGCACGATTGAGATGGGTTGGTGCCCACTCTGTTTATGATAAATGGGTTGGTGCCCATTCCATTTATGTTGATATCTGTGACCAGTTCTCATGGTTACTAGAACTCTCTTGATGCATGCTTTATAGGATGTTGAACATGTCATTGCACTCAAAACTAGCTTTATGCAAAATTTACCTATGTCATGCATTGTTGTACCTTGAACCAAAACATGGGTTGCTTGCGAGTACATTCAAAGTACTCATTGGCTTGCCACTGGTTATTTAATTGACCAGGCATGGAAGAACATGATGTGATGAAGAACACTTTGGTGATGAACATGCGAGCTAGGACGCTTCCCAGTCATAATGCCTGTAGGGTTAAGGCAGATGGCGTGGTTCCAAGTTATTGACGAAGATTTCCGCTGCGATGTTATACTCAAGACATGACCATAATGGTCCTACTTGTGTAATATGGTATGTATGGATGTAAGACTCTTGTTATTCAGCTTCTGTGTGTTCAGTGAGCATTGATCTCTGAGATCACTGTACACGTGCATTCGGTGATCACGACTTATGAGTCGGGGTCCCCACAGAGCTGGTATCAGAGCCATCCTGACTGTAGGAAGCCTTAGTTAGCATGGTCGTTAGTTAGGGTGAAACTATTTCCAAAACTACTACTAGTTTTCAAAACTATCTATACCTCTCTTCCCTTCTTAGTTTTTCGAAAACTAAGGTATACTTTCCTTATTGATCTCTTCCCCTTCAAACCTTTGGTCGCTAGAACCCTTATGCCCCTGACCACTAGATTCCTAGAAATCCTCGCGGATAATCTAGAAGGAAGATGCCTTGCCAGACATTCGCCCACATCTCCTGCACACAAGATTGGCGACATCACCACAAGACGATACCAACAGAAGATACATCCTCGAGGAATGAGGACCTGAAGACCTAGGAGATGGTGACATCCTTGACACTGCCCCAAGATGATGCAACCTTAGCCTACAATGATCAGGGCATAGGATATGCAAGATCACGATATACATCGCTAATAGAGTAACCCTGTCACTACCGTTGTTGTATCGGCAACCACCGGTGGATGAGAACCTAGCCATTCGGTCCGCCTCACTATAGTGAGCAGGAAAACGGTTCTCCTCATCCCCCGCTCTTGGTGTCGAAGTTTTCATCAACGTAACCAACATGATGGACCTCTATTATGCGTTGTTAATGTCATTGCATAAGGATTATCTACTTAGTACCTTCGACACCTTAGAAGACAAGAAGGGATCGTCATTATTAAGAAGACAACAGAAGATCGAGTCAATGCCTGCTATGAGAAGCCACCTTCACCCCATCACTTCAACAGGCAAGAAGTTGTTGAAGACTCCTCAAGCTCAACCGGGATCGTTTCATCAAACAACTACAAGAGACGTAGCAGCACCTGAGGGAAACCCGGGAGACTGCACGAGGCACAAGGCACGACTATAGAGTCCGAGGACCCCTAGGGTAGGATGAGTCGTGTACCCCCTATGCGCAGTCGAGTCCGTATGATGGTTCGAGTAGAACCATGATTGTGTGTTGCTTGTTTTTATTTGTCTATGTTTTTGATATCAGTCGCCCTTTTTGCCCTAGGCAACAAGTATGCAACTATATCACCTGCCTTATTTTGTTGTTTGTGTTTGGCCCCTTCTGGCACTTGTTTGTTTGCACCTGCACTATAGAACCCCCTTTAGGCATTCCACCTCCTCTATGCTACTTTTCCCTCTCGTCTCTCTCTCCTCAACTGAAGACCAGCAAGACAAGGTGCACCAAGAAACCTGCTTCGGCAACCAACTAGCAATGAAGACTTTTGCTACAGCCTCCTCGACCAAGTGAAACCCCGTAGAGTTATGTTTAACCCTCAAGATTAGGAACCCATTCCTAGACCCTTCGAGACTTTATAAGATACCCCAGCTCGAATCCTTAACCATGTGCTTAACCCACAGAATTGCAAGAGAACCAGTTAAGCCTCTGTAAACCTCGCACAACATTGGGTTCATTAGTGGACATAGTGAACAAGCACATTATCATCCTAATATAGCACCAGGACTGACGATGCCATAGGGAAGACCAGTTTGAGGATATAGGATTTGAGGACAAATGACTTGATGAGTTTATATCAATGACTTGAGGAATTATATGAGACTACTTGGCGGATTATGAGGCTTTGATGTTGGTAGATGAACTTGGTGGGATCATGATTATGGAGTAGCATAGCTTTCATTACCCCTGAGTAAATTGGGCTTAATAGGACAATTATGACCGCAAGCTGAAATTCTTGGAAGTATAAGGATTTGACTTAGCCAGGGGATATTGATATTAGATAGTTGATATTACGACAATGACTTGGGGGAACATGTAGGGATTCTCTTTGGACAAGAGGTTTGGATTTAAGTAGGTGGTTCTAGTTGAATATAGATGCTGAGTATGTCTACATGGTTCGGAGTAAATTGGATTTAGACTGATGATCTTGATCGTGATACCATGTTTCTCGGTGGACAATAAACTAGGAGATTGGATTAATTGTCGGAGTTTATTTAGGCATCTTTGTGAACTTGACCTTGGAGATTACTTGACCATGATAATGGGAATCGGTGGACTGACTATAGTAGAGATAGCCTTTTCAAGTATCTGGGGATTATAGGAACATTAGGAGATCATATGGAACACCATAGACATTGGATTTGTGGAATTAATGGATCGTGTAGTGATTGATGGAAGTTAACAGGTTGTTGGAGTTGATTCATAGGAAGGAAACAAGATCTTGGAGTGGCATACGACGTGTTTCCTTAGGATAGAGATGCACTAGCATGGACCTTGGAAAAATAGGCTGAGCACTTGGATTGTCACGTTCAAGCTTAGCAGCTTATATGTTCTACCCATGGATTTTTAGGGGTAGACATACATATGAGTTTGGGGATCGTAGACATATATGATGTTGTTAGACCTCCTCTTGGGAGTCATGAGGATATGAATAGCATGAGTGATGATTGGAGTTGGCCTATACAAAATCTGTCAGTGATATGGTGTGATTTGTTTAAAGGACTAGATAGACTATTGGCATCTCAGAAACCGTGCTTAAAGATAGGATGATAAATGTTCATTCGCACACTAGAATCCTTGACACCCTTAAACCCTACCAAGCCATAACATGGTCAGATCATGACCACCGGCTTTGGTTCTAGATCATTAGACCTTGGCCAATGCTCAACCATGGCCACCACCAATGCCTCAGCCCACTTTACGTACCCCATAGATCTCATGGAGTGCTTACAGAAGATAATTCTCATCATCATTTGGTGACCTACTTGTCCACCTGAGGACAGAAGAAGAGTCGTTCAGCTAGTCAAGGAACATTTGAAGACCGCCATGCCAAGGAGGAAGCACTACACCCACCACCACCTTCAAGAAGTAAACTTCCGCCTCGAAGACCAGGTGTACCTACAAGCCACTTCTCTCGGAGGAACCAAGCTTGGCATTCCCATGACAAGGGGACCTACACCAAGATTCATCGGCTCCCTTCGAGATCACTCCAAGATTTGACAACCCCCTCCGAGATCACTACGAGATGAAGAGAGGACAGATACCAACTAGAGTTACCACCTGACTCACCCACTGTGCACAATGTCTTTCCACACGACACCACTCCGGAAACATTTCTAACTTCCTGACTTGCCCGATCTCTACGAGGACATTGACCACCAAGCCATCAACCCCTAGCCCAATCTAACCTACATGAGCTACCCATTAGCAACCTGGATCAAGAGGAACGTCATACACGAAGCCACACCAGCAAGTACTTCAAGCTCAATGGAGCACTACACGGAAGCAGAAGCAGTATGAGGACGTGAAGACTACCCTGAATCCAAGTTTCCATACTCCTTTCCGCGCCTAGTCTGGGAATCTCGGGGACGAGATTCTTGTAAGGGGGGTAGGTCTGTCACACCCTGATTTTCATGCCACAACACTTAAGTCAACAGATCATGCTAAAATGTGGTTTGACAAAAACTTTTGAGTGTTTTGTCTTTGCCTTGATTTGATTTTTGTCTGCTATTTGCAAGTGCTCTAAAAATCAATTAAACCCTCCAACTTCTATACTTCATCTCCTTGCTCCAAACTCTTGAACCAATGATCATGCCATGTGTATAGGACATAAAAATATTTTCTTACAAAAATGATTTGACCAAAAAGTATTTTCTAAAATTAGTTTTTCAAAAACCCCTGAATTGAGGTTTGCACTGCAAGTACTTAATTAAGGGCAGTAAAAATCTTTATAAAAATATATTTGACTCCTATTAGATATAGGATGCCCAGATACCACAAAAATATAATTTTAAAGGTTATTTTCCTATTTTATTTAAAAGCTTTCTCTTAAGTCCAGAAATGGTCTTTAATAGGGAAAAATTATTTTTATTGCTTCAAAATATTTGACAAAATTTAGGGAAACTCATAGGACATATATTGTCCATATATAAGAGTTTCAACACATGGTAATGTTCCAAATATTGGTCAAATCCCTCAAAAACCCTTTCTGGATATTTCAAGCTTTTGAAATATTTACAAAGGAAATATTCTCCAAAAATTCCAAGAAAATTCTAGAATGTCACCTATGACATTTTAGATGATCTTGCCAAGTATCATATCATGGAGAACAGTAAAACCCCATGAAACCCTCTCAAAACCACTTCTGTCCTTTTTCAAGTTTGAGCAACTTTACATTGCCAAACATTTCCAAATGTTCTCAAACCTTGTGAACATGCTCAAATGGTCTAATAATTCATCTAGACCAAAAGGCACAAGTTGGAGAACAAGTTAACTTGATCAAAGTGCTCCAAAACCATTCCTGTCCATAATCAAATTTGATCAAGTTTGTACTACCAACTTTCTCCCCTTGACCCCATCTTTTGTGAGCATGTTCACATGACCAAATGAGGACACTAAACCAAGTGGTGAATCAAGGAGAAGTGATTTGCTCAACTAGATCTACTCAAGTCTATTTCTGCTCATTTCTAGGGTTTACAAAAGTTACATTGGCTACTTTGCCCAAATGAGCTCAAACTTGGTGGAACACCCTACTTCTATGTGCCATTCCATCCTGTTAAGTCTCATGGAAATTAAAGTTCATTTGCTTGCCCAAACCTCTATCAAACACCTTCTGGCATTTTGCAAAAATCACTATTTTGACCCCTTCCACTATTCTTGGGGAGCTCAACTTTTTACCACAGCTCCTCCTAGTCCTCTCCTATCTCCAGTAACTCTTCCCTGGCCTCAGCTCAATGATTGAGGGGTGAAACACCCCCATTTACCCCTCTGGATAGCACCTTCCTGTCTCTTTCTCACCTCCCTCCTCACTCCATTGGTTCCACAAGGCATCCAAGGCCACCTCCCCTTTGTTTACACTCCCCCAGTGCTCCTAGACAAAAGTGGACACGCCCATGGCATATATTGTATGCCATGGCGTGCAGAGCTTCAGCTTCTGGAGCGCCACTGATCTTGCCCGCCTGTAGCCGCCCCCCAAGCACTCCCGACCACCTCGGGCCTCCCAGTAGCCCCGACGAGGTGCCTCGGCGTCCGAGCACGCCACGCCCCTGCCCCCACCTCCTTCTCCCTCCTCTCGCCCTCGCCCCAGACGCTTGCCTTGTGTGCCGAGCACCACCAGTGAACGTGCTCACACGCGGTGCCTCTGACCCCCTTCTCCCTCTCTCTCTTCTTCCCCTGGGCGTAGTCGACCCCCATGAACGCCCCAGACACAACCTAACAGGCCCCCGTGACCCGTGGCGACGGCAACGACCTCGCCGGCGCACAGGTCCACGGTGGACCACCGTGCGGCTATTTAAGCTCGCCCCAGGTCTCTCTCGTGCCATCCAACTCCTTCTCACACCCCCTAGCACGCACCCGCACCACCCAATCAGCCTCGGAGAGCTTCTATGCTCGAGATCGACCGGAGCTCCGCCGCCTTGGTCGGCCGCTGATCTCGTGGTACAGGCCCTCTTTGCCCTCCCTCTCTCTCGATCTGGAACCGCCTCACCTCTCTGACCATTTCCCCTCTCTTCCCCGCGTCGTTTGCAGCCGAAATCGACCGGGGCAAACTCCTCCCGAAGCTTTGCCGCCGTCCTCCTCGTCGCCGGCGAACCCCTGCGCTCCGGCGACCGCCTCCACCTCCACCCGAACGGCGACTCCTCCCTGAGCACGCCGGTGCCCTCGGATCGCCTCGCCGTCGACCACAGCGACGCCGGTGAGCTCGCCGTCCTCTCTGGACGGAGGTTGACGACGACGGCCGTGGGGCCCGTCGGTCAGCCTCACATCCTGACAGGGGGCCCTGCCTGTCAGGTTTAAAACTCCACCGCGCACCTGCTCGCTCGCGTAAGTGGAGGCGGGCCGCGCTACTCCCGCGTTTCCACGGTGAAAGCGCCCTCCCGTGAAGCCGTCTTTGATGTCCCCCCCGGTCGCCAGCGCAGCTGAGCCGCTGGGCCGGCCCACTTCTATCCTGCGCCCTGTGCACGCTTTGGGTAAACCCTAAACCTTCTCCTTTTTCTTTTTCTGTAGACTTCAAAAATCCATAGAATATTCATATTAACTCCAAATTTGATGATTCAAATTTCTAGTAGCTCATAAAATCATGATCTATCTCATGGTGCAACTTGCACATTTTTCCGAAACTTTTCTTCACAAACATTTATCAAATCTTGTTTTTCCATTTACGTGATGAACTTTAGAAAATCACAGAGGGCTCATATTTGATCCAAATGCCATGATTCAAATTACTTGATGCATCTAAGTTCATAACTTAGTTTATGAACATTTTTATTAATACTTTCTGAACCCCCACAAAATAATGAGCCATTTCTTCATATTTGACAACTTTGCAAATTCATAGGAAAATCATCTCAACTCCAAATCCAGTGAAACCAATTCCTAGATGCTTCAAAAATCATCCTTTGTTAAATGGGTGCTTTTGCTCACTTTTCAAAAATATATTTCTGTACACTTCTTGCAAATCCATAAACCCCTTGATTCCACCATATCAAAATGTTCAGAGATGTCCATTGATCAAATCCTAATGAAACCACTTTGGTCATCCCTCATGTGACCAGAGGTATCCTAGAAAAGTCCAACTCATATTTTTAGAGCACTTTTATTTCCTGCCTTGTTGTGTTGCTTATTATGCTTGCCTTCGACGATAGTTGACGAAGTTGACGGAATGCTCGGAGTTGGACCAGGGATATTTGAAGACCTCGAAGACTTTGTTAAAACAGGCAAGCAGCCCTTTGACCATGTCTATGAAACCCCTTTTTGCATGTCATTTATATAGCTCTTTATTATTGTTGTTTCGGAATCATGGTGGGATGGTGAACCACGTGGGTTGGTTGCCTCCGTTATTCTCTCGTTGATACTTGCATTGTGCATGGCCCTACCTTCTTATGAGGGTTATGCCGCTGGGAGTAGATAGGATGCAAAGGTAGATGCTACGCAAAAGGGATGGGTCTATGCATGGTGAAGGAGGCATAGTGATTTCAAAAGTCTTTCGAAAACCCCGTCGGGTGCCACTTATGCCCGAGGGAGATGATGAGATGGGTGACCACTTGATGACGAAGTGGTGTGCCAAGGAAAGTGTGTGTGGTTTTCAAAACGGATTGGTCGGAGTTGCGACCGTTATTCCAACCTTACATGCGCAACCACTCTACCCTTATATGGGAAAGGGCATTATTGAGTACCTAGACCGATACTAGCTTGGAGCCCGCATTACTAGTGACGGGGGAGAGTTGGTGCTCTCTCTTGGGACGGGGTCGTGCCAGGTAGGGCGGCCATGACTGTTTTCACAGGGCACCGGACACACCGTTGGTACCCCGTGCTTGTGGAATGTGATGAATATGGGAGCGAGGCTCCACAACTTTATGATGTGAAATGTTTGGCACGGGGGTTACTACCAATCGAGTGGACTCCATGTTAGTGTCGTCTAGGGAAAGGTAGTGAGCGGGTGCTTACCCCGGGTACTTGAGGTACCGCGGGTCGTGGATGACACGGAAGTTCCCCGGATCTAGTGGGTAAAGTGTGCAACCTCTGCAGAGTGTAAAACTATTCGAATAGCCGTGTCCACGGTCATGGACAGTTAGGTAACGCTCTTGGGCTCGTCCACTTGTTTTCAAACCCAGCGTGTGTGATGATGGAAATGACTTGGGTCAAGTCAAAGGACTTGGCACGATTGAGATGGGTTGGTGCCCACTCTGTTTATGATAAATGGGTTGGTGCCCATTCCATTTATGTTGATATCTGTGACCAGCTCTCATGGTTACTAGAACTCTCTTGATGCATGCTCTATAGGATGTTGAACATGTCATTGCACTCAAAACTAGCTTTATGCAAAATTTACCTATGTCATGCATTGTTGTACCTTGAACCAAAACATGGGTTGCTTGCGAGTACATTCAAAGTACTCATTGGCTTGCCACTGGTTATTTAATTGACCAGGCATGGAAGAACATGATGTGATGAAGAACACTTCGGTGACGAACATGCGAGCTAGGACGCTTCCCAGTCAGAATGCCTGTAGGGTTAAGGCAGATGGCGTGGGTCCAAGTTATTGACGAAGATTTCCGTTGCGATGTTATACTCAAGACATGACCATAATGGTCCTACTTGTGTAATACGGTATGTATGGATGTAAGACTCTTGTTATTCAGCTTCTGTGTGTTCAGTGAGCATTGATCTCTGGGATCACTGTACACGTGCATTCGGTGATCACGACTTATGAGTCGGGGTCCCCACACAACCCCCATACTGCGAACGGCCAGACGAGCGGAATGGTCTTCAGAGCTGACGCAGGCTTGTGTGACATATTGGAGTAGAATTGACATCCTTCGCGCTTGTCCACTATTTCTTTCGCCATCTCATTCGCCCTCGGCCAGTAAAATCTAGCTCGGTATGCTTTGGCTACAATGGTCCGAGAGGACGCATGGTGACCACAGGTCCCCGAGTGGATATCATGGAGAATGACTCGACCTTCTTCTGGCGTTATGCATTTTTGACCAACTCGAGTTGGGCTTTCTCTATCTGTGTCCTTTGATAACGGTAAAGGCTTTGGATCGACGGACGATCTGCCGAGCCTCTTCCTCATCCTCTGGGAGTTCTTTTCTCAGGATATATGCGATATAGGGAATTGTCCAATCGGGAGTGACCACTAAAACCTCCATGACCAAGTCGACCACTGCCGGGACCTCAACCTCAGTCGGATCTGTGGCACTCTTGGGCTGTGGAGCTTCCTCTGTGAAGGGGTCTTCTTTAACTGACGGAGTGTGTATATGTTCCAGAAATACACCACTCGGAATGGCTTCTCTTTTGGAACCTATCTTCGCCAGGTCATCTGCTGCTTGATTTTTCAGTCGGGGGATGTGATGGAGCTCCAACCCCTCGAACTTCTTTTCCAGCTTCCTCACTGCATTGCAGTATCCAGTCATGGCTGGGCTTCTCACGTCCCACTCCTTCATCACCTGTTGACCACTAAATCTGAATCGCCATAAACCATCAGGCGACGGACGCCGAGTGAGATGGCCATGCACAATCCATATAAAAGGGCCTCATACTCTGCCTCATTGTTGGAGGAATCAAAGTGAATCTGGAGCACATATCTAAGCTTGTCTCCTCTGGGGGAAACCAGAACCACCCCAGCACCAGAACCATTCAGCATCTTAGAGCCATCGAAGAACATGGTCCAATGCTCGAGTGAACTTCAATGCTGCTGTTGTTCAATCCACTCGGCGAGGAAATCTGCTATTGCACAGGACTTAATGGCTTTCTTTGCCTCAAATTTGATATCAAGGGAAGAAGTTCAATCGCCCATTTCGCCACTCGACCGGTTGCATCTCCGTTGTGCGAGAATCTCGATAAAGGAGCGCGTCGGCGATCGTGATAGAATGATCGAGAAATAATGAGCAACCTTCTTCGTGGTCATGTATATGCCATACACAAGCTTCGATAATGAGGATATCTCTGCTTGGATGGAGTCAAGACTTGGATAAATAATACACGGGCGCTGAACTTTGAAGGCCTTTCCTTCCTCTTCCGCTCGACCGTAAGCCGCATCGACGACTTGTCCGATGGCTGCAATATAAAGCAACAGAGGCTGTTTGCTGATTGGAGCAACAAGCACCGGCTGGGTGGATAGCGAGCTTTTAGCTCAGCAAGCGCTGCATCGACTTCGAGTCCACTCGAACTTGTCGCCTTCTTCATCGATCGGTAAAGAGGCAATGCCTTTTCACCGAGTTGTGAAATGAATCGACTTAAAGCGGCCAAGCATCCAAGAAGCTTCGGACGCCGTGCACTCGCCGTAGGCGTTTCATTCGGAGAATAGTGCCGATCTTCTCTCGATTAGCGTCGATCCTCGTTCGAAGCGAAAACCGAGTAATTTTCCACGGGAACTCCGAATGTGCACTTTGACGGATTGAGCTTGATATCGTACCTTCCGAGGTTGGCAAATGTTTGGCGAGGTCGCAAGCAGGTCGGAACCTTTTCGCGACTTAACGACGATATCATCCATATCGCTTCCACATTCCGACTGATTTGAGTGAAGACACTTCAATCATTCGCATAAATGTGGCTCCGGCATTCTTGAGGCGAATGGCATGGTGATATAGCGAAGCACCCGAATGGAGTGATGAAAGCTGTTTTATTTCATCGGGTCCATCTGAGGCGGATCTGATGATACCCGGAATATGCATCTAGAAAAGACAATCTCTCACATCCCGCGGTCGAGTTAACAATTTGATCTATGCGGGGGAGAGGAAAATGATCCTTCGGGCAGGCCCGATTGATGTGCTTAAAGTCAATGCACATGCGGAGCGAGTTGTCCTTCTTGGGAACCACGACGACATTAGCGAGCCACTCGGAGTGGTATATCTCTCGGATAAATCCTGCCGCCAACAGTCGAGGCTCTTCTTCATTAATAGCTTTTCTCTTCTGGACGGCGGACCGCCGAAGATGCTCTTTCACTGGTTTTGTTGACTTGTCGACTCGGAGACGATGCTCAGCCAGTCCCCTGGGAACACCTGGCATGTCAGCTGGCTTCCATGCGAAAATGTCCCAGTTCTCACGGAGGAACTGGATGAGCGCTTCTTCCTATTTCGGGTCGAGTGTCGTGGAGATGTGGGTCAGGGCTGCATTGGGATCAGTCGTGTGAATATGAACTGGCTTCGTCTCACCAGATGACTGAAATGCAGATTCTGTGGCCGGCTTCTTGGATCGCAACAAATCACTCGGATCTGCGTTTTGCTTGTATCCTTCGAATTCGACCGCTGTCACTTGGGAGTCGGCAATCTTTGAGCCCTTCTGAAAGCACTCTTTCGCCTTTTTCCGATCGCCGGTGACAGTGATCACCCCCTT
Source organism: Aegilops speltoides (assembly GCA_021437245.1). Taxonomy (NCBI): domain Eukaryota; kingdom Viridiplantae; phylum Streptophyta; class Magnoliopsida; order Poales; family Poaceae; genus Aegilops; species Aegilops speltoides. The sequence continues at coordinate 84,701,643 of CM038146.1, read as the reverse complement.
GGGGCCTGGCATTTTCAGTTTGAGGTACACGTAACATGGTCGAGCCATGAATCGTGCGTAGGCCGGCCTCCCCAAAATGGCGTGGTATGCACTCTGAAAATCCACAACCTCAAAGGTCAATTTTTCCTTGCGAAAATGCTTGGAATCACCAAAACCACGTCGAGCTATTTGGCGAGTGAGTTGGCCTTCTTCCTGGTATGACTCGTGAAAACTCATGTTCTTTGGTGCTCGGTCGGGACATCGGAATGCCCATCCCTTTCAATGTGTCGCATATAACAAGTTCAGCCCACTACCACCATCCATCGGCACTTTCGTCGATCGAGTGCCTTCGACAATTGGATCGACCACCAAAGCTTGCCGCCCAGGGGTGGCAATATGAGTCGGATGATCAGATTGGTCGAATGTGATGGGTGTTTGGGACCACTTCACATAACTTGGTTTCTTGGGGCAACCATGCTCACCTCACGGTTAATGACTTTCAGTCGACTTTTGCTTTCCACATCTGCGAAGATCATCAGAGTGGAGTTGACATGCGGATACTCTTCCTCACTGTCCTCTTTGTCTCCGGCCTTGTCTGGCTCCTTCTCCTTGTCCTTAGACTGTTTTCCTTGGCTTCTGGATCGAGAGTCGACCTTTGGCGAGTGGTGTGCTTTGGGTAAATGATGTTGCCCTCTTCATCTTTCTTCGTGTGAATATGGCATGGCATATCCATCAGGTCATTTCCTTCTTTATCCTTAACTTTCTTAGGATTCCAGGATCCTTTCAGCTTCCCCTTGAACTTCCCCTGAGTGACGGCCAGGGCCTCTCCAGGAGCTGCTGGCTCGGCTTTCCGCTTCTGTTTCCGACTGGAATTTCCCTTCTCCGACTGACTTGGCTTGTACTTGCCGCTTCGGAGTCGGTCTTCTTCCTCGCCGTTGGCGTACTTGGTAGCAATCTCGATCATCCGACTCAAGGTCATGTCGCTGGTTCGACCGAACTTCAGACTCAATTCTCTATTCTTGACGCCATCTTTGAAGGCGCAAACTGCCTGATGGTCCGACACATTCTCCACAGTATGGTGCAGAGTGATCCACCTCTGAATGTACTCTCGGAGAGTTTCATTGGTCTTACGCACACGAGACTTGTAGCTCTGTCAAGCCAGCGGGACGCTTGCAGGTTCCTTCAAAAGTTCGGCGAACACTTGGGACAAATCTTCCCAAGTGTATATCTCGCTAGGAGGTAATCGATTCAGCCATGCCTGGCGTAACCTTCCAACATGAGGGGCAAATGCTTCATGGCCACCTCATCGTTCCCACCACCAATCTGAACAGCCACTCGGTAATCTTCAAGCCAAGTTTCGGGCTTGGACTCCCCAGTGAATTTGCTGACTCCTGTTGCCAACCTGAAATTGGGGGGGATCACTGCGGCTCTGATAGCCCTGCTAAAACACTCCGGACCAGAAACATGCACTCGACTGCTTGTGGGTGCATCCCTCTCGGGTCCGCCTCGATGGGCTCTGTTCCGGTCGACCAAGCCTTGCACGATAATGGATCGCGCGTCGAAGCCTGGTTCTCTGGGGTCGACTGGAACTCTTCGCCCCGTACTGAACTGACGCTTGTCGTCTTGCCGCCGAGGAGCGTAAGACCCTTCCCTCGGAGGGGAAATGGGTACTCGACGCCTATCATCCCGGTCGAATCGGTCTCCGTACTGCTCTCGCCGGTTGTCGCGCCCTTCCTGCAGCGGAGGCGATCTGGGACTGTGAGCCGACTGAACAGTATTCGCAGTGACGGATTGACTGTGAATCCTGTTGCGCGACTGTGACACGGCTGAGTTCTGGTCTCCTGCTGCTCGGAGCAAATCTCTGATCTGCATCAAGCCTCTCCCAGCTTCCGACTGGGATGGCTGGATGGACTCTGCTATATGGCTTGCAGCTGCTAAATTCTGAATTGGCGTGCGGTATACCTGAGTCGGCGGGAAGAGTCGTCGCCGACCGCTTCAGAACTTCGCTGCACAAGGCTCGTCGAGTGCCCGCTGAAGGTTCTCAAGCGGCGCGTTAGGCGACATTAATGGCGTGCCTCCTCCAAGCGCGAGCCTCGGGGTTTCTTCGGCAATGGGAGTATGCAGGGGCATCCATGTTCTTCTTGGCGGCTCTCTTCTCTCTGAGAGTCGAGTGTCTCGGCTGATACTCTTCGTGGTCTTATACGGATCGCCTCCACCGCCCGCTCCGCCCCCATGAGCGGCCGGAGGACTCTGCGGGACCGTCGACCATGAGGATTTCCGCCGCTGGATCATCGCTATCGCATTCGGATCACGATCTCTACGAGCCACCGGCAGTCGAAAAGGCCGTGGAGGACTCGTCGGGCTCAATTGCCGCAACCTGGGCGATGGCTGTCTGGCGAGCCACCGCGTGCTTCACCCACCGCTGGAGTCTCGACCGACCAGAGCGCTTGCGCTGGCCGGAGACCGGGTGGGCGACCGATAAAGGAGTCGACCGATACGGGGTCGACGGTTGCCGCAGCAGAACGCCGCGGACACATGCGCGAAAGTGCGTCGCACCGCGGACGGGGAGCGCCTCGATGTCGAGTGGAGCCTCCTAGAGCCATGCGGAGTCGTCGGCGACAAAGGTGAGAGCACCGAGACGGATCTCGTGCCCCTCAACCAAAACTCCAGCAGTCATCATGATGAAAGTACTCGGAAGTACTGCAACTTCTCCACAAATCGCTAGAACACCTGCCCCACGGTGGGCGCCAACTGTCGTGGTTCTAAGTCTGATAGTAGAGTGGGGGTAGGTATGGAGAGGCAAGGTCCTAGCTATGGAGAGGTTGTGAACACAAGTGATGTACGAGTTCAGGCCCTTCTCGGAGGAAGTAAAAGCCCTACATCTCGGAGCCCTGGGGCGGTCGAGTGACTTATGTGTGTAAGTATTACAAGAATGCGAACCCCTCTGCCTGTGGAGGGGGGTGGCTTATATAGAGTGCGCCAGGACCCCAGCCAGCCCACATAATGGAGAGGTTTAAGTACATTAAGCACAGGGCGTTCTTAGTAACGCCCTCATAAAGTGCCTTAACTATCATTAAGTCTATTCAATTACAGGCCGTTGCGTTGTGGAGTGCCTTCTGACCTTCTGGTGGTTGAGTGTATCTTCATGGTCGAGTGAGTCTCCATGGTCGAGTCCTTCTAGTCAGTCGAGTGGGTTCCTCGTTGGTCGACTGGAAGGTGATTTCTTCTAAGGGTATCCTTGGGTAGGACGTCTAGGTCAGGCCTATGACCCTACCCTAGGTACATGAATCCATCAGCTGGGCTTCATCGTATCCGGTAGAGGAATTGAAGCAAATCCGGCCAAAATCCGAGCTCTATCACAATTGGATATTCCAAAAGACCTCAAACAAATACAAAAATTAACAGGATGCATGGCAGCCTTGAGCCGCTTTATCTCCCGTTTAGGAGAAAAGGCGTTGCCCCTCTATCGCCTCCTCAGGCGCACCGAACACCAGTGGGCGGATGCTGCCTTCTTGGGACTCGAAGAAATAAAGGCCATATTGGCAACAAATCCGGTCCTGGCTGTGCCCACTTTGGGCGAACCAATGTTGTTATACATCGCAGCAACGCATCAAGTTGTAAGCGTGGTCCTCGTCGTCGAACGAGTGACAGAAGGGCATAAATTCCCTCTTCAAAAACCAGTGTACTATGTATCCACTGTGTTAACCCCCTGTAAATCCCGTTACCCGCACTATCAGAAGATAGCATATGCTGTGTTCATGGCGTCACGAAAGCTCCGGCACTACTTTCAAGAGTGCTCGATAACAGTGGCCTCTGAAGTACCACTCAATGACATTATAAATAACCGCGACGCAACGGGCAGGATAGCAAAATGGGCCATCGAGCTCTTACCATTCGACATCACTTACAAACCTCGACGAGCTATAAAGTCACAAGTTTTGGCTGACTTCGTCGCCGAGTGGACTGAAGCCGAACTCCCTAAAGAGTATGGCGCATACTCCAATTGGACTATGCATTTGGACGGCCCCAAAATGTTGGCGGATGAGGGGCAAGTCGTCTTGGCGTCCCCACGAAGATCTGATCGATATGTACTTCAAATAATGTACACGACTCCAACAATGCAGCGAATCTGAGGCCTGTTACATGGTCTCCGGATGGCGGTCTCCATGGGCATTCAACGCCTAGAGGTGCGCGGGGACTCAAACCTTGCAATATCCCAAATAAACGGAGACTTCGACGCCAAGGATCCGAAAATGGCAGCATATCGCAACGCTGTCCTAAAAATGTCAGCTCAGTTTGAAGGACTTGAATTTCATCACATAGCCCGAGATAATAACCAAGTGGCTGACGTCCTGGCACGCATCGGTGCGAAACGTGAGGCTGTCCCTCCAAATATCTTCCTGGAATGGCTCTTCAAGCCATCCGTACTATGGGAAGAGGAGTCCGGTAGCGATAAACCGGAGAAAACCGCACCAACCGGTGATTCGGCAGATGACATAACACCTTTCGCCCACGTCATAATGGCAGTAATTGCCACGTGGACAGAACCTTTCCTAGCCTACTTACTTAGGCAGGAACTTCCTGAAGACCAAAACGAGGCCCGCCAGCATAGTCCGTGATCGAAGGCCTACAAGGTCCATGAGGAGAACTTTACAAGAAAAGTACTACCGAGTCCTTCAAAGGTGTATCTCCGAAGAAGAAGGGCGAAACCTCTGGCTGAAATTCATGCGGACTAGGCGGACACCACGCAGCAGCCGGGCCCTTGTAGGAAAGGCATTCCGTCAGGATTTTATTGGCCGACGGCTCTGGCGGACGACAGACTTGGTCGGCGATCGTTGGTTATCAGCTCTTTGCTAATCGAGCCATATGCCACCCACCACCCTCAAAACCATACCCATTACACGCCGTTCGCGATGCAGGGGCTTGACATGGTTGGACCCCTTAAAGGGGGAACCCACAAGAAAATGTACCTATTGGTCATGGTGGATAAGTTCACCAAATGGATAGAGGCCAAACCGGTCAAAACGGGAGAGTCCAGACCAGTGATAGACTTTATATCAGGGGTGGTACACCGTTACGGAGTCCCCCACAGCATCATCACCGACAACAGCATGAACTTCACGGCCGATGAGGTTAAGTCATGGTGCAAAAATATGGGCATCAAGCTCGACTATGCGTCAGTCTATCACCCTCAAACCAACGGTCAAGTGGAAAGAGCAAATGGTCTAATAATGAGCGGCATTAAACCCAGACTAGTGAGGTCACTCACTAAATCCGACACACAATGGGTCGAGGAGCTCGACTCCGTACACTGGGGGTTGCGGACAACGCCTAACCGTACTACCGGATTCACACCATTTTTTATGGTATACGGCGCAGAGGCAGTCTTGCCCTGTGACATTATTCATGACTCACCTCGAGTGCGCATGTATGAGGAAAGAGAGGCCGAGCTTGATCGGCAGGACAGCTTGGACACATTGGAGGAAGAACGTGACGTCGCGAAGGCTCGTTCCGCATTCTATCGATGAGAGCCCAAAGATATCAAAGCAGAAGCACGGGCCAAGACTTACAACGTTGGTGAATTAGTTCTCGCTGCGGACAAGAAAAGGACAAGCTCAAGCCCGGATGGGAGGGCCCTTCATTATCGATCAAGTCTTGACCGGCGGAGCATACCGTCTGAAATCGTCGAATAACCGACTCGAGCCGAACCAATGGAACGCAGCCCGCCTCCGACGATTCTATGCCTAGCGCCGGACTAAGAGTTCGTCCCCTTCCCCCGTCCAAACTTTTATACTTCGGCTGTCTTTTGTTTCTCTTTTTATCCTTTTGACTTAAAAGCCCTTTCGGGCCTATTTTTGCATTCTTCGCATACGCATGATGTGCCATCCGCACTCATTATTCCTGGGGGCTTCTTTTACAGAAGCTCAATTACACTGGTTTCATACCCAACACATGTGTCAAGCTTCCACATGTACCTTTTACTCGCCATTATATGCATCGATATGACTTAAGTTTTGGCCAAGCTGGGTTGCCTGGCTCCTGTGCTTACCCCTACATTCTCGATTGTTCGTTTAGGAGGTAAAGGGAGCACCTCTGCGATTATTCTTGCCGGTCACGGATGTGTACCTCGGTAGGTGAAGCCGAAAGCTAAGCGTTCTTAAGGGAATATTCGATCGGTGATTTAAAAGATGACTTTTACCTATTTTATCTATCTGCCCCGGATGTTTTATCGCTTTCCTTGCAGTCCGGACATGCACTTTAGGGCATGCCTCCCAAATAAAGGAACCCTTAACGGAACTATTCTCCCTGGAAGATGTTTCTTACTAACCATGTAATATAACATAACTAGTTGGGCACTTGTCTGATAAAGCACTAATGACCCCTACGCCTGGTTTCCATGCATACCACGGTTGCTTCTCAACCACAAAGGTATTCGGACACACTCCGGACTCTAGGGTCCCGAGGTCGAAGCGAAAAGGTCGGCAAAGACAAACGATCTACAATCCGGCTAGAAGGAATTTCACATGTCACTTTAAAGGATAACATACATTGTCAAGTTTATTGATTGTATTCCTCCTCAATCCCATCTAACAGGCTGTCTAGTTTACAGTCCCGTTGGGAAAATTTAGCAGCCAACTCTACTTGGCTGTACACTAAACTCACAGGGATCTCCTTCCCATCGGGCCCCACTGGTCCGACTTCGGCCATATGGTTGGGGTCCGCCTTCTTGTACCGCGTCTTCACCATGGCCCAAGCCTCCCTGGCACCTTGACGGCAAGCCGAAATCTTCCACAAACAGGCGCTGCCGCCTCCTGCAGCTTCTCCATAAGCTCCCGAGGCCCTCGGGTAGGGTGAGGGCTGGCCATAAAGCCTGAACGACGCCGCTCATTGCCTGTCGAACTCGTTCGAGTAGCTGCAACAGTTCGGGAAGTTGATCACCCATTGATATGGGCATCTCCTCTGCGGGACGGCCCGTGAGTATACCTACAAGACATATCATGTCAAAACACTTCCTCGCCGAACTCTTCTTTTCAAAGGAGTTCGCTCAAGCACTTACTATATATGCCGCGACGAAGCCGCTGATTCTCCTTAACGGAGCCGGACAGCTCGGCCTGTGCGCCTTTTAGTTCTTCTCCGAGCTTGGCGTTGGCATCTTGGAGCTTGTTCCTTTCCTGCTGAACCCTATTTAGCACACTCTCGCCGCCTTCACCGGCGCAGCAGCATGCTTGCTGTCCGGATCTTGTCCGGCGGTACCTCAATGTCATTATTAAACTTCAGCGCCACGCCGCATGGCGCTTATATTTATTAATAAAATGTGTTACCGGGAGGGCCTTTCCGTCTCCTCCTGCGGCAAGTGCGGTCTCAAGTTGGGCCTTGCAATCTTGCAGCTCCCGAGACAGCCGGGCGTTCTTCTCGTTAAGTGCCGCATTTCCAATGATCCTTAAATCAGTTAGCATAAGCGCTTTAAGTCTCGGGGCTCTTGGTATATACAACCATTAAAATTCCCTTACCCGTATGTCTTTCACATACTGCTCCGTGGCTCTGGTAAAACCATTTTGAGCAGCACGGAGATGCGTGTCCCCTGCGTTAAAGGCATCCAATGCCTCAGGGGAAAAGCACGCTTCTTGAAATACTGTCCGGCGGAGCCTATGATTCATAGCGCTCTCCACCTCAGACTTGGTGGCGGACAGCCTGTCGGTATCCTCCGTTGGAGAAGGATCCGGCTCGCGTCTTGCGCTTGCCTCCCCTCCAGTCCGGGCGCTGGAGCCTGGCCGGTGTTGGTTGGATCGGCAATTCCTGCGCTCACAGCCCGGCGAGCGCTCTTTCTCCTACAAAGATCATGAGCACTTAGACGTTTCCTCGGAACGTTGCTCTAAAAATTCAAACACGAGCTATACCTTTGGGGCGACGTTTCCGTACGCACGGCGCTCCTTTTCCTCCTGCTAGTTCGGACTGACCTCTGTAGGTCAGCCGCAGCAGGCTCGGCTTCCTGCCGTAAAGGCGCTTCCTGCAAAATACCATCGTTCGCGAAGGTCAGAAATAGGCAGGGATGAGATAACGGTGTCCGGACTTGATCGTGGTCACAGGAAGCCGGACTTAGCCCGGGGTAGTCCGCCGTAATGGCGACCAAAGCATTGTCTATGCTGAGCTGGTGATACACCCCGTCGATCAGCTCCACCTCGATGTCCGGATCCCCTTTGGAGGCCGGACCCATAGATCCTTCTGGATCCTCGGGTTGTGGAGCAGGACTTACCATGTCCTCCACAGTCCGGCGTAGACCCTGCGCCAAAGACATAATGTAAGAAGCTTAAACTTCGAAAGCACGGGTAGAGCCCTTCGAGGTGTTCGCTTACCCATCCTCTAGGGTTGACCATGGAAAACCCATCCAAAGGGTTCGGGCGAAGGAAGTCCTCCTTCTCCCCCTTGTACAGGCCGGACAGGATCTTCACCAAATCCTCGGTCGAATCCGGCCGTGCCGGGTAGCATCGTCTTCCCCGTTGAAATCCCACATGGGATGGCCTCTGTATTGCAGTGGCTGCACCCCTCGCTTGATGCACGTCGCCATGACTCCAATCATGGTCAAGCCGGAATGAGCCATTAGTCTTATCCGGCCCATCAAGTAATGGACGCTCTTGTCTTCCTCCAAACGGGGGCTCCGCGGGCGCCAGCTGAGGCGTTTCTTCAAGGGAGCAGCATCAAACTCCGGGAGGCCGATCCGGACTGGGTCGGGCAACGGAGCATCTCCTATATAAAACCACTCCGAGGGCCAGTCTTCGGACGCCTTCTTGGGAGTGCCGGATAGGTATCCGGTCCCGGCGATGCGCCATATTTCAGCGCCGCCCACTTGATATATGGACCCCTGGTGAGAACGGGGTACGAGGCAAAACAGCCACTTCCAGAATGCAAAATGGGGGTCGGTGCCCAGGAATAGGTCACAAAGAGCTACGTAGCCCGCGATATGCAGCACAGAGGAGGGCGTGAGGTGGTGGAGCTGGAGTCCGTAGAACTTCAGGAGCCCGCGGAGGAACGGATGTATTGGAAATCCGAGCCCCCTTATCAGATAGGGGACAAAGCACACTCGCTCCCCCTTATTGGGGCTTGGAGTGTCCTCCGCCTGCCTCCCACCTTGATAAGTGACCAGTCCGGCCCGGACTGGGACCATGAAGGCCGGAGGGAGAAACCCCTCCGTTTGGAGCTTAACTAGCTCGTTGTGCGAAACAGAGCATCTCCTCCAATTCCCCGGCGGTGGGCTGGGAGCGCGTGAAGAAGAGCCGCGTTGATGATCCATGGTGGAATGGATTTCTAGGTCAGAGGCGCTCCGATGGAGTATACGCGGGAGGAAGACGGTGCGGTTTGGATCTGGATTCTTGCCTCTTTTATAGGCGGACGACTCGCACAATTAGGGGGTGAAATGTAAAAGACACCCTGGCTTTTCGCATTCATGCGACGCATGGAAGCGGGCCATTATTTGGCGTGGAAGCCAAGGAACACAGTATTCAAGATGAAGCCGGACACTATTCGGCAGGTACATGGAATTTGAAGGGAGAACCCGCCTTGCAACACCGAAGACTATAAACACGCTGGACTTATCGTCATTGAAGCCTGGTTCGGGGCTACCGAGGAGTCTGGACTAGGGGTGTCCGACAGCGGACTATCAATATCCGCGGACTCCCGGACTACGAAGATACAAGATTGAAGACTCGGCTCGTGTCCGGATGGTACTTTCCTTGGCGTGGAAGGCAAGCTTGGCGATACGGATATGTAGATCTCCTACCATTGTAACCGACTGTAACCCTAGCCTCCTCCGTGTCTATATAAACCGGAGGGCTTTAGTCTGTGGGACGAATATACATCTCAACAATCATACCATAGGCTAGCTTCTAGGGTTTAGCCTCCTTGATCTCGTGGTAGATCCACTCTTGTACTACCCATATCATCAATATTAATCAAGCAGGACGTAGGGTTTTACCTCCATCGAGAGGGCCCGAACCTGGGTAAAAACATTGTGTCCCTCGTCTCTTGTTACCATCCGCCTAGACGCACAGTTCGGGACCCCCTACCCGAGATCCGCCGGTTTTGACACCGACACTCGGGCCCTCGCTTCGGCCGTCGTTTTTGCAAATAGAGCGACACCTCAAGGGTAAGTTATAATACCTGGGGAAAGTCTTCTTCGGAGGATAGGGTTTTTTAGCTCAGCTTACACGCTACGCGGGGAGCAGTCCCGGGTAGTCGGCCGTAATGGCCACCATGGCGCCATCCCAGCTCGCCTGATAAAATACCCCATTGACAAGCTCCACAGTAATATCCGGATCTACTTTGAGTCTCGGATCTAGGGACCTTCCAGGGTCCTCGGGTTGCGGGGAGGGGCTGAAGATTCCTTCTACGGCCCTCCTTAGTTCCTACTCAAAAGCATTGATGCAAGTAATCTTAGCAGGAGAACGCTGGAGTAAGTGAAGCAGGGAAAAGAATGGCAACTTACCCACGCTGGGGGTTGTGCATGGAGAATCTGTCCCACATTTTTATGCGAAGGAATTCCTCTTCTTACCCTTTGTACAAATTGGACAATATCATTGCCAAAGCGGCAGCGGAGTCCGGACCCTTGCGACCGCAGCGGGTGGCGTCGTCTTCCCCGCTGAAATGCCACATGGGCTTCCCCCGATATTGAAGCGATTGCACTCCCCGCTTTATGCATATCGCCATGACCTCGACTATCGTCAGTTCGGATTTGGCCAGCAACTTTATCCTGTTCATCAGGAGGTATAATTCCCTTGTATCCTCTTCTTGAGGGCCCCAGGGACGCCAGCTTAGGCGTGCCCTCGGCGGGGCGTTGCTGAACTTGGGGAGACCCATCCAGACTGGATCCGAAAGGGGAACGTCATTTATATAGAACCACTCTGAAGGCCAGTTTTCTGGTGCCTTCTCAGGAGTGCCGTACAGGTATCCGGTCTCGGCAATGCGCCATACTTCGGCCCCGCCCACTTGATACAGGGACTCTCCCTGGGTGCGGGGGACAAGGCAGAACAGCTTCCTCCATAATCCGAAGTGTGGTTCGCAGCCTAAAAATAGCTCGCAAAGCGCGACATACCCCGCTATGTGCAGAATGGAGGTTGGGGTAAGATTGTGTAACTGGAGTCCATAGAACTCCAGGAGCCCGCGAAGAAACGTGTGGATAGGAAACCCGACGCCCCTCAGCAGATGCGAGATGAGGCATATCCGCTCCTCCGGAGACGGGTTAGGAGATCCCTCAGCTTGTTCCCCTCCATCGTAAGTGGCTATTCCAGCTCGGACGGGGACCATGAATGCCGGTGGGAGAAACCCTTGGGTTTGTAACTTCACCAAATGGCTGTGAGGAACTGAGCACTCTCCCCAATTCCCCGGCTTAGAGCGAGGAGGGCAAGCAGAAGAGCTGTGACGGCCGACCATGTTGGAATGGTTTTTTCGCGGAGCGATCTAGGATGCTAGCTCGAGGGATGAGAGTGAGGTTTGGATCTGAGAATCCCTGTCCCTTTGAATAGATGGTTGGCCCGGAGGATCGAGGGTGGCAACTGCAAAAGTGCCAGGACTCCTCGCATTCACTCGACACGTGGAGATGGTCATTACTGAGGCACTGAAGCCGAGGAGCGCAACATTGATCGGAGGCCGGACACTATTCCTCGTAACAGGTACTTGGGAGTATTCGGAGAAGGAACCCGCCTTGCAATGCCGAAGACAATACTACGCGTCGGACTCATCGTCATTGAAGCCTGGTTCAGGGGCTACTGAGGGAGTCCTGGATTAGGGGGTAGCCGGACAGCCGGACTGTGTGCAACGTCCGGACTATTGAAGCGTGAAGATACAAGACTCAAGACTTCGGCCCATGTCCGGATGGGACTTTCCTTGGCATAGAAGGCAAGCTTGGCGATCCGGATATTATATTTCCTTCCTTGTAACCGACTCCATGTAAACCCTAGCCCTCTCCTGTGTCTATATAAACCAGAGAGGTTGGTCCTTAGAAGGCTGATCACAATTACATTCATACCATCATAGGCTAGCTCCTAGGGTTTAGCCTCTACGATCTCGTGGTAGATCTACTCTTGTACTACCCATATCATCAATATTAATCAAGCACGAAGTAGGGTTTTACCTCCATCAAGAGGGCCCGAACCTGGGTAAACATCTGTGTCCCTTACTTCTTGTTACCATCAGCCTTGACGCACAGATCGGGACCCCCTACCCGAGATCCGCCGGTTTTGACACCGACAGGGCCCACGAGGCAGGGGGCGCGCCCAGGGGGGTAGGGCACGCCCCCATCCTCGTGGACAGGGTGTGAGCCCCCTCTGGTACTTTCTTCGCCCAGTATTTTTTTATTAATTTCAAAAATAACTTTTGTGGAGTTTCAGGACTTTTGGGGTTGTGCAGAATAGGTCTCTGATATTTGCTCCTTTTCCAGCCCATAATTCCAGCTGTCGGCATTCTCCCTCTTCATGTAAACCTTGTAAAATAAGAGAGAATAGGCATAAGTATTGTGACATAGCGTGTAATAACAGCCCATAATGCAATAAATATAGATATAAAAGCATGATGCAAAATGGACGTATCAACTCCCTCAAGCTTAGACCTCGCTTGTCCTCAAGCGGAAGCCGAAATCGAAAAATATGTCCACATGTTTAGAGATAGAGGTGTCAATAAAATAAAATACGAATATGAAGGCATCATGATCATTCTTATAGCCGCAACATAAATATATTTTGTCATATGATTTCTTATGTTAAAGTAACAATCTATTCACAGTGTCAAGTATGAACCAAAAACTTCGTTGAGAACCAACAAACTATGATCTTGGTCACTGAGGCAATTGCAATTTATCATAACATTGGAAAGAGTCAATATAAGAGCCTTTCAGCAAGTCCACATGCTCAACTATCATTTAGTCTTTCACAATTGCTAACACTCACGCTATACTTATGGTTATGAAGTTTTAATCGGACATAGAGGAAGATAGGGGCTTATAGTGTTGCCTCCCAACCTTTTACCTCAAGGGTAATGTCAACAATAATAGTTCATGCTAACTTACATCCAATTGGATATATATATATATATATATATATATCAGGATCTTTACAACACAAGGTGCTTGCCAAAGGATAAAATGTAAAAAGGAAAGGTGAAGATCACCATGACTCTTGCATAATGTATAAGACAAAAGTAAAATATAGGCCCTTCGTAGAGGGAAGCATAGGTTGTCATGTGCTTTTATGGTTGGATGCACGGAATCCTAATGCAAAAGAGCGTCACTTTATATTGCCACTTGTGATACGGACCTTTATTATGCACTTCGTCGCTTTTATTGCTTCCATATCACAAGATTGTATAAAGCTTATTTTATCCACACTAATAAGTCATATATATTTAGAGAGCAATTTTTATTTCATGCAACATGACAACTTACTTGAAGGATCTTACTCAATCCATAGTAGGTATGGTGGACTCTCATGGCAAAACTGGGTTTAAGGATATTTGGAAGCACAAGTAGTATCTATACCTTGTGCAAGGAATTTGGCTAGCATGAGGGGGAAAGGCAAGCTCAACATGTTGGATGATCCATGACAATATACTTTATTTCGGATATAAGAAAACATAACCCATCACGTTGTCTTCCTTGTCCAACATCAACTCTTTAGCATGTCATATTTTGATGAGTGCTCACAATCATAAAATATGTCCAAGATAGTATATTTATATGTGAGAACCTCTCTTTATTTATTACTTCCTATTAATTGCAATGATGACCAAAAATATGTTTGTCATCCCTCAAAAACTTTTATTCATCATACTCTTTATATGTGAAGTCATTACTCTCCATAAGATCCATATGATCTCTTATTTCTTTTTATTCTTTCTTTTTCTTTTATTCCCTCAAGATCATAGCAAGATAGCAAAGCCCTTGACTCAACACTAATCTTTATTATATATAGCTCGCAGACTCGATTGCATAGAGGGATCATAAAGCAAAACTCAAAACTAGATCATACCAAAACTTTATTCTACTAGATCAAGATATTACTAAAAAGATCGAACTAAGTAAAACGGTAAAGATAGGGGTGTGATGGTGATACGATACCGGGGCACCTCCCCCAAGCTTGGCAGTTGCCAAGGGGGTGCCCATACGCATGTGATTATGTCCCCCTCGGAGGTGGTGATGACGGAGTTGTTGATGATGTAGGCTTTTCGACCGTCTTCCAATGCATAGGCTCACCATCATAGAAAGATGATCGAGTCTCCGGTATCCTCAAATCTGCAGCCAAACTCATCCTCTAGAATCTATATTCATACTCACAGTTTTAGTTTTGCAGGTCATAGATTTGGGCTTGGAGGTGCTCGATTTTCTCATGAAGCTTGAATATGGTCTCCCCAATGTTCTTGGCGTCCAACTAGTGGTTGTTGGTGAATTCCACGATCATCATTTGGTTGGCATTGAGTCCACGTTCCACCATCCCTTGGCACTTGAAAACTTGTTGTTCCATTGCTTCGAGTCTTGTCTCCATGCTTCCGGTCCTCCTTGGTCCCTCAACATCGCGGATGTGCAGCACCCCCTCACGCATCTCAATGGTTTGAGGGTATTGCAGCACCTTCGCGAGGTAGGGGTTGATGACCTTCTCGAAGAACTTGTCCTTGGGGGCGCTTGAAGACGTCATGGTGATCTAGATCTGTCAGAAAAATAGCTTGAAACAAAGACAGAGGATATTTGCATGATACGGTGGTCAAAACTTTGAAGTGATACCGAATCTCAATATGCTTCATCTTGAAGTGTTACACCGGGTTGAGAGAGATCTTGATGGCACTTTCATTGTCACCCAAAGAGGCACTTCATCACAAGTGACACCGTAATCCTTCAAAGTTTGCCTCATCCATAGAAGTTGAGCACAACAACTACTGGCAGCCACATACTCCGCTTCGGTGGACGAAAGAGATACACAACTTTGCTTCTTAGAAGACCAACTCACTAAAGAGTAACCAAGCAATTGGCACCCTCCGAAGGTGGACTTCCTATCCACTTTGTCTCCTGCCCAATCTGAGTCTGTATAGACCAAAAGATCAAAGTTGGCTCCTCTTGGGTACCATAAGCCAAAGTTTGGGGTATGAGCCAAATATAGTTGGCACACAAACAACTCCCCTTTGACCTTCTTAGGAAAAAGTGTGGGGTCGATTTTCCCAATTTCGAACCCACGATCTTGTAACAACACAGTAAGATGCTCATACCATGCATGTGGGGCTTGTTTAAGGCCATAGAGCGCCTTGTTGAGTTGGCACACATGATCGGGGAAATAGGGATCCTCGAACCTCGGGGGTTGTTTGACATACACGAACTCATTAATGGGACCATTAAGAAAAGCACTCTTCACATCCATTTGTTGCAACTTGAAGTTATGATGAGAAGCATAAGCAATCAACAAACGAATAGATTCAAGGCGAGCAACGGGAGCAAAGGTTTCACCGTAGTCGATACCCTCGACTTGGGAGTAGCCTTGTGCCACCAAGCGAGCCTTGTTGCGAACAATGATCCCATGAGCATCTTGCTTGTTCTTGAATATCCACTTGGTTCCAATGACATTATGATTCCCGGTCGGCCTTGGCACTAATTTCCACACTTGGTTGTGCTCAAAGTTGTTGAGTTCTTCATGCATGGCATTGAGCCAATCCGGATCCTCGAGTGCCTCATAAACCTTTTGGGGTTCGACACAAGAAACAAAAGCATGATGTTCACAATAGTTTGCTAATTGTCTACGAGTGCTTACCCCCTTTCTTAGGCTTCCAACCACATTCTCCATGAGATGACCTTTGGTAGTGAGCTTGGAAGCGATCTTCGCGGCACGATGCTCTAATTCCTCCTCGGATGTGAAAAGAGGAGGGGTAACTTGATCATCTAGAGCGCCGTCTTGAGCTTGTTCTTGATCTTGAGCTTGCTCTTGATCTTGAACTTGCTCGAAAGGGAGAACTTGACCTTGGGCATCACTTGGTGGTTCACCACCATCTTGAGGTTGATCTTGCCCTTGATCTTGTTCACGAGGTTGAGGGCCTTCACTTTGTTCTTCGGAAGCGTGTGGGTCTTGGGTTGGTGATGGCTCCACTTGAGTGGAGCATTGTCCTTCTCCTTCAGCCACAAGGGGTTCCTCAATGGGTAGGATATGACCAACACCCATTCTTCTTATGGCTTGGGGAGGAATTTCATCACCTACATCACAAGTACCACTTTGCTCCACTTGGGAGCGGTTATTCTCGTCAAACTCCATGTTATACATCTCCTCAATGAGTCTGGTGGACTTCCTGAGGACACGTAAGCATGAGATTTTGTAGCATAACCAACAAATATGCCCTCATGAGCTCTAGCCTCAAATTTAGACAAATGAACACCTTTCTTGAGAATGAAACACTTACACCCGAACACCCGGAAGTACTTGAGTTTGGGCTTGTTACCGGTGAGTATTTCATAAGGAGTCTTGTTCAAGCCTTTGCGGAGATAGAGCCGATTGGATGCATGACATGCTATGTTGATGGCTTCGGCCCAAAATTTGTAAGGAGACTTGAACTCCGCCATCATGGTCCTTGCCGCATCCATCAACGTCCGGTTCTTCCTCTCCGCGACACCATTTTTTGAGGGGTGTATGGTGCCGAATATAGATGCTTGATCCCCTCATCACTAAGAAACTCATCCAAGGTGTAGTTCTTGAACTCAGTGCCATTGTCACTCCTTATTGTCAAGATCTTTGCATCATGTTGACGTTGAGCTTCATTTGCAAAGTCGATGATGGTTTGTTGAGTCTCACTCTTCCTCTTGAAGATATATACCCAAGTGTATATTGAATAATCATCCACAATCACCAAGCAATACTTTCTACCCCCAAGACTATCAAAGGATGGAGGCCCAAAGAGATCCATGTGAAGGAGCTCCAAGGGTCTCTTCGAGTAGATGATAGTCGTGGGAAGGTGAGCCTTCTCATGTAGCTTTCCTTTGATACAAGCACTGCAAGCACGATCTTTGGCAAAACTAACATTTGTTAGTCCATGGACATGGTCCCCCTTGAGAAGACTTTGCAAATATCTCATATTGACGTGGGCTAAACAACGATGCCAAAGCCATCCCACATCAACTTTAGCCATTAGGCATGTCGCGGTCTTAGTGGGTCGCTCTAAAAAGTTAATCACATAAATACCATTCTCGACATGCCCAACAAAGGCTACTTTAAAAGTCTTGCTCCACAAGAGGTCCACAGTATCAATATCAAAGAATGTGGCGAAGCCCATGAGTGCAAGTTGACGAATGGAAAGTAGATTGTAAGCGAGGGACTCAACAAGCATGACTTTCTCGATCGTGAGATCTTGAGAAATGACAACCTTGCCAAGACCCAATACCTTAGAAGACGAGGCATGACCCCACTCGATGTTGGTGGGCATAGAAGGGATCTTGTGCACATCCACCACCAAGTACTTGCTTCTGGTCATATGATTTGTGGCTCCACTATCGAGCAACCATGATCCCCCACCGGAAGCAAACACCTACAAGAGATCAATGCTTGGTTTTAGGTACCCATTTTGTAATGGGTCCTTTGATGTTAGTAACAAGGGCCTTAGGAACCCAAATAGACCATTCAATGTACTCATAAGGAGAACCAACAAATTTAGCATAAACATGCCCATCACTAGCACGGCACAACACATAAGAAGGGTTAAAGTCGCCGGCTTTGTTGGAAGGGGTGGCATTGCCCTTTTTGACATCACCACCCTTCACATTGCTCTTATTCTACTTAGGAGCACCCTCTCCCTCCTTCACAAAAGTTTGCTTGAGAGAGGGAGGTTGTTTGGTCTTGTCGTTCTTCTTCTTGTTCTTGGACTCCCTCCTTGGCCACAACTTCCTTTTGATTGCTCAAAAGGTCATTGTGGTTCTTCTCACCTTGTATACACATCACAAGGCCTATCTCAAGTTGCTCCTTCAACTTGGCATTCTCCTCCACAAGATGCACATGCTCACAACACGGGTTAGTAGCATTTGCATTATCAATTAATACCATATGAGGAACGGTGGTTTTCTCCTTGGTTAGCTTCACTTGGAGTTGATCATGAGACTCCTTGAGGCTACCATGAGCACCCTTCAAGAACTTGTGGGCCTTGTCGAGTATATCAAACTCCTCCTCGAGTCTAGCATGGTGAACCCCAAGTTTAGCCTTCTCAGAATTTAGCACACGAGATACAACAAGAGCATGATCAAGATCTTTCTTTAATTTAGCATGGTCATCATTGTGTGACTCCTCAAGAGCCAAATGATGCACACGCTCTTCCTCAAGAGCATTAGAGAGATCCGATATCTCATCGGCATAGTCACGACTATGACCTTCCATCTTAGAGATGGTTTCTTCATGAGCCTCGATCATGTCATTGGCTTCACCAAGTTGTTCCAAGAGAGCAACGAAGTGCTTCTTGGATTTGCCCTTGAGCTTACTCATAAAAGACTCAAATTCATGTAGTTCTTCATTAGACCCCTCACGTTCATTAATGCAATCCATCAAGGAGGGATTAGTAAAGATGGTGGTTTTGATGTTGGGGGTTACCTTGTTGGTGGCTTTAGCCATGAGGCACTTGGCGGAGATGTTCTCGTTGGGTGAGTCGAAGAGGGACACCCGTGGAGTTGTGGCAATGGCAACGGAGGCCATGGCCATGGCTTCACTATCTTCATCATCATCATCATCCTTATGGTATTCTTCTTGAACCATCAACCCTCTAGTTGGAGTCTTCTTGGTGAAGTTGTTCTTGTTGGGGAAAGACTTGGCTTTGTCTTTTCGGATGATCTTGCCACCATTGTCTTCCCTATTCTCGTAAGGGTACTCCACAACAAAATGGCTCACATTGCCGCAATTGTACCATGTTCTCACACATTGATTTCCCTTGAAGCTACTTGAGTTATTCTTATTGAAGTTTGGCCTTGTTTTCTTCTTGCTCCAAAATTGCCTTGAAGCAAGAACCATGTGCTCATGATAATCATACTTAGTATCTTCGGGGTTTCTCTCCTCTTCTTCTTCATCATCCTATTCTTCCACACAAACCTTGACCTTCAAGGCAAGGTTGGGCTTCTTTGCTCTTTCATACCGCAACACCGCATTGTCGGTGGTCTTGTCCAAGATCCTCATTGCCACAAACTCATCCATCACTTCACTTGAGGACAAAGTGTGGAAGTCCGGCCTTTGACGTATGACAGAGGACATGGCTTTGTGGTAGGGCATCATGGCCTCAAGGAACTTGCACTTGATCCAATTGTCATCCGTATCCTTGCTCCCATGATCTCGGAGTGAGACCGCGAGAGTGTTAGTCTCCGGTAAAGCTCTCGAGGTTCTTCATCGTCATTCATTGCAAACCCATCGGCTTCATCTTGCACCACTTCATAGTTTGAGCGTTGAATGCTTGCACTTCCCTTGTAGAGGGAAACAACATGGTGCCATGCTTCCTTCGCCACGGTGAAGGGTCGGAGTGTTGGGGAACGTAGTAATTTCAAAAATTTCCCTACGCACACGCAAGATCATGGTGATGCATAGCAACGAGAGGGGAGAGTGTTGTCTACGTACCCTCGTAGACCCGAAGCGGAAGCGATCACAACGTAGAGGAAGTAGTCGTACGTTCTCCTCGCGATCCGACCGATCCCGGCGCCATTACTCCGGCGCCCGAGTTCTTGACACACGTGCAGCTCGATGTCGCCCCTCGTACTCGATCCAGCCGAGTGTCGAGGGAGAGTTTCACAAGACGACGGCGTGGTGACGATCTTGATGTTTCACGGCGCAGGGCTTCGCCTAAGCTTCGGACGGTATAACCGAGGTGGAATATGGTGGAGGGGGCACCGACACGGCTAAGGAACGATCTAAAGATCAACTTGTGTGTTCAAGGTGCCCCCTGCCCCGTATATAAAGGAGCAAGGAGGGAGGGGCGGCGGCCAAGGGGAGCGCGCCAGGAGTCCTACTCCTCCGGAGTAGGATTCCCCCAATCCTAGTTGGACTAGGATTCCTGAGGGGTAAAGAGAGAGAGGGGGTCGGCCCTTCTCCTAGTCCTAGTAGGACTAGGGAAGGGGGGCGGCGCGCCCACCCAGGGCTGGCCCTTCTCCTTTCCACTAAGGCCCATCGAGGCCCATTTACCTCCCGGGGTTCCGGTAACCTCCCTACTCGATTCCGTTTTCGCCGCCGAACCATTCCAACTCCAAACTTAGGCTTCCAATATATCAATCTTTATGTCTCGACCATTCCGAGACTCCTCGTCATGTCCGTGATCACATCCGGGACTCCGAACTTCTTCGGTACATCAAAATATATAAACTCATAATAACTGTCATCGAAACCTAAAGCGTGCGGACCCTACGGTTCGAGAACAATGCAGACATGACCTAGAACTATTCACGGTCAATAACCAACAGCGGGACCTGGATGCCCATATTGGTTCCTACATATTCTACGAAGATCTTTATCGGTCAGACCGCATAACAACATACGTTGTTCCTTTGTCATCGGTATGTTACTTGCCCGAGATTCGATCGTCGGTATCCAATACCTAGTTCAATCTCGTTACCGGCAAGTCTCTTTACTCGTTCCGTAATACATCATCTCACAACTAACTCATTAGTTGTAGTGCTTGCAAGGCTTCAGTGATGTGCATTACCGAGAGGGCCCAGAGATACCTCTCCGACAATCGGAGTGACAAAACCTAATCTCGAAATACGCCAACCCAACATCTGCCTTTGGAGACACCTGTAGTACTCCTTTATAATCACCCAGTTACGTTGTGACGTTTGGTAGTACCCAAAGTGTTCCTCCGGTAAACGGGAGTTGCATAATCTCATAGTTACAGGAACATGTATATGTCATGGATAAAAGCAGTAGCAACATACTAAACGATCGTGTGCTAAGCTAATGGAATGGGTCATGTCAATCGATCATTCTACTAATGATGTGACCTTGTTAATCAAATAACAACTCTTTTGTTCATGGTCGAAACATAACCATCTTTGATTAACAAGCTAGTCTAGTAGAGGCATACTAGTGACATCTTGTTTTGTCTATGCATTCACACATGTATCATGTTTCCGGTTAATACAATTCTAGCATGAATGATAAACATTTATCATGAAATAAGGAAATAAATAATAACTTTATTATTGCCTCTAGGGCATATTTCCTTCAGCTCCCACTTGCACTAGAGTCAATAATCTAGATTACATAGTAATGATTCTAACACCCATGGAGTCTTGGTGCTGATCATGTTTTGCTCGTGGAAGAGGCTTAGTCAACGGTCTCGCAACATTCAGATCCGTGTGTATCTTGCAAATCTCTATGTCTCCCACCTGGACTAAGTCCCGGATGGAATTGAAGCGTCTCTTGATGTGCTTGGTCCTCTTGTGAAATCTGGATTCCTTCGCTAAGGCAATTGCTCCAGTATTGTCACAGAAGATTTTCATTGGACCCGATGCACTAGGTATGACACCTAGATCGGATATGAACTCCTTCATCCGCACTCCTTCATTAGCTGCTTCGGCTGCTATGTATTCCGCTTCACATGTAGATCCCGCCACGACGCTTTGTTTAGAACTGCACCAACCGACAGCTCCTCCGCTTAGTGTAAATACGTATCCGGTCTGCGATTTAGAATCGTCTCGGATCGGTGTCAAAGCTTGCATCAACGTAACTGCCACGATGAGCTCTTTGTCACCTCCATATACGAGAAACATATCCTTAGTCCTTTTCGTATTTCAGATGTTCTTGACCGCTGTCCATGATCCACTCTGGATTACTTTGGTACCTCCTGCTAGGCTTATAGCAAGGCACACATCAGTCTGGTACACAGCATTGCATACATGATAGAGCCTATGGCTGAAGCATAGGAACATCTTTCATTTTCTCTCTATCTTCTGCAGTGGTCGGGCATTGAGTCTTACTCAATCTCACACCTTGTAACACAGCAAGAACCCTTTCTTTGCTTGATCCATTTTGAACTTCTTCAAAATTTTGTCAAGGTATGTGCTTTGTGAAAGTCCAATTAGGCGCCTTGATCTATCTCTATAGATCTTAATGCCCAATATGTAAGCAGCTTCACCGAGGTCTTTCATTGAAAACTCTTATTCAAGTATCCCTTTATGCTATCCAGAATTCTATATCATTTCCGATCAGCAATATGTCATCCACATATAATATCGAAATGCTCTGAGCTCCCACTCACTTTCTTGTAAATACAGCTTCTCCAAAAGTCTGTACAAACCCAAATGCTTTGATCACACTATCAAAGCGTTTATTCCAACTCCGAGATGCTTGCACCAGTCCATAGATGGATCGCTGGAGCTTGCACACTTTGTTAGCTCCCTTTGGATCGATAAAACCTTCGGTTGCATCATATACAACTCTTCTTCCGTAAATCCATTCAGAATGCGTCTTTACATCCATTTGCCAAATTTCATAATCATGAAACGCGCAATTGCTAACATGATTCGGACGGACTTAAGCATCGCTCGGGTGAGAAGGTCTCATCGTAGTCAATCCCTTGAACTTGCCGAAAACCTTTATGACAAAGTCGAGCTTTATAGACGATAACATTACCGTCGGCGTCGGTCTTCTTCTTGAAGATCCACTTGTTTTCTATTGCTTGCCGACCCTCGGGCAAGTCAACCAAAGTCCATACTTTGTTTTCATACATGGATCCCATCTCAGATTTCATGGCCTCAAGCCATTTTGCGAATCTGGGCTCACCATCGCTTCTTCATAGTTCGTAGGTTCATCATGATCTAGTAGCATGATTTCCGAACAGGATTACCGCACCACTCAGTGCGGATCTTACTCTGTTGATCTACGAGGTTCTTCAGTAACTTGATCTGAAGTTTCATGATCAACATCATCAACTTCCTCACTACTTGGTGTAGGTGTCTTAGAAACTATTTTCTGCGACGAACTACTTTCAAGTAAGGGAGAAGGTACTATTACCTCATCAAGTTCCACTTTCCTCCCACTCACTTCTTTCGAGAGAAACTCCTTCTCTAGAAAGGATCCATTCTTAGCAACGAATGTCTTGCCTTCGGATCTGTGATAGAAGGTGTACCCAACTGTCTCCTTTGGGTATCCTATGAAGACACATTTCTCCGATTTGGGTTCGAGCTTATCAGGTTGAAGCTTTTTCACATAAGCATCGCATCCCCAAACTTTAAGAAACGACAACTTTGGTTTCTTGCTAAACCACAGTTCATAAGGTGTCGCTCAACGGATTTCGACGGTGTTCTATTCAGTGTGAATGTGGCCGTCTCTAGAGCATAACCCCAAAACGATAGCGGTAAATCAGAAGAGACATCATAGATCGTACCATATCTAGTAAAGTACGATTCGACGTTCGGACACACCATTACGTTGTGGTGTTCCGGTGGCGTAAGTTGCAAAACTATTCCGCATTGTTTCAAATGTAGACCAAACTCAGAACTCAAATATTCACCTCCACGATCGATCGTAGAAACTTAATTTTCTTGTTACGATGATTTTCAACTTCACTCTGAAATTCTTTGAACTTTTCAAACGTTTCAGACTTATGTTTCATTAAGTAGATATACCCATATCTTCTTAAGTCATCTGTTAAGGTGAGAAAATAACGATATCCGCCACGAGCCTCAACATTCATTGGACCACATACATCTGTATGTATGATTTCCAACAAATCTGTTGCTCTCTCCATAGTACCGGAGAACGGTGTTCTAGTCATCTTGCCCAAGAGGCACGGTTCGCAAGTGCCAAGTGATTCATAATCAAGTGACTCCAAAAGTCCATCAGCATGGAGTTTCTTCATGCGCTTTACACCGATATGACCTAAACGGCAGTGCCACAAATAAGTTGCACTATCATTATCAACTCTGCATCTTTTGGTTTCAACATTATGAATATGTGTATCACTACTATCGAGATTCATCAAAAATAGACCATTCCTCAAGGGTGCATGACCATAAAAGATATTACTCATATAAATAGAACAACCATTATTCTCTGATTTAAATGAATAACCGTCTCGCATCAAACAAGATCCAGATATAATGTTCATGCTCAACGCAGCACCAAATAACAATTATTTAGGTCTAAAACTAATCCCGAAGGTAGATGTAGAGGTAGCGTGCCGATCGCGATCACATCGACTTTGGAACCATTTCCACGCGCGATCGTCACCTCGTCCTTTGCCGAGTTCGCAATCAGTAGTCCTGTTTGAGTTGCAAATATTAGCAAGAACCAGATCAAATACCAGTGCTACTACGAGCTCTAGTAAGGTACACAT
The DNA here is from genome assembly GCA_021437245.1 of Aegilops speltoides. Lineage (NCBI taxonomy): Eukaryota > Viridiplantae > Streptophyta > Magnoliopsida > Poales > Poaceae > Aegilops > Aegilops speltoides. The sequence continues at coordinate 84,677,361 of CM038146.1, read as the reverse complement.
CAATAACATGTATATCACATATACCTTTGTTCACCTTGCCATCCTTCTTATCCGCCAAATACTTGGGGCAGTTCCGCTTCAAAGGACCAGTCTCGCTTGCGAGAAGCACTCGGTTTCAGGTTTAGGGCCGACTTGGGTTTCTTCTCTGAGCAGAACTTGCTTGCTGTTCTTCTTGAGATTCCCTTCTTCTTCCCTTTGCCTTTCTTCTTGAAACTAGTGGTCTTATTGACCATCAACACTTGATGCTCCTTCTTGATTTCTACCTCCGCAGCCTTTAGCATTGCGAAGAGCTCGGTATAGTCTTTACTAACCCTTGCATATTATAGTTCATCACGAAGCCTTTGTAGCTTGGTGGCGGTGATTGAAGAATTCATCAATGACACAATCATCCGGAAGATTAACTCCCAATTGTGTCAAGTGATTGTAGTACCCGGACATTCTCGAGTATATGCTCACTAACGTAACTATTCTCCTCCATCTTGCAGCTGTAGAACTTATTGGAGACTTCATATCTCTCAATCCGGGCATTCTGTTGGAATATTAACTTCAACTCTGGAACATCTCATATGCTCCATGACGCTCAAAACGTCGTTGAAGTCCCGGTTCTAAGCCGTAAAGCATGGCACATCGAACTATAGAGTAGTCATCACTTTGCTCGCCAGACGCTCATAACATCTGCAGTTGCATTAGCAAGAGCACGGCACCTAGCGGTGCATCCAGACGTAACTCTTACAGTGCAGCAATGAGGATGATCCTCAAATTACGGACCCATCCGTGTAATTGCTACCATCATCTTTCAACTTTGCTTTCTCAAGGAACGCATTAAAATTCAACGGAACAACAAAGACGAGCCATCTATCTACAATCAAACATAAACAAGCAAGATACTATCGGTACTAAGTTCATGATAAATTTAAGTTCAATTAATCATATTACTTAAGAACTCCCACTTAGAAAAACATCTCTCTAGTCATCTAAGTGATCACGTGATCCAAATCAACTAAACCATAACCGATCATCACGTGAAATGGAGTAGTTTCAATGGTGAACATCTTATGTTGATCATATCTACTATATGATTCACGCCGACCTTTCGGTCTCCGTGTTCCGAGGCCATATCTGCATATGCTAGGCTCGTCAAGTATAACCCGAGTATTCTGCGTGTGCAAAACTGGCTTGCACCCGTTGTAGATGGACGAGAGCTTATCACACCCGATCATCACGTGGTGTCTGGGCACGACGAACTTTGGCAACGGTGCATACTCGGGGAGAACACTTCTTGATAATTTAGTGAGAGATCATCTTATAATGCTACCGTCAATCCAAGCAAGATAAGATGCATAAAAGGATAAACATCACATGCAAATCAATATAAGTGATATGATATGGTCATCATCATCTTGTGCTTCACGATCTCCATCTTGCAGCACCACCATGATCACCATCGTCACCGGCGCGACACCTTGATCTTCATCGTAGCATCGTTGTCGTCTCGCCAAACTTATGCTTCTACGACTATCGCTACCGCTTAGTGATAAAGTAAAGCATTACGAAGCGATGCATTTCATACAATAAAGCGACAACCATATGGCTCCTGCCAGTTGCCGATAACTTCGGTTACAAAACATGATCATCTCATACAATAAAATATAGCATCACGTCTTGACCATATCACATCACAACATGCCCTGCAAAAACAAGTTAGACGTCCTCTACTTTGTTGTTGCAAATTTTACGTGGCTGCTACGGGCTTAAGCAAGATCCAGTCTCACCTCGCATCAAAACCACAACGATACTTCACAAATAGACTCCGCTTTTAACCTTCTCAAGGACCGGCGAGCTACACTTTTCAGTTCAACTAAAGTGAGAGAGACAGCACCCACCAGTCACCTTTAAGCAACGAGTGCTCGTAGCGGTGAAACCAGTCTCGCGTAAGCGTACGCGTAATGTCGGTCCGGGCCGCTTCATCTCACAATACCGCTGAACCAAAGTATGACATGCTGGTAGGTAGTATGACTTGTATCGCCCACAACTCACTTGTGTTCTACTCGTGCAAAACATCAAACCATAGAAAAAACCTGGCTCGGATGCCACTGTTGGGGAACGAGTAATTTCAAAAATTTCCCTACGCACACGCAAGATCATGGTGATGCATAGCAACGAGAGGGAGAGTGTTGTCTACGCACCCTCGTGAGACCCGGCGAAGCGATCACAACGTAGAGGAAGTAGTCGACGTTCTCCTCGCGATCCGACCGATCCCGGCGCCGTTACTCCGGCGCCCCGAGTTCTTGACACACGTACAGCTCGATGTCGCCCTCGTACTCTGATCCAGCCGAGTGTCGAGGAGAGTTTCACAAGACCTGACGGCGTGGTGGCGATCTTGATGTTTCACCGCGCAGGGCTTCGCTTAAGCTTCGACGGTATAACCGAGGTGGAATATGGTGGAGGGGGGCACCGCACACGGCTAAGGAACGATCTAAAGATCAACTTGTGTGTTCTAAGGTGCCCCCCTGCCCCCATATATAAAGGAGCAAGGGGGGAGGGGGCCGGCGGCCAAGGGGAGGCGTGCCAGGGAGTCCTACTCCCTCTGGGTAGGATTCCCCCAATCCTAGTTGGACTAGGATTCCTGGAGGGGAAAGAGAGAGGGGGGCGGCCCTTCTCCTAGTCCTAGTAGGACTAGGGAAGGGGGGCGCGCCCACCTAGGGCTGGCCCCTTCTCCTTTCCACTAAGGCCCATCGAGGCCCATTTACCTCCCGGGGGGTTCCGGTAACCTCCCGGTACTCCGGTAAATTCCCGTTTTCGCCCGGAACCAATCCGAACTCCAAACTTAGGCTTCCAATATATCAATCTTTATGTCTCGACCATTCCGAGACTCCTCGTCATGTCCGTGATCACATCCGGGACTCCGAACTTCTTCGGTACATCAAAATATATAAACTCATAATAACTGTCATCGAAACCTAAAGCGTGCGGACCCTACGGTTCGAGAACAATGCAGACATGACCTAGAACTATTCACGGTCAATAACCAACAGCGGGACCTGGATGCCCATATTGGTTCCTACATATTCTACGAAGATCTTTATCGGTCGACCGCATAACAACATCGTTGTTCCTTTGTCATCGGTATGTTACTTGCCCGAGATTCGATCGTCGGTATCCAATACCTAGTTCAATCTCGTTACCGGCAAGTCTCTTTACTCGTTCCGTAATACATCATCTCACAACTAACTCATTAGTTGTAGTGCTTGCAAGGCTTCAGTGATGTGCATTACCGAGAGGGCCTAGAGATACCTCTCCGACAATCGGAGTGACAAAACCTAATCTCGAAATACGCCAACCCAACATCTGCCTTTGGAGACACCTGTAGTACTCCTTTATAATCACCCAGTTACGTTGTGACGTTTGGTAGTACCCAAAGTGTTCCTCCGGTAAACGGGAGTTGCATAATCTCATAGTTACAGGAACATGTATATGTCATGGATAAAAGCAGTAGCAACATACTAAACGATCGTGTGCTAAGCTAATGGAATGGGTCATGTCAATCAGATCATTCTACTAATGATGTGACCTTGTTAATCAAATAACAACTCTTTTGTTCATGGTCAGGAAACATAACCATCTTTGATTAACAAGCTAGTCTAGTAGAGGCATACTAGTGACATCTTGTTTTGTCTATGCATTCACACATGTATCATGTTTCCGGGTAATACAATTCTAGCATGAATGATAAACATTTATCATGAAATAAGGAAATAAATAATAACTTTATTATTGCCTCTAGGGCATATTTCCTTCACGGAGATGAGCAATATCTTTGGTGAATGGCATCTTGGAGGATGAAGAGAACATTCTCATTGAATTGATTATCCACGGCTTCTCTTGGGGTGAAGCTGCTTCGGCCGTGCGGATAGAAACCTTCTTCAATGATTCTCCAAAGATTAGTGTTAACATGATTTAAATGACGCTTAAAGCGATAGACCCAAGCATCAAAGTCCTCATTCTTCACAATCTTGGGAGGAGACCCCGCATGATTTAGATGCGTGGAGGGAACTGGTCCTCCATAAGTGAGAGGTGGTTCAACATGAGAATAGATGCCATTACCACTTTTACCACTAGGCAAAGGAACCTTTTCACTAGAAGCTTCCCCCATATCGGAGTTGGCATCCGCCACCTTGTTAGTGGGAGCAACCACTTCCAAAGGTGCGGTGGATAATTTATGACCATCAAGAAACTCTTTGAACATGCCTTTGACCTCGGTCGTCATGGAGGTTTTCAATGTGTCCAAAGCCACATTGAATTCCTCACATGAGACCGGGGATGCCCCATCGGTCGTATACGAGGACAAAATCACACCGGGGTGCTCCTCCTCGCCGTCTACGGTGTCAACCATACTCTTTGGACGGCAAAGTCCTTAATAAAGAGAAGAGGCTCTAATACCAATTGAAAGGATCGATATAGTTGACTAGAGGAGGGTGAATGGGCAACTAACAATTTTTAGCTTTTCTTTACCAAATTAAACTTTGCATCAGAGTAGGTTGTCTAGATATGCAACTAGGTGAGCAACCTATATGATGCAACAACAATAAGCACACAAGCAAGCAAAGGATAGAACACAATATATCTTGCACAAGTAAAGGTAAGAGGTAACCAAGAGTGGAACGGATGAAGATGAGGATGTGTTACCGAAGTTCCTTCCCTTTGAGGGGAAGTACGTCTCCGTTGGAGCGGTGTGGAGGAACAATGCTCCCCAAGAAGCCACTAGGGCCACCGTATTCTCCTCATGCCCTCACACAATGCGAGATGCCGTGATTCCACTATTGGTGCTCTTGAAGGCGGTGACCGAACCTTTACAAACAAGGTTGGGGAAATCTCCACAACTTAATTGGAGGCTCCCAACGACACCATGAAGCTTCACCAGAATGGACTATGGGTCATGTGAAAGTGTAGATCGGGGCCTTCTCAACCAATCCCTAGACAATCAACAAGTTTAGGGCGAAAATGGAGCCAAAGGAAAGAAGGTGCATAGACACGGTGACACTAGGAGTCCTTTGAACAGCGACACTAGGAGTCCTTCATTTTGCAGAGACACGGTGAGACGGAGGAAGCTCCAAAGAGCCAAAGGAAAGAACGTGAGATTCCACCAAACCTTTCCAACGTGGACACCCTCTTAATAGTACGGCTTTCCTATGACTCAAATCCACCGAAAATAAATGTAGAGAAATGCCATCTTCAATAGTCTTCGAGGGGCATCAAATCGTATTTTGTTCAGACATGATATATCTGAAAAGCTCAGTGCACATGATTAGTCCATAAACGCATTGTCATCAATCACCAAAACTACTAAGGGATAAATATGCCCTTACACATAGGGAATTACTTTCATTCTCTTTCTATCTTCTGCCGTGGTCGGGCTTTGAGTCCTACTCAACTTTACACCTTGTAACATAGGTAAGAACCTTTTTCTTTGACTGATCCATTTTGAACTTTTTCAAAAACTTTATCAAGGTATGTGCTTTGTGAAAGTCCAATTAAGCGTCTTGATCTATCTCTATAGATCTTGATGCCCAATATGTAAGCAGCTTCACTGAGGTCTTTCATCGAAAAACTCTTATTCAAATATCCTTTTATGCTATCTAGAAATTCTATATCATTTCCAATCAACAATATGTCATCTACATATAATATTAGAAATGCTACAGAGCTCCCACTCACTTTCTTGTAAATACAGGCTTCTCCAAAAGTCTGTATAAAACCATATGCTTTGATCACACTATCAAAGCGTTTATTCCAACTCCGAGAGGCTTGCACCAGTCCATAAATGGATCGCTGGAGCTTGCACACTTTGTTAGCACCCTTTGGATCGACAAAACCCTCTGGTTGCATCATATACAACTCTTCTTCCAGAAATCCATTCAGGAATGCAGTTTTGACATCCATCTGGCAAATTTCATAACCATAAAATGCGGCAATTGCTAAAATGATTCGGACAGACTTAAGCATCGCTACGGGTGAGAAAGTCTCATCGTAGTCAACTCCTTGAACTTGTCGAAAACCTTTTGCGACAAGTCGAGCTTTGTAAATAGTAACATTACCATCAGCGTCAGTCTTCTTCTTGAAGATTCATTTATTTTCTACGGCTTGCTGATCATCGGGCAAATCCACCAAAATCCATACTTCGTTCTCATACATGGATCCCATCTCAGATTTCATGGCCTCAAGCCATTTCGCGGAATCTGGGCTCATCATTGCTTCCTCATAGTTCGTAGGTTCACCATGGTCTAGTAACATGACTTCTAGAACAGGATTACTGTACCACTCTGGTGCAGATCTCACTCTAGAAGATCTACGAGGTTCGGTAGTAACTTGATCTGAAGTTTCATGATCATCATCATTAGCTTCCTCACTAATTGGTGTAGTAATCACTGGAACTGATTTCTGTGATGATCTACTTTCCAATATGGGAGAAGGTACAATTACCTCATCAAGTTCTACTTTCCTCCCACTCACTTCTTTCGAGAGAAACCCTTTTTCTAGTAAGGATCCATTTTTAGCAACAAAGATTTTGTCTTCGGATCTATGATAGAAGGTGTACCCAATAGTTTCCTTTGGGTATCCTATGAAGACGCACTTCTCCGATTTGGTTCGAGCTTATCAAGTTGAAGCTTTTTCACATAAGCATCGCAACCCCAAACTTTAATAAACGACAACTTTGGTTTCTTGCCAAACCATAGTTCATAAGGTATCGTCTCAACGAATTTTGATGGTGCCCTATTTAAAGTGAATGCAATTGTCTCTAATGCATAACCCCAAAACGATAGTGGTAAATCAGTAAGAGACATCATAGATCGCACCATATCCAATAAAGTGCAGTTACGACATTCGGACACACCATTACGCTGTGGTGTTCCAGGTGGCGTGAGCTGTGAAACTATTCCACATTGTTTTTAAATGAAGGCCAAACTCATAACTCAAATATTCTCCTCTACGATCAGATCGTAGAAACTTTTATTTTCTTGTTACGATGATTCTCCACTTCACTCTGAATTCTTTGAACTTTTCAAATGTTACATACTTGTGTTTCATTAAGTAGATATACCCATATCTTCTTAAATCATCTGTGAAGGTAAGAAAATAATGTTACCCGCCACGAGCATCAACACTCATTGGGCCGCATACGTCATTATGTATTATTTCCAATAAGTCACTATCTCGTTCCATTGTTCCGGAGAACAGAGTTTTAGTCATCTTGCCCATAAAGCACGGTTCGCAAGTATCAAATGATTATAATCAAGTGATTCCAAAAGTCCATCTTTATGGAGTTTCTTCATGTGCTTTACAACGATATGACCCAAACGGCAGTGCCACAAATAAGTTGCACTATCATTGTCAACTTTGCATCTTTTGGCATCAATATTATGAATATGTGTATTACCACGATCGAGATTCAATCAACCATCAAGATTGGGTGTTTGACCATAGAAGGTTTTATTCATGTAGCAGAATAACAATTATTCTCTGTCTTAAATGAATAACCCTATTACAATAAACACGATCTAATCATATTCATGCTGATGTAGGGTAGAACCCTAGGTGAAGATCTTTTCACACTTGGAGGGGGAAAATGGAGGGAAACACAAGAGCAACAAGAACACAAGGATGAACACAAAGAGGTAATCACTCCAACAATTCCCAATTACACATCCACTAGAGTAACAACACAAGATCCACAAGTTTCAAACACAATCAAAGGAAAGATACAATGGCAAAGTTCATCCCAAATCCAAAGGAAGAGGGGTCTTGGTGGTAGTAGATAGTCTTCTCCTAATGGAGGTCTTGAAATCCTCAAGGATTCTTCCCTATGGGGTCTTGATCCTCAAAGAGGGAAGGTAATGGAGCAAAGCTCACCAAGATCTCATCTAATACTTTGCTAACCCTAAACATGGCCCTAGGTACGAATTATATAGGCTTGGGGTCGAAGGAGGAGAAGTGGAGCCGAAGTCATCATCATAGCCGTCCATCCTGGGAGGCCCGTGCGCACGGGGTAAGTTGGGCCCGTGCGCACGGGGGTCCCGTGGGCACGGTACAAGCCCGTGCGCACGGGGTGCTCCAGCGTCAACTCCCTGAGTAGCCCGTGGGGACGGGGTTTCTAGGGCCCGTGCGCACGGGGTGGCCTGGAGCTTCCTGTGCTGCTGCTATTGTCCTTCTTCTTGATCCTCGTGGCCTTGGGGTGGTTCTCCTTCTTCTTGGGGATGCTCCTGAGCTCCTTGGTGGTGTTCCTCTTCGTACCTAAGGAGGCATAGCACATTTTGGTGAGGTAGTATACGTGTTCCATTTGGGTTCATATGCAAGTCTAGTAGGAAGGAGTTCACCTCGGTTTCCAAAGCACGTGCTCTAGCTCTTGTCATGGGTCCTTGTGGGGTTGGATATATTGATGTAGAGTCATGGGGATGATGGAAGGATGCTCCACATCATCTCCCCTCCCCTCGAAAGGATCCGACCTCAGATCAAGATCTTCATCACCGTGGAAAGGCGAGAGGTCTTTGACGTTGATGATGTTGCTCACGTTGTACTTGTCTCGTGGGAGTTCAATCTTGTAGGCGTTGTCGTTGTAGCGTGCTAGCACCTTGAATGGTCCATCGGCTCAAGGTAGTAGTTTGGACTTGCGTTTGTTGGGGAAGCGTTCCTTGCGAAGGTGTATCCACACGAGATCGCCTATGTTGAAGATCATGGGTTGCTTGTTGACGTTGAGCTTGGTCACTAGTCGATGTACTTGGCGCTCGATGATGTTTCTTGTATCTTCATGCATCTTCTTGATGTAGCTTGCTCGTTCACTCGCATCCATGTTGGTTCGCTCTTGTAGAGGTAGAGGTAGAATGTCCAATGGGGACAATGGGTTGAAGCCGTAGACGACCTCGAAGGGGGACTTGCCGGTAGTCGAATGTCTTGCGCGGTTGTAGGCGTACTCGGCAATGGGTAGACACGCCTCCCACTCCTTGATGTTCTTCTTGATCAACACGCGAAGTAGAGTGGAGAGAGTCCGGTTCGTCACCTCCGTTTGGTCGTCGGTTTGAGGATGGTATGCGGATGAGAACAAGAGCTTGATTCTGAGCTTGGCGCATAGAGTCTTCCAAAAGTAACTCAAGAACTTGACGTCGCGGTCGGAGACGATTGACTTTGGTACTCCATGGAGGCGCAAGATTTCCCTACAAAAGAGATTTGCAATATGTGAAGCATCGTCTACCTTGTTGCAAGGAATGAAATGTGCCATCTTAGAAAATCGGTCCACAACAACAAACACAGAATCCTTTCCATTTTGAGTTCTAGGCAAACCAAGTACAAAATCCATGCTAATGTCTTCCCAAGGTTGATAAGGAATCAGAAGAGGCATGTAAAGACCATGAGATTGAGCTTTTGACTTAGCTTTGCGGCATGTAGAGCATCTAGTAGTGAAGCGTGAGACGTCACGGAACATCTTGGGCCAAAAGTAGTTCTTGGAGAGCGTGATGAAAGTCTTGTCGCGTCCAAAGTGTCCCATGAGTCCACCTCCATGAGCCTCTTGCAAAAGTAGCAAACGAAGAGAAGACTCGGGAATGCATAGTTTGTTAGCTCTCATAAGATAACCATCCTTGATGTAGTATTGTTCCCAAGATGTATGCATCAAACATTTAGCGTAATGAGATGCAAAAGATGGATCACTATCATACAAATCTTTTATGTGCTCAAAGCCAATAACATTCAACTCAAGTTGGGTGACAAGCGTACATATGCGAGAAAGTGCATCGGCAACTACATTTTCCTTACCCTTAATGTACTTGATCACATATGGGAAAGATTCAGTAAATTCACTCCATTTGGCATGACGCTTGTTCAATTTAGTTTGACCTTTTAAGTACTTAAGCATTTTGTGATCGGTATGTATGACAAACTCATGAGGTCTAAGATAATGTTCCCAAACATGTAGGACACGCAATAAAGCATACAATTCTTTGTCATAGATGGGATAGTTAAGTTGAGCACCGGAGAGTTTTTCACTAAAATATGCAATTACACGTTTTTCTTGCATCAAAACTCCGCCAATTCCGGTACCACTTGCATCACAATGAACCTCAAAAGTTTTGTCAAAATTGGGTAAAGCAAGAGTCAGAGCATGTGTAAGCACAGACTTGAGCTCATCAAAAGCGGTGGATTGCAAAGTTCCCCAAACAAAAGGAGCATTTTTCTTACTCAAAGCATGCAAAGGGGCTGCAATAGTGCTAAAGTTTTTCACAAAGCGACGATAAAAACCTGCAAGACCAAGGAAACTTCGCACTTGTTGCAAATTGGTGGGTTTGGGCCAAGTTTTAATTGCTTCAATTTTAGTTTCATCAACATGGACACCCTTGGAAGAGACAACAAAACCCAAGAAAACCACTTTGTCAACACCAAACGTGCACTTTTTCATGTTTGCATAAAGGCTTTCTTTTCGAAGTGTTTGCAAAACAAGCTTAACATGATCAAGATGTTCTTTCATGGTTTTGCTAAACACAAGAATATCATCGAAGTAAACCACAACAAATATTCCAATGTAAGGTCGAAGGACATGATGCATGAGACGCACAAAAGTACCGGGAGCCTCCGACAAACCCATAGGCATGACTAACCATTCATATAAGCCAAATTTAGTTTTGAAAGAAGTTTTCCATTCATCACCTTCTTGTATGCGGATTTGGTAATAGCCACTTTTAAGATCAATTTTGGAGAAAAAGTTGGCTCCACTAAGTTCATCAAGCATATCATCTAAGCGAGGAATGGGATGCCTATAGCGAACGGTGATAGCATTTATAGGTCTACAATCGGAACACAAGCGGAAACTTCCATCGGGCTTTGGCACAAGTATAACAGGAACGGCACAAGGGCTTAAGCTTTCACGTACATGACCGTTGTCGATTATTTGTTGTACTTGCCGTTGAATCTCCTTGGTTTCTTCGGGATTGACACGGTATGAAGCTTTGTTTGGAAGTGGCGCTCCGGGGATGAGGTCGATTCGGTGCTCGATGCCTCGTAGAGGAGGTAGACCCCGGAGGTAGCTCATCGGGGAAAACATCTTGAAATTCCTGCAAAAGAGATTGAAACACCAAAGGTAGCTCGTGAGTGGTGTTAGTTTTTGTTTCTCCATCCTTTCACATAAGGACAAAGTGCATCACACTCGATGGTTTCTCACACACTTCTCTCATCTCATTTTTGGTGGCGAATAGTATGAGGTTTTTCTCTCTAGGCGAAGAGGCGCTCAAGTGTGTTTTGTTGCTCTCACTCGTATTTTGGTGGCTCTCTTTCTCACTCTTCTCTCTATGGTGGGTGGCTTGCTTGTCGGCTATCACTTGACTAGGAGACATGGGTCGTAGCACATATTCTTTTCCTTTCATCTTGAGGCTATAGTGGTTTGTACGCCCATTGTGGATGGCGCCACGGTCGAATTGCCATGGACGACCAAGAAGGAGATGGCAAACGGTCATTGGGGCCACATCACACTCCAAAGTGTCTTCATATGCACCGATTTTGAAGGAAACTTGGACCGTATGCTCAACTCGTATAGTGCCGGTGTCGCTTAGCCATTGAACCTTGTAGGGGTGCGGGTGCTTTCTCTTGACCAATTGAAGCTTGGAGCATAGTTCTTCACTTGCCAAGTTGTGTCAACTACCTCCATCGATGATGACCTTGACGGATCATCCATTGATGCCGGCCTTTGTGTGGAAGATGTGGCATCATTGGTCTTCTTCTTGTTGATGTTGAAGTGTCAAGACCTTGGAGACAACGAGAGCGGGGCTCGTATCTTCATCACAAAAGACTTGATCATCTTCATCCTCGTTCACGCGCCGGTGCATGGCCACTTGCTCAATAGCTTCCATTTCATCTTCACTCATTGAGTCGTAGGTGCCATTGTCGTTGAGGATCATGGTGCGCTTGTTGGTGCATTGGAAGGACTTATGGCCTCGGCCGCCACATGTGAAACACTTGATTGAACTTGTCTTGATGGTCTCATCGGTCGGAGTAGAGGAAGTAGCACGCGGCTTGTAGTTGCTTGTAGTAGGAGGAGGACGAATTGAACTTGACGAAGGTTTCTTGTATGTTGTCCTGTCGTCGATGCTTGGAGAAGGCTTGGTTGAAGTAGATGTTGGAGGAGTTGTTGAAGCTTGATTTTTGGAGAAGCCGTGTGTCTTGGAGGAGTACTTGGCGTACTTGAAGTCATCTTGCACTTGACGTTCCGCCTTGGTCGCTTGATGTACTAGCTCGATGAGGTTGGAGTAGGGTTGGAAGTCGGCGATCTTCTTGATGGGATGGTTGAGTCCATTCAAGAACTGTGCCATTGTTTGCTCATCATCTTCCTTGACATTGGCTCGAATCATGGCTATCTCCATTTCCTTGTAGTATTCTTCAACACTCTTTGTTCCTTGCTTGAGGAGTTGTAACTTCTTGAAGAGATCACGGTTGTAGTAGGTGGGCACAAATCGTGCTCGCGTGACATCCTTCATTTGAGCCCAAGTGGTGATTGGAGGGTCACCTCTTGCTTCTCGGCGCTCAAGGACTTGTTCCCACCATATGAGCACATAATCTTGGAACTCAAGTGATGCCATTGCGATCTTCTTCTCTTCTTCATAGTTGTGCAAACGAAAGATTTTGTCGACCTTCAATGCCCATGAGAGGTACTCTTCTGGATCATTGCTTCCATTGAACTTGGGCATTGTGAACTTGAGCTTGCCATAGCGTTGCTCTTCATTGTTGTAGCGGTTGCGGTGTCGCTCTTGTCTTGGATGGTGATCGAAATCTCGTTCCTCATGATATTGCTCTTGGTGTGGAGGAGGATCTTGAAGCACTTGTTCTACTTGGTGTCGCTCTTGTTGTGCTTGAGGTTGAGGTGGAGCTTGACGAGCTTGTGGAGGAGCTTGAGAAACTTGACGGTGCACATGTGGTCGATAGTTCCTTTCTTGCATTTCTTCTCGAAGGGCTTCCTCTTGATTGCGCCGTTCGCGATTGCGGTTGGCGATTGCTCGACTTGATTCTTGAAGGGCACGTTCCGCCTCAATAGCTTGTGCTTCTCGTTGTTGTTGTTGAAGACGTTGGGCCTCGGCGTCTTGTTCCTCTTGTTGTAGACGCGCTCGTTCTTCTTCTTCTTGACGACGAAGACATTGTCGTTCTTGAGCTTGAGCGAAAGCGACTTGATTTGGTTGATGACGAGGAACTTGCTCATTGACTTGCTCTTGTGAATGCTTGCTGTGGAGCGAATCTCGACATGCATGACGATCTTGACGCGCGGCTCGTCGAAGAATGGTCGATGACGGTGTACTTGAGCCGGAGAAGGTGTCGTCGGAGTGGTGACTTGAGTGGCTCCGTCTTGAGTAGGAAGAAGTTGAAGGATGTCGGTTGACCAACAAAGCTCGAATCTCGTCCATTCTTGCATCGTTCTCTTGCTTATGCGCGTCGAGCTTGTTGTTGAAGTAGTTGCGTGTACCTTGCTCGGAGAGTTGCAAGTCGGTGGCGAGGTTGTCGATGCGGTCGTTCATTGCTTGTTGCTCTTGATGTAGAGCTCGTTGTGCGCCAAAGAGGTGGCTCTTGGTGACGAAGGATGACATGTCGTCGTCTTGCTCGATGAAGAGTGGGTTGGTAGAAGAACTTGGCCTATCCATCATGAGAAAGTGGTGGTGAGTAGGAAAATGAGAGAACAAAACCAAAGTTACCTTTTCCGAAGGTTGTGGATGTAACAAGTACGATCCCACATGATGTTACAATAGGGGAATTGGTACCGGGAATTGTTTCTCACACCTACAAGTAAATGCTCTATGGAGGAGCTTTGTTAGGAAAGGCACAAATAATTCAAGCAAATGATAGTCAAGATGTTGATAAATTTGAGAAGATTCACAAATGGCAAATAAGACAAATAGATCAACCTCCCAAGATAACACTAGGAACACACACACGGAAGATAAATGGGATCCGCACAACCAAGTGGTGAGCTCGAAGATATGGAAACACGGGAAAAGCTCTTGTCGTACGGATACTAGAGAGACGCTAGCTCGATTGCACTAATGGGCTAGATACGCTAGTGCACCAACCTAATAGAGAATCTACTCGTCTCACTATCCCAAGTATGCTTATGTATGTGGTGACCAAGATGATGCACGAATGCGAAGGCTCGATGCTATTGCTTATAAGCTCTTTGCTTTTCTTCTCTTTTGCTTAAAAGCTTTTTTTCAACTATGCCATGATGCTTGATATGCGAGCCACACAATGAGGTAACAAGTAGTATATGCACGGGATGGACGGAACACTAAATGGTGCACTAAGACGTGGCACGACAATACTCAACAAGCTAGTCTCGATGGGTAAGCTACGCAAAATGGCTCGGGGCTATCAAGTTAATGGCAAGGGGTACAAAGTGTCGTTGAAGTTACTGTCCTTGCTTACGGTCGAAGATGATCTTGTCGAAGCCGAAGTGTTGTTCGAGTCGATGATTGGTGGCGATGATGATACCAAATTGCGCCTAAGTAGCCGAAACACCTTAGGACACAAGAGAAATCGCAACCGAATACTCAACAAACACGTGGAAAGGTGTGGAAAAAGTACAAAAGGTGGTGGTGAAACAAAATGGGAAAAACAGAAAAATGGCCGAAAGTCCCTGGATAGGCCGTGCGCACGGGGTTAGTGAGGCCCGTGTGCACGGGGTCCCGTGTGCATAGGGTCCCGATGGCCCGTGTGCACGGGGTCTCCCGAGAGCGGGTGAACTCCTGTGATTTCGTGGGGATTTCTAATTTATGGCCAAATTCCAGTCGGGGATGGGTGGGGATGGTGGTGGGGGTGTAGATCCACTTGTCAAACACCAAATTCGTGGATCAAATCAACCAAAACTCACAATATCAACAAATTGCAAGAAAAATTTTGGGGCTATTTTTGGTGGGGATTTTCAGATTAGGTCGAAAAACAACAAAATCAAGCTAGAAAGTGGAAGGTAAGGACTCCAAGGTGTGAATCAACGTGGCTCATGATACCATATGATGTAGGGTAGAACCCTAGGTGAAGATCTTTTCACACTTGGAGGGGGAAAATGGAGGGAAACACAAGAACAACAAGAACATAAGGATGAACACAAAGAGGTAATCACTCCAACAATTCCCAATTACACATCCACTAGAGTAACAACACAAGATCCACAAGTTTCAAACACAATCAAAGGAAAGATACAATGGCAAAGTTCATCCCAAATCCAAAGGAAGAGGGGTCTTGGTGGTAGTAGATAGTCTTCTCCTAATGGAGGTCTTGAAATCCTAATGGATTCTTCCCTATGGGGTCTTGATCCTCAAAGAGGGAAGGTAATGGAGCAAAGCTCACCAAGATCTCATCTAATACTTTGCTAGCCCTAAACATGGCCCTAGGTACGAATTATATAGGCTTGGGGTCGAAGGAGGGGAAGTGGAGCCGAAGTCATCATCATAGCCGTCCATCCTGGGAGGCCCGTGCGCACGGGGTAAGTTGGGCCCGTCAAGCCGGGTCCCGTGGGCACGGTACAAGCCCGTGCGCACGGGGTGCTCCAGCGTCAACTCCCTGAGTAGCCCGTGGGCACGGGGTTTCTGGGGCCCGTGCGCACGGGGTGGCCTGGAGCTTCCTGTGCTGCTGCTGTTGTCCTTCTTCTTGATCCTCGTGGCCTTGGGGTGGTTCTCCTTCTTCTTGGGGATGCTCCTGAGCTCCTTGGTGGTGTTCCTCTTCGTACCTAAGGAGGCATAGCACATTTTGGTGAGGTAGTATACATGTTCCATTTGGGTTCATATGCAAGTCTAGTAGGAAGGAGTTCACCTCGGTTTCCAAAGCACGTGCTCTAGCTCTTGTCATGGGTCCTTGTGGGGTTGGATATGTTGATGTAGAGTCCATGGGGATGATGGAAGGATGCTCCGCATCACATGCTCAACGCAAACACCAAATAACATTTATTTAGGTTCAACACTAATCCCGAAAGTATAGGGAGTGTGCGATGATGATCATATCAATCTTGGAACTACTTCCAACACTCATCGTCACTTCCCCCTCAACTAGTCTCTGTTTATTCTGTAACTCTGTTTCGAGTTACTAATCTTAACAACCGAACAAGTATCAAATACTCAGGGGCTATCAGGACATTTTCGCTTCTAGTATATCAAATATACCCTTGTTTACTTTGCCATCCTTCTTATCCACCAAATATTGAGGGAATTTCCGCTTCCAGTGACCATTTCCTTTGTAGTGTAAGCACTCAGTTTCAGGCTTTGGTCCAGCTTTGGGCTTCTTCGTGCGAGTGACAACTTGCTTGTCATTCTACTTGAAGTTCCCTTTCTTTCCCTTTTCCCTTTTCTTGAAACTAGTGGTCTTGTCAATCATCAACCCTTGATGCTTTTTCTTGATTTCTACCTTCGTCGATTTCAGCATCACGTCGAGTTCGGGAATCGTTTTCGTCATCCCTTGCATACTATAGTTCATCACGAAGTTCCAGTAACTTGGTGATGGTGACTAGAGAACTCTGTCAATCACTATCTTATCTGGAAGATTAACTCCCACTTAATTCAAGCGATTGTAGTGCCCAAACATTCTGAGTACATGCTCACTAGCTGAGCAAGTCTCCTCCATCTTTTAGGCGAAGTACTTGTCGAAGGTCTCATACCTCTCGACACGGGCATGAGTCTAAAATGCCAATTTCAGCTCTTGGAACATCTCATATGCTCTGTGGAGTTCAAAATGTTTTTGAAGTCCTGGTTCTAATCCGTAAAGCATGGTGCACTAAACTATCAAGTAGTCATCATATTGGGCTAGCCAAACGTTTTGCATCTGCTCCTGCAATAGGTCTGTCACCTAGCGGTGCATCAAGGACATAATTTTTCTGTGCAGCAATGAGGATAAACCTCAGATCATGGACCCAGTCCGCATCATTGCTAATATCATCTTTCAACTTATTTTTCTCTAGGAACATATCAAAAATAAAGGGAAGCTACAACGCGAGCTATTGATCTACAACATAATTTGCAAAATACTATCAGGACTAAGTTCATGATAAATTAAAGTTCAATTAATTATATTACTTAAGAGCTCCCACTTAGATAGACATCCCTCCAGTCATCTAAATGATCACGTGATCCCTGATGAGGACATCAATACCATTGTTACACCCACAGCCCCTGCTGCTATACATACTGGACCAATTACTAGAGCTCGTGCACGCCAATTAAATTACCAGGTACTTTCATTTCTTGGTAATGATTCTAATGTTCATGATAATATGATGCTACCTAAATTGGGTACATTTGTTTTGCTTACAATTGAAGGGCCTAGATTGGAGAAGGATGAACATTGGAGCAAGAACAAGCATGGAGATGATGGGATGCGCAAGGGGAACAAGAACGGAGTTACAAGTGATGATTTCAGGACGTTGAAGCCACCATAATGAGTGCATGAATCCTTGGACGAAATATACAAGATGCTACTTCATAACTTTCGTCCAGAGGCTATTCTAGGTGCTGTGTCACCTTATTATTGGGCCAGGCCCATGTATTTTCGAACTACTTGAGTATAGGCTGTTTTTAGAGTCCGTATGTGTGGGGAAACAAGAGATAGGGTTGGTCTTGGACCCCTACCTCAAGGGCCACGAAATTCCCCCCTCTTCCTCCATATATACAGCCCTTAGGGCATCGTTTATACTTTGGTTTTCATTTAGATTAAAGTTCGCCATAGCTGCAACTTTTCGTACTTCGTTTGTGTTCAACGACCAGACAAAGGCATCACAGATACCCACCTTCATTAATAAAGCTTTCCTCTTATATTCGCAATATCCAGATTGCAATCTCAGTTTCTTGCTTGTTCTTCGTTTGCTCGCAGGAAAACAGACCCTCATGGTCAGGTTGATCGTGCTCCGGCGTGGTCAATAACCCCTCGGAAGTTGGTTTAGCGATTGCTAAGGCGCGACGTCTCGCACGTTCGTAGTCAGATTGTCAAGGTCGACTCCCACAGAAAATGATAGCCACCATCTCATCGAAAGACGCGACACCTTTGCCTCTATCAAGTGGTATCAGAGTTTCAGGTTGCTCGGTGAGATTTTACAATTTTTCATAGTTTAGATCGAGTCTATTCTTCATACCTATAGTCGCGAAAAAGCCAAAAAAATTTAGGGTTAGTTCCTCATATCCGAACCAATCTGAGCCTTTGCATAATCTTTTTAGGGTTTTGCATTGTTGAATTTGCGTTTGCATCGTCGTGTCTAGTTGTTGGTCTTAGTGTCTAGTCCTTTAGAGTTTCTAGTTCTGTTCCCAAGTTGTCACGCCGCCGCCGCATCATCATCGTCACCGCTGCCATATACCACCATCATCGTCACCGCTGCCATATACCACCATCGTCATCACCGCTGCCATATACCACCATCATCATCACCGCTGCCATATACCACCATCGTCATCACCGCTGCCATCTACCACCATCGTCATCACCGCCACCAGTCCGAGTTCCACCAAATTCATCTCCGCCACCAGTCCTAGTCCGAGTCCAATATTTTGTTACTCTGTTTTGGATTTTGAGATCACGCCATACTCCGAGTCGTGACAGAGTAGGACTCCCGAATTGTCATGGTACCCGCAGAAGAAAAATAGTTCCAGTTTCAAAAAAAACTAAGTCTGGAAAATTCTGGCTAGGCAGTTTTTAGGCCATTTGTAGACTTTTTCAAAAAAAATTGTTGCAGAGCAAAAAAAAGAGGACAAAAAAGTGAAAAAAACGGGAAAAAATTCAGAGTGTGCTCCTCCCTTGATTACGTGTCGCGCCGTGATTTTGGTAGTGTTCTAGGCTCGCGTCTCTAGCATGGTCTAGCCTAGGACCAGCACAGTACCGTCGTTGAGCGTTTATTCAACTTTGCATCTCTGAATTGATTATTGCTGACCCTTTTTGCTACCATATTATAAGCCTTCCCAGCTCCACATACATCTACGTTGTGCGTTTGACTCTCCCTGGTAATCGCTCTATCCAAGCTTTGAGAGTTTTGACTACAACGGTTGCCGATCACCACCTGCTGCTGGGTAAGAACTGGTAAGAATTTGAGATTCGCTTAACGGATTTGTGACACCCCACCACCACCATATTCCATTAGTATGTAGGATCATATTCTTGTCTGTTTCTATTGCTGCTAACTATGGCAGGAACACAAGCCGACGAGATTGACTGGGAGAACATGACGAACAAGGAGCTTCAAGATAAGTTTCATCAAATGTTGGGTCAACAGGTGGAAGACGTGATGGCCAGTTTTGGAAAGGCATTGGAGAGGATGGATGACATTGAGAAGACAATTGACACCAAGTTGGACGCCAAGTTCGATGAATTACTCAAACGTCTCCCACAACCAGTTCTACGCCGCGATACAGTAGGGCGAGCACAGCGTGTTCCTATTGAGCCAGGACAAAATTCTGGTGCCGCTGCTACAGCTGTTGGTGCTTCTGTAGCTCCTCCTCCTACTACAGAGGTGGAGAACTATTATGAGGATGAGGTTGATCAAAATTAGAACTACGTGCAGCCACCAGCACCACCACCAGCAGGTCGACCTCAGGTATATATTCGCAACGGTAGGCCTGCACCACCTCCTCAAGTACGAGATCATGACCATGTTCCTAAACTAAAATTGAATATTCCACCGTTTGAGGGTAGATACATTCCTGATGTATATCTTACTTGGGAGTTAGAAACTGAACAACATTTTACATGTTTACAATATCCCGAGGAGAGACGGGTTGCTGCTGCTGTTTGTGCGTTCACTAGTTTTGCATGTGTATGGTGGTCTGAACATTGTAGATTATATCCTATTCCAGCTACTTGGGCTGCTTTGAAAACTGCTATGCGTACTCGTTGGGTTCCACCATATTATCAACGTGAATTGCTTCAAAAATTGCAACGTTTAAGACAAGGAAAAAATTCTGTAGAAGAATATTATCAGGAATTACAAACTAGCATGATTAGATGTGGTGTTTTTGAGGAGAATGAAGCTATGCTTGCACGTTTTATGGGTGGATTAAATAGAGAGATTCAGACCATTCTAGAGTATAAGGAGTATACTAATATCACTCGTTTATTTCATCTTGCTTGTAAAGTTGAACGTGAAGTGCGGGATCGACAAGCATTGGCGCGAACTAACTTTTCTGCAGGTCGACTTTCATCATGGACACCGCGTGCATCTTCTACTTCCACTGCACCAGCACCTCCATTAGGTGCCACATCCAGCCGTGATACAAGAAAGCAGGCACAACCACCACTATCTGCCAAGAGCGCACATGTTGGGCCTACACAAAGCTCTTCTTCTTCCATGGCATCAACTGGGCACACAAGTGATACTATTTGTCGTCGTTGTAAGGGAAGAGGTCATTATGCGAGAGAATGCAAATCTCAGCGTGTGATGATTGCTACTGAGGATGGTGGGTATGAGTCCGTTAGTGACTATGATGAGGAGACTTTGGCTCTTATTACAGGTGAAGAACACGGTGGAGATGATTCTAATCATGAGACGCAATACATGGCTCCTGAAGATGCTGACAGGTATGAATGTTTAGTTGCTCAACGTGTTTTGAATGTGTAGGTCACACAAGCTGAGCAAAATCAGAGGCATAATTTGTTCCATACAAAGGGAGTTGTGAAGGAATGTTCTGTGCGCGTCATCATAGACGAGGGGAGCTGTAACAACTTGGCTAGCATGGAGATGGTGGAGAAGCTCTCTCTCACCACAAGACCACATCCACATCCTTACTACATCCAATGGTTCAACAACAGCGGCAAGGTTAAGGTAACACGTACTGTTTGTGTGCATTTTAGTATCTCTACATATGCTGATTATGTTGATTGTGATGTGGTACCTATGCAAGCATGTTCCTTATTACTTGGTAGACCATGGCAATTTGATAAAAATTATGTACACCATAGTAGAAACAATCAATATACTCTTGTTCATAAGGATAAAATATTACTTTGCTTCCTATGACTCCTGATTCCATTTTGAAATATGATATTAATAGAGCTAATAAAGCAAAACAGGAGAAGAATAAGAGTAAAAATTAGATTGTGGCAAAAGAATTTGAGCAACAAATGAAGCCTAATAATAAACCATCTAAATTGAAAAGTGCATGTTTATTTGCCACCAAATCTGATATTGATGAGCTAGATTTCAGCAAATCTGTTTGCTATGCTTTTGTGTGCAAAGACGCATTATTTTCATTCGAGGATGTGCCTTCCTCTTTGCCTCCTGCTATCACTAACATTTTGCAGGAGTTCGCTGACGTCTTTCCACAAGACGTGCCACCAGGATTACCGCCTATTCGAGGGATTGAGCATTAGATTGACTTAATTCCCAGTGCTTCACTGCCAAACCGTGCGCCATACCGTACCAATCCAGAGGAGACGAAGGAGATTATGCGTCAAGTACAAGAGCTTCTCGACAAAGGTTATATACGCGAATCCCTTAGTCCTTGTGTTGTTCCTATTATTCTAGTGCCGAAAAGGATGGTACATCGCATATGTGTGCTGATTGTAGAGGCATTAATAATATTACTATTCGTTATCATCATCCTATTCCTAGGCTAGATTATATGCTTGATGAATTGAGTGGCTCTACAATATTCTCCAAAGTTGATTTGCGTAGTGGATACCATCAAATTCGTATGAAATTGGGGGACGAATGGAAAACAACATTTAAAACTAAGTTTGGATTATATGAGTGGTTAGTCATGCCTTTTGGGTTAACTAATGCACCTAGTACTTTCATGAGACTAATGAACGAAGTTTTACGTGCTTTCATTGGACGATTTGTGGTAGTTTACTTTGATGGCATATTGATTTATAGCAAATCTTTGGAGGAACATTTACGTGCTGTTTTTATTGCTCTACGTGATGCACGTTTGTTTGGTAACCTTGGGAAGTGCACCTGTTGCACCGACCGAGTGTCTTTTCTTGGCTATGTTGTTACTCCACAGGGAATTGAAGTTGATAAAGCCAAGATTGAAGCTATTGAGAGTTGGCCGCAGCCCAAAACGGTCACACAAGTGAGGAGTTTACTTGGCCTCGCTGGATTCTATAGGCGTTTTGTGAGAGATTTTAGCACCATTGTTGCACCTCTCAATGAGCTTACAAAGAAGGATGTGCCTTTTGTTTGGGGTACCGCACAGGAAGAAGCTTTCACGGTGTTGAAAGATAAGTTGACACATGCTCCTTTACTCCAACTTCCTAATTTTAATAAGACATTTGAGCTTGAATGTGATGCTAGTGGAATTGGATTAGGAGGTGTGTTATTACAAGATGGCAAACTTGTTGCATACTTCTCTGAAAAAAATTGAGTGGGCCTAGTCTAAATTATTCTACTTATGATAAAGAATTATATGCTCTTGTTCGGACTTTAGAAACATGGCAACATTATTTATGGCCCAAAGAATTTGTTATACATTCTGATCATGAATCTTTGAAACATATTGAAAGTCAAGCTAAACTGAATCGTAGACATGCTAAATGGGTTGAATTCATTGAGACTTTCCCTTATGTCATTAAACACAAGAAGGGTAAAGAAAATGTTATTGCTGATGCATTGTCTCGTCGCTATACTATGCTTTCACAACTTGACTTCAAATATTTGGTTTGGAGACCATCAAAGATCAATATGTGCATGATGCTGATTTTAGAGATGTATTGCAGAATTGTAAAGAAGGAAGAACATGGACCAAGTTCGTCGTTAATGATGGATTTGTGTTCCGTGCTAACAAACTATGCATTCCAGCTAGCTCCGTTCGTCTTTTGTTGTTGCAGGAGGCGCATGGAGAAGGACTAATGGGACACTTTGGTGTGAAGAAGACGGAGGACGTATTTGCTACACATTTCTTTTGACCAAAGATGAGACGGGATGTTGAGCGCTTTGTTGCTCGCTGCACTACATGTCAAAAAGCTAAGTCACGACTCAATCCTCATGGTTTATATATGCCTTTGCCTGTACCTAGTGTTCCTTGGGAGGATATATCTATGGACTTTGTTTTAGGTTTACCTCGAACAAATAAGGGGAGGGATAGCATATTTGTTGTCGTGGACAGATTCTCCAAAATGGCACACTTTATACCATGTCATAAAAGCGATGATGTTGTTAATGTTGCTGATTTATTCTTTCGTGAAATTATTCGCTTGCATGGTGTGCCAAATACTGTTGTTTCAGATCGTGATACTAAATTTCGTAGCCACTTTTGGAGATGTTTATGGGCTAAGTTGGGGACTAAACTGTTTTTAGTAGTACTTGTCACCCCCAAACTGATGGACAAACTGAAGTAGTCAATAGAACATTGTCTACTATGCTTAGGGCTGTTTTGAAGAATAATAAGAAAATGTGGGAGGAGTGCTTGCCTCATATTGAATTTGCTTATAATCGTTCATTGCATTCTACTACTAAGATGTGCCCTTTTGAAGTTGTGTATGGTTTCCTACCTCGTGCACCTATTGATTTGTTACCTCTTCCATCTTCGGAGAAGGTTAATTTTGATGCTAAACAACATGCTGAATTGATTTTAAAAATGCATGAGTTAACTAAGGAAAACATTGAGCGTATGAATGCTAAATATAAACTTGCTGGCGATAAGGGTAGAAAACATGTTGTGTTTGCACCTAGAGATCTTGTTTGGTTACATTTGAGTAAGGATAGATTTCCTGATTTGCGCAAATCAAAGCTAATGCCACGTGCTGATGGTCCTTTTAAGGTTTTAGAGAAAATAAATGATAATGCATATAAACTTGAGCTGCCTGCAGATTTTGGGGTTAGTCCCACTTTTAACATTGCAGATTTGAAGCCTTATTTGGGTGAGGAAGATGAGCTTCCGTCGAGGATGACTTCATTTCAAGAAGGGGAGGATGATGAGGACATCAATACCATTGTTACACCCACAGCCCCTGCTGCTATACATACTGTACCAATTACTAGAGCTCGCGCACGCCAATTAAATTACCAGGTACTTTTGTTTCTTGGTAATGATTCTAATGTTCATGAGAATATGATGCTGCCTAAATTGGGTACATTTGTTTTGCTTACAAATGAAGGGACTAGCTTAGAGAAGGATGAACATTGGAGCAAGAACAAGCATGGAGATGATGGCATGCGCAAGGGGAACAAGAACGGAGTTACAAGTGATGATTTCAGGACGTTGAAGCCACCATAATGAGTGCATGAAGCCTTGGACGAAATATACAAGATGCTACTTCATAACTTTCGTCTAGAGGCTATTCTAGGTGTTGCGTCACCTTATGATTGGGCCAGACCCATGTATTTTCGAAATACTTGAGTATAGGCTGTTTTTAGAGTCCGTATGTGTGCGGAAACAAGAGATAGGGTTGGTTTCGGACCCCTTCCCCAAGGCCCACGAAATTCCCCCCTCTTCCTCCATATATACAGCTCTTAGGGCGTCATTTAGACTTTGGTTTTTGTTTAGATTAAAGTTCGCCATAGCTGCAACTTCGCGTACTTCGCTTGTGTTCAACGACCAGACAAAGGCGTCACAGAATCCCACCATCATTAATAAAGCTTTCCTCTTATATTCGCAATATACAGATAGCAATCTCAGTTTCTTGCTTGTTCTTCGTTTGCTCGCAGGAAAACAGACCCTTGTGGTCAGGTTGATCGTGCTCCGGCGTGGTCGATAACCCCTCGGAAGTTGGTTTAGCGATTGCTAAGGCGCGACGTCTCGCACTTTCGTAGTCAGATCGTCAAGGTCGACTCCCACAAAAAACGATAGCCACCATCTCATCCAAAGACGGGACACCTTTGCCTCTATCAACTAAACCATGTCCGATCATCACGTGAGGTGGAGTAGTTTTCAATGGTGAACATCTCTATGTTGATCATATCTACTATATGATTCACGCTTGACCTTTCGGTCTCCAGTGTTCTGAGGCCATATCTGCATATGCTAGGCTCGTCAAGATTAACCCGAGTATTCTGCGTGTGCAAAATTGGCTTGCACCCATTGTATGTGAACATAGAGCTTATCACACCCGATCATCACGTGGTGTCTCGGCATGACGAACTATTGCAACGGTGCATACTCAGGGAGAACACTTTTACCTTGAAATTCAGTAAGGGATCATCTTATAATGCTACCGCCGTACTAAGCAAAATAAGATGCATAAAAGATAAACATCACATGCAATCAAAATATATGACATGATATGGCCATCATCGTCATGTGCTTATGATCTCCATCACCGAAGCATCGTCATGATCTCCATCGTCACCGGCGTGACATCTTGATCTCCATCATAGCATCATTATCGTCTCGCCAACTATTGCTTCTACGACTATCGCTACCGCTTAGTGATAAAGTAAAGTAATTACATGGCGATTGCATTGCATACAATAAAGCGACAACCATATGGCTCATGCCAGTTGCCGAAAACTCTGTTACAAAACATGATCATCTCATACAACAATTTATATCACATCATGTCTTGACCATATCACATCACAACAAGCCCTGCGAAAACAAGTTAGACGTCCTCTACTTTGTTGTTGCAAATTTTTACGTGCCTGCTACGGGCTTCTATCAAGAACTGTTCTTACCTACGCATCAAAACCACAACGATTTTTCGTCAAGTGTGCTATTTTAACCTTCAACAAGGACCGGCCATAGTCAAACTCGATTCAACTAAAGTTGGAGAAACAGACACCCGCCAGCCACCTATGTGCAAAAGCATGTCAGTAGAACCAGTCTCATGAACGTGGTCATGTAATGTTGATCCGGGCCGCTTCATCTAACAATACCGCTGAATCAAAGTAAGACGTTTGTGCTAAATGGTATGACTATTATCGCCCACAACTCTTTGTGTTCTACTCGTGCATAAAACATCTATGCATAGACCTGGCTCTAATGCCACTGTTGGGGAACGCGGTAATTTCAAAAAGATTCCTACAATCACGCAAGATCTATCTAGGTGATGCATAGCAATGAGAGGGAAGAGTGTGTCCACGTACCCTCGTAGACCGAAAGTGGAAGCATTTCAATAATGCGGTTGATGTAGTAAAACTTCTTCGCGATCCAACCGATCAAGTATTGAAGGTACGACACCTCCGTGTTCAGCACACGTTCAGCTCGATGACATCCCTCGTGCTCTTGATCCAATTGAGGACGAGGGTGAGTTCCATCAGCACGACAACGTGGCGACAGTGATGAAGATGTTACCGGCGCAGGGCTTCACCTAAGCACTACGATGGTATGATCGAGGTGTGTAACTGTAGAGGGGGGCACCGCACAAGGTTAAGAGAAACTTATGTGTTTTAGGGTGCCCCCTGCCCCCATATATAAAGGAGGGAGGGGGAGGCCGGCCGACCCTAGGGGCACGCCCAAAGAGGAGGAGTCCTAATAGGACTTCCTAGTCCTAGTAGGATTCCCCTCCAAGGAAGAGAGGGGGAAGGAAGGAGAGGGAGAGGGAGTAGGAAAGGGGGGCGCCGCCCCCTTCCCTTGTCCAATTTGGACTCCAAGGGGGGGCTGCCCTGGCTGCCCTCCTCTCTCTCCACTAAGGCCCATAGTGGCCCATTAGTTGCCCGGGGGGGTCCCGGTAACCCCTCCGGCACTCCAGTTTTACCCGAAACTTCCTAGAACACTTTCGGTGTCCGAATAACATGGTCCAATATATCAATCTTTATGTCTCGACCATTTAGAGACTCCTCGTCACGTCCGTGATCTCATCCGGGACTCCGAACAAACTTCGGTCATCAAAACACATAACTCATAATACATATCGTCATCGAACGTTAAGTGTGCGGACCCTACGGCTTCGAGAACTATGTAGACATGACCGAGACACATCTCCGGTCATTAACCAATAGTTAAACCTGGATGCTCATATTGGCTCCTACATATTCTACGAAGATCTTTATCGGTCAAACCGCATAACAACATACGTTGTTCCCTTTGTCATCGATATGTTACTTGCCTAGGATTCGATCATCGGTATCATCATACCTGGTTTAATATCGTTACCGGCAAGTCTCTTTACTCGTTCTATAACACTTCATCCCGCAACTAACTCATTAGTAACATTGCTTGCAAGGCTTATAGTGATGAGCATTACCGAGAGGGCCCAGAGATACCTCTCCGAAACACGGAGTGACAAATCCTAATCTCGATCTGTGCCAACCCAACAAACACCTTCGGAGACACCTGTAGAGCATTTTTATGATCACCCATTTATGTTGTGACGTTCGATAGCACATAAAGTGTTCCTCCGGTATCCGGGAGTTGCATAATCTCGCATCTGAGGAACATGTATAAGTCATGAAGAATGCATTAGCAATGAAACTGTAATGACCATAATGCTAAGCTAACGGATGGGTCATGCCCATCACATCATTCTCCTAATGATGTGATCCCGTTCATCAAATGATAACACATGTCTATGGTTAGGAAACATAACCATCTTTGATCAATGAGCTAGTCAAGTAGAGGCATACTAGGGACACTATGTTTTGTCTATGTATTCACACATGTACTAAGTTTTCGGTTAATACAATTTTAGCATGAATAATAAATATTTATCATGATATAAGGAAATACAAATAACAACTTTATTATTGCATCTAGAGCATATTTCCTTCAGTGAGTCTATGACGCCAGTCATCGGTAGCTACCGCAACCGCTCCGCGGCCTCCAGGAAATATCTTCAGGCAACCATGCCTCCCGTGAAGCAGGCTCCGGTGTATGATTTCCATCGCGGTGACTTGCTTTTCTTTGAGATGCCCAGATGCTATCACATATATAGAGAGAGAGAGTTAGTACGCTTGCCTCACCTTCCACCTCTCCCCTATACCGGTTGTACTCTCTCTGTAAATCTTGAAACAAAATAATTTGGTCCACATGTCATAATAAAATTGATGTATTGTAGATTTTGGCTTAAAAAACTGGCCTCGTACCTCCAGCGAAAACCGTTAGAATTGGGTGGTTTGAGAAAAATGTAGTGTGGAGATATTGTACTCAAACCCAGTTCACCAAAGCACTAGCTTGAAAGCCAACTTGCCTCAGCCCATTGATTGTCCATTTCAAAGAAACACTTCGATTTGACCCTTTTGACTACTAGTATATTAGTATGGGTGAACACTTACCAAAAACCGATGGTTGAACCTGAACTGAATAGATCGATGTGGCCATTTTATTTTGCGAGAAAACTTCCAATCTATTCATCAATGTCAAGGTAGTACAAAGAACACCAGAAGTAAAAAAAATTATCCAGATCTGTAGACCACCTTTAGCGATGACTACATTATTGGCCAGAAGAAAAGAACACATTTCCTTCTTCAGTGCAACAAACATCTTCGTAACGTTATACTCATGTCAATCGACGTGATAAGTTAGCAGTGTGTGTTTCACTGACAGGGCTATGTGCGTTTTTGGAGGCGGCTATGCACGCCTCCTCGACAGAATGATTAACCACACTTAGAATCATGTAGTTGACCCAGTGTTACTCAATGTACCTATAGGTTATATGAAGATCAATATCATAAAGCACATTGCTTGAAAATTACTTAACTATGAATTGTAGAGAAGTGAGGATATTTTTGCAAATCAAAATATTATGAAGATCCAATAGATTAATCACAATGTCATTACCAACTTTTACATTCCATAATCACATCCATGGAATGAGTACGTGAAAATCTTAAATTTTGTAAAGTTCAGGAGGAGTAAAACTCTCAAATTATAACCTAATAATGATCATCGGATTGCACATATTGTACTCTTTTTTCTTTTATGAGTTGTTCCCTAATGGTTTCTCATATAAGGTTTCTAATGAGACAATATAAACACAAGGGTACAATATATGTCATACCACTTTCTCTTTATATTTTCCCACTGAGTTTTAAAGGATTTTTTAATGGCATGTCGTATTGCACTCTATTTCATTTATGAGTTTTTATCTCAATGTTTCTCATAATGTTTCTTAATGAGGCAATATCTTCTCAAAAGTCATATATCATGCTTTTTGTTTTCCCCTACCAGGGGTTTTAAAGGAAAACATATAAAGCATATTTATTGTTCTATAAACTTACTAATAAATTTTATCCCCTTTTTAGAGATTTTTCTCATATGAGTTGCCGAGAGACAATAATCATTATATGTTGTATCATTTTCTACTTACTAGAACAATGCCCGTGCGTTCCAACGGGATATAAATATTCTAGTATGTTAGCTTGTGATTTACCTGTCAATAATAATGTGATTGTGTAAATAAATATTTATCAAATTTTGCCCATGAATTACCTTATATTTTGATTAGAAGTTTGGTAAGTAAATTAAAGTGGAATTGATTCAGAAGGTAAGTAAATTAGCTGATTGATTATCATATACATGGAAGGTTGGACAAAGGGGTGGTGGGAATAAAGGTGAAATGAGAACCTTACGTTCTTTTTAAGTACTCCCTCCATCCTAAAATAAGTGTCTTGAGCTTAGTACAAATTTGTACTAGAAGAACTAGTACAAAGTCGAGACACTTATTTCGGGACGAAGGGAGTAGTAAGTAGAGATAGAGATTTATCCCACTGGTTGAAGGAGTTTAAACAACATATCAAAATATTATTCTCCTCATATTTTTCCCACAACGTTTTTGGAGGAATCTTTCTGGAAATGAAGATGATGAACATTCTCAGGGAGGAATCTTTATCAAGATGATGCGTATGAGACTAATATAGATTGGAGGAGAGTGTTAAGGATTAAATTTATCTCGATGCAAAAAAGATTAAATTTGTCCTATAATCAATGCTTAAGTCGGTTGTAGTTAGTGACAACATAATCCTAACTGGCTCATAAAGAAGGTACAAATATCCACCTTTCAATCAATGAGATTAATTGTTCCATCATTTTCTTTCATTTTAAAATAGTTTTCTCTATATCAAAATCTAGGCAGACATATCTAATTGAGCTGCATAATAGTGTAATTGAAAGGATCGAGAAGAGGTGTCTAGAGGGGGGGTGATTAGACACTAAGTACCAAAAGTTGCAGTTTTTAACTTCTTTAAGTTTAAGTGGAGTTCTGGCACAAGTTTAACACTCACAATACATAACAAGCAAGCATGCAAAGAGTATATGAGCAGCGGAAAGTAAAGCATGCAACTTGCAAGTATGTAAAGGGAAGGGTTTGGAGAATTCAAACGCAATTAGAGACACGGATGTTTTTGTCGTGGTTCCGATAGGTGGTGCTATCATACATCCACGTTGATGGAGACTTCAACCCACGAAGGGTAACGGTTGCGCGAGTCCACGGAGGGCTCCACCCATGAAGGGTCCACGAAGAAGCAACCTTCTCTATCCCACCATGGCCGTCGCCCACGAAGGACTTGCCTCACTAGCGGTAGATCTTCACGAAGTAGGCGATCTCCTTGCCCTTACAAACTCCTTGGTTCAACTCCACAATCTTGTCGGAGGCTCCCAAGTGACACCTAGCCAATCTAGGAGACACCACTCTCCAAGAAGTAACAAATGGTGTGTTGATGATGAACTCCTTTGTAGGACCTTGAAGTATGTCTAGAGGGGGGGTGATTAGACTACTTGACCAATAAAAACTTAACCTTTTCCCAATTTTAGAGTTTGGCAGATTTTAGCTATTTTAGGACAAGTCAAGCAATCATCACACTATTCAAGCAAGCATCCAAAGAGTATATAGGCAGCGGGAATTAAAGCATGCAACTTGCAAGAAAGTAAAGGGAAGGGTTTGGAGGATTCAAACGCAATTGGAGACACGGATGTTTTTGGCGTGGTTCCGATAGGTGGTGCTATCGTACATCCACGTTGATGGAGACTTCAACCCATGAAGGGTAACGGCTGCGCGAGTCCACGGAGGGCTCCACCCACGAAGGGTCCACGAAGAAGCAACCTTGTCTATCCCACCATGGCTGTCG
Source organism: Aegilops speltoides (assembly GCA_021437245.1). NCBI lineage: Eukaryota > Viridiplantae > Streptophyta > Magnoliopsida > Poales > Poaceae > Aegilops > Aegilops speltoides. The sequence continues at coordinate 84,646,439 of CM038146.1, read as the reverse complement.
CCCACGAAGGACTTGCCTCACTAGCGGTAGATCTTCACGAAGTAGGCGATCTCCTTGCCCTTACAAACTCCTTGGTTCAACTCCACAATCTTGTCGGAGGCTCCCAAGTGACACCTAGCCAATCTAGGAGACACCACTCTCCAAGAAGTAACAAATGGTGCGTTGATGATGAACTCCTTGCTCTTGTGCTTCAAATGATAGTCTCCCTGAGGGAGTCCTGGACTAGGGGGTGTCCGGATAGCCGGACTATCATCATCGGCCGGACTCCAAGACTATGAAGATACAAGATTGAAGACTTTGTCCCGTGTCCGGATGGGACTTTCCTTGGCGTGGAAGGCAAGCTTGGCGATACGGATATGTAGATCTCCTACCATTGTAACTGACTCTGTGTAACCCTAGCCCTCTCAAGTGTCGATATAAACTGGAGGGTTTTAGTCCGTAGGACAACATAACCATTACAACAATCATACCATAGGCTAGCTTCTAGGGTTTAGCCTCCTTGATCTCGTGGTAGATCCACTCTTGTACTACCCATATCATCAATATCAATCAAGCAGGAGTAGGGTTTTACCTCCATCGAGAGGGCCCGAACCTGGGTAAAAACATCGTGTCCCTTGTCTCCTGTTACCATCCGCCTAGACGCACAGTTCGGGACCCCCTACCCGAGATCCGTCGGTTTTGACACCGACATTGGTGCTTTCATTGAGAGTTCCTCTGTGTCGTCACCGATAGGCTTGATGGGTTCTTCAATCAACAACAACGCAGTCCAGGGTGAGACTTTTCTCCCCGGACAGATCTTCGTATTCAGTGGCTTCGCACTGCGGGACAATTCACTTGGCCATCTGGAGCAGATCGAAGCTACGCCCCAGCCATCGAGTCGATTTGGAAGCCTAAACTTCACGGCGGACATCCGCGGAGACTTGATCTTGATGGATCCGAGCATGATCGGCGTGCCGCCTTTATCACGATGGGCATGATCTAACTCTGCCGCCGGACAGTACCTTGGAGGCCGCACACGAATCCGCTCTGACCCATAGTTCGGAGCCGATCGCGCAGATCGACGACGGGTGGCTGGACACCGCCTCGGGAGCTGCAACTTCCACGGTGATGGAGCCGAACACTGACCTCGTCCCTAATAAAGCTCGTCACTCCGAGGCACCAGACTCCTTGCCGGACTCCGAACCTCCCGTGCCACTTCCAATCGAATCCGATTGGGCGCCGATCATGGAGTTCACTGCCGCGGACATCTTTCAACACTCACCCTTTGGCGACATCCTAAATTCGCTAAAGCATCTCTCGCTATCAGGAGAGCCCTGGCCGGACTACGGCCAGGATGGTTGGGATGCGGACGATGAAGAAATTCAAAGCCCACCCACCACCCACTTTGTAGCCACTATCGACGATCTAACCGACATGCTAGACTACGACTCCGAAGACATCGACGGTATGGACGACGATACCGGAGACGACCAAGAACCAGCGCCTACGGGGCCCTGGAAGGAAACTTCAACCCATGATGTATATATGGTGGACACCCCAAAAGGAAGCGATAACGAGGAACAACGGGAAGCGGCAAAGGATAATTCCGCCAAAAACAGCCAAAACGGCGACGTAGGCGCCGCCCTAAGTCCCGCCTCGACAACAACAGCACTCCTAAGGACCCAGCAACGGAGCAGGGCAAACCACTGGGCGTCGAACATGCAACCAAGCAACCATCCGAACAGGATGAATCAGATAATCAATCTATGCCCGGCAAAAGCAACAGTCCAGATGATCTCACGTCGGAGATAAGAACCTTCACAAAAGACTTCTCGCCACTGCAAGAAGCCTGAAGAAGGAAAAGAGGAAGCTCAAAACAGCGGAAGACATACTCAGAATGAGGTGGAGCAAAGTACTCAAGACCGCGGGCAAACATGGCAATGGCCACCAAACAAAGAGCTACCCGAAGCGTAAGCTGCTGCCAGAATTTGACGAGGAAGCCATAGAGCCCCCACAGTCAAAAAATAAAGAGACCGCCTGGCCGGATAGATGACCAGATGATAGGCCAAAAACGACAAGCGGCGCCGCACACAAGCCGACTCATGATCCTCGGAAAACAGACGGCCCGGTCAGGTCCATTTATGGGCCAAAAAAGAGGGCCCCAGGAAGCAACACAGCACGTCAAGTGTTCGAAGACAACGGCACACCCAAATACAGGGGCGCCGCACACCCACTATGTTTCACCGATGAGGTGCTGGATCATGAATTTCCAGCAGGGTTCAAACCCGTAAACATAGAGGCATGCGACGGAACAACAGACCCTGGAGTCTGGATCGAGGATTACATCCTCCACATACACATGGCTAGAGGAGATGATCTCCACGCCATAAAATATCTACCCCTCAAGCTCAAAGGGCCAGCTCGGCATTGGCTCAAAAGCCTCCTAGAAAATACTATTGGAAGTTGGGAAGAGCTCGAGGACGCGTTTAGAGCAAATTTTCAAGGGACTTATGTCCGCCCTCCGGATGCAGACGATCTAAGTCACATAACTCAACAGCCCGGAGAGTCAGCACGCAAATTCTGGAATAGGTTCCTTACCAAAAAGAACCAAATAGTCGACTGTCCGGATGCCGAAGCCTTAGCAGCTGTTAAACATAACGTCCGAGACGAATGGCTCGCCAGACACCTCGGCCAAGAGAAGCCGAGAACAATGGCCGCTGACAAGCCTCATGACCCGCTTTGCTAGGGAGGACAACTGCTAGCAAGATGCAGCACCAGCGACCCGAGTACATCCGAGATCAGAGATGGAAACGGAAAATCACGGTGCAGAAAGGATCAGCGCCGAAATAAAGAAAAAAGCCCAAAGAACACGACGGTCAACGCCGGATTCAAAAGCTCGCGGCCAAACAATAAAACACTGCCTCTTAAGGACAATAGTGATGAGCTATCCAACTTAAACAAAATTTTGGATCGGATATGTCAAATCCACAGTACCTCCGGAAGGCCTGCAAACCACACCCACCGAGATTGTTGGGTTTTCAAACAGTCCGGCCGACTCAACGCCGAACACAAGGGGCTCGACGCACCAAGCGAGGATGATGACGAGCCCCACCAGCAGAGCACCGGAAAACAAAAGACTTTCCCACAAGAAGTCAAAATAGTAAACTCACTTCATGTGATAGTACGGAAAAACAATGCGGCACCCGCTAAGGTAGGTGTCGCACGGTCCACCCCAGCGGAACCTCGAGATTGGATGTCAAAACCAATCACTTTCGACCACCTGGATTATTCCAGAAGTATCCGAAACGCAGGATGGACTGCTCTGATATTGGATCCTATAATCGACGGACTACAATTTACACAAGTCCTGATGGACGGCGGCAGCGATTTAAATCTGCTATATCCGGACACAATCCGCAAGATGGGTATAGACCTTACTAAAATTCAAAATAGCCGCACTTCCTTCAAAGGAGTGACGCCAGGCCCTTACGCCAAGTGCACGGGCTCCTTACTACTAGAAGTTGTGTTCGGGTCACCCGACAACTTCCGACGCGAAAAGCTAATCTTTCATGCCGCCCCATTCAAAAGTAGCTATCAAACACTATTGGGACATGAAGCTTTTGTCCGCTTTAACGCAATACCACATTACGCGTCTCTTACACTTAAAATGCCCGGTCCACGTGGCATCATTTCATTAAAAGGTCATTCAAAGACCCCGGACATGGCTAGACGAGTCCGGCATAAATAAGCTAGGGGCTCCCTAGCCGCACACCCCTTCACAAGGGGCTGTGCGTATAAGCAATAATGAGCTAATATAGGCTCAGCTTTATTCATTCATTAATATTTCAATTTTTAATGCACTTTTCGCACGATTTCCTTTCAAACTAAGTTCCTCTCTTTTTACAGATGAACAATGTGCACACCCGTCCAGGATACGGCACAACGGAGACACAGGCGCAGACGTGCAGTAGGAATATGTTGCAAGGATTCTTTCAGATTAAGACCCTGCGTAAACCTTTTTTACTGTCTCTTGTTGCTATAATCCCCTGGTTTCTCATTATAACCAGAGAGGAGACTGACGTTTTGGCATCGGCCGCGTCAGAGGACCTTGCCCGTACCTAGACACTAGGGGCTTAGGGCATTGTTCTGCCCGTTATTATAAAGACCGAACACCTTAGGGAGTGTTCGGCGTCTCGAGTTAGGCCTTATATGCATCAGCTCCGAATCATGTCTTTGGTCAAATGTTGGGTTTGCCCGGCTCCTATGTTTTGCTGCCTTACGTTCCGTATTATCGGCTAACGCGGCACCAGGAGAACTACTGCGATTGTGCCCCAGTTAATTTGGCGAGCACCTCGATGAAAGCCAAAACTGATCATCATGATATAGCGAGAGACTGGTAAACCACTCGATCGACTACCGGAATGTTTAGAATTTCTCCGCTTTGACGAAGGGCTGTTTCCCGGTCAGGCACATACGCGCCCCGAATTCGGAGAGCACGGTGCCACTAGGGGCTATATCGTAGCACCACCCTCGAACTCCTATGGCTAAGTGAAAGTGATAAAGCATTATAGTCCGGTTGCCTCGTTTGCTATGCTACCACCTCCTTCACAGGACCGAGACGTCGGATCAATAATGAAAATGCGCTATTTTTTGCGAACACCCCCGCACCTTGTGCGTGGGGGCTGAAGCCGATGACTGCATCTTTCAAGTTATACACACGTATACATAAACGGCTGCACAGGAGATATTTCACTACTTGGACGCACAAGTACAAAAGGCGCTTACGTTATAAACATCGTTTTACAAGCAAAAACGTTCATATGAATGTGACAGTTTTTGAGCACTGCGACTCTATTACACGAGCACCACGCAGAACTTCCCCAAAATAGTGCTCGGCGGGTAACCGGCTCTCGTCCGAACCCTGGGTCGCAATAGCGGTGGCATCCATCTCTGTCCAATGTGTCTTCACACGGGCGAGGGCCATCCGTGCACCCTCTATGCAGGCCGACCGCTTCATCGCCTTAATATGAGGCACCGCCCCAAGAAATTGCTGCAATAAGCCAAAATAGCTCTTCGGCTTGGGCCTATCCGGCCAGACATGAGTCACAATATCCATCATGGCAAGTCCAGACAACCTATTCAGCTCAGCCCACTTGGCCAATCGATCGGTCAGCGGAAGTGAACGATAAGGACTATGGAATTGAGACCAAAACAGCTCTTCCGTCTTGTGATCCTTCTGACTTCGAAGTGCACAACGGCATCCGCCGCACTCGCCGCTAAGTCCATATAAGGATCCTCCGAACCCCACAGCTAGCCAAGCTGAGCATACTTTGGATCCGTAAACCTTCGGCGCAGCAGAAAAGGCTTGCCAGCCACAATGTCTCCGGCTTGGCGCAGCTCCTCCTTTATATCCCGCATTGCAGAACGGGCATCCTTGGCTTCGGCGGTGGCCTTCCCCAGGTCTTCTCGCTCCGCTAGGCGCTCCTTTTCAAGAACCTCATTGCGGTCGGTAGCATCTTTTAACTTCACGGCCATTTCGGCCATCTCTTCCCTGCTTCGGCAGTGTGCAGCCCTTTCGGCTTCTAACTCCTTGGCCGCCCTCGAGGCAGCTGCATCACTCCTTCTAGCCTGCTCCTTGCCTTGAACAAGTTCTGCCCGAAGGCTCTCCATAGCAGCGGCACCATCTGCATTTCGCACACATGTTGTAAGGAGTGGGCTCCGGCTCCCTTACTAGGTGACCGCAAATAAACACTTACCTTGCGACTCGTCAAGTCGCCTGTTGACCAGCACGATGTCCGCATCCGCAACGTCGAGTTGCCGCTTTAGTTCAGCAACTCCATCAGTCCGGCTGGCCCCCGGACGATCCGCCACCTACATAGGAATAGCGAAAATTAAAACCTGCGATTTTGATCCTCGGCACGCTATCGTTTTCGACAACCTACCGAGTCTCAGGGGCTACTATCTATACAGGGCGCACTTTATGTGTAAAACTGTCAAAAGGCATGTCATTTTTACGTACTTCAAACCCCGCCAGCAAACTCCTGACGGCATTACGCAATCCACCTTCAGCGGACGAAATCCTTCCAATCACCATACTCATCAATGCATGGTGATCTTCTGAGATAGACGCCCTCTCAAGCAGATCCTTTAGCTCCCCCGGCCGAATACTAGTCGGCGCCGAACTCTTCGGCTTTGTCGGGCTCGGGGATACCCTCCGTGATGACACTTCAGGCTCGTCCGCCCTATCCGACGGTGCAATGGACGGAGGCGTCTCGCTCTCCACCATCTCCGGACGAAGGTCCCTCGAAGACGAGCTCATCTGCGAAGGACGGAGATCCGAACTACAAGGTAAAAACTTGACTTATCCTCAGAAGCACAAATAGGGATGTCCCTTATTACAAAACTCCCTTTTTTCTACTTACGGCTCATTGGAGGCTGATTCTTTAGGGAGATCACGGCGGGGCCTCCCCGGACGCAGGACCCTCTGGTGAAGATTTCTTCCCCCGCTTAGGGGATTTGGCCTCCGGGTCTTCGGAAGTGGTCCTCTTCTCCCCTTGGAGGGAGGGATTCTTGATCCCCCCCCTCTTTCAAGAGCCTCCTTTGGCGAGGCCGTAGCTCCTCTATTTTCCTCTTCACCTTCTTCTGAAGGCGCAACCTCCAGCATCCTGACCAGCACGGGATCCGGCGCGGTCTCTGGGAGGGGGGCCGGACACCGTATCAGCTTCGCTTGCGCTCTCCACTCCTGTTAAAGGTCAACGGGTTAAAAGGTGAATTGTAGAAAGGAAAACAAACGGTATGTTCGAACACAGAGCTACTTACTTGAGTATCCGTGCGATTGCAGCTTAGGCCAGCGTCCTCGGTCAATTCCGGACACACCTCTCGTGATCCGAAGAACAATTTGTAAATCTCCACGGGTGTCGTACCCATGAAGTGTTGGAGAATCCGTGGTCCCTCCGGATTAAACTCCCATAGCCGGAGAGGACGGCGTTTGCAGGGCAGGAGACGCCTAATCAGCATGACCTGCATCACCACGACCAGGTCGATCTCCCTCGTTTGGAGGTCTCGAATCCGGCCCTGCAATAGGGGCACGTCCTTTGACGGCCCCCAGTTGAGCCCTTGGTTGACCCACGACATCAATCGTCGTGGAGGTCCCGAGCAGAATACAGGCGGCGGCTTCTGTCTGCTGCCCCTGGGAGAGGTAATATAGAACCACTCCTGTTGCCACAAGCCGAGCTCCTCTTGGAAGGAGCCCTCGGGCCACGGGGCATCGGCCCTCCTGTTTACGGCCGCCCCGCCGCACTCTGCTCGACGCCCCTCGATCATCTTCGGCTCCACATTGAAGGTCTTCAGCCACAGGCCAAACTGAGGGGTGATGCGGAGGAAGGCTTCACAGACGACGATGAATGAAGAAATATGGAGGATGGACTCCGGAGCCAAGTCATAGAATTCCAACTCGTAGTAAAACATGAGCCCTCTCACAAAAGGATCCATCGGGAAGCCTAAGCCCCGACGGAGGTGGGACACAAACATGACATACTCGCCGGGCTCGGGGGTGGGAACGACTTGCCCTTTGACGGGCAACCTATGCGAAATTTCGTAGGTCAGGTACTTGGCCTCTCGCAGCTTTAGCACGTCCTCTTCCATGACGGAGGAGGGCATCCACCGGCCCTGAAGGTCGGAGCCGGACATTGTTGAAGGTCCGAAGCGCTCGAATCTGGGGCTCTGGGTGTTGGAACTCGGGGCGAGGAGTAGATTCGATTAAAGGTTGAAGAGAAGAAATGAAGCCTTGGTCCCGTTATAAAGAGGGAGAATACCAAGAGCCGTCCCCGTGACCGTTCGGGACTCACCTCCGATAGAGGAGGCGTGCCGACGGGCGCGGTTGGGTTACCCACGTCTATATTGATGGGAATCCTGGAACAAGGGGAACACGATCTCTGCTTCGACAAGACGTGCCAAGGAAACCGCTTCGCTAAACGCGCTGAGGCGGTATAATAAAAAACGATTCAAGTGAAGGCTTGGTGGTGGTATGATGTCATGCCACAAAAAAGTCAGCAGATTGAACTTGTGTACATATTATTCTCTCTACGGTGGAATGTGGAGATTATTTTGCAGAGCCGGACACTATCCTGGTGTTCACAATCTTCTATGAATTATTCGGAGGAGGAACCCGCCTTGCAATGCCGAACATTATGCGCGCCGGACTCATCGTCATTGAAGCCTGGTTCAGGGCTCTTGAGGAGTCTGGACTAGGGGTGTCCGGATAGCGGACTATCATCATCGGCGGACTCCAAGACTATGAAGATACAAGATTGAAGACTTCGTCCCGTGTCCGGATGGGACTTTCCTTGGCGTGGAAGGCAAGCTTGGCGATACGGATATGTAGATCTCCTACCATTGTAACCGACTCTATGTAACCCTAGCCCTCTCCGGTGTCTATATAAACTGGAGGGTTTTAGTCCATAGGACAACACAACCATTACAACAATCATACCGTAGGATAGCTTCTAGGGTTTAGCCTCCTTGATCTCGTGGTAGATCCACTCTTGTACTACCCATATCATCAATATCAATCAAGCAGGAGTAGGGTTTTACCTCCATCGAGAGGGCCCGAACCTGGGTAAAAACATCGTGTCCCTTGTCTCCTGTTACCATCCGCCTAGACGCACAGTTCGGGACCCCTTACCCGAGATCCGCCGGTTTTGACACCGACACTCCCCAACACTCAACTCTCTCTCATAGGTTTTGGATCTGGTGGAAAGAATATTTGAGTGGAAAGCAACTTGGGGAAGGCTAGAGATCAAGATTCATATGGTAGGAATGGAATATCTTGGCCTCAACACATGAGTAGGTGGTTCTCTCTCAGAAATGGTAAGTTGGAAGTGTAGGTTCGTTCTGATGGCTCTCTCCACGAATGAAGAGGAGGTGGAGGGGTATATATAGCCTCCACACAAAATCTAACCATTACACACAATTTACCAAACTCGGTGGGACCGACTTGTTAAACTCGGTCGGACCGATTTAGTAAACCTAGTGACCGTTAGTGATTTTGATGGGGACGACATGCATCTCGGTGAGACCGATTCGGTTAGGGTTAGGGCATAACGTAATCTTGGTAAGACCGATTACACAAACTCGGTGAGACCAATTTGGTAATAAGCTTTCGGAGAGTTGGTCGGTACACTCGGTGGGACCGATTTGCTCTTTTCGGTGAGACCGAAATGTTACAAAAAGGAAACAGAGAGTTTACATTGCAATCTCGGTGGGACCGATCGCTCACTTCGGTTAGACCGAAACGTTCTGAAGGAAGCAGAGAGATTGCAACCCCATCTCGATGAGACCGAGATCCCTATCGGTAAGACCGATTTGCTTAGGGTTTGTGGCGATGGCTATGACTTTTGGAATCGGTGGCGCGGATAGGAAGAATCGGTGTGACCGATTTTGGCTTTGGGTTTAGGTCATTTGTGGATGTGGGAAAGTAGTTGAGGGTTTTGGAGCATATCACTAAGCACATGAAGCAAGAGGCTCATTAAGCAACACCTCATCCCTCCTTGATAGTATTGGCTTTTCCTATAGACTCAATGTGATCTTGGATCACTAAAATATAAAATGAAGAGTCTTGAGCTTTTGAGCTTGAGCCAATCCTTTGTCCTTAGTATTTTGAGGATCCACTTTCATCATCCATGCCATGCCATTCATTGAGCTTTCCTGAAATAATAGTCTTGGAATAGCATTAGCTCAATGAGCTATATGTTGTTATGAATTACCAAAACCACCTAGGGATAGTTGCACTTTCAATCTCCCCCTTTTGGTAATTGATGACAACATATAGATCAAAGCTTCGACAAATGATAATAAGATTGAATAACATCGTCGCTTTGAGAAGTATGTGATAAGCAAGATCTCCCCCTGAATTTGTGCATGGATTAAGATTTGCTTTGGACTGCAAATGCACAATGAATTAGGCTTATGGGTTACTCTTCCATGTCACATACATCTTGGTGGAGCGCTCAAAATATTAAACAATGAGTACATGCACTCATCACCAAGCATAGTGAGTGATCACATAAGATAGATAGGATGATATCAAGCATGCATAAGTGTAGCTTATGATCAAACACATGATCATCAATGTCTCACAAGCATAGTATCTCAACCAAAAGCAAACAAAGTTTGAAAAACCACCAAATAAAGCAAGAGAGAACAAAAGCAACACTCTCTCTCTCGAAGCCTATGATCTATACATTTTTCTCCCCCTTTGGCAACAAGTTACCAAAAAGTTCATAGAAAATGCATAGTGCTAGAAAGACTCTCAGGCTTGATCTTCTGGTGGTAGTGTCCTGATAGCTCCTTGGACGAAGGCTTCAGTTGAGGTAGAGGGTGCTGGAGTGGATGCTGGAGCTGGTTGCACTGGAACTATTGGGGTAGTGGCTGGTGCTGAAGTTGTTGCTCTAGTGTCTGTCACTAGCACTGCAACTAACCACTGGGCTCTGGGCACTCTGGCAAACACATTAGTGGTTGTCTTGCCCTTCCTCTCCTGCATGTCATCCTGCAACTGCTCCACAACTAACTGAATCTCAGTTACCTTGACATCTAGATCATAGAATTTTTGTTCCATGATTCTTTCCAGGCTCTCCTGATTCTGAGTGAGGGTGGCCAGTCCTTTCTCAATCCTCAGTGTGGATGCTATCAAGTAACCAAGCTGCTCCTGTTTGGTTTTCAAGAAATATTTAGATGCCTCCTCTTGAGTTGGCATCTTGGCAGCCTTATCCTTCTTTGCCTTCTCCTTCTTCTCCTGAGCTTGAACTGATTGTGGATCATCTTCATTCATGACAACCTCATTGTCCTCAAAGTCTGGATAAAGTGGAAAATGTTCCTTATCCAACTGATATTTCCCTGTGCCCATCTTTGAGTTGATCAATTCTTGAATCTGAGGTGCATATCCACAGCTCCTCTTCTGATCTGCTGCAGTCCTCTTGATTGTTTCAATGATCAGGCTCATAACTTTGAACTTCTGTGGCACATCAAACACATGCAGCATGTTGATGGCATGCCCTCTGATCATGTTATGGTCATCAGACTTGGGCAACAGAGTGTGCCTCAGAATCCAATTTATGGTTGGCAACCCTGATAGCAGAAAGTGAACTGATCCAAACTTGTGAGTCTCAACTGCCTTGTCTGGAATCTCCTTGTACATGTGAGCCATTGAATTGTGACCCAACTTCTTCTTGGCATAAATGTCCAGGTCATCCTCATCTTCCTTGGGGGCATTTAACAGACTTGCCCATTCTCCAACAGTGGACTGGTACCTTGTACCTTCAGACATCCAAACAATTCTACCATCTGGGTAAAAATGTGTTGTGGAGTAAAACTGCATGATAAGCTCATCATTCCAGTTGGTGAACTTCTGTCAAACAAAATCAGCAACTCCACAAGCAACAAAGCTGTCTTGCACTCTAGGATAGTGCTCTTCATTTTCCTTGATGTAGGTCCAGTCGACCCACCTCATGTCACAGACTATAGGCTTCTTGTCCAATAGGATTGTTTCATAGAAGTCCTGCTATTCCTTTGTATGGAACCTGTAGTCAACAGCAGTTCTTCTTCTTGAAGCATATGGATCTTCCATCCTCCACGGTCTCAGCCCTGAATCCTTCCTGATTCTCATGTCCTCAGCCACAGGATGGGCATCATTGTGGTCTGGTATATTGGGCTTGAGCTTTCTAAGGACCTTTCCTTCTTCATGTCCATCTTCAGCAACATTGGGCACTGGGGCCTTGTTCTTCTCAGCAGCCGGAATACTCCTAGTATTCCTCTTTGGAACTTGCTTGGCCTTGGAGGAAGCTTTGGGTGCTTCCTTGGGCTTGGATGTTGCAGCCCCTGATCTGATTGCATCACCCATAAGCTTAGGTGCTGGTGCCGCATCCTCTTCCTCTTCATCAGAATCTCTTCTCATAGAGGGCTTTCCAAGGACCTTGGCAGTTGTGGTTCTTGCTCTCTTCTTTTTCTTATCCTGATCACCATCATCCTATGATTCAATTGTGAACTTCATAGTTGCACCAGTGGGGACTTTCTGAGGTTTGGATGATGTATCTTTCCTTGCAGGTGCCTCTTTGGGTTGAGCTTGAGCTGGAACTTGAGTGGATTTTTTGGCCTTTGGCATTGGTGTCCTCTTGGCAGGAACTTTCTTCTTCAGACCTGGCTTTGTGCTCTGAGCAGAGCCATATTCCTTCTTGAGCACCACTTTCTTGGAAGTGGCCTCTGAAGGAAATATGCCCTAGAGGCAATAATAAAGTTATTATTTATTTCCTTATTTCATGATAAATGTTTATCATTCATGCTAGAATTGTATTAACCGGAAACATGATACATGTGTGAATGCATAGACAAACAATATGTCACTAGTATGCCTCTACTAGACTAGCTTGTTAATCAAAGATGGTTATGTTTCCTAACCATGAACAAAGAGTTGTTATTTGATTAACAAGGTCACATCATTAGTTGAATGATCGATTGACATGACCCATTCCATTAGCTTAGCACACGATCGTTTAGTATGTTGCTACTGCTTTTATCCATGACTTATACATGTTCCTATAACTATGAGATTATGCAACTCCGTTTACGGAGGAACACTTTGGTACTACCAAACGTCACAACGTAATCGGGTGATTATAAAGGAGTACTACAGTGTCTCCAAAGGCGGATGTTGGGTTGGCGTATTCGAGATTAGGTTTTTCACTCCGATTGCGGAGAGGTATCTCTGGGCCCTCTCGGTAATACACATCATGAAGCCTTGCAAGCATTACAACTAATGAATTAGCTGTGAGATGATGTATTACGGAGCGAGTAAAGAGACTTGCGTAGCGAGATTGAACTAGGTATTGGATACCGACGATCGAATCTCGGGCAAGTAACATACCGATGACAAAGGGAACAACGTATGTTGTTATGCGGTCGACCGATAAGATCTTCGTAGAATATGTAGGAGCCAATATGGGCATCCAGGTCCCGCTATTGGTTATTGACCGGAGACGTGTCTCGGTCATGTCTACATTGTTCTCGAACCGTAGGGTCCGCACGCTTAAGGTTTCGATGACGGTTATATTATGAGTTTGTGTATTTTGATGTACCGAAGAAGTTGAGTCCGGATGTGATCACGGACATGACGAGGAGTCTCGAAATGGTCGAGACATAAAGATTGATATATTGGAAGCCTATATTTGGAGTTCGGAATGGTTCCGGGTGAAATCGGGATTTTACCGGAACACCGGGGGGTTACCGGAACCCTCCCGGGGGTTATTGGGCCTTAGTGGGCCATGAGGGAGAAGAGGAAGGGCCGGCCAGGGCAGGCCGTGCGCCCCTCCCCCCTAGTCCGAATAGGACAAGGAGAGGGGGGCGGCGCCCCCCCTTCCCTCTTTCCTCCCCCAATCCTACTCCAACTAGGAAGGGGAGTCCTACTCCCGGTGGGAGTAGGACTCCTCCGCGCCCTCCTCAAGGGCCGGCCGCACCCCTTGCACCTTTATATCTGGGGGCAGGGGGCACCCTAGAACACACAAGTTGATCTACGGATCGATCCTTAGCCGTGTCGGTGCCCCCTCCACCATATTCTACCTCGGTCATATCATCATAAAGCTTAGGCGAAGCCTGCGCGATAGAACATCAAGATCGTCCCACGCCGTCGTCTTGTGGAACTCTTCCTCCCGAAGCTCTCTTGGATTGGAGCCGAGGAGCGTCATCGAGCGATCGTGTGTCAAGAACTGCAGGGCGCCGAGTGTGGCGCCGGGATCGGTCGGATCGCGAGGAGAATGTCGACTACTTCCTCTACGTTGTGATCGCTTCGCCGGTCTACAAGGGTGCGTAGACAACACTCTCCCTCGTTGCTATGCATCACCATGATCTTGCGTGTGCGTGGGAAAATTTTTGAAATTACTCGTTCCCCAACAATGGCATCCGAGCCTAGGTTTTTATGGTTTGATGTTTTGCACGAGTAGAACACAAGTGAGTTGTGGGCGATACAAGTCATACTACCTACCAGCATGTCATATTTTGGTTCAGCGGTATTGTGAGATGAAGCGGCCGGACCGACATTACGCGTGACGCTTACGCGAGACTGGTTTCACCGCTCGAGCACTCGTTGCTTAAAGGTGACTGGCGGGTGTCTGTCTCTCTCACTTTAGTTGAACCGAGTATGGCTACGCCCGGTCCTTGAGAAGGTTAAAGCGAGTCTATTTGACGAAATATCGTTGTGGTTTTGATCGTGGGTGAGATTGGTTCTTGCTTAAAGCCCGTAGCAGCCACGTAAAATTTGCAACAACAAAGTAGAGGACGTCTAACTTGTTTTTGCAGGGCATGTTGTGATGTGATATGGTCAAGGCGTGATGCTATATTTTATTGTATGAGATGATCATGTTTTGTAACGAAGTTATCGGCAATGGCAGGAGCCATATGGTTGTCGCTTTATTGTATGAAATGCAATCGCATACTGTAATGCTTTACTTTATCACTAAGCGGTAGCGATAGTCGTAGAAGCATAAGATTGGCGAGGCGACAACGATGCTACGATGGAGATCAAGGTGTCGCGCCGGTGGCGATGGTGATCATGATGGTGCTGCGAGATGGAGATCACAAAGCACAAGACGATGATGACCATATCATATCACTTATATTGATTTGCATGTGATGTTTATCTTTTATGCATCTTATCTTGCTTTGATTGGCGGTAGCATTATAAGATGATCTCTCACTAAATTATCAAGAAGTGTTCCCCGAGTATGCACCGTTGCAAAAGTTAAATCGTGCCCGGACACCACGTGATGATCGGGTGTGATAAGCTCTCGTCCATCTACAACGGGTGCAAGCCAGTTTTGCACACGTAGAATACTCGGGTTATACTTGACGAGCCTAGCATATGCAAATATGGCCTCGAACACGGAGACCGAAAGGTCGGCGTGAATCATATAGTAGATATGATCAACATAAGATGTTCACCATTGAAAACTACTCCATTTCACGTGATGATCGGTTATGGTTTAGTTGATTTGGATCACGTGATCACTTAGATGACTAGAGGATGTCTGTCTAAGTGGGAGTTCTAAAGTAATATGATTAATTGAACTAAAATTTATCATGAACTTAGTACTGATAGTATCTTGCTTGTCTATGTTTGTTTGTAGATAGATGGCTCGTCTTTGTTGTTCCATTGAATTTTAATGCGTTCCTTGAGAAAGCAAAGTTGAAAGATGATGGTAGCAACTACGGATGGGTCCGTAACTCGAGGATTATCCTCATTGCTGCACGTAAGAGTTACGTCTGGATGCACCGCTAGGTGCCAGACTCTTGCTAATGCAACCGACGGCGTTAAGAACGTCTGGCGAGCAAAGCTGATGACTACTCTATAGTTCGATGTGCCATGCTTTACGGTTTAGAACCGGGACTTCAACGATGTTTTGAGCGTCATGGAGCATATGAGATGTTCCAGAGTTGAAGTTGATATTCAACAGAATGCCCGGATTGAGAGATATGAAGTCTCCAATAAGTTCTATAGCTGCAAGATGGAGGAGAATAGTTACATCGGTGAGCACATACTCAAAATGTCCGGGTATTACAATCACTTGACTCAACTTGGGAGTTAATCTTCCGGATGATTGTGTCATTGACAGAATTCTTCAATCACGCCACCAAGCTACAAAGGCTTCGTGATGAACTATAATATGCAAGGGTTAGTAAAGACTATACTTGAGCTCTTACAATGCTAAAGGCTGCGGAGGTAGAAATCAAGAAGGAGCATCAAGTGTTGATGGTCAATAAGACCACTAGTTTCAAGAAGAAAGGCAAAGGGAAGAAGAAGGGAACTTCAAGAAGAACAGCAAGCAAGTTCTGCTCGGAGAAGAAACCCAAGTCTGGACCTAAACCTGAAATCGAGTGCTTCTCTTGCAAGCGACTGGTCCTTTGGCGAAACTGCCCCAAGTATTTGGCGGATAAGAAGGATGGCAAGGTGAACAAAGGTATATGTGATATACATGTTATTGATGTGTACCTTACTAGAGCTCGCATGCACTGGTATTTGATCTTGGTTACATTGCTAATATTTGCAACTCAAAGCAGGACTACGGATTGCGAACAACGGCAAAGGCGAGGTGATGATGCGGCGTGGGAAATGGTTCCAAAGTCGATGTGATCGCGGTCGGCACGCTACCTCTACATCTACCTTCGGATTAGTTTTAGACCTAAATAATTGTTATTTGGTGCTGCGTTGAGCATGAACATTATATCTGGGTCTTGTTTGATGCGAGACGGTTATTCATTTAAATCGAGAGAATAATGGTTGTTCTATTTATATGAGTAATATCTTTTATGGTCATGCACCCTGAAGAGTGGTCTATTTTGATGAATCTCGATAGTAGTGATACACATATTCATAATGTTGAAGCCAAAAGATGCAGATTTGATAATGATAGTGCAACTTATTTGTGGCAATCGTCGTTTAGGTCATATCGATGTAAAGCGCATGAAGAAACTCCATCTTGATGGACTTTTGGAGTCACTTGATTATGAATCACTTGACACTTGCGAACCGTGCCTCATGGGCAAGATGACTAAAACCCGTTCTCGGTACTATGGAGAGAGCAACAGATTTGTTGGAAATCATACATACAGATGTATGTGGTCCGATGAATGTTGAGGCTCGTGGCGGATATCGTTATTTTCTCACCTTCACAGATGATTTAAGCAGATATGGGTATATCTACTTAATGAAACATAAGTCTGAAACATTTGAAAAGTTCAAAGAATTTCAGAGTGAAGTTGAAAATCATCGTAATAAGAAAATTAAATTTCTGCGATCTGATCGTGGAGGTGAATATTTGAGTTATGAGTTTGGTCTACATTTGAAACAATGCGGAATAGTTTCGCAACTCACGCCACCCGGAACACCACAGCGTAATGGTGTGTCGAGCGTCGAATCGCACTTTACTAGATATGGTGCGATCTATGATGTCTCTTACTGATTTACCGCTATCATTTTGGGGTTATGCTCTAGAGGCGGCCGCATTCACACTGAATAGAACACCGTCAAAATCCGTTGAGGCGACACCTTATGAACTATGGTTTAGCAAGAAACCAAAGTTGTCGTTTCTTAAAGTTTGGGGATGCGATGCTTATGTGAAAAAGCTTCAACCTGATAAGCTCGAACCCAAATCGAATGTGTCTTCATAGGATACCCAAAGGAGACAGTTGGGTACACCTTCTATCACAGATCCGAAGGCAAGACATTTGTTGCTAAGAATGGATCCTTTCTAGAGAAGGAGTTTCTCTCGAAAGAAGTGAGTGGGAGGAAAGTAGAACTTGATGAGGTAATTGTACCTTCTCCCTTACTTGAAAGTAGTTTGTCGCAGAAACCGGTTTACGAGACATCTACACCAAATAGTGAGGAAGTTGATGATGTTGATCATGAAACTTGAGATCAAGTTACTCTGAAACCTCGTAGATCAACGAGTAAGATCCGCACTGAGTGATGCGGTAGTCCTGTTCGGAAATCATGCTACTAGATCATGATGAACCTACGAACTATGAAGAAGCGATGGTGAGCCCAGATTCCGCAAAATGGCTTGAGGCCATGAAATCGAGATGGGATCCATGTATGAAAACAAAGTATGGACTTTGGTTGACTTGCCCGAGGGTAGGCAAGCAATAGAAAACAAGTGGATCTTCAAGAAGAAGACCGACGCGACGGTAATGTTCTCGTCTACAAAGCTCGACTTATCGCAAAGGGTTTTCGACAAGTTCAAGGGATTGACTACGATGAGACCTTCTCACCCGTGGCGATGCTTAAGTCTGTCCGAATCATGTTAGCAATTGCCGCATTTTATGATTATGAAATTTGGCAAATGGATGTAAAGACTGCATTCTGAATGGATTTACGGAAGAAGAGTTGTATATGATGCAACGAGAAGGTTTTATCGATCCAAAGGAGCTAACAAAGTGTGCAAGCTCCAATGATCCATTTATGGACTGGTGCAAGCATCTCGGAGTTGGAATAAGCGCTTTGATAGTGTGATCAAAGCATTTGGGTTCATCTGAGACTTTTGGAGAAGCTTGTATTTACAAGAAAGTGAGTGGGAGCTCTGTAGCATTTACGATATTATATGTAGATGACATATTACTGATCGGAAATGATATAGAATTCTGGATAGCATAAAGGGATACTTGAATAAGAGTTTTTCAATGAAAGACCTCGGTGAAGCTGCTTACATATTGGGCATCAAAATCTATAGAGATAGATCAAGGCGCTTAATTGGACTTTCACAAAGCACATACCTTGACAAAATTTTGAAGAAGTTCAAAATGGATCAAGCGAAGAAAGGGTTCTTGCACGTGTTACAAGGTGTGAAGTTGAGTAAGACTCAATGCCCGACCACTGCAGAAGATAGAGAGAAATGAAAGATGTTCCTATGCTTCAGCCATAGGCTCTATCATGTATGCAATCTTGTGTACCAGACCTGATGTGTGCCTTGCTATAAGCTTAGCAGGAGGTACCAAAGTAATCCAGAGTGGATCATTTGGACAGCGGTCAAGAACATCTGAAATACCTTAAAAGGACTAAGGATATGTTTCTCGTATATGGAGGTGACAAAGAGCTCATCGAACAGTTACGTTGATGCAAGCTTTGACACTGATCCGGACGATTCTAAATCGCAGACCGAATACGTATTTACACTAAACGGAGGAGCTGTCAGTTGGTGCAGTTCTAAACAAAGCGTCGTCGCGGGATCTACTTTTGAAGCGGAGTACATAGCAGCTTCGGAAGCAGCTAATGAAGGAGTCTGGATGAAGGAGTTCATATCCGATCTAGGTGTCATACCTAGTGCATCGGGTCCAATGAAAATCTTCTGTGATAATACTAGAGCAATTGCCTTAGCAAAGGAATCCAGATTTCACAAGAGGACCAAGCACATCAAGAGACGCTTCAATTCCATCCGGGATCTAGTCCAGGTGGGAGACATAGAGATTTGCAAGATACATACGGATCTGAATGTAGCGCACTGTTGACTAAGCCTCTTCCACGAGCAAAACATGATCAACACCAAGACTCCATGGGTGTTAGAATCATTACTATGTAATCTAGATTATTGACTCTAGTGCAAGTGGGAGGCTCAAGGAAATATGCCCTAGAGGCAATAATAAAGTTATTATTTATTTCCTTATTTCATGATAAATGTTTATCATTCATGCTAGAATTGTATTAACCGGAAACATGATACATGTGTGAATGCATAGACAAACAATATGTCACTAGTATGCCTCTACTAGACTAGCTTGTTAATCAAAGATGGTTATGTTTCCTAACCATGAACAAAGAGTTGTTATTTGATTAACAAGGTCACATCATTAGTTGAATGATCGATTGACATGACCCATTCCATTAGCTTAGCACACGATCGTTTAGTATGTTGCTACTGCTTTTATCCATGACTTATACATGTTCCTATAACTATGAGATTATGCAACTCCTGCTTTGGGAGGAACACTTTGGGTACTACCAAGCGTCACAACGTGAATCGGGTGATTATAAAGGAGTACTACAGGTGTCTCCAAAGGCGGATGTTGGGTTGGCGTATTTGAGATTAGGTTTTGTCACTCCGATTGTCGGAGAGGTATCTCTGGGCCCTCTCGGTAATACACATCACTGAAGCCTTGCAAGCATTACAACTAATGAATTAGCTGTGAGATGATGTATTACGGAACGAGTAAAGAGACTTGCCGGTAACGAGATTGAACTAGGTATTGGATACAGACGATCGAATCTCGGGCAAGTAACATACCGATGACAAAGGGAACAACGTATGTTGTTATGCGGTCTAACCGATAAGATCTTCGTAGAATATGTAGGAGCCAATATGGGCATCCAGGTCCCGCTATTGGTTATTGACCGGAGACGTGTCTCGGTCATGTCTACATTGTTCTCGAACCGTAGGGTCCGCACGCTTAAGGTTTCGATGACGGTTATATTATGAGTTTGTGTATTTTGATGTACCAAGTAGTTGAGTCCGGATGTGATCACGGACATGACGAGGAGTCTCGAAATGGTCGAGACATAAAGATTGATATATTGGAAGCCTATATTTGGAGTTTGGAATGGTTCCGGGTGAAATTGGGATTTTACCGGAACACCGGGGGCTTACCGGAACCCTCCCGGGGATTATTGGGCCTTAGTGGGCCATGAGGGAGAAGATGAAGGGCCGGCCAGGGCAGGCCGCGCGCCCCCTCCCCCCCCTAATCCGAATAGGACAAGGAGAGGGGGGCGGCGCCCCCCCTTCCCTCTTTCCTCCCCAATCCTACTCCAACTAGGAAGGGGGAGTCCTACTCCCTGGGAGTAGGACTCCTCGCGCGCCTCCTCAGGGCCGGCCGCACCCCCTTGCTGCTTTATATACAGGCAGGGGCACCCTAGAACACACAAGTTGATCTACGGATCGATCCTTAGCCGTGTCGGTGCCCCCTCCACCATATTCTACCTCGGTCATATCGTGCATAAAGCTTAGGCGAAGCCTGCGCGATAGAACATCAAGATCGTCCTGCCACGTCGTCTTGTGGAACTCTTCCTCCCCGAGCTCTACGGATTGGAGCCGAGGAGCGTCATCGAGCTGTCGTGTGTCAAGAACTCGGGCGCCGGAGTAACGGCGCCGGGATCGGTCGGATCGCGAGGAGAACGTCGACTACTTCCTCTACGTTGTGATCGCTTCGCTTGGTCTACAAGGGTGCGTGACAACACTCTCCCTCTCGTTGCTATGCATCACCATGATCTTGCGTGTGCGTAGGAAATTTTTTGAAATTACTACGTTCCCCAACAGCCTCATCTTCCTCAGCTTTGTAATCTTCATCCTCAGAATCTGAAGTTCTTTTCCTCCTTTGCCTAGTTGTAGCCTTAGGCAAGTTGCTAGGAGTACTTCTGCTCCCTTCATCTGTGGTTGAGGGACTAGTGCCCTCACTCAAGTCCATCTGCTCTTCTGGCCTGTTCTGGCTGTCACTCTAATGAGACATACTGCAAAAGCTGACTGCTGACCCTGTGAAGAGTTATAGATAAGATAGAATAGATGAGCATCAAAAAATGCAGAGATTTTTGCAAAAGAATGATTCAAAAGTTCAGTTTTAGTTTTCCACAGAAATCATTTCGGATCAACCGATTTTCAAACTCGGTGATACCGAAGCAGTTTTGGAACCTAAACTGATGATCTTGGTTGGACCGAGTTTCAGTTCGGTGGCACCGAGACTGCTAGGGTTTCACAGAATCCTCAAATCGGTTGCACCGATTAGTAATTCTCGGTCAGACCGAGAGTCACTAGTGCAATGGCATAAGCCAAATCGGTGAGACCGAGTTTTTCAACTCGGTGGGTCCGAGATGGTTTCGGCGGAAACCTAACCCTAAAAATTTGAATCTAATCTAATCTATGGATTACTTTGGCTGGATAGAAGAGTCTCAATCGTGGCAAGAATCAATATGAAAACAATGTGCTAGGAATCAGACGTGGATAGCACAAATATCAAGTCCATACCCTAACTTGGCGGTGGACTTGCTACGGCAGCAACGGCGGGGACGAAATCCGTTGACGGCGGCGGAGACCAGTGACAGGAGGCTGCTGGCGACGAGGAGACGATCCGGAGACCACAATGGCAGAGCGGGCTGTTGCGCGGGCGAAGGGTTTCGGAGAAATTTCCAAAATTTTGCCCGTGGTTATATATAGCCCGACCACAGCCGGTGTGACCGAAAGTGAACAACTTCGGTGGCACCGAGATGCATAACTGTGTTCGATTCTGACAAATCGGTGAGACCAAAAAGTTCAAATCGGTTGCACCGAGATTGAAAACTCAGATCAACTTGGTGATCTCAGCAGGACCGAAATGGAGGAATCAGTCTGACCGAGAATCACAAAGAGGTTTTCGAAGTTTAAGTCTATGACGAATCGGGGACTCCGAGTGCTCCTCACACAGAGTGGTTCGAATCTGACTTGATCAAATTTTCTGATGTAGCATGAATAGAGTTTGAGATGAGAAAAGCATAGATAGCTAAAGAAGGTTCTTAGGCATTCTTGTCCATCCACTTGGCAAAAATAAAAGAAACCAAACAATCAAAACAACAAGTGGATGTCCTTGAATGAGTAAAATATGCACCAACATGCTTACACAATAAGATGGCAAATGAAATATGTGGCAAAGCATGCATAACCAATTCTAGCATCTATCAAGCAATTGGCGATGACTAGGTCATCTATATATTAGTATATTGACTTAGGAGTCAAATGAGAACATTTGATCATAGGTCATACTCATCGTTTAAGCTCAAGTGGGGTTACCACTTTTACATAATGCTACCTAGTAATGATTTATGAATTTGATATCTACTAGCAGTACCTAGTATCTAGTATCTGAAAGGGAAACCGAAAGGAAAGGGTAATGGGAAAATGATGAAAGATATAGCGATGGCGAGGATGGCGAAATCGCTACAGCTAGTTAATAGTAGCGTTCCTAAAAAGCGCTCTCGATATCGTCAACGATAGTAGCGCGGGTTAGGCATCGCTACTACTATGAGTTAGCTGTAGCGCCTTATTAGTAGCGCGGCCACCCGCGCTGCTGCTAGCCTCAAAACCCGCGCTACTACTAGGGTTTTCCCTAGTAGTGAATATTTGAATCTTCTCTGAATTCTTTTATGTATGATTGAGTTACCTTTGCAAGTCTCTTCGAATTATCAGTTTGGTTTGGCCTACTAGATTGATCTTTCTTGTCATGGGAGAAGTGCTTAGCTTTGGGTTCAATCTTGCGGTGTTCTTACCCGATGTGAAAGGGTCATAAGACACGTATTGTATTGTTGCCATCGAGGATAACAAGATGGGGTTTATATCATATTGCATGTGTTTATCCCTCTACATCATGTCATCTTGCTTAATCGTTACTCTGTTCTTATGAACTTAATACTCTAGATGCGAGGCGAGTCGGTCGATGTGTGGAGTAATAGTAGTAGATGCGAGGCAGAGTCGGTCTACTTGTTATGGACGTGATGCCTATATACATGATCATCCCTAGATAATCTCATAACTATGCGCTTTTCTATCAATTGCTCGACAGTAATTTGTTCACCCACCGTAATACTTATGCTATCTTGAGAGAAGCCTCTAGTGAAACCAATGGCCCCCGGGTCTATCTCTTATCATATTTGCTTTCCATCTACTTTATTTGCATCTTTACTTTTTGCATCTATCTTATAAAATACCAAAAATATATTATCTTATCTTACTATCTTTATTAGATCTCACTTCCGCAAGTGGTCGTGAAGTGATTGACAACCCCTTTATTGCGTCGGTTGCGAGTTCTCAGTTTGCTTGTGTAGGTGTGTGGGACTTTTGAGGAGCCTCCTACTGGATTGATACCTTGGTTCTCAAAACTGAGGGAAATACTTATGCTACACTTTGCTGCATCACCCTCTCCTCTTCGAGGAAAACCAACGCAAGCTCAAGACGTAGCATTTAGTGAATATATCCGCTAATTGCTTTTCGGTGCGAACATGCTTAAGATTAATGTCCCCTTTGGCAACATGATCTCGAATGAAATGATGACGAACTTCAATATGCTTAGTTCGAGAGTGTTGCACGGGATTGTGAGCAATCTTGATAGGACTGAACTTGTCACAAAGTAATGGAACATGTTTCACATATATCCCATAATCTTTAAGAGTTTGGGTCATCCAAAGTAATTGAGCACAACATGAACCAGCGGCAATGTATTCCGCTTCGGCGGTGGATAAGGATACCGAGTTTTGTTTCTTGGAAGACCAAGACACAAGAGATCTACCAAGAAATTGACAAGTACCCAAAGTAGACTTTCTATCAACCTTGTCACCGGCATAGTCCGAGTCGGAGTAGCCAACAAGATCGAAAGAGGCCCTCTTTGGATACCAAATGCCAAAATTTGGTGTATGGATTAAGTATCTCACTATCCTTTTCACGGCCTTAAGATGACATTCTTTAGGAGCAGCTTGATATCGTGTACACATGCAAACACTTAGCATGATATCGGGACGTGAAGCACATAGATATAACAATGAACCAATCATAGAGCGATAAACCTTTTGATCAATCGGTTCACCATCTTTGGTCAAATCAAGATGTCCACTAGTAGGCATGGGTGTAGTCATACCTTTGCATTCTTGCATATTGAACTTCTTGAATAAGTCCTTGGTGTACTTCGTTTGAGAAACAAAAATCCCTTCCTTAGTTTGCTTGATTTGCAAACCAAGAAAGAATTTGAGTTCACTCATCATAGACATCTCAAACTTCTCCAACATTAGCTTCCCAAACTTTTCACTAAAATGAGGGTTAGTAGAACCAAATATAATACCATCGACATAAATTTGGCATACAAATAGTTCTCCATTGACCCTTTTAGTGAAAAGAGTAGAATCTATTTTTTCCAATTTCAAAGCCTTTTTCAATAAGGAACTTGGTCAAGCATTTATACCACGCTCTAGGAGCTTGTTTAAGACCATAAAGAGCTTTGTGAAGTTTGTAAACATGATCAGGTTTCTTAGGATTAACAAAGCCGAGAGGTTGTTTAACATAAAATTCCTCCTCTATTTCACCATTTAGAAAAGCGCTTTTAATGTCCATTTGGTACAAGATGATATCATGGTGATTAGCATAGGCAAGTAAGATGTGCATGGACTCAAGTCTAGCAACGGGAGCATAAGTCTCACCATAGTCCATACCTTCGACTTGTGTGTAGCCTTGGGCGATGAGACGTGCTTTGTTGCGAACTACTTGTCCATCTTCATCTTGCTTGTTGCGAAACACCCATTTGGTGCCGATGATGTTGTGGTTGTTGTCGGGCTTCTCAACCAATGTCCAAACTTGATTTCTCTCAAAGTTGTGTAGCTCTTCATGCATAGCGTTTATCCAGTCCGGATCTTCCAATGCTTCTTCAACCTTCATAGATTCAATACTAGAGATGAATGAATAGTGTTCACAAAAGTTAGCTAAACGAGTTTTAGAGCGAGTGATTCTCCCGGTTTGGATATCTTTGTAGATTTGCTCAACGGATGATCTTTAGCGATTCTTGTTCGAACTCGTGAAAGCTTTTGCTTGGGTCTTGGTTGAACATCTTCTTCATCTTGTTCTTCTTCTTGGCCTTCTTCATTGTTGGCGTTGTCGTTCTCTTGTCATAGTGGAGAAGGAGGTTGTTGACGTTCGTCTTGGTGCACTTCCTTGTTTTCTTCATCTTGGTGTGTCCCACTTGTGGATGCTTCCGTATCAACTCTTGGTTCACCTTGTTGTGAGGTAGAAGCTTCCACTTGGACGGACGAGGTACTCTCCTTCACCTCCGTTGGACGAATCTTGCCAATAGACAAGTCTTGGATTGCTTCCGAGGGATCTTTGTCTCCTACATCAATTGACAATTGCTCTACTTGCGAGCCGTTAGATTCATCAAACTTCACATCTACCGTTTCTTCAACCTTTCGGGTGAAATTGTTGTAGACGCGGTATGTGTGAGAGTTTGACCCATAACCAAGTAGGAAACCTTCATGAGACTTAGGAGCAAATTTAGAACGACGATGCTTATCAAGAATGTAGCACTTTGAGCCGAATACTCGAAAGTATCCAACGTGGGGTTTGTCACCGGTGAGAAGCTCGTATGCCGTCTTGCCGAGTAGCCTGTGAAGATACAAGCGATTTGTTGCATGACAAGCTGTCTCGACCGCTTCCGCCCAGAAGTGCTTCGGCGTCTTGTACTGATCAAGCATCGTTCTCGCCATTTTGATGAGCGTCTGGTTCTTCCTCTCAACAACTCCATTTTGTTGAGGTGTGTACGTAGCCGAGAACTCGTGTGAAATACCTTCTTCGTCAAGAAAGGTATCCACATTTGCGTTCTTGAACTCCATTCTGTTGTCGCTGCGAACCTTCTTGATCTTCACTTCAAATTGATTTTGGGCCTTCCTAGCGAAGTTTTTGAAGATCTTTTGGACATGCGATTTATCATCGAGAAAGAACACCCACGTAAATCTTGAAAAATCATCAACTATAACTAGACCAAAAGAATTTCCACCGAGACTTTTGTAGGTGTTGGGACCAAAAGGATCCATGTGAAGTAGCTCGAGTGGCCTCCTTGTGGTCATGATGTTTTTCACGGGATGCCTCCCTCCGACCTGTTTACCTGCCTGACAAGCGCTGCAAAGTCTATCCTTATCAAATATGACATCGTTAACACCAAGGATATGATTTCCTTTAATAAGCTTGTCAAGGTTTTGCATGCCAACATGAGCTAATCGTCTATGCCATAACCAACCTTTAGAGGATTTAGCAATAAAGCAAGTTCTAGGTTGAGCCTTTTTAGTGAAATCAACAATGTATAGATCACCTCTACGTACACCGGTAAAGACCATTTTATGATTATCTCTACGAAACACTTGGCAATCTACTTCAGTAAATAGGACATTGAAATCGAAATCAGCAAGTCTAGATACTGAAAGTAAGTTGTAGCCAAGAGATTCAATGAGCATGACATTTTGTATGGAGCTATCATGTGATATGGCCACCTTACCGAGACCAACCACCTTACCCTTTGAGTTGTCACTGAAAGTGACATACTTTCGAGGACCATCGTTTTCAGCAAGCTGACGAAACATATCTTTATCTCCAGTCATGTGATCGGTACATCCACTATCAAGAACCCATTCCTTTCCTCCTGCCATATATCCCCAAAGATTTGCCATAAGACCAAAGTGTCTCATTGCATCATCAAGATCAAAGTCACTATCATCATCCTCGTCATAGTATCCATGTTCAACATCGTCATGTGGTGGATCAAATCCTAGAGAGGGTGATTCATTAGAGTGAGTTTGACAATGATCTTGTTTATGAATTTTTATAGCTTCGGAAATAATATCACTAATAATTCCAACATCTCCTTTGGCACGCATAAGGTTTGTAAGCTCAAATAGACAATCACCAAACATAGGATCACTGGAATTCATCTTACTCAAGGCAATAGACTTATGGAGAATTTCATCTAGATTTTTCAAGGAATAATTTGGAAAACGTTCCTCAAGAAATTTCCATATAGTGCAGGCACACTTAAGAGTAGGCAAACATCCAATCAAGTTTCTAGGCAAGCCTCTAGTGATAAGTTCAACAGTTCTAAGATTGTGAATCATGTCAATTGACTCATCAAGGGAAGGATGCATAGGATCAACATGAGGTGCACAAGGGCTAGCAATGTACTTGTTCAAATGATATTGATTGAAAATCACAAGCATCTCATTTTTCCACTCATGAAAATACTCTCCATCAAGTATAGGCACTCTATGTCTAAGACTCCCTATAGTAGACTCATCCATCTTCCTCGAATGATGTTTAAACCAAAGCAATGGAGACCAAAGCTCTGATACCAATTGAAAGGATCGAGAAGAGGTGTCTAGGGGGTGATTAGACACTAAGTACCAAAAGTTGCAGTTTTTAACTTCTTTAAGTTTAAGTGGAGTTTTGGCACAAGTTTAAAACTCACAATACATAACAAGCAAGCATGCAAAGAGTATAT
This sequence comes from Aegilops speltoides, assembly GCA_021437245.1. Taxonomy (NCBI): domain Eukaryota; kingdom Viridiplantae; phylum Streptophyta; class Magnoliopsida; order Poales; family Poaceae; genus Aegilops; species Aegilops speltoides. The sequence goes on along the minus strand of CM038146.1, from coordinate 84,618,887 downwards.
GAGCAGCGGAAAATAAAGCATGCAACTTGCAAGTATGTAAAGGGAAGGGTTTGGAGAATTCAAACGCAATCGGAGACACGGATGTTTTTGTCGTGGTTCCGATAGGTGGTGCTATCGTACATCCACGTTGATGGATACTTCAACCCACGAAGGGTAACGGTTGCGCTCCACCCACGAAGGGTCCACGAAGAAGCAACCTTGTCTATCCCACCATGGTCGTCGCCCACGAAGGACTTGCCTCACTAGCGGTAGATCTTCACGAAGTAGGCGATCTCCTTGCCCTTACAAACTCCTTGGTTCAACTCCACAATCTTGTCGGAGGCTCCCAAAGTGACACCTAGCCAATCTAGGAGACACCACTCTCCAAGAAGTAACAAATGGTGTGTTGATGATGAACTCCTTGCTCTTGTGCATCAAATGATAGTCTCCCCAACACTCAACTCTCTCTCATAGGATTTGGATTTGGTGGAAAGAAGATTTGAGTGGAAAGCAACTTGGGGAAGGCTAGAGATCAAGATTCATATGGTAGGAATGGAATATCTTGGTCTCAACACATGAGTAGGTGGTTCTCTCTCAGAAAATGTATGCTGGAAGTGTAGGTTCGTTCTGATGGCTCTCTCCACGAACGAAGAGTGGGTGGAGGGGTATATATAGCCTCCACGCAAAATCTAACCGTTACACACAACTTGCCAAACTCGGTGCGACCGAATTGAGAAACTCGGTCAAACCGATTCAGCAAATCTAGTGACCGTTAGGATTTTCGGTGGGACCGACATGCAACTCGGTAGGACCGATATGATTAGGGTTAGGGCATAACATAATCTCAGTGAGACCGATTACACAAACTCGGTAGGACCGATTTTGGTAATAAGCTAACCAGAGAGTTGGTCAGACAAACTCGGTGAGACCGATTACACAAACTTGGTGAGACCGATTTTGGTAATAAGCTAACCAGAGAGTTTGCATTGTAATCTAGGTAGTACCGATTGCTCAAACTCGGTGAGACCGATTTTGGTAATGGACATACACAAAGAGATTACAATCCCATCTCGGTGAGACCGAGATCCCTATCAGTGAGATCGATTTGCTTAGGGTTTGTGGCAGTGGCTAAGACATCTGAACTCGGTGGCGCCGGATGGAAAGAATCAGTAGGGCCGAGTTAGACTTTTGGTTTAGGACATATGTGGATGTGAGAAAGTAGTTGAGGGCTTTGGAGCATATCACTAAGCACTTTGAGCAAGCATGCCATTAAGCAACACCTCATCCCCTCTTGATAGTATTGACTTTTCCTATAGACTCAATGTGATCTTGGATCACTAAAATAGAAAATGTAGAATCTTGATCTTGGAGCTTGAGCCAATCCTTTGTCCTTAGCATCTTGAAGGGGTTCCATATCCTTTAGTCCATGCCACTCCATTGTTGAACTTGTCTGAAACATACCAGGTAAAAGTGTTAGTCCAACAAGAGATATGTTGACATTAATTATCAAAATCACCCAGGGAGCACTTGTGCTTTCAGTAATCGTTCATTTGGAACTTGTTGATGAATAAAATCAAGCACGGAGACTTTCTCTCGTTTCCTTGCTAACCCTAGGCAGCTAGGGCAAACTTTCCTCTCCAGACTTTACTGGCGAGCATGTGGACTAGCCTCCCCTCTGCCTGCCGTTCTGGCGGCGGTGGTGGGAGGGAAGTCCCGCCACCTCTGCTCCATTAGTAGTTTGGGTTAGGTTTTTTAGTCCTCGCAGGTGCGACGCTCGAGCGGATGACGACGTTTCTTCTTCGAGTTTGTCTGCCGAGCTTCAATCCCCCTCGAGTTCGTCTGCTTGGACATAGTCGACGGAGCTCCGGCGTAGATTCTTGCCATCTCCTTGGGGGTGGGGGTGGGGGAGGGTAAGGTTAGGGTTGCTCGTCATGTGGCGAGATTTGGTGTCAGATACTTCAAATCCATGTAAGAGTTCAACAATGACGACCGTGGCTCCAGGACATTGGTCCTTAGGGGCACGTGCATAAGGACTCACTCGGCTGTCATCGACAAAGGTCAAGCCGCCCCGGTAGGAGAACGACAACAGCGGCTCGTTCTGGCGGCAGTAGTGGTCGTTCAGTGGTCTTGGAGTCTCGATGTAGTTTTTATTATATTTGAGATGTTTTGTATTTTCAGTGAATTTTATAATATCTGATCTTTAAAAAAAAACTCGTTCATGAATAAAGTTTTACAGTTCCCTGAAAAAAAAGTATCTCACGGGGAATTCACCCGACCCAGCTCTCCGGCCTGCGTGACTCCACAAACGAGAAGGAAAAAGCTCTCTGGCCTCCGGCGACTTCGCCCAGCCATCTCCCCGGCGATCCCGGCGGCGGCCACTGAAGCCTTCACCTCCCTCTCCCGATTCGATCGATGTGAGTTCTTCTTCTTCCTGTAATCTCCCAGCTTCTTTTTGCTTTCTCTTCTCCTCTCGCGGAATCGAACCCTAGCTACAGTTTTATGATTTGTCCCCAAATTAAACCGCAATTGCATCTACTTGTTCATAGCGGAGCCTAGCTGAGGTGGGAAGGAAGATCGATGGATGCTCCGGAGGTGATTCCCCAACGGTGAGACCTCCAATCCCTCCCATCTCTTTCTATTCCCCCCCAACAGTTTCTTTCCTTTAGTCCGTTCCGCTGGATGTAGTGTGTTGGATGTTTTGCCCCGGCAGTTGCTTCAAGAAATTGACGACAGTTTGCATTTTTCTTTTGTTGGCGTCATTGTCTCAGTGTCCATCCCAAGAAGAAACCATGTGTGGATGGCGAACAACAGCAGCATTCCCAGATATCCATTGACCAGTGCCACGCGATATCCGAGGTGCTTAACGACGACAACCTCCTCCTTGAGATCCTCATCCGTGTTGGCTTCCCTACCACCCTCGTCCGCGCCGCCCTCGTCTGTAAACGCTGGTACCACCACGCCTCAGACCGCGGGTTCCTCTGCCGTTTCCGCAAGCGCAACCCACCCCGCCTCCTTGGCTTATACATTGACGTAAGGTGGACTGGGTTGGGGTTGTACGCTACTCCGCGCTTTGTCCCAATGCAGCCCCAGGCCCCGGAGCTCGACAACGTTGTCCGCCGCGTGGTGAGCCATAGCTTCGACACCTATGGTGACGGAATATGGATCATGCACTGCCAGAATGGCAGCATCTTCACCAGATACCGCAAAGGAACAGAAGTGACACATGGAGTTTACCGCCCCTTGTGCCCTGAGAGAGACATGGACTTCATCCCACCACTCCCAACCACCCAGAACCGCATTCAGAAACTTCTTGGTGCAATTCTCTCCAAAGAAGAAGGCGATGGGTTGTCCTACCTGTATGTGTTGGCGGAGTGTGCCGCGCAAACAAAAACTTTCAAGGTGCGTGTGTATATGTTGCAAGGTGGCGTCTGGTGCATGCATACCTCGGCCACAACACAACTCCCTCATATGCTGCCTTCACTGAAAGCTGTGCTTGTTGACGATAAAATTTATATGGCTGACGTCTTCAGTAATGATATTATTGTCTTGGATTTGGCGACCTCGAGTTTTTCCAGAATTCTGCTCCCACAAGGAGTGAAGTATCACACTCTTCACACCATGTTGTCTCGGGCTGATGATGCTTCCGGTCTATATCTCATTCATGTCCATGTCATGGAGCATCAACTTTGCATCTGGCTCCACAAGGGGGAGAACTGGTTGCTGGTCGATACCCTTTGTTTGCATCAGATGTCGGCTAATTTGAGGATGCGAGATCACACGCTCGAGGATGAGGATATTAGTTACGCCTATATAAGCCAGGTGGGAGATAATGTTCAGTTTGTGTTCTTGAAGACAATGTGTGGACGCATACTCTATCTGGACGTCACTAGCAGGACACTACATAAAGTGCATGGGATGACAGAAAAGGATCGACATTTCAGTGCTATCTATCCTTTTATGATGATTTGGCCGCCCATATTCCCTGCGCTCAAGGATGATCAAGCAAGGTTTTCCCTTTGGCCTTTACATGATCTATGTATTGCTCTTGTTGAGGCTAGTTTGTTTTGCACAGAAATTTCTATACTGCGGGTAATACCTTCATATTAAGCTAACTCTGTACCTTGTGTGTACCTAACATGATTTATTCGAATCACTTGTGGAAGTTTAAAGTTTGTTATGCTTTTCATTTAATACTTATCCTTGCAAGATAAAAATATCTTGATATCAATCAATCGATTCATAACAGCATGTATTTACTTTCTGATCCAAAAATTGTACGAATTCATTAATTTCTGATGTACCAAGTAAATACTCATTGTCAGAGGTTTCTAAATATGTGAATATTTTGTTTGGCCCATTGAGCATCCATGGTACAAGCTCTCTCGACAATAATTTTGGATGAACGCAATTTCTGTGAACAGTCAAACAGTTTTGACATGTCTTGGCAAAAGATTATGATCAGTCCTGGCGGCTTTATTTTTTACTGTCCTTCACAAATGCTACTATCCCTTCCTATCAAGTTACATCATATATAAACGTTTTGCACACATGTCTTCTAGTTGATTCAACTTCTCCTTGAATTGGCCTTCTTTTTTCTGGTAGGCAGGGGAGTTGGGTGGAAATGGGTCAACCTGAAACTGTAAGCACATGAGATCTTCTAGTGTACAATGTTGGTTGAGCAGGTGAAGTAAATCTATCTGCATATCTTTTCTTTTCTTACCAATTTAAAAGATGACGTGCGATACATTGTTTTAGGATTCCAGTGCATGAATTTGATTAATTACTAAACTGTTTAGTTATTACATTTCCAAAAAAAGAAAACATGTCATTGAATTACATGTCGGATGTGTCTGCTATGTACTCCGTGGAGGTATGATAGTACAGCTAATTGTTCTTCTGCTGGCTGGATGATGCTTGTTTTCTGTAGGTACATTTCTTTTTCGCGAAACAGCTTCAACAGAAGTTTTTATTTGAGTTATCATAGAGGAGAAACATTCGTAATAGGGGTGTCCCCTGTGCATGAGTGCATGGTCGGTGATATCACAATGGGCAATCAAGGATAGCTAAGAGAACCTAGAGGGACAGGGGTTATTAGCATATGAACTGTGGTCGTCAAGCTAATATACCTAAGAGTATCAATCCCCGTTTCGCAAGCACATTGCTCCAACAGCTGCATGCCCCCGTTGTCACGATCCTCATGAAGATGCGCTTCACCTCATCTCCTACTGCTCTTATGCTACACAAGTATGGGCTGCCTTGGGGTTGCACGCTCCAAACTCCCTCGACAGCCTGCTTCAACACCAAGCCATTCCAGGCCTCAACCCCAACATCTGGCCATCCGTTGCTCTTACTATAGCTTGGAAACTTTGGGACTCAAGAAATGCTTTAGTATTCAGAAACGAGGATCACTCTCACAGAACCACGATCCGCAACATCGTAAAGGACTTCTCTCTTTGGGTGTTTAGATTCAAAAAGAACGAGGATAATGTATTCGCTAAGCAATGGCTGTATTTCCTCTCCTCAGCTACCTCCTAAGAAAATTGTTGTAAGAACTTATCGACGATGTAATCCTCCTAAAACCCCTTTTGAGTGGTAATATATTCAGGTGGGGAAGCTCTCCCCCCCGGTGACCGTTCAAAAAAAAAATAAGAGTATCAATCCTTTGTATGTTTGGAGTTTTGTTGTATAACGGAATCGATGTGTCATTTCTGTATGCTGAAGCATGCTGTCTCTCACATGGATTTCAATTATGAACCGTATGCTCATGGTTATGTATGCTTTCTGTTTCATATATGTGCCAATGATGTAGTGTATAATAAATCCAATCTAACAAGTATGGTAGCTGGGTGTGGTTTTACCTTCTATGACCCGCTTGTAGTTTGGGAGGGCTATCAAGGGTCGGGGCATTTATTATATGAACAGTTCTATCGTTTTTACTTTTTGGTACTGCGTAGAGTTGGACCTCCATTTGTAGAACAACTTCTCAGTTCTCCAGATCCTTGTCATGCTCAATTATGTCCATCCTGATCCTTGTTCTGTGTTGCTTTGAACAGGGACACCATGTGAAGAAAAAGGGATACCCGGAAGGTCTTTAGATCACAGTACTTTTCTGGCAAAGCCTATCTTAGTGTGCACAAACTTTGTTTTCAGCCAGTCACAAGTTTATTGGGTACTGGATAAGGATGTTATGTATGTGTAACTGGATCAGTTGCTGCTCTGCCCTGTTTGTAAGAATCCTTGTATGTTTATGCTTGAAAAAGCTGTCTATGTCCAGAGTCCGATCTATCTGTGTTGCGGTATGTCTTCTTCATTTTCAGATTATGTTCTGTTCACAGATGATATTTTGCACCTGGCAACTCAGTATGCGTGATGGATTGCGCTAAATACAAGATCCTTCTCCATCTGAGGAGCTTCTATTAAGCTGTGATGCGTTGCCTCGAGTCTTGGTGCACACTAACTGATGAAGCTCAACCCTATCTCAAACTGAGCTATTTCTGCTTTTTCTAACAAAAAGTTCGAGCAGTGAATTGAAAAAGGGTCAAGCTTGCACTTGCTTGAAGCTTTTTTCATTCTTCATTCTGAGGTGGATTCGAACTTGAGAAGTATCCCTTGATGCTACAAATAAACATTTCAAGTGTCCAGAATGTTATCGTAGTTGCTGATAATTTGACGTGCTTATTATCTTTTGTTCGGTTTCAGGAATGCAAGAGCAAGATCCGCAAAGGAGAACTTTGCCTACTTGAGATTTTTCTCTTCCTAAGGAAATTATCTCATTAAGGTTCGTTCTAGGAATTACACAAAATAGCCCTCTTCAACTTTGGAGTTCATTCGATCCCCTCTCGATCTCCTGTGCCTCCCCGGTCAGGTGACGGTCCCCCAAGCGCTCTTCTTCCTTCCGGCGACGATGGTCGTCCTTGTCCTGTACTGTCCCCGAGCCGAGCTCATCCCCGCCTCAGAGCTCCTGTCCCCTCCAGTTATCTTCCTCCTTGACCAAGGTTAGCCTCTGCCACAGTTCCCAAAAAAAAAAAAAGGTTAGCCTCTGCCTCCTCCTCTCCACCCTGACGAGATAAGCTTGCTGCTCCAGATCCAAGATGGATTGCTTACTGCACAATGTCACCTTGTTAGTGGCCAAGACAGGCTGACTGTTCCCTCTGTGCCATGTTTCCTTTTGAGCAAGCTAAGTTAGGCATCACAGTACTTACTAATGCTTGCTACTAGTATATGACATGAACAAGCCTTGCATGGTGACGATAGCCTTTGATACATTTTGCTTCTCTCAATAACTTCTATGAGCAATGCCAGCCGTGATTGCCCTGTTACCTGCTTCTGTCTACGAATCTTACATGCTGATCTTGTCTGAAAACAATCACAATCTGATAGCTTCTGTAACCAGCTATGTAAGAAACTTGTGTTGCAATTTAAGGGCAAGTTCAATCAATACTTGTACAGTCCATCTTGCAATTTAGAATGTGTTCATTACATACGTACGATGCAGGATGATATGTCTTCGTTCAAATATCCTGAGCCCAGGATGATGTACCTAGCTGCATAGTCTTACATTTAACGGGTTAGCTTGAGCAAATTTATCAGTAACAGCAGAAGGTAGCGAGATAAGGATGAGATCAAACTAGCTGTGAGTCTTGTGAGCTTCTGTTTGGTCAGGCTAATTTTTAGAGACTTTATCATGCCCTCTGTGTGTGCGTTCTTTATGGTGCTTTTGGTCTGGTTGCAGTAATGTCGTCGTATTCTATGTTGCAAAAGATGACGTTACCTTGCTAATCAATCCATGCGGACAGAATAAATAGTCTATTAGTTCAGTTATGATAATGATCTGGCGACCGGTGTCTGGTGGCACATAAACTTTTTAACTGACTGAGTTGGTGTATTCATATACAGATAGATGGGCTTGTGTGGATGCTGCTGGAGGGTTTTTTGCTTGTCACAAATTCGTTGGCATACTGAATGAAGACCGGTTTCTTGGTCCCAGGGGATGGAGCATGTCTGAAGTTTGAGGGAAACATGCAAACAAAGTCATCGAGGGCAGATCATGGGGCTCATCTACGCCACTCAGTTCTCGCGGGTGCCTTTTGATAGCGCTTGATGTTCTTATCATTTTCATGAAGTTGGCGTCAGGCAGAGGCTTGGTGTCCGCTGTTGTTGGGGTTGAACTGATTTCAGTCCCAGCATTATTAGGTAAAACCTAATCACGTTCGAAAGTTGCCGGAAGGATGTTCGCGCTTACTTGAATGTAGCTTGTTGGTATTGTCGCTGCAAATTAGTTCTGGACACCCTGTGAGGGTATCTTATCTTCCTGTATTACTTCTGACTCATGTTGGGATTGATTGATCGTGAACATGGTAAATTGCATGTATTTGCTAGAACTACAATGGAAAGATTTCATGGCCAGGCAAATCAAAATATGCATTGTATTTTCTTCAATATTTCATCCTCAAGAAAATAAATTCATGCAGTTCCTTCACCCCAGTACTGAAAGAGTATTGCTCACCCTCACGCCCTTGCCTGGATCCATGATGCAAATCTGAGTCTTTTTTTCTTCTTCTGAAATTGGTAGGACATAATTGAACCTAAGCAATAATCAAAAGGATATGGATACAATCTATAAATCTAATCCAGTATCTTTCCTATTTTAATTACTCTCTTTACTACTGTACTTGGATAAATATTCCATATCAATATGCATATATATTGCTTAATCCTATATTCATGGACATAACAGTATATAGGTAGGTATAAAAATAAACATTTTCACTACTATTTCTTATTCTTTGGTCATGACCATGTTATCAAAAGGCATGCATTTTCTACAAACACTTGACTATTTTTCAAGCAAAAGTTTGATGCATATTTTCTTCAAAAAAGAAAAATGCATGCACGTGGGAAATCACAGGACGATGAACTTGCCCAACTAGCTTCCTCTCGATCTCCATGAGTTTTGAGGTCTTTGTTGAGAAGCCCCTAAAGCCATCGATACAACAAGTTAGTGATGTAGATGAAGATGTCGGGGCCATTGAGATCTATAAATGACATGGGTTGTCACCAAGGATTAACACGCCAAAGGGGTCACTGGGAACTCATTCCGTCCTAGAGCTCTATGCTTTCCAAATATATTTCTTGATGTGCCAAAAAATTCCTAATGGATGACGCCCTCTATCGTAAGGGGCGAGGTGTGCTTATATGGTGTATCCCCTAAGTTCAGGGTTGAGGTCTACTCAAATAGTTACATGCAGGCGTATGAAGGGCACAATCTTACTTCTAAATATGGTCGAAAAGACCTTTAACTAAGCGTTCTATTGGCCTACATTCCTCCTTGACGAGAGAGAACTTCTGAAATTGTTTCGTAATGCGTGCCAATATCACAGCCGAAAACACTAACTCGCCAAAGCACTTGAGATACCCCTATGGCGGACCTTCACGGCCTAGGGGCTTGATCATCTGGTAGCTTTTCCGGCACCACCCGTGGGCATAAATTTCTTCTAATCGCGGTGAACATATTCACTAAATGGATTTACGCCGAACCCAACATCAACTTTATGACTACGGCCACAGTGTGCTTCACCCACAAGAATGCGGTTACTCGTTTTGGTGTTCCTAAAAGGACCACCACTGCCAATGGCACCCAAATTTTCATTAGAGCTTTCCACGACATCTGCAGCGAATTGGAGACCTAGATGTGATTTGCCTCCATTGTGGGCCTTCAGAGCAACATGCAAGTTAACCAGGATAATGGACACATGCGGACAGGGATCCAGTGACTGGCCTCTGCCAAGTCATGCCGTAACTGGCGTGAAGCTGGCCGTTGGATGAAGATTGGACAGGGCAGACAAAACACTGTAGATAAAGTATTGTAGATGGCACTATTGGACAAATCACTATAGCGAAATACTGTAGGCGAGTTCCTGTAGGCCGAGTGTTGTAGCTTAAGCGTTGTTCACACAGATCTGTCCACAGATTCTTGATCGGACGGTGTGAAAAGGGGGGCGAGTCACCGTACTGTTCACTGGTGACTGGTGACTAGCAAGTCACTGGATCTCAACCCGACACATGCTATCTTGTATGAAGAGGCGCTTTTATGCCAAGTAGAAAATGCAGCTCACAAAGCTACCAACAATCTCGTGGGAAGGAGAAAACACAAACATATCCCCTAGGGACACTCCTTGTGTTGTGGTATATGCTGCTAGAGCCATGCTGCCTTGCTAAACAAGAGTTGCTTCATCTCGTATCGACTCGTACGACGAGGAAAAAGTGATTGGTGAAAAGATAACCTAAATTCCCTCAAAGAATGGAGGGACCATGTTCTCGAGAGGTCCTCTTCGGCGCCCTCAGCGCCACTTAGGCTAGCTAGCGCTCAAATGCAGCCAGGAATGGGCCGGCCCAGCATCGCTGGCGTCCAGGAAAAATGCTCCAAAAAGAAACGTGAATATTGCGCTACTATTTTGCAAAAAGCGGTAATCGAACCAGCATGCCAACACTAAAAACACAAGCGACTAACCACTGCAATGCCATCACTTTGATGTCATCAATTGAAAAACACGCTATTTGTCCATTTTCCGGTCCCAGTATAAATTTTTTGGGGAAAAAAATCGTAAATATGAAAAAGATTCCACGAATTCTTAAAAAGTTCATCTATTTCAGAAACAGTTCACGGATTTTCACAAAACAAATTCGTAAAATCGACAAAAGGTTCATCGATTTTGATAAAAGAAAGTTCACAAATTTGAAAAGGAGTTCTCTGAATTTTGAAAAAAGCTCACGAATTTGAGAAAAGTTCATGGATTCTGATAAAAAAATTCAAAATTTTGAAAAGAGTTCACCAAATTTAAAAAAAATCACGGATTTGAGAAAATTTCATGGATTTAAAAAAATCACCGATTTAGACAAAAAATGTTCACAAATTTGAAAAGAGTTCACCGAATTTTGAAAAAATGTTCTCAGGTTTATAAAAAGTTCACCAATTTCGGTAAAAAAGTTCACTAATGTGAAAAAGGTTCACTAGTTTTCAAAAAAGGTTCACAAAAAATTTCATCAATTTTGAATAAATAGTTCATTAAGTGGGAAAAATTTTACTGGATTTTAAAAAATCATGCATTTAAGAAAAAGAAAGAAAAGAAGGAACACGAGAAAAAGAAATAGAAAAAAGAAAAAGAAAGGAAAAAAAGAAAAACAAAAGGAGATGTCATAAAAGAAGAAAGGATGTGCCTCAAATCATCTGGGGGTAGTTGTGTAGTTGGTTACCGTAGCTAACGTAAAAGGTGGATGTTGCGAGTTCGAGTGTCAACAGTGCACCATTTTTTGCAGTTTCAAACAGAAAATAGGGGCAGAAATGGGCCGGCCCAGCGCGCAGAGAGGGGTATGCGCCCGTTTTGCGGAAATGCCTAATTCATGCGCTAAAGGCGCCGAATAGGGTTTGGCCATGTTCTCATCGGATCCATAAGGTACTAGCTATTGCTATGAGCGCATCACGAGAAAATGGGTTGCCCAAAGAAAATTTCTGGAAAGTCAATTTCGTCCTTCAACTGATACAAAGACTGAAGCGATAACAACAAGTCCTCTCCGATGTATGAAGGACCATATGAGGTGTTCGCCAAATTTTTCTTAGATGCTACAACATTCCAGAGACAAGAGGAGAATCATTCCCCAGGAGTTGGGACATTGGGCATATGAGGAAGTTCTATTTACAATGCCCTCATAGAGGTATAGTCTGTCACTAAGATGAACCGTTTTACCAGCCAGTAAATGCTAGCGAAGGATTGTTCAAACATATACTTAATGGTTTCCCAATTCTGCAGTTTGTACCGGTTTCCCATTATAGAGAAACAAGAAGAGAACATTGTGGCACCGTGTTTCTGACGTAGTTTAGAGGTAGATATTAACCAGAGAATTTAAAGAGTCGTGCAGAAGAAGGGAGGGTGCGGGTCCTTGTGATGAATGAGGCTTCGAGATGTAGCCCTTGAGCCCTCTTATATGTTTGTCGCCGTGAATTGATACCTCTAGTACTAGTATTACTCTATACTACATTGATAGGCTACCACTATAATTAATGGCTTTCTTTTCTCTTTTATGTTGGGAGTGTCCGGGAAAAGGTGCTCCGGTCAGGTGGCGCATGGACAACCTAAAGTTCCACAATATGTACATGGCTACACACTAGTACATGCTAGCTAGTTGTTGCTGCTGTTGTGTCAATCAATGGAAGCTCTCGAAAGCATGTTCAAATAAGCGAACTGAATATTGACGAAATCCAGAGGTCCAATTTGACCCATAATAATTATACCTTCGATCGGTTTTAGAAAAATATATGAATATTGAAGAAATTAATTTAGAGGCCCAATTCAACCCATAAAGGAAAAATAGTGACATGCATATTTAATATGGAAATCTAACAAGCACCGCCGCTTTCCTTGCTGCGAACACATCCCACCGCCTCAGTCCATGTCACTCCATGTAAGGCACGCAGAAAAAATCCGAGAAGTCGTTCTGCAACCACCAGGACTCCACGCAAGACTCGAGTTCTTTCGTATTCCGTGTTTATAAGGTTTGCTCTTTTTTAAATAGAAAAGCCATGTATCTAATGAATAGAAAGCTTTCCTCGCAAAAAAAGAGAAAAGAATAGAAAGGCAGTGTTTTTTTCTCCAACTGACAAATGGGCTGGACTTGCATGGGCTAACATTACATGCTGGTAGGCCGCTACATAGGGACCCGTGCACTTCTCTCTCTCTCTCTCTCTCCAAAAAGGCAATTCTTCACCGAAAAGTCCATTCTTCACTCGTTCAGTCCGCAGTCTCCCCACAACAGATCAAAAAAAGACAGCGGCGGCGGCCGGAGCGGAGCCGCGCCGCCGGCAACCTCAATCGGCCCCGTCCCCGGCAGACACCCACGGATCGAGGTCAGTCCACCACCTTGCCTTGCTCTCCTTCTCCATCTCCTACTGATTTCTTCTCTTCTCTCTTCTCCCCTAGCTCGTCGGCGCCCGTGTCCAGTCGGAAGGAGGGGACGCTGCGCGCGCGTCTTCATCCCGCCGTCAAAATCGTGCGAGGAGGTGGCCATCTCTCGACCCCACCTCCGATCCCTCTGCGCCGGGTCATCGGCCAGGTAAACGGTCGCCCTCCTCCCGCCCCCGCCCCCGCCCCCGCCCCTGTTCAATTTTGGCCGCGCAGACAGGCGCGGACGGCGCGGATGCATCCCCCTGCATCCCTACCTGATGTTAGTTCAAAAGATCGCCTCTCCGTGGGATGCTTGCATTTTTACTGAGCATTTTTTTTACCTCACCTTAGGGGACAGAGTTGGGCTAGATAGGCTCTGTTCGTTCTGTGTTTCTTTACTTTTCTGTAAGTACTCATGTTGGTTTCCTCAATGGAAATAGGAGGGCCACTGTCTTGCACGGTGTTTCGGTTCAGTGAAACAGAATTAATAATGATGAACTGGATATTCCAGTTGGGCAAATGCCATAGCAAGCATCCATCTGCAGAGCAAGTGGACCGCAATTAGGCCTGCAACGGAAGTACATTACTCAACTTATATACAGGTGGCAAACAACAATGAAACAATAATGTTTCACTGATACTAGGAGCATATCTTAGTCCAGTGCAGAGTATAACCAGTTTGTGGTCCACTCGAAAGACAGAGTGAATATTCAGATAAAGCAATACATCCGTTACAGTTATGCAGCTTAGATAGTACTCCCTCCGTTCCTAAATATAAGTCTTTATAGAGTTTTCACTATAGACCACATACGGATGTATATAGATGCATTTTAGAATGTAGATTCATTCATTTTGCTCCGTATGTAGTCCATAGTGAATTCTCTCCAAAGACCTACATTTAGGAACGGAGGGAGTAGATACCTTGATATCCCTTCATTAATTCTAAGAAATAGACGCCCTCGTGTACCTGACTGGGCATATTTCTATTTCTAGTCAGTAGTCTAGTGAAATAAAAAAGAAAGCAGTAACTCAACAATTAGAAAGAAAGAAAAACTACTTTGAGTAGAAAATAAAATCCAAGAATTATCGCAAGTATCAACGGTAACATAGAAGAACCTGCTCCAGGTGCAAAACTTGATCTAATCGAATACGAAACATTATATACCATGCTTCACTCAGTCTATTTGAGTCAGTAAAGGCTTGTGATGGGCTCCCACACAAGACAGTTTCCGTTACCAGATGTGAACGAAGTGCAGCTCACTACAACTCAACTTAACTATATGATGGCACCCTAGCTTCACGGACATGGATGTGATCCAACAAACTTAATATGCTTATTCTTCACATGGCATTTCTGTTCCAAGTAAAAAGGAAAATCATAACAAGGATAAGATGGAGGCAAAGTAAATAGATATAAGTATAAATGGATAAAGCGAATTGGCAAGACATGTAGGTGTACAACGGCAGACAAATGTAGAGCGCACTCTAAATTTATATTAGTACATTCGAGCGATGCGGATCAAATGCTTTATATCCCAAACTGACTTATTTTTTCTTCTACATTCTGAAACAGAAAAGGTCAAAGCCACGTAAAAAATCGTAGTGTTCACAAATCATCTGGCAGAAAGCATCTCAAATTATGCTCAACTAATACTTGTAAGATGTCCCAGCGATTTGAGAAACAAGCACACACTCTTCTTCTAATGGAATTGAATGCTCCTACACATTTAGGGTTCTTGAGAAAATAAAATGGCCTGCAGAACCTATCATATGCCTACCCCAATTTCAACCAAGCAGTGCAATGGTTGATGAACCATTAACAAAGTAATGGAGGGCATGGTATCGTTCGGGCCAAGCAAACATAACAAAAGAGCCGGTTGCATAGCAGGATTGATTAATGTTGGCTGAGGATGATAGATGGGATCAAGCTGCGTGGAGTTGCACTATGCGTACTCGTGTTTGCATTGATGCAGTGCATGTGAGGGATCTAGACCCCTCCTCAGACTGTGATAGGCATCTCCTTGCGGCGTGATAGGTGGGAGGGGAGAAAGCAAGCAAACAAGTAAGCGGGGAGAGTGGGAAGTCATGGACATGGAGCTGGCATGAGTGCATTGGACACCCTCCACCAGAAATTGAGTGAGCCGTTCACGAAGGAATATAACCAAAAGAAGTTGGGAAGCACAGATCTCTACCTCAAAAGGATGAGCCCTTGATGATGGAAGTAGCTGCTCTTGGAAAGGGGAACAATTGTGAGCCTTGTAGGCATGGGGAAAGGAAGTGTCCAACACACTGCCAAAACTTGTTAAGTTAGCTTCTTTGCACCAAGAAGAGACGGGGTTCCATCTGCACCAACATCGGATCTGAGACAGCTACGCCATCCATGGATTGGGACACGACAGGACATGGGCTCGCATCATTGCGTTGGAGTCTCCTCCTCCCCTTTCACACGCACCGATGCCACACCCTCCACCTCTCCTTCTGCATGTTCCGCGGTGTCGCCTGGCCTCCTCCTCATCATAACAGTTAAAGGAGTTGCCTGACTTCGTATGCTTCCCTTGGAGCTGCTTCAATCTATTTCCAGCTAGAAGCAACTCAGATATCGAAAAGAATAAATGACCTCCAAAGACATCTTCACAAGCAAATAACAATAGAAAGACTGAAACAACCTTTGCAAGAGAATGTATGCTCCTGCCCCCGCGCTGATCGCTGACCAAGGTCACGGGTCTCTTCTCCACCACGCTAGGATCTGAACCAATATCCCTTTTCCTTTTTTAACAGTCGCTCTTTCAATAATAATAATAATCAAAAACAGAGATCGATGGAGACAATGAAAGGCACCTTAAAATTACCAATGTACACAGTCAGTAGTACTACATGTTGGTAAGCATAGATCTGTTGACAATCAACAAATCTGCTGAAGAGATATGTTCGGCATAGAAGAACAATTATTTTCTTGACATAGCAGACAAAATTATATTTTATTTCTACACATATGAGCATTCCACATGTGCCAGTAAGGAAGGAAGTCTCTAAAGATGGTTAGAAACTCATGAAACTAATAGCACATGATCGATCAAGTGCATCAGAATTTAGTGCCAGTAGCAATTTCATTATTTTCCTAGGCACAACAGAAGCACAAGCTACCCATACAAGATAGCGTCACCATACAAAGTCAAAGAATTGCATTTCAGAATGGTAGCAACATCATACTAGTGATTTCATCATAGTACCAGCAGGATACAAGATGACCTCAAATGGAGCTTCAATATCTACACATCTCCACAGAAAAGCACATAAATTTTTTACCAGTTGCTCACCAGCAGACAATTGGACGATCCAATTCTTGCCTGCCTCGTCCTGGATAAAACTAAATGTGTAAATCTGGTACTGGTTACTACCCACTCAAAGATACATAACTTTGCTAAAGAACAGGCAATGTAAAGTACTGAACTGATTGACCTGGAGCCTACTACAGTGCTACCGCCGAGTGCAACCAACCATGGAGCACTGAACGAAGACACATAACACTGAACTGATTACCTAATCTAGTAGAAACTGAATCATGGAGTGCAGGGATCAACCGAAGGCTATAGATTTATAGCACACGGAAACTTGTTAAGTACATACAGGCAGGGGTGTGAAAAAAGTCAGAGATAGGTAGCAGGTGAGATCTAAGGCATTATTGTCCCCGTCAGTACCAAAGAAGAAGATTAAATTAAAGGACAAATAATAGTAACACCTGCATTCTCTTCATACCGATTGCTAGTGAGTGTTTATTGCAAGCTTTCTTTTTCCAACTAGCGACAACACAGTCAGACGAGTAGCAACTGCACTCGGCGAAGAGCATTACACCTGGCGTACGTGAAAATTCCAGTAGTGGTACAACACAGCCAGATTGGTTTATTTATTATCAAATGGGCAATCTTACAGTTTCTTTTATCTTTTGTGCTGTTACCATCTTTAGTTCAGATATCGTACACTTCCATATGCATTATGTCTGAATATTCCATATGCTACAATTTAGTAGAGACTTTGTCTAAACATTCCATATCCGGCGAAGAAAGGAGGAGGGGAAGGGGATTTACCGATCGTGGTCTCATGGAGGAGCAACATTGTAGGGTAACGGGCAAGATTGTAATACGGTGGTGGAGGTCGCCGGTGGGCTCATCAGTGCCGGCGGCCAGCGGAGTGGGAGAAAAAGCCGACGGCCAAGACGATGATGGCGACCAAGAAGATGCCGTCGCCGGCAGCAGAGAGGAGGTAGGGGGTGGATAGTATGAGAGAAGAGGAGAGGAGAAGCAGCGTTGGCGGTGGAGAATGGTGGCGGCATCGCGTGGTGGTGGCAGCGGCGGCGGCGCAGGGTGGTGGCCATAGGAACCCTAGAGGAGAGAGACTCGGGTGGGGGAACGGGGGAGTGGAGCCAAGGGTTGGAGCGCTTCTGTTTGTCAGGAACTAGTGGGTTCGGCCCATGGACCAGAACCATTATGAGCCGCTGTGATTTGAAATCAGGCCGCACGGCTTGCATTGCACCAGATCAGTGATCTGCTGAACCCGCTCCAGTCCAGATCATTTTCTTGCTGAACCCGTTTGAACCCGCGCCATTTGAGAACTACACGAAAACCAACCATTTGGACCCTACACTAACCCACCCCAATCCCAGGTTGAGTCGTAAGCAAGAGCTATGGTTACAAAATTTGCTTTACACTGCAGTGCCAAAATGAATTTTGCTCAACTCTTCGTTGATGTATCATTGTATGGATATATGCAAGAATAATTTTATGCCTTCGCTTTGTTGGTGTCATGGGTGTTTTTTTGAATTTATATACACCATCCACCAACTACAAAACCTCAATTGCTAGAAGTCATTCTAAACACAAACAGTTAGTTACAAATACAAATGCTTCTCTGCACCGCAATTTACAGGAGGCTCATTTAGACAACTTTGATTTTCCTGTAACCAAAGGAGAAGTGCAGGAATACTACACACACATGAATATTTCCTTTCCTGCAGTTTGGTTCATACTAATCGTTGTAGGAATTTTGGATGATAGGGAAGAAATTACTTTGCTTTCACAGGAATCGTACAGGGTTCCAAACATCTACTCGCATCTCTTTTTTTCTCAAAATTTGCAGATGCCCGAGGCAAATCGAGCTTCATCAAATTAATTAGACAAACAAACTCATCACCCCAGGCAACCACAGCCGCTCATCGTTGCGACTGGGCTGTTCACGGCGTGGGATACGAGAGAAGTGGCATGGTTGGATACTGATTTGTGTTTGATCGTTTTTTATGGGGTATTTGACCGTTTGTGTTGTGCCTAAGTTAATTTTTTCCCTTTTTATACCAAAGGACCTGTGGGTTGGTGCTTTTGGTTCAATCCACTTCCGTATATGGTTGACATGAATTAGATGGGTCAATTTATTAAGCATGCGACATGTTCTTATTATGTTGTTAGGCAAGTTTGTTTATGGAAAAAAGTTGTTAAGCCAATCTATTAATTTTAGTTAGATTCCTTTTGTTTTTTTCCTTTTTTGCAAACCAAATGACCAACGTGGAAAAAATCCTGTGTTTTTCATTCCTCTGTTTTTGACCTTGATTCCTATTCTATTCCCGTGTTTTTTCAATTCCTGCATTTTTCCTATCCGATGAACCAAAGGGAGCCTAATATGTGTCAATGTGATTTATGACCTCAGTTCTGTACTTATATTGCATTATTTCTCTATCTGTTTTCATGACGTGAACACCCAGCTATAACACACTATCAAATTGCAGAATCTGAGCATTTGATGGAGCAACTGAGTCCCAGTGGACCTGTTCCTCAACCCTCATGGTCATTGGATATCATTCCTACGAAAGTAGCTTGCACGCTATCACAGGGATCTAATGTAACTAGCATGGACTTTCATCCTTGTCATACACTATTACTAGGTATGATCAAGGTTGCTAATTTAATATCTAAAAATATATATAGTTGCAGTCGTAACTTTGCAAGTACAAAATGTGTTTCATGTAATTTGGGTGAATGTTTGGATTTCAACACCTTATTGATTTTCTTGTCATGTTTACTGCTCACATAGTTGGATCCGCTAATGGTGAATTTACAATCTGGGAGATCGGTACGCGTGAGAGGCTGGTCTCAGAGCCCTTCCAAATTTGGAAATGCAAGCATGTTCAGCACAATTTCAGGTAACAAGTTATATATGTAATTTGCTCCTGTTGCTTTTACTTGTAGTCTTGTACCTTGTTTGCAAGCACCTACATGGTTTGATATTATATGTGTGGCTCACTAATTATTTTCTATGAGAAAAGTGTGTCGTGGCTAAAGATCCCACCATGGCCGTTAGTCAAGTTACATGGAGCCTTGATGGATACATGATTGGTTAGTGTCAATATTTCAATCTTTAGCCGGTAACTCTGTATTGCACTTGGTAAATTCTTTGTATTGTGCTCCATTGTTGCTAAGCTTCCTTTCTTTTGCTTTTATAGGAGTTGCATTCACAAAACATTTGATCCATCTGTATGCATACGATCATCGAGATAAAACACGTGAAGTGGTAGAGGTATGATCTTCTAATTGTTCATTGAACTTCAAGTGTATAGATGTTATATTTCATTATATGAATTGACTTCTGTTACTAACCCATTTATTCTTCATGCCAGATTGAGGCTCATTCTGGAGAAGTTAATGACATAGCTTTCTCCCAGCCAAATAAGCAACTATGTGTTGTCACTTGCGGAGATGACAAGCTTATTAGGGTACCTAACACATCTTAAATGGTTACCATCTATTTCATTTTCCCCCAGCATGGCCCTCTGTAACTTACATTCTATTTTGTAGGTTTGGGATATGCATGGACAGAAAATATACTCGTTTGAAGGCCATGAGGCACCTGTGTATTCTATTTGCCCTCATCACATAGACGATATTCAGGTATGTGTTGTCTGAACACAATATTTAGGCATTAACATCTCAGAATGCAATGAATATCGATGGTTGCTCCTTAGTCTGTATGCTTCAAAAGTCTACTCAACTATAATTTGAATTGAGGCAGTATGAGCCATCATGAGGGCGATGACTGTATTTTGTGTTCCGGGAGAAATTTATGAGTGCATAGTTTTTTTTCAAGCACATCAACCTTTATCTGGTGTACTGATACATGATTTTATTGTGTTCCTTGCAGTTTATTTTCTCAACTTCCCTTGACGGGAAAATGAAGGCATGGTTTTATGACAATGTGGGATCTAGGGTGGACTTTGATGTTCCAGGAAAATGGTGTACTACAATGCTCTATAGTGCCGATGGAACTAGGTAAACATAGATGTGGTATTTTGCTCGCTAGAAGTGTTTCGACGTATTGTCGATGTAATATTTACTTGATGTCGATTTGAAGGTTGTTCTCATGCGGAACAAGCAAACAGGGAGACTCACATTTGGTCGAGTGGAACCAAAGTGAAGGATCCGTCAAGAGGTCATATTCTGGATTTCGTAAAAAACCATCTGGTGTAGTACGGGGTGTCGTGCAGTTTGATATAGCTCGGAATCACATTTTAGCTGCTGGCGAAGATAATCAAATTAAGTTTTGGGATGTTGATAACACCAAACATGCTGGCCTGCATTGGAGCTGGCGGAGCCTTGCCAGTTAGTGTCTGTTCCCTATTATATTATCAACCTTTTTTCTCCATTTGTAGCAATCTAACCTCTGTACATTTTAATAGAGCTTTCCACGATTAAGATTCAATAAAGAAGGCAATCTTTTTGCTGTTACTACAGTAGACAGTGGCTTTAAGATAATTGCAAATAATGATGGGCTCAAATCTTTACTGTCTTTTGGTAACCTGCCTTCTGAAGTGTTCAGATCGCCATATGAAGCTTCTGCGATGAAGGTAAGCACATATTTTCCGGCCTTCTATTGTCAGGACAGGTTGCGGGTATAGTTTCAGAAATTTTCTATTAAATTAATAGGTCTCAGGTGCTCCTGTTGTCTCGGGCATCTCTCTTAACATTGGCCGAACTGATCACTTAGACCGAAACTATCCTGCAAAGCCATCTCCTATACTGGTATGCTGATCCATGCCGATCTAGAAGTAAAAAAAGACTTTGACTAGTTTCATATGTGTCAATGCCTCTATGTAAATCTTATAAACAACAATCTAAGCATCATCTAACTTAATCATGATAATGATAGAATGGCGGATATCCAGCATCTGGAAGCATAGATAAAAAGCGAAGAATTTCAGAAGAAAAGTCTGATAAAGGGAAACCTTGGGATCTGAAGGAAGTTCTAAATCCCCAGAAATTTCTTCTTGATACAATGCTAGAAACTGACCAAGCCATCAAGGTTCGGCCCATCTTATTATTGATTGTTTGTTTGTACTTCTTATTACAGACGTTTGTTGATCTCCAAGAATAATTCTTATGTGATGTCTGCATGTGCTGGAAAGGTATCAAAGGTGCTCGACGACGATGACCTCCTCAGGGAGATCATTATCCGCGTCGGCTTCCCCACCACCCTTGTCCGTGCTGCCCTTGTCTGCAAGCGCTGGTACCATCATGCCTCTGAACCCGCCTTCCTCCGCCGTTTTTGCGAGCGCCACCCGCCCTGCCTCCTCGGCTTCTACGTCGAGGACAGGGAAGATCATAAAATGGCTTCTATTCGCTTCTTCAGTTTGCTAAATAAGCCCCGAGAACTTGCTGCCATCGTCCGCTCTCTGCTGGGCTACAGTTGGGACTCCTACTGCGGCGCGCCGGCCAACTTCCTCTGCTCCCGGAACGGCAGAGTCTTCATCAGCTTGTACGACCAGGTCAACCGCAGCAAATTTACAGTTGGGGCGCACAATCCATTATGTCCTGAGAGAGGCCTGACTGTTGTCCCACCATTCCCACACGTTGAAATCCAGGATGCCTATTCCCGCACGATGAATGATCTCTTCTCGGTAGATGAGGTCAATGACTTGTCCTTGTTGCATGTGTTGGTGGTGTCTAACATGCAGAGAACAAAATCTACGGTGTACGTACATATGTGGCGACATGGTGATGGTGTGTGGCGCACGTATCTTACCTTGGACACAGACCAGCTCCTTGATCTACGACGGGAACCAAAATCTGTGCTCGCCAACAATAAATTCTACATAGCAAGCGCCCAGAGCGACATTGTTGTCTTTGATTTGACTGCCTCGAGCATCTCTATGTTTCAGCTCCCACAAGGGGTGGAGTATGGCGATAGAGATACCATGTTGGCACAGGCTCAGGATGCTTCTGGTGTGTATCTCATCCATGCAAAGAAGCTTCAGCTTCACATTTGGCTCCACAAGGGGGACAACTGGTTGCTGGTGGACACCATTTGTTTGCGTGAGATGGTTGCTAATATGTGGATTCCAGGTTACAGGGTTGAAGATGATTCCTACGCTCCTCTCCGGATAAAGCATGTGAGGGACCATGCTGAGTTTATGTTCTTGGAGATGGGTCGATGCGCACTTCAATTAGATGTCAAGTGCATGCAGTTGCGTAAAGTGTATGTCATGGCAGAAGAAGAAGTGTGTTTGGGTGATATCCATCCTCTTAAGATGATTTGGCCGCCCATATTCCCTGCGCTCAAGGATAATCCTGCAAGGTTTGCCTTTTGGCCTTCAGATGATCTGTATATTGCTTTTGTTCGGGTTACATAGTTTTGCAAGGTGCACTACTCATTGACTGTTTGGTATAGCTGCGGGATGGTGTTAGTATATGATTGATTCTTTAGGCCATTTTAACAGTATACTAGTTTAGCGACAAGATAATGCTTGCATTAAGGTGTCTTGAAATCACTTGTGCATTAAGATGGTGTTAGTGGTGTAATATTACATGGTGTACTATGTACAAAAGTACAAAACGTGTATATAAGAGTTGAAAGTGCATAGCCTTGTTATCATGTTGACCACTTCATTGTCCTGAAATATCGCAAACCTGAAATTTTAGCTTCCCATTTCTTAAATTTTGGTGTATTTTTTCACTGCCTACCTTTGAGCTGTGAACCTCAAGCTTACGAGACGTTTTCACTGAACTTATGTAAGCGATTTTATTTTCTGAAACTTTATGTATGCGATTGTTTTATTCTGAAACTTATGCATGAGGTTGTTAATACTTGTTTTCTTTAAGAATGTCGCTTAGTGGATTTTATTTTTTTCTTGACACAAGTGGTTGTTGATTTTACATGGTCAGGTATGGTTGAGCTTATGCATGAACTGTGAAAGTTCGTTTTATACTTTGGGTAGTTTGTGCTTGTGTGTGAAGCACACCTTTCCCTTTGGATGATCAGGTATTTGTTTTACTGGAATGCAACTATGAAATGGAACATGCCAGTCTGCAATATGAGGGCATTTAAGCTTACAGGCTGGAGCTTTTGAAAAATAAAACTAATGATAATAAAAATGCTATCCTGATGCTGAATTAACTCTACTCTATCCTGATGCTTTTGTTTACAGATCTTAACACCTAGTGACGAACATACATACTCACCAAATATAATTAGCTGCTAACTCCATATCGTTTAAAAAAAGGGGATTTGATTATGCAGGTTTAGGCACTCCAATTATTATGGCATAGTTGCTAATTAGGTGTATACTGCCGGCTGATAGTGACAATCTCTTTGAGCTAGCTGCTACATTCAGTATACACAAAAGGGTTGCAAAAGTTTCAGTTGAAACACTCCACATTTTTATAGAATGATATGTACAACACGATCCCCATTTACTCTGCTTCAGTTTCAGTTTTGCTAGTAATAATCCATGCGGTGTCAGTAGTTAGTTTCAGTCCTGGATGTCGTTTTTATTCAGTTCCGTCACTTAGCTGTTATCAGTTATATCGTTGGCCTATGACAGGATGCTGTGCGTATTCTCGTAACCAGATATCTGCCTTTTATTTACCACTACATGAATCACTGGAAGTAGTAGTTTGTGGCTGTCATTTTATATATGTTGTTCTTTTGCGGTGATTCGTTCTGAAACAACCTGTCAGCTCATTTGTATATTTATAAAACCATGCATTTTGATGGTATAAATACTCCCTTTGTTTTTTCTCCCTATTATCCTACCGTAGCAATTTGTTAGTTATTGTCTGTGTCGATGAGAGCAAGATCAGTGAAATAGTTTCTGAAATCAAAAGTAAACTTATTCCAGCATCTGGTCTATGTACCTGTGTGTGCAAATCCATTCATATTCTGATAAGTAGTTTTCATTTTGTTCTGCATTTAGTATGGCTCTTGACTGAAATCTTAATGTTTTTGTATTGCTTTCCCAGTTAGCAGTAGTAAAGAAAAACCTAGTGTAGTTTAGGGATGGAGCAATTATCGTTTATCGCTCAAGGAATTTTTTGTTCATGTTGACTTGCAATGTTTATTCATATTCAATACAAACTTCAGTGATGCACTTTTGTCATGTTCTACTAACTTCCTCGTATCATTAGAAGGTCACCTTGATCCTTAGTCTTCTAAGTCATCGCACATGTTTAATAAACAGTCCCAAATAAATTCATATATGATGACCTCTGCAATCTTCTTCAGCTCCAAATAAATTTTCATGGAGGGGGCAAAGCTCAAGTTAGAAGAGTTGGAGGGGAGCCAGTCAGCGCCATTTGATAGATGAATTGCATGTGCAAGTGTACGAAGAGGAGAAGATTGCACAGTAGTCATGGAAGAACAAGATTCAACTGGAGCCCAAGTTAGCATTTAGGGATGGGAGGATAGAAGAGCTGGACGGGAAGGTTGAAGGACATGATAAGAAGGATGTTGCGCAACAAGAGAGCTCAAAGTCAGAGGAGATAAGATGATCAGATTTTCAGTGGCATCCATCCGGCAGTGTTGGCATTACTTTGGCTGCTGTCTTCACTTGCATTTTTGTTAAGTTGTGACTAGTAAGGAATCAACAAGTGATTATGTGAAGTGAATGTTGAATTTTAGATAATTGCTTTGTGAATGACAACTCTGTCCGAACATGTTTTTTAGATATGTACTTGCAGTCCATGCTTTGTGAATAACAATTCTGCCAAAATTAGATGGATTGAAACATAGTAGTACATCACAATACAATACCATGTTTCATCACCAAGCAAAGTAAATCAAAACTGCAGTAGACTAAATTAGCAGTCACTTGGGCCCAGCCTTCCCATAAGAGCCACTCAGAGTAACACTTCAGCTGAGCACGAGCTTCTCGGGCGTCAGGGCCGTGCCCACAGCAAAGTAGCCTGAAATTACATTACATTCAAGCACAGCGAGTTGCATCAACAGATACAGCCAACATGTTACAGAGAAAGGTTAATTCAGAGATTACCAAGCCGCTCAAACTGGAACTTGTCGCTGACAATTGTGGTCACATGCAACGGTACATCATCTGCGCCCTTTACAACCTCTTTTGGGTGCGGGTTGAGATCGCATAGCCAATCTTCCTATTCTAAGGGAGCAAGAAACACATCACAAGAAAGGCGGCTTGTGCATTATCTGGGAAATGCATATCTAGCAATTAAATTGACAAGAATCGAACTGTAAATGCGCCAACGAATAGCCATTCCACTATATGTATTCATTCCAAGCCCAAGTGAATCATTGCTTCCAGTTCAGAGAACATGTTTATGCAATTTTTATGTTTACGTATCAAAGGTGATGTACTTTTTTTGCGGGCATGTTTATGCAAT
Source organism: Aegilops speltoides (assembly GCA_021437245.1). Lineage (NCBI taxonomy): Eukaryota > Viridiplantae > Streptophyta > Magnoliopsida > Poales > Poaceae > Aegilops > Aegilops speltoides. The sequence continues at coordinate 84,593,305 of CM038146.1, read as the reverse complement.
TTCCTAAATTTCCACTTATGATCCTGCCCAACGAGCACTTCTGAATGTCACTAATAATTTTTTACATGTATCTTGTTCCAGTAACCATTTTCTCTAAGTGGAATGTTTATGCAGTTCTGAATAAAAGAAATGGTTCTGAAAGCAGATTACAACTTGATTTTTTTCGTGAGTGATAGGTAATTAATACATATATACATATACACAGGGAGCTTTTTGGCATGATTTGTTGCCTAGCGACACATGGTCTCTGTACATCACAGGTTTGAAAGTAGATCTCACCAAAGGACGTCTCATTTGGTCCAGTTTTTGCCCATATATCATCTCTTGTTTTGCAATAAATACTTGAAGTTCTCTGTGATACTCACAAATATTATGAGATAAAAATACCTATTTGCTATATGTGATAAAAACCGCGGAAGGATGGATTGTCATCAAATAGAGCAACCTGTGATTCTTGAATAGTATTAATTTTCTCTGTTTTTTCTTGGATACAGTATTTTTACCTGTGATAAAAATACAGTATTATTACCTGTGATAAAAAAAAAATTATTCTTGAATACAATCTTATTTTTCTCAATGGAACCCTGTTTTGTATTTATGCAATCCCAGAATGGTTCAGGTTATCTTCAGCATTTTGTATGGTCCTGAGTATTCTGATTCCAAAACCAACTAAGCTACTAAAAACTTTCACCTGCTAATAACCCAGACTAACATAATGTTAGCTAAAAAAGGCGCTATGTAACAAAATCAGATGCAACTCTGAAGGGAACACATGGGATTGTTATCTTTTGTAGTTTAATTTTATCGTCTTTATCCACAATTCAAGTACTCACTTTGTAGCTGGATCAGAGAAAGGTGCGACAGAGCAAAAAAAGTAGCTCAGTAGTATTGCATCAGGTAATGTGTAAGGGGATGAGCCTTCCATCCGATTTTACGAAGTCAATTGATGAACCGCTTGAAGAACGCTTAAGATGTGCATTCAAGAATGGCAACAGAAACATGAATCTCTGTTTTAGTGTTTGCACATCTCACCCATTTCAGTTGTATTAATCTCTGTTTAATTGATCAGATAACAAGATACATCGTTTATCATGAACTTTAATCTAAATATATCTAATAGAACATGATGTAATTGGTAGGCATGTAGTGGCAAATAGGTTCACCACGCTCTCCGCCTAACAGCTCAAAGTACTGCTGGTCCCAATCAGATGTGTTCATGTGGCACATGGCTGTTGCCGTCACGCCTGGTGTTCCATCTTTCAAGCCTTTGAGTTGCACCGTCGAAGACTGCACCTCTCTTGGCCTATGGCAATAAAAAACCTCATAGGGGAAATCCATAGGGTGGCATGGGACCGAATTATTGCTGAATTGGGCGATCTGTGCCACAACATACATGGTGTTGGGGGTCTCATGCCCATGAATTCTTGTAATGGCTGCTCGTGCACCGCTGACTCCCAAAGCTTTGGTAGCGAACCTGGCCATTGCTTCACGAGATGAGAAGCACATGTGAGGCTCCTCCTTGTCAGCCGGTTTGCCGCATGAACGAAGGGTGTCAGCTACCTGCTGGGCCTTTATCGAGCTTTGAGGTATCTTGTAATGTGAAAGGATGGATGACAAGTACTTTGACTCCAACGGAGTAGAGACAGAATTGACAGACTTTGGCGAACCGCCTCGTGCAAACATGGTTCCTTGAGGCAGTACAGTGCCAACGCGCAGATTCTTCTTCAAGAACAACATGCCAGTTTGAACTTTGATCTGGTGGCGTTTGGCTTGTGCTTCAGGAACAGCAGAAGCTGCATAGTTATAAATTAAAAAAATAATATCAGTTCATCAAAAATATTTAGGAGACATATAAACAAACTAAGAGCTTTTATCCAGCCTGAACACTTGCTAAAATTGGTTAGGTAGCGCAAGTACTTGAATGTTCATTGTCTGGATCCCAATGTACCACATAAGCACTATCACCAAAACCATTTTCTAGGAAATAAAACACATGTGCTTACTTGAAGGTGAGTGATCTGGATCCCAATGTACCGCATAAGCACTTGCACCAAAACCATTTTCTTCTGGAGAAAATAACAAACTATGAGTTGATTCACAACTAACATTTTTGCGACTTGTTTCAGATAGCATAGGCACTTACTTGAAGGTGAGTGATCTGGATCCCAATGTACCGCATAAGCACTTGCACCAAAACCATTTTCTTCTACAGAAAATAATAAACGATGAGTTGATTCACAATTGACACAATCTTGAATTGGTAAAGATTGCATAAATACTTACTTGAAGGGGCATGATCTGGATCCCAATGTACTGCATAAGCACTTTCACCAAAAGCCTTGTCTTCTATAGGAAATAACACATATGTGATATATGATTCAGACATGCCATATTCAAAACTTGAGAAGGTAGTACAAGTACTTACTTGATGGTGCATGATCTGGATCCCAATGTACTGCATACGCACTTTCACCAAAACCCTTGTCTTCTATAGGAAATAACAAATATGTGATGTATGATTCAGACCATATTCAAAACTTGATAAAGTAGTACCAGTACTTACTTGAAGGGGCACGATCTGGATCCCAATGGACTGCATAAGCACTTTCAGCAAACCCATTTCCTTCTGCGTGAAATAACAAACTATGAGCTGATTCATATAATTAACACATGCTCGACTTGTACAGATATAGGTACTTACTTGAAGGGGCATGATCTGGATCCCAATGTACCGCATAAGCACTCTCATCGAAACCGTTTTCTTCTACAGGAAATAAAAAGCTATATGAGGTGATTCAGACTTCACACACTCTCAAGATGGTACAGCTAGCGTTAGTACTTACTTGAAGGGGCATGATCTGGATCCCAATGTACCGCATAAGCACTATCACCAAACCCGTTTTCTTCTGCAGGAAATAAAAAGCTATATGAGGTGATTCAGACTTCACACCATCTCAACATGGTAGAGCTAGCGTTAGTATTTACTTGAAGGGGCATGATCTGGATCCCAATGTACCGCATAAGCACTATCGCCAAACCCGTTTTCTTCTGCAGGAAATAAGATATGAGTTCTGTTGAGTTTCAACCATAGGATTGGTCAAATAAAATTGCACACGCACACACACGCAAAAACTTTGGCCAAGGGTACGTCTCACACCCTAAAGTTTCTATTAATTTCTTCTTTTTGTTCTCCACGATTAAAGTCTAGACCACAGACTTAGACCTACTGGGAATGGGGCGTGTAAGAATACCGACTCAACAAGCTATAGACACACGTAGCCTACTAATGTTGGACATGTCTAACAAAACCTGACCGGAGTTGACATCTACTAGTACAAACTCTATTCAATTTGAACCTGACATGAGCAAAACATACGTCATAGCCAACTAGCTAGTACTACTACATGCCAGCTAGCTAGCTTGCACCTAATTACTCTAATTAAGAAGTTCATTCACAATAATCCTCTGCTTGGTACAGATAGCATATATATAGGTACTTACTTGAAGGGGCATGATCTGGATCCCAATGTACCGCATAAGCACTTTCACCGAACCCGTTTTCTTCTACAGAAAATAACAAACTATGAGTTGATTCTCAATTAACACATTTGCGACTGGGTCAGAACGCATATATAGGTACTTACTTGAAGGTGCGTGATCGGGATCCCAATGTACCGCATAAGCACTTTCACCAAATCCATTTTCTTCTACAGGAAATAACAAAATATAAGTTGATTCTAAATCAACAGATTCTCGACTTGTACAGATAGCATAGGTACTTACTTGAAGGTGAGTGATCTGGATCCCAATGTACCGCATAAGAACTTTCACCAAAGCCTTTTTCTTCTATAGAAAATAACAAAATGCATGTGAGTTGACACATTCTGCTACTTGATAAGGTAGCACAAGTCGTCCTTACCAGATGGTGCATGATCTGGGTCCCAGTGAACCGCATACGAACTCGCATCGAAAGCATTCTCTTCTGCAGGAAATCAGAGACTATATGAGGTGCTGCAGACTTCTTCACACAGTCTCAACATGGTAAATCTAGCACTAGTACTTACGAGAAGATGGAGGTTCAACCCTGTCGCTGGACTCACCAAAGGTGAGCAGGAGCATGAAAATGGCTATTGCCGTGAGCTTGGTCGCCATGTCTACGAATGGAGTTCTGTTGGGCGAGGAAGAAGGGATGGACTAGGGGCCTATTTGTAGTGGAAAAAAAAGCGGTGGTAGCAACCAATCCGCAATTTTCTCTATTTATTTACTACCTACGCTGTGGTTTGGAAACAAACCATAAGGGATAGAAAATGGTTATATTTTAACTGGAATAGTATCTCCCCACGAATGCTCCTTACCCTTTTTTAACTGCAATAATATCCCCCAAATCACGCGCTTTAATTACCAGCCCATAATAAGCGGATTAAACCACCCCCCCCCCCACCCCCCCAGCGTGCATGCTGCCCCGTGCGATAATCTCGGCTGACATGCAATGTCCGGAATTATCCATCACTACCTACTGAATGCCCTTGAATGTGTGTTTTTTTGGGTAACCAATAAGACTTCATTCCTGTTCCTCAAATAATAGACAGGTCAATAGCATGAGAAATAAAGCCATGGATAGTAGATTCACATAACGTGGAAGTTTTCTGACTGAACGAATTTTGTGCTAATCCATGAGCCACCTCATTTGCTTCATGAAGACAGTGTGAGTAATCAACCATTGCAAAGTCAAGGGCAAGTTGCCTGCACTCCATTACCATAGCCATATTCGGTCCAACATAATCGTCAGGGTTCTGACTGATTCCACAACGAAGCTATTGTCTGACTCAATTTGTACCTTATTGCATCCAATTCTTCCACTGAAGATTCAGATCTTCCTGTGACATCCGGAGCCGGGTACCTTCAGGGGTGTAGGTACTCGAGGAATGGCCATGGTGTTCGGATTTGCCCCTTGTGTGGGTCAGCGGAGGACTCGAATCACATCTTGTTCACCTGCGTGTCATCGCAATTTCCTTGGACATTGGTGAAACAACTACTTCCTTGACCTCTTCGCGGAAATCCAGGCCTCAAGAGACTGCACGACCATGTGATGTCGACTGAGAAAAGGCTTTTGGCCTCGAAGGCTCCAGGATACCCGCTTTACGCGGTTCGTGTGCCTGAGGGCAAGTGCTACATCGACAGACTGCCCGCAGAGGTGTTCTTCCTGCAGTTTGATCACATCTTTGAGATGTTTCTAATGAGGCGGCTCGATTTTACGATCATACGCCTTTTTGCGCTACATATGAACTTCATCATCAGGAGAGAACAAATCTCGCAAATCTCGGTGGCGGATCCATTCTTCATGCATGAGTCCTTCTTTAGTCTTGGCGACTTTGAATGTAAAGCTACTAGGGAGTACATCGAAAACTTCATGATAATGAATAAGGACAAGGAAACGGTTCTCCTGCCTTATCATCCAATGTAAGTTATTGCCGGACAACCCTTCCCGCAGCAACGGGCAAGTGCTACTTGTGAGCTGCGTTGGGATTTCTTTGAAGAGGGGAGGATGATGCAGTACAATAGAGATAAGTATTTTCCTCAGTTAAGAACCAAGGTTATCAATCAATAGGAGAACCACACAACACTATGTAAGCAGTACCTGCACACAAGATAACAAATCCTTGCACCCAACGTGAAGAAGGGGTTGTCAATCCCTTGGTGGTTAATTGCAAGATTAAATTGTATGGTGATAGATAGATAGATCACACTAAATATGAAATAAAATAAAGAAAGAAAAATTGCAGCAATGTATTTTTGGATTTTAATATATGATAAAAGTAGATCCAGGGGCCATAGTTTTCACTAGAGGCTTTTCTCAAGAAAATAGCATACGGTGGGTACACAAATTACTATTGGGCAACTGATATAAACGAAAATAATCATGACGATATCCAAGGCAATGATCATATATAGGCATCACGTCTGAGGTAAGTAAATCGACTCCTTCCTGCATCTACTACTATCTCCACACATCGACCACTATCCAGCATGTATCTAGAGTATTAAGTTTATAAAGAATGGAGTAACGCCTTAAGCAAGATGACATGATGTAGACAAGATAAACTCACATATGAATAAACCCCATCTTTTTACTCTTAATAACAACAATACATACGTGTCATATCCCCTTTTGTCACTGGGATTGAGCACCGTAAGATCAAACACATTACAAAGCACCTCTTCCCATTGCAAGATAAATCAATCTACTTGGCCAAACCAATGAATAAATCAGAGAGGAAATACGAAGCTATAGCAATCATGCATAAAAGAGTTCAGAGAAAACTCAAATAATATTCATTGATAATCTGATCATAAACTCACAGTTCATCGGATCCCAACAACCACACCACAAAAAGTCATTACATCGGATAGAACTCCAAGAACGTCAAGGAGAACATTGTATATATTGAAGAACATCGAGAGAGAAGAAGCCATCTAGCTACTAACTATGGACTCATAGGTCTATGCTAAACTACTCACGCATCATTGGAAGGGCAAAAAGGTTGATGTAGAGCTCCTCCGTGATCAATTCCCCCTTCGATGGAGTGCCGGTGGAGGCCTCCAGATGGGATCTCGCAAGAACAGAAACTTGCAGCGGCGAAAAAAGTATTTCGGGTGGCTCTCTCATGTCAGGGGAATATTTGAGTATTTACAGAGGTGGAATTAGGGTTGGAGGTGCCATGATGGGCCCACAAGCCTGGGGGGCGCCCCCCGGGGCATGCCCCTAAGGCTTGTCGCTCCCTCGTGTCTCTTCTGTCCTTCTGCGAACCTTCTAGGGTCTCTTCTGGGCTAGAAAAAATTAATTCAAAGTTTTTTCTCCGTTTTGACTTCATTTGATATTGATCTCCTGAAAAGCCAAAAACATGCAAAAAACATCAACTGGCACTGGGCACTAACTTAATAGGTTAGTCCCAAAAATGATATAAAGTTGCTTGTAAATGAATATGAAACATCCAAGATTGATACTATAATAGCATAGAACAATAAAAAATTATAGATACACTGGAGACGTATCAAGCATCCCCAAGCTTAATTTCTGGTCGTCCTCGAGTAGGTAAATGATAAAAACAGAATCTTTGATGTGGAATGCTACCTATCATATTCATTATATAATCTTTCTCTTTTGTTGCATGAACATTAGAGTTTGAGTGATTCAAAGCAATAGTCTATAATTTGACATGAAAACATCAATACTCAAGCATATCAACAAGTAACCATGTCTTTCAAAATATCAACGCTAAAGAAAGTTATCCCTAGCCGATTATGCTCAGTGATAGATCCAACCATGAAACATACTCAGATATTAGCTACACCCAATGCACAAGCATGACAATAGTGTTCCCTAGTTGCTGCTTATAAGAGAAGATGGAGACTCAAAATAAAAATAAAAATTGCATAAAAGTAAATAGATAGGCCCTTCGCAGAGGGAAGCAGAGATTTACAGAGGTGCTAGAGCTCAAAGTTTAATTTAGAGTAAAAAAATATATTTTGAGAGGCATGCTTTTCCTGTCAACGCTACGACCGAGAGTTCCCAACATCTTTCATGCTAGAAACATCATAGGCGGTTCCCAAACAAAAAAAATAAAATTTATTTCTTTTCTACCTTTCTTTTCACAAGCCATGGCTAGCCGTATCCACGGGTGCCTTCCATACCAACACTTTCCAAGGAATTTATTATTATCATATTAGTTTTTTCATTTCGGGACTAGACATCCCTATTATTTGCCACACTCCCATGCAATGACAAATGAATAAAAACTCATCATGAGAATAACCCACCTAACATGGAAGATATCGGCCACCCATTGCCACCACATAAGCGGTACGAGCACACAAATGGGAATTTATTTTGAATAATTAGACTTGGCACATGCAAATTTACTTAGGCCGGCATGGAAATACTGCATATAGGTAGGTATGATGGACTCATTTGGCACAACTTTGGGTTTAAGAGTTTGGATGCACAAGCAATATTCCCACTTAGTACAAATGAAGGTTAGCAAATAGATTGTGAAGGGACCAACCAAAAAAGAAAACGGTCATAAACATGCATTGAACATAACTAACACTGAATAATGCACCAAAAGAAGGATGTAACACCATATTCTTACTAAAGAATAATTACTCACCAACATGCTCACATATTATCATCTTCATATCGTAAAACTATTGCAAGGAATATAACTTATCACATCTAATGATCTTCATGAAAGTTTTTATTATAACCTTCTTGGATACTCATCATATTGGGACTAAATGCATATCTTGTGCAAATTACCATTACTATTATCAACTCCCAAAAAGATATAAGTGAAGCATGAGGGTGCAAATATTTCTTTAAAATATAATCATATCAAATCTCAAAAGAATTTAAGTGAAGCATGAGAGTGCATTTCTTCAAAATATAGTCACCATCGTGCTAAAAAAGATTTAAGTGAAGCACTAGAGCAACTGCCTTGCTTAAAAAATTGAAGTGAAGCATTAGAGCATTCTAACAAATCATGATAAGCGTGTGGGTATCTCGAATAGGCGTGTTCAGCAAGGATGATTGCGACAAACTAAAAAGAAAGCAAAGACTCATACAATACAAGACGCTCCAAGTAAAACTCATGACATGTGATGAATAAAAATATAGCTCCAAGTAAAATTATCGATGGTCATTAGAAGAAAGAGGGGATGCCTTCCGGAGCATCCCCAAGCATAGTTTCCTGGGAGTCCTTGAATATTACCTTGGGGTGCCTAGGACATCCCCAAGCTTAGGCTCTTGCCACTCCTTATTCCTTCCACTACAAAAAAAGACACATTTATGATATTTTGGCCTGAACGAATTTTTTCTGTCATGCTTATGACACTTCTATGACGATAATTGTGACAAAAGCATGTATCATCATAGATGTTGCGGGCTCGTACTTCTATGACAAAAAATCATGACAATGGGATTTTCATCCTGGGCGGGCCGGGGATGCAGCTGCATGACATTCTTTGGGTTGTCCATGACGAAAAAATCATGGTAGAAGCGAGGGCGAGGAAAATATCAGGGAGTTCCCGGTTACGGTGGGTGGTCGGGGCCGAGCGATGCACGGAGGTTTGCGTGTTTCTATTGTACACGTACGCGCGTGTGTGCGAGGCGTTGGGCTCTAACTGAAATCGAGCGATTGCACTAGCTACGTTACTGAACCCGAGCGATCGATCCCTTGGCTGTTAACTGAACCGAGCAATTCCTTTGCTACTTCTGCTAACTAAAGCCGATACCTGCTGCCTCTTGATGAACAGTGAACGTTGTTGTGGGTTGGATGAACAGTTCCCGGTGGGGGTTGGATGAACATGACCCCATCGTAGTAGTAGGCCGTTGCCGCTGGATGAACATGGCCCCGATTGAGGAGGCCACCACACACACCCGAGCTGGTTGGGGGTGGATGAACAGGACCCCGTGGAGGGCTGGTTGAACAGTAGCTGGTGGAGGCTAGATGAACAGTAGCCCGTGGAGGAAAAATAGCTGGTGGAGGTAGGAGGAAGACGCGATGGATGAACAATAGCAGGTGGAGGCGGGAGGAAGTCGACGGTGGATGAACTGTAGCCCATGGATGCTGGAGCGAGACAGTAGATGGTGGATGAACAGTAGCCCGTGGAGTCTCGTTTTGCGATACGCCACACCCCTCGTGATGAACAGGACACCGTTTTGACCGTAGGCGCTCCAACACAAGGTCGTTTCCTTCGTTTTTGCGGTACGCCACACCCCTCCCGGTCAACAGCACCCGTTTTCGACCGTAAGATCTCGAACACAAGTCTGTTTCCCCTATTCTGTGGTATGCCAAGCCTCGTTTCGACTGTTCCATCCAAGCCGGTTGGCTCCCGATGAACACGACGCAGTTTCTCCGTTACGACCTACCTGGTTGCCTGCCGATTAAGAGGACGCTATTGCTACCGTCCATTGACTTTCCATGTACACGAGCCCTGGTCATATGTATGCACGAGTAGGCGTTCGAGATGTTGGGGAACGTAGCAGAAATTCAAAATTTTCTACACATCACCAAGATCAATCTATGGAGTAATCTAGCAACGAGAGAAAGGGGTGTGCATCTACATACCCTTGTAGATCACTAAGCGGAAGCGTTCAAGTGAACGGGGTTGACGGAGTCGTACTCGTTGTGATCCAAATCACCGATGATCCTAGTGCCGAGCGGACGGCACCTCCGCGTTCAACACACATGCAGCCCGGTGAGGTCTCCCATGCCTTGATCCAGCAAGGAGAGAGGGAGAGGTTGGGGAAGACTCCGTCCAACAGCAGCACGACGGTGTGGTGGTGGTGGAGTGTGGCAATCCTGCAGGGCTTCGCCAAGCACTGCGGGAGAGGAGGAGGACTTGGGAGAGGGGGAGGGCTGCACCAGAACTTGGGTGCGGCTGCCCTCCCACCCCCACATATATATAAGGGCAAGGGAGAGGGGGGCCGGCCCCCTCAGATCCAATCTGAGGAGGGGGCGGCGGCCAGGGGGGTTGCCTTGCCCCCCAAGGCAAGGGGGCGCCCCCCTTTAGGATTCCCCCAAACCCTAGGCGCCTTGGGCCCTGGTGAGGGGTTGCACCAGCCCACCTGGGGCTGGTCCCCTCCCACACTTGGCCCGCGCAGCCCTCTGGGGCTGGTGGCCCCACCTGGTGGACCCCCGGGACCCTCTCGGTGGTCCCAGACGCATCGATAGCACCCAAAACTTTTCCGGTGACCAAAGCAGGACTTCCCATATATAAATCTTTACCTCCGGAACATTCCGGAACTCCTCGTGACGTCCGGGATCTCATCTGGGACTCCGAACAACATTTGGTAACCATGTACATCTATTCCCTATAACCCTAGCGTCATCGAACCTTAAGTGTGTAGACCCTACGGGTTCGGGAGACACGAGACATGACCGAGACAACTCTCCGGCCAATAACCAACAGCGGGATCTGGATACCCATGTTGGCTCCCACATGTTCCACGATGATCTCATCGGATGAACCACGATGTCGAGGATTCAATCAATCCTGTATTCAATTCCCTTTGTCTAGCGGTATAGTACTTGCCCGAGATTCGATCGTCGGTATCCTGATACCTTGTTCAATCTCGTTAACGGCAAGTCTCTTTACTCGTTCTGTAACACATCATCCCGTGATCAACCCCTTGGTCACATTGTGCACATTATGATGATGTCCTATCGAGTGGGCCCAGAGATACCTCTCCGTCACACGGTGACAAATCCATCTCGATTTGTGCCAACCCAATGACACTTTCGGAGATACCCGTAGTGTACCTTTATAGCCACCCGATTCGTTGTGACGTTTGGTACACCCAAAGCATTCCTAAGGTATCCGGGAGTTGCACAATCTCATGGTCTAAGGAAATGATACTTGACATTAGAAAAGCTTTAGCATACGAACTGCACGATCTTTGTGCTAGGCTTAGGATTGGGTCTTGTCCATCACATCATTCTCCTAATGATGTGATCCCGTTATCAACAACATCCAATGTCCATGGTCAGGAAACCATAACCATCTATTGATCAACGGGCTAGTCAACTAGAGGCTTACTAGGGACATGGTGTTGTCTATGTATCCACACATGTATCTGAGTTTCCTATCAATACAATCATAGCATGGATAATAAACGATTATCATGAACAAGGAAATATAATAATAATAACTAATTTATTATTGCCTCTAGGACATATTTCCAACAGTCTCCCACTTGCACTAGAGTCAATAATCTAGTTCACATCGCCATGTGATTAACACTCATAGGTCACATCGCCATGTGACCAACATCCAAAGAGTTTACTAGTGTCAATAAACTAGTTCACATCATCATGTGATTAAGACTCAATGAGTTCTGGGGTTTGATCATGTTTTGCTTGTGAGAGAGGTTTTAGTCAACGGGTCTGAAACATTCAGATCCGTATGTGCTTTGCAAATCTCTAGGTCATATTGTAAATGCTGCTTCCACGCTCCACTTGGAGCTATTCCAAATGGTTGCTCCACTATACGTATCCGGTTTGCTACTCAGAGTCATTCAGATAGGTGTTAAAGCTTGCATCGACGTAACCCTTTACGCCAAACTCTTTATCACCTCCATAACCGAGAAACATGTCCTTATTACTCCAAGGACAATTTTGACCGTTGTCCAGTGATCCATTCCTGGATCACTCTTGTAACCCCTTGCCAGACACGTGGCAAGGCACACATCAGGTGTGGTACTCAGCAAAGCATACTGTAGAGCCTACGTCTAAAGCATAGGGGACGACCTTCGTCCTTTCTCTCTCTTATGCCGTGGTCGAGCTTTAAGTCTTAACTTCATACCTTACAACTCAGGCAAGAACTCCTTCTTTGACTGATCCATCTTGAACACCTTCAAGATCATGTCAAGGTATGTGCTCATTTGAAAGTACTATTTAAGCATTTTGATCTATCTTATAGATCTTGATGCTTATTGTTCAAGTAGTCAAATCCAGGTTTTCCATTGAAAAACACTTTTCAAATAACCCTATATGCTTTCTAGAAATTCTACATCATTTCTGATCAACAATATGTTTACAACATATACTTATCAGAAATTCTATAGTGCTCCCACTCACTTCTTTGGAAATACAAGTTTCTCATAAACTTTGTATAAACCCAAAATCTTTGATCATCTCATCAAAGTGTATATTCCATCTCCGAGATGCTTACTCCAGTCCTTAGAAGGACTACTGGAGCTTTGCATGCTTGTTAGTATCTTTCAGGATTGAAAAAACCTTCTGGTTGTACCTCATACAAACTTTCCTCAAGAAAATCGTCGAGGAAACAATGTTTTGACATCCTATCTACAAGATTTCATAAATAATGCAGTAACTGCTAATACAATTCCAACAGACGCTTAGCATTGCTACGAGTGAGAACGTCTCACCGTAGTCAACTCCTTGAACTTGCCGGAAAACATCTTAGCGACAAGTCGAGCTTTCTTAATGGTGACACATACCATCATTGTCTGTCTTCCCTTTTAGAATCCATCTGTACCCAACAGCCTTACAACCATTAGGTAGTTCTTCCAAAGTCTACACTTTGTTTTATACATGGATCCTCTCTTGGATTTTATGGCCTCGAGCCATTTGTCGGAATCCGGGCCCACCATCGCTTCTCCATAGCTCGTAAGTTCATTGTTGTCTAGCAACATGACCTCCTAAGATAGGATTACGTACCACTCTGACACAGTACGCATCCTTGTCGACCTACGAGGTTTGGTAGTGACTTGATCCAAAGTTTCATGATCACTATCATAAGTGAAAGTGCAACTAATCCCCGGGTGGTTTTGGTAATTAATAACAACATATATATCATTGAACTAATAGTTTCTTGAGTATCATTTCAGAAAGTTCAAGTGATATGGGTATGGCAATGATCAAGAAGTGGACCCTCAAAATGCTAAGGCAAGCATTGGCAAAAGCTCAAGACTCCATTTTTGGTTTAGTGATCCAAGATCACATTGAGTCTATAGGAAAGCCAATACTATTAAAAGGGGATGAGGTTATGATAATGATCCGTTGCTCAAAGTGCTTAGTGATCTATCTCTCAAACAATCAGCAATCTTTCATTCCAACATACACTCATAAGTAATCTCGGTCCCACCGATTCCATAAACTCACCACACCGAGATGAACCACCTCACCACAAAGCCAAACCCTAGTAATTTCGGTTTTCCGATTCCAAACTCGGTCTCACCGAAACTAGTGTTGTCAACCTTCAGAACCTTCGTCATCGATCGGTGTCACCGAGATGATAAAGTCGGTCCCACCGAGATTGGCAAACCCTAGTCTTTGGAAGAATCGGACTCACCGAGATTGTATTTTCGTCCCACTGAAAATCCCAACGCTCACAAGATTTGAACTTTCGGTCTCACCGAGTTGTCAACTTCGGTCCGACCGAGATTGGTCAAATGTGTGTAACGGTTGGATTTTGTGTGGAGGCTATAAATACCCTCCACCTTCTCTTCATTCGTGGAGAGAGCCATCGAAAAGAACTACCACTCCTACCTTACATTTCGAGAAGAAAACTACCTACCCTTGTGTTGAGATCAAGTTGCTCCACTCCCACCATATGAAACTTGATTTCTAGCCTTCCCAAGTTTCTTTCCACTCAATCCTTTCTTCCACCACAGCCAAATCAGTGAGGAGAGTTGAGTGTTGGGGAGATTATCATTTGAAGCATAAGAGCAAGGAGTTCATCATCACCAACACCATCTATTACCTTTTGGAGGGTGGTGCCTCCTAGATTGGTTAGGTGTCGCTTGGGAGCCTCCGTCAAGATGTGGAGTTGAACCAAGAAGTTTGTAAGGGCAAGGAGATCGCCTACTTGTGAAGATCTACCCCGAGTAAGGCTAGTCCTCCGTGGGCGTATGCCATGATGGCATAGACAAGGTTGCTTCTTCGTGGACCCTTCGTGGGTGGAGCCCTCCGTGGACTCTCGCAGCTCGTTACCCTCCGTGGGTTGAAGTCTCCATCAACGTGGATTGACGATAGCACCACCTATCGGAACCACGAGAAAAATCTCCGTGTCTCCAAATTGCGTTTGCTCTTCTCCACCTCTATTTACTACATGTGCAATTTACTTTCCGCTGCCAATACTCTAGAATTGCATGTGTAGGGTGATACTTGACTTGGTCATCATTGTGAACTTGCCAAAACTTGTCTTAATCAAAAGGATAAACTTTTAAATTGTCAAGTAGTCTAATCACCCCCTCTAGACATACTTTCGATCCTACAAGTGGTATCGAGCTTTGGTCTCCATTGGATTGGTTTCCATTGCATTGACTCCACAAGCTTGGTTTCACAACCTAGGAGAGTATGGCGCCTAGTGAGGGTAATTTTCAGAGAGGTCCTTACTTTGATGGTTCAAATTTTGCTAGTTGGAAGCACAAAATGAAAATGCATATTCTTGGACATAACCATGCCGCATGGGGCATTATTTGTGTTGGCTTGCAAGGTGAGTTCTTCGAGGAAGGAAAAGTTCGGATCGTGAAGCTACAAATGGATGAATTGCGGATGTTGCGAACAATGCTCAAGCTTGTGACATTCTCTTCAATGCTTTGTGTCCCGAGGAGTTCAACAAAATCAGTCGCCTTGAGAATGCAAAAGAGATTTGGGATACTTTGGTCGAAATGCACGAAGGTACCGAGTCCGTGAAGGAATCAAAGCTAGATGTTCTTCAAGGTCAACTTGACAAGTTCAAGATGAAGGAAGGTGAAGGAGTCGCTGAAATGTACTCTAGGCTTGCTCTCATCACAAATGAGATTGCCGGCTTAGGAAGCGAAGAAATGACCGACCGATTCATCATCAAGAAGATTCTCGAGCTTTGGATGGAAAGTATGACACCGTGTGCACTTTGATCCAAATGATGCCAAACTACAAGAATCTCAAGCCTACCAAGTCATTGGAAGAATTGTCGCTCATGAGATGACACTTAAAGATAAGGAAGAGCTTCACAACAAGTCAAGTGGTGCTTACAAAGCTACATGTGATGCTCCCACAACCTCAAGTGACAAGCTAGTTTCCAATGAAGAGATAAGCCTAATGGTGAAGAACTTCAACAAATTCTACAAGAGTAGAAGCAAGGAAAGAAGCTCAAAGTCTAGATCATATGATGAAAAGAGATCTTCTAGTTGTGATCGAATCTGCTACAATTGTGGAAGACCCGACACTACTCAAATGAGTGTTCGACTCCCCACAAGAGAAGAGAAGAATCTCCAAGAAGAAGAAGCTCAAGAGAAGAGTCACCTCGGAAAGAGAGAAGGAGTAGAGATGATTGTTATGAACGAAGATCCTCTCGGAGAAGCAAGGATTCGGAGAAGAAAGACAAGTCATCAAGGAGCTACACAAGAAGGAAACATCAAGCTCATGTAGGTGAATGGGTCTCCGGCTCCGACTCCGACAATCACTCCGAAAGAAGCTATCACTCCAACTCCGAATACAGTCAAGATGAAGGTGTTGCCGGTCTTGCTCTCGTGTCCTCCAACTCCAACTCCTATGACTTATTTGATTCACCAAATGAGGGAATTGGAAGATGCTTCATGGCAAAAGGCCCCAAGGTATCACACCCTGAATTTATTGACTTTGATAGTGATGAGGATGACTTGCTTGGTGAAGATGAGCTTTTACATGATAAATCTAGTGAGCCAAGTAATGATGAACATGCTAGTAGTCTTTATAGTCGAGAAGAGTCGAATGACAATGCTATGAAGGAGATTGAGCATCTAACTAAAGAACTAAACACTCTTAAGTTAGCTCATGAAACAACTCAAGAAGATCATAGAGAGCTCCTAAGATCTCATGAGAAGCTACGCTTCGAGAAGCTCAATCTAGAGCAAGAACATGAGTTCCTAAAAGCTATCAATGACGATCTTCGAAAGAAGAGTTCTTCATATCTTGCCAAACGACTTCTCTTGTCTAATTTCTTGCCACCTATTAAAACTAAGCATGACAAGCATAAGAAAAATTCTTCATCTAGTAGTAACAATAACCATGCTAAATCCAATGTTGTTACTTCTAGTAGTTCTCTTGATTCCACTAACAATGTTTCAAGCCAAGTTACACTTGAGCAAGAAAATAGTTTATTGAAAGGGATTATAGAGAAAGGTGTCTACAAGAGCCTTGCCAGAAGCAAGAACTTTGAGGAAATTGTTCGCAAGCAAGGGAGGCACCGGAAGAATCAAGGAATTGGTTTTGAGCAAAAGTTCAACGCCGAGGGTGTTGAATGGGAAGAAGGTCAATATCCCACTCCAAAGTTTGTTTCTCAAAAGGAGAAGTATAATCCTACTTCTTCCAATATGGAACAAGCTCAAGATGACCTTCTACCACAAGACCACAAGCTAAAAGGCAAGGACAAGCTTCAAGAGGAGATTGATGCATTTATTGAAGCACCTAAAGCCATGGTCAAGTGGGTTCCCAAGGAAACGTCAAGTTCTACTTCGTTAAGCTCAACTACAACCCCAAGGATTCCCATCAAGATGATGTGGATCCCGAAGAAGAAGAACTAGAGAGTTCTTGAGGGTGACTCCGCCAACATACTTCACTCACATTCATTTTGGCAAGAACATGTGCAATCAACTTCCACATCTTGCACTAGTTCATGGAGTCACAAACCCTCTTGTTGGTAAGTCAAGGGACAAGGTAATCATTGCTTTCATGGACATCATCTTTTGTGTACTTCAATCTATGTCCATGGATATCCTTGTTTGTTCCTTGTGGGACTAACCCATGTAGGTATTGAAAGTGCCCGAATCCAAAGGATTGCTCCCAACTCTTGA
The DNA here is from genome assembly GCA_021437245.1 of Aegilops speltoides. NCBI lineage: Eukaryota > Viridiplantae > Streptophyta > Magnoliopsida > Poales > Poaceae > Aegilops > Aegilops speltoides. The sequence continues at coordinate 84,575,964 of CM038146.1, read as the reverse complement.
TGATATTCATCAACATTGAGCATCCACATCTTCAACATCTACATGAAGTCTTCTACGACAACCCAAGGTTAGTTTGACCCTTTAAAAGGGGTTCTCACATCAAGGGGGAGCTTTGCTCTAAAGAATTGAGCTAAAGCATCTTCAAATGATGTGAACACATCAATGCTTTATGTAAAAGTGGTAACCCCACTTGTGCTTAAACGATGAGTATGACCTATGATCAAATGTTCTCATTTGACTCCTAAGTCAGTATACTCATATATAGATGACCTAGTCATCGACAAATTGTGTGCTAGTTGCTAGTGTTTTGTTTGTGCATGTTTGACACATATTTCATTTGCTATCTTATTGTGTGAGCATGTTGGATGCATAATTTTATCCATTCGAGGACATCCATTTGTTGCTATGGTCTTTTGGATTTTTCTTTTTAACCAAATGGATGGACAAGAATGCCTAAGTTCCTCCCCTAGCTATCTATGCTTTCTTGTCTCAAAATCTATTCATGCTTATATCACAAACTTTGAACAAGTCTTTTTTCGGACAGACCGAGTGAGGAGCACTCGGAGCCACCGATCCGTCTAAAGCTTAACTTCCAAAACCTTCTAAGTACTTTTGGTCGGACCAACCCACTCAAAATCGGACAGACCGAAAGCACTTGGATTGATCTAGGTTTTCACCTTGGTGAAACCGGGTTGCAAATTTCGGCGTGACCGAAGTGAGTAACTGCTTGCAGTTAACCATCTCAGTGCCACCGAGTTTTCCAACTCGGTCCCACCAACAGCTAAAGGGTATATATACCTGAGGGCAGCGCGCGTTGATTCCTTCTTCAAAACGTCTCGCCCCCAAACCCTTTGCTGCCGTCGCCGTGGTCTCCGGATCGCCTCCGTCTGCCGCCAGGCGCCTCGCTTGGTCTCCGCCGCCGTCAACGGTCAATCTCTCTACGTGTTGCTGCCGCCAGAGAGAAACTCCACCAAGTTAGGGTGAGTTTCGATCCTCTCGTGTTTCAACCTCCGATTCTATGCACGATTGGTTTGCCTAGCTTCTTGCCACGTTTGAGATCTTCCTATCCAGCAGATTAGTTCGTTAGAACGAAATTGAGTGAAAGTTTTAGGGTTAGGTTTCCGCCGACACATCTCGGTGAGACCGATTCTACATTCTCGGATCGACCGATTTGGCCTCTCGCCATTGCAGACCGCACTTTTCGTCCAACCGAAGTTGTGCAAACCGGTGCGACCGAAATGAGGATTTAGTGAAACCCTAGTGCTCTCGGCAAGACCGAAACCCATCTCGGTCCAACCGAAAGTGGTGTGAATGGTTCTCATTAGAACACTTGGATTCACCGAATTTTAGACTCGGTGTGACCGAAATGCATTCTGTGAAAACCTAAAACTGAAATTTGAACTCATTCTTTTTGCAAAATCTTCTGCAGTTTGTGATAACTCTTCTATTCTGCCTTTACCTAATCTATTCACAGGTTGTCAGCCATGTCGATGCAAGTGACAGCTGTAACAGTCTGAATCTCCAATTGCAATTCCAGAGGCAGGCACTAGTCCTGAAGCCAGCAGCTTTTCTGATGATGGTGAGAGGAGCACACCAAGTGGTTTGCCTCCTGCTGCCACCAGGGCCAGGAAGAAGAGGAATTCAGATGAAGAGGATTCTGATTTCATAGCTGAGGAAGAGATTTCTTCTAAGCCAAAGAGGAAAGTGGTTGCCAAAGAGCATCAAGGGCAACAAACCAAGAAAGGCACCAGCAAAGTGAAGAAGTCCACAGTTGCTAAGAAGCTGAGCATGGAAGAAGAAACCTCCAGCAAGGTAAAGAAAACTTCCAAGAGCAAGCTAAAGCTGAGAAGGAAGCAGCAGCAGCAGCAACAAAACCCAAGAGTGTTGGAGAACAGCTCCTTGAAGCTACCTAGAGGATTGAACTACGCCTGGCCAGCATAGTGCAGTCTCAGGAGAGTCTTGAGAGGATAGTTGAAGACAAGTTCAATGCTCTGGATGTCAAGTCGATCAAGTGCAAGTCACCGCCAACAAGCTTGAGGCAGATATCGAGGAAGCTAAGAGGGAGAAGGAAGAGCTCATGAAGGAGATGCAGGATGACCTAGTCCAGATGATTATGAACAGCTGCTCAGTTCCCACAAAACCCAGATCAGCAGCTATTCCAAAGGTCGACACTGTGGCTACAGCCTCAAAGACCTCCCACAGCTCCATCGGTTCCAGCTCTAGCTCCAAAGTCCACTCCTCCACTCAACAGACATCACCGAAGCCTTTGCAGATGCAGCTATCTCAACTCCATCAACCTGCATGCAGTGAAGCCGCCAAACAGAGTCCCTAGTGACGTTTAGCTCTATACTTTTGAACTTTTGGTAACTTGTTGCCAAAGGGGAGAAATTGTATAGATCATAGGACTTCGAGAGAGAGAGTGCTCGCTTTTTGCTCTTTCGTTTCATTTGCGGTTTTCTTTGAGATACTTTTGAGTTTTCCGAGACATTCCGTGTGTTTGATACTACGCTTTCTCTACTTTGATGAGTGCCTGATCATACTATGCCTTAATGTGTGCTTAATGCGTATCATATGCTATTCATATCTTGTATGATCATTTACTCATGTCTTGGTGATTGGGTGCATGATATTCATTCTTATCATTTTGTGCGCTCCACCAAGATGTATGTGACATGGAAGAGTGACCCATGATCCTAATCGATTGTGCATTTGCATTCAAACACAAATCTTAAATAATGCACAAATTTAGGGGGAGCTCTTGCTTATCACATACTTCTCAAAGCGACGATACTATTCATTGATTATATCATTTGTCGAAGTTTGATCTATATGTTGTCATCAATTACCAAAAGGGGAGATTGAAAGTGCAACTAATCCCGGGTGGTTTTGGTAATTAATAACAACATATATATCATTGAACTAATAGTTTCTTGAGTATCATTTCGAAAGTTCAAGTGATATGGGTATGGCAATGACTCAAGAAGTGGACCCTCAAAATGCTAAGGCAAGCATTGGCAAAAGCTCAAGACTCCATTTTTGGTTTAGTGATCCAAGATCACATTGAGTCTATAGGAAAGCCAATACTATTAAAAGGGGATGAGGTTATGATAATGATCTGGTTGCTCAAAGTGCTTAGTGATCTATCTCTCAAACAATCAGCAATCTTTCATTCCAACATACACTCATAAGTAATCTCGGTCCCACCGATTCCATAAACTCAGTCACACCGAGATGAACCACCTCAGCCACAAAGCCAAACCCTAGTAATTTCGGTTTTTCCGATTCCAAACTCGGTCTCACCGAAACTAGTGTTGTCAACCTTCTGTAACCTTCTGTCATCAGATCGGTGTCACCGAGATGATAAAGTCGGTCCCACCGAGATTGGCAAACCCTAGTCTTTGGAAGAATCGGACTCACCGAGATTGTATTTTCGGTCCCACCGAAAATCCCAACGTTCACAAGATTTGAACTTTCGGTCTCACCGAGTTGTCAACTTCGGTCTGACCGAGATTGGTCAAATGTGTGTAACGGTTGGATTTTGTGTGGAGGCTATAAATACCCCTCCACCTCCTCTTCATTCGTGGAGAGAGCCATCAGAAAGAACTACCACTCCTACCTTACATTTCTGAGAAGAAAACTACCTACCCTTGTGTTGAGATCAAGTTGCTCCACTCCCACCATATGAAACTTGATTTCTAGCCTTCCCAAGTTGCTTTCCACTCAATCCTTTCTTCCACTACAGCCAAATCAGTGAGGAGAGTTGAGTGTTGGGGAGATTATCATTTGAAGCACAAGAGCAAGGAGTTCATCATCACCAACACCATCTATTACCTTTTGGAGGGTGGTGCCTCCTAGATTGGTTAGGTGTCGCTTGGGAGCCTCCGTCAAGATGTGGAGTTGAACCAAGAAGTTTGTAAGGGCAAGGAGATCGCCTACTTGTGAAGATCTACCCCAGTAAGGCTAGTCCTCCGTGGGCGTATGCCATGATGGCATAGACAAGGTTGCTTCTTCGTGGACCCTTCGTGGGTGGAGCCTCCGTGGACTCTCGCAGTTACCCTCCGTGGGTTGAAGTCTCCATCAACGTGGATTGACGATAGCACCACCTATCGGAACCACGAGAAAAATCTCCGTGTCTCCAAATTGCGTTTGCTCTTCTCCACCTCTATTTACTACATGTGCAATTTACTTTCCGCTGCCAATACTCTAGAATTGCATGTGTAGGGTGATACTTGACTTGGTCATCATTGTGAACTTGCCAAAAACTTGTCTTAATCAAAAGGATAAACTTTTAAATTGTCAAGTAGTCTAATCACCCCCCTCTAGACATACTTTCGATCCTACAATAAGCTTCCACTTCAATTGGTATAGGTACCACAGGAACAACTTCCTGTGCCCTGCTACACACTAGTTGAAGTGACGGTTCAATAACCTCATCAAGTCTCCACTATCCTCCCACTCAATTCTTTCGAGAGAAACTTTTCCTCGAGAAAGGACCCGATTCTAGAAACAATCCCTATTGCTTTCGAATCTGAATTAGGAGGTATACCCAACTTTTTTGGGTGTCCTATGAAGATGCATTTTATCCGCTTTGGGTTCGAGCTTATCAACCTGAAACTTTTTCACATAAGCGTCGCAGCCCCAAACTTTTAAGAAACAACAACTTAGGTTTCTCCAAACCATAGTTCAAACGGTGTCGTCTCAATGGAATTACGTGGTGCCCTATTAAAGTGAGTGCGGTTGTCTCTAATGCCTAACCCATGAACAATAGTGGTAATTCAATAAGAGACATCATGGTACACACCATATCCAATAGGGTGCAACTATGATGTTCGGACACACCATCACACTATGGTGTTCTAGGCGGTATTAATTGTGAAACAATTTCCACAATGTCTTAATTGCGTGCCAAAGCTCGTAACTCAGATACTCATCTCTATGATCATATCATAGACATTTTATCCTCTTGTCACGAGGATCTTCAACTTCACTCTGAAATTACTTGAACCATTCAATAATTCAGACTTGTGTTTCATCAAGTAAATATACTCAAGATCTACTCAAATCATCCGTGAAGTAAGAACATAACGATATCCACTGCGTGCCTCAACACTCATTGGACTGCACACATCAAAATGTATTACTTCCAACAAGTTGCTTTCTTGTTCCATTTTATTGAAAACGGGACTTTCAGTCATCTTGCCCATGTGGTATGATTTGCATGTCTCAAGTGATTCAAAATCAAGTGAGTCCAAACGGTCCATTTGCATGGAGTTTCTTCATGCATATACACCAATAGACATGGTTCGCATGTCTCAAACTTTTCAAAACGAGTGTCCAAAGATCCATCAACATGGAGCTTCTTCATGCGTTTTATAACACTATGACTTACATGGCAGTGCCACAAGTAGGTGGTACTATCATTACTATCTTATATCTTTTGGCATGAACATGTGTATCACTACGATTGAGATTCAATAAACCATTCATTTTAGGTGCAAGACCATTGAAGGTATTATTCAAATAAACAGAGTAGCCATTATTCTCCTTAACTGAATAACTGTATTGCGATAGACATAATCCAATCACGTCTATGCTCAACGCAAACACCAAATAACAATTATTTAGGTTTAACACCAATCTCAATGGTAGAGGGAGCGTGCGATGCTTGATCACATCAAGCTTGGAAAAACTTCCAACACATATCGCCAGCTCACCTTTGGCTAGTCTCCGTTTACTCTGCAGCCTTTTATTTCGAGTTACTAACACTTAGCAACCGAACCGGTATCTAATACCCTGGTGCTACTAGGATTACTAGTAAAGTACACATTAACATAATGTATATCCAATATACTTCTATCGACCTTGCCAGCCTTCTCATCTACCAAGTATCTAGGGTAATTCTGCTCCAGTGGCTGTTCCCCTTATTATAGAAGCACTTAGTCTCGGGTTTGGGTTCAACCTTGGATTTCTTCACTAGAGCAGCAACAGATTTGCCGTTTCATGAAGTATCCCTTCTTGCCCTTGCCCTTCTTGAAACTAGTGGTTTCACCAACCATCAACAATTGATGCTCCTTCTTGATTTCTACTTTCGCGGGGTCAAACATCGCGAATATCTCAAGGATCATCATATCTATCCCTGATATGTTATATTTCATCACGAAGCTCTAGCAGCTTGGTGGCAATGACTTTGGAGAAACATCACTATCTCATTTGGAAAATCAACTCCCACTCGATTCAAGTGATTGTTGTACTCAGACAATCTGAGCACAAGCTCAACGATTGAGCTTTTCTCCCTTAGTTTGCAGGCTAAGAAAATCGTCGAAGGTCTTATACCTCTTGACGTGGGCATGAGCCTGAAATTCCAATTTCAGCCCTCGAAACTTCTCATATGTTTCGCGACGTTTTGAAATCGTCTTCGGTGCCTCAACTCTAAACCGTTTAACATTACTGAACTATCACGTAGTTATCAAAATGTGTGTGTGTCAGATGTTCGCAACATCCACAGACGACGTTCGAGGTTCAGCACACTGAGCGGTGCATTAAGGACATAAGCCTTCTATGAAGCAACAAGGACAATCCTCAGTTTATGGACCTAGTCCGCATAATCGCTACTATCAACTTTCAACTGAATTTTCTCTAGGAACATATCTAAACAGTAGAACTAAAGCGCGAGCTTACGACATAATTTGCAAAGATCTTTTTGACTATGTTCATGATAATTAAGTTCATCTTATGAACTCCCACTCAGATAGACATCCCTCTAGTCATCTAAGGGATTACATGATCCGAGTCAACTAGGCCGTGTCCGATCATCACGTGAGACGGACTAGTCATCATCGGTGAACATCTTCATGTTGATTGTATCTATCATACGACTCATGCTCGACCTTTCGGTCTCTTGTGTTCCGAGGCCATGTCTGTACATGCTAGGCTCGTCAAGTCAACCTAAGTGTTTCACGTGTGTAAATCTGGCTTACACCCATTGTATGTGAACGTTAGAATCTATCACACCCGATCATCACGTGGTGCTTCGAAACAACGAACTTTCGCAATGGTGCACAGTTAGGGGGAACACTTTCTTGAAATTTTAATGAGGGATCATCTTATTTACTACCGTCGTTCTAAGCAAATAAGATGCATAAACATGATAAACATCACATGCAATCAAAAGTGACATGATATGGCCAATATCATTTTGCTCCTTTTGATCTCCATCTTCGGGGCTCCATGATCATCATTGTCACCGGCATGACACCATGATCTCCATCATCATGATCTCCATCATCGTGTCTCCATGAAGTTGTCTCGCCAACTATTACTTCTACTACTATGGCTAACGTTTTAGTAATAAAGTAAAGTAATTACATGGCGTTGTTCAATGACACGCAGGTCATACAATAAATTAAGACAACTCCTATGGCTCCTGTCGGTTGTCATACTCATCGACATGCAAGTCGTGATTCCTATTACAAGAACATGATCAATCTCATACATCACATATCACATTCTTTTTGGCCATATCACATCACATAGCATACCCTGCAAAAACAAGTTAGACGCCCTCTAATTGTTATTTGCATGTTTTACGTGTCTGCTATGGGTTTCTAGCAAGAACGTTTCTTACCTACGCAAAAACCACAACGTGATATGTCAATTGCCATTTACCCTTCATAAGGAACCTTTTCATCGAATCCGATCCGACTAAAGTGGGAGAGACTGGCACCCACTAGCCACCTTATGCAACTATTGCATGTCAGTCGGTGGAACCTGTCTCACGTAAGTGTACGTGTAAGGTTGGTCCGGGCCGCTTCATCCCACAATACCGTCGAAACAAGATTGGACTAGTAACGGTAAGCATATAGAACAAAATCAAAGCCCACAACAACTTGTGTTCTACTCGTGCATAGAAACTACGCATAGACCTAGCTCATGATGCCACTGTTGGGGAACGTAGCAGAAATTCAAAATTTTCTACGCATCACCAAGATCAATCTATGGAGCAATCTAGCAATGAGAGAAAGGAGAGTGCATCTACATACCCATGTAGATCGCTAAGCGGAAGCATTCAAGTGAACGGGGTTGATGGAGTCATACTCGTCGTGATCCAAATCACCGATGATCCTAGTGCCGAACGGACGGCTCTGCGTCCAACACACATGCAGCCTAGTGATGTCTCCCATGCCTTGATCCAGCAAGGAGAGAGGGAAAGGTTGGGGAAGACTCCATCCAGCAGCAGCACGACGGCGTGGTGGTGGTGGAGGAGCGTGGCAATCCTGAGGGCTTCGCCAAGCACTGCGGGAGAGGAGGAGGACTTGGGAGAGGGGGAGGGCTGCGCCAGAACTCGGGTGCGGCTGCCCTCCCACCCCCCACATATATAGGGGCAAGGGAGAGGGGGGCCGTCCCCCTCAGATCCAATCTGAGAAGGGGGCGGCGGCCAGGGGGGTTGCCTTGCCCCCCAAGGCAAGGGGGCGCCCCCTTTTAGGGTTCCCCCAAACCCTAGGCGCCTTGGGCCCTGGTGGGGGGGGGGGGGCGCACCAGCCCACCTGGGGCTGGTCCCCTCCACACTTGGCCCACGCAGCCCTCTGGGGCTGGTGGCCCCACCTGGTGGACCCCCGGGACCCTCCCGGTGGTCCCGGTACGTTACCGATAGCACCCGGAACTTTTCCGGTGATCAAAGCAGGACTTCCCATATATAAATCTTTACCTCCGGACCATTCCTGAACTCCTCGTGATGTCCGGGATCTCATCCGGGACTCCGAACAACATTCAGTAACCACGTACATCTATTCCCTATAACCCTAGCGTCATCGAACCTTAAGTGTGTAGACCCTACAGGTTTGGGAGACACGTAGACATGACCGAGACAACTCTCCAGCCAATAACCAACAGCGAGATCTGGATACCCATGTTGGCTCCCACATGTTCCACGATGATCTCATCGGATGAACCACGATGTCGAGGATTCAATCAATCCCGTATTCAATTCCCTTTGTCTAGCGGTATAGTACTTGCCCGAGATTCGATCGTCGGTATCCTGATACCTTGTTCAATCTCGTTACCGGCAAGTCTCTTTACTCTTTCCATAACACATCATCAATGATCAACCCCTTGGTCACATTGTGCACATTATGATGATGTCCTACCGAGTGGGCCTAGAGATACCTCTCCGTCACACGGAGTGACAAATCCCAGTCTCGATTCGTGCCAACCCAACAGACACTTTCGGAGATACCCGTAGTGTACCTTCATAGACACCCAGTTACATTGTGACGTTTGGTATACCCAAAGCATTCCTACAGTATCCGGGAGTTGCACAATCTCATGGTCTAAGGAAATGATACTTGACATTAGAAAAGCTTTAGCATACGAACTACACGATCTTTGTGCTAGGCTTAGGATTGGGTCTTGTCCATCACATCATTCTCCTAATGATGTGATCCCGTTATCAACAACATCCAATGTCCATGGTTAGGAAACCGTAACCATCTATTGATCAACGAGCTAGTCAACTAGAGGCTTACTAGGGACATGGTGTTGTCTATGTATCCACACATGTATCTGAGTTTCTATCAATACAATTATAGCATGGATACTAAACGATTATCATGAACAAGGAAATATAATAATAATAAATAATTTATTATTGCCTCTAGGGCATATTTCCAACACGAGACACCGTCCGTATGTACGTACGTGGCCGTATTTTTTTGGCATCTGGCTGTATGTATGTGTACACAGTTTAGACTGGACTTCCTAAACTGCTACGTCGGGGGCTATACTACTACACGTGTCGCTGCTTGCTCGGCCATGGATCATCGTTGTAGAGACACCTATTATATAGTATGTACGTACACGTTGGCGACCAACCAAACAACGCTACGTACGCTTCGACCGGGTGGGTCCCAGAAGTCAGGGAGGATAAGGAGGCACTTCTTTGCGTGAGAAGATATAGCTGGTGGGTCCCAGTTATCAGCGGGAGGAATTATTTTTTGCGCGTAATAAGGAGGAACTTCTTGGCGTCCGAAGGTGTAGCTGGTGGGTCCAGCTCTCAGCGTCACCGCGTGCAGTCGTCTTCCAATGGCTGTCATTTGTTGACCTCGTTGACCACGCCGCACCGAGAGCACCAATGCGGTGGGCGATGGTGAGGCCTAGGAAGGGAATGACGCGGAGCCGGGGAAGACGCGAGAGTGGATGCCCACACGGAGGGGAGTATGAGGGTTGACTGCTTCGGCTGCGGTGTGACGCTGCCATCATTGGATGATAACAGGAGGTGTTGGTGAGTAGAGAGATGTCATGGCCAGCGGTGGCAGCACAGCCGGACACGGAGGCAGTAGCAGGTGGTCCAGCCGGTGCTGGTTTCGGCGGCTGAAGCAAGAAGAATAGAGATTGAAGAAGCAGTGTGGCCGTTGGATGTTAATCCAACGGTCATTGCTGCTAGAATCGTTTGTTGACTAGGTTAACAAAGCCATGCGTACATGTCAACTTAGTAGGCCCACAAGTCAGCCTCCGAATTAGGCAGGTCCAAGCTAGCAGGGGGAGGAATCATTTTTCTTGCGCATAATAGGGAGGCACTTCCTTTCGTTCAAAGATGTAGCTCGTGGGTCCCAGCTTTCATGGGAGGGGGATTTTTTTCGCGTAATAAGAATAAAAATCCCTTAGTCCAGGACTCCCTTAGTAGCCCCTGAACCAGGCTTCAATGACGACGAGTCCGGCGCGCATATTGTCTTCGGCATTGCAAGGCGGGTTCCTCCTCCGAATAATTCATAGAAGATTGTGAACACCAGGATAGTGTCCGGCTCTGCAAAATAAATTCCACATGCCACCGTAGAGAGAATAATATTTACACAAGTTCAATCTGCTGACGTATTTCGTGGCGTGACGTCACCCACGGCCAAGCCTTTACTCGAATCATTTTTGTTATCCCACCTCAGCGCGTTTAGTGAAGCAGTTTCCTTGGCACGTCTTGTCGAAGCAGAGATCGTGTTCCCCTTATTCCGAGATTCCCATCAATACGGACGTGGGTAACCCAACCGCGCCATTGATTGCGGCGCTTGGGAGATAAGCGAGTTTTACCAGGCTGGTGGGGACGCATAGTTTCGTCCGCCCATATATAAGGGGATAAGGATCCACCTTTTTTACCTACACCTTCTTCCTCCTTTGCTTATCCTTCTCCGTGCACTCGAGCTCCAGCGCCCAAGTCCGCACATCTCACCTCGACCTTCTCCTACAATTTCCGGAGCGGGAGGCAAGTGGATGGCCTCCTCCGTTACGGAGGGGCACATCAAGAAGCTGCGCAGCGCCGGATATTTGTCCAGCGATATCGCGCACCAGCTCCCCAACGAGGGGCAACTCATCCCCACCCCCGGGCCCCATGAGAGGGTGGTATTCCTTCCCCATTTCCTCCGCGGACTGGGATTTCCACTCCACCCCTTTGTCCGGGGGCTCATGTTCTACTACGGCCTGGATTTCCATGACCTGGCCCCGAATTTCATCCTCAACATCTCAGCGTTTATCATCGTGTGCGAGGCCTTCCTCTGCATCCAGCCCCACTTCGGCTTGTGGCTCAAGACCTTCAATGTCAAGCCAAGGTTGTGAAGGGCAGCCAAGCGGAGTCGGAGGCGCCATGGTGGGCAAGATGCCCAACGCCACTGGCTCGAGGGCGCTTCGTGGAAACCATCAAAGGGTGGCAATCGGGTGGTTCTACATCACCGAGCCACGTGACCCTGAATGGGTAGCGGTCCCCGAATTCAGATCTGGCATCCCCATGCGGCTCACTTCCTGGAAAGAGAAGGGCCTGCTGTGGGGCAGTTCGGACGAGCTGACCGGACTCCAACTCGCCTCCAAACCCCGTGAACAAGAAGCTCAAGCTTGTCAACGTAATCCAGGTCATGCTCATCCGCCGGATTCTCCCCTGCCAACAGCGGGACTTCAACTTGTGGGAGTTTGATCCGGCACAGCACCGGACCTTGAGCGGGCTCTTCGACACTACGTACGAAGATGCCTGGAAGGTGCTGTTCAAGGGCGGCGAGGCCCCCGCATCCGCTACTAAAGATCGCGGATTCAGCTCGCAGCATTCGGCTGGTGAGGTAAGCCATGTTATCCTTTATGGGACGCTTGCTTTTCATAGTTTGACTCTATGTGGGATCTAAACTCCCAATGCCTTTAACAGGCCTGGCAGAAGACGTCCGGACAGGTTAACTTTCCGGCTCCTCTTCCAGAAGACCCAGCGGATGCCCGTTTGACAGGGCTGATGGTCCCGGCGCCTTACGTGGTGCCGGAGAAGAAGGCCAAGAAGAAGGCCACGGGAACCCGGAGGAGTTCCCGGCGTCAGGAGTTATCAGATTCATCATCCGATGACTCCAAGGCGGACTCCTCCCACGAGGATGAGGAGGAGAAGAGAGAGGCCTCTCCCCTAGCGGGGGGAGAGAAGAAGAGGAAGGCCTCCCCAGCGAGGGAGGCTAAAGGGTCTAAGAAGGGAAGGACCCTTCCCCCGGACTGTTCTGCCACCGCCGGTGATGGCGGCGGGGAGTGGCCCTCAAGGGCCAAGCCCCTGGCGAGATCGTAAGTATCCGGACTCCTAAATAATTTATAATTTTTCTTTTTGTCGCATGGTGTCTTTCTAATGCCGCATACAACCCTGTAGTCCGCCCAAGGACGATCTTCCCGCTTCGTCGAGCGGGTCCTTGGGCACGTCGGATGTGGATTCTCTTCCGACCGCCTCCACCCCCCGCGATGCTAACGACACCGAGGTGGGATCCCGGGAAGGGACCCATCAGGAGGAGGAGGCCCCAGAGGTGCCGCCAGGCAACCTCCCGGACTTTGGACCGGACTCCACACCGAAACCTGCAGTGGTTCCGGAGTCTGGCGGGCGGCCCCTTCGTAAGAAGGGCAAGACTGTGACAACGGTGGCCTCTGTCCAACCGGAGGCGCCGGATAACTTGCCGGAGGCGCTCAATGGCGCTTCCATCAAAGAGGAACACCGCACTGTCATGAGTGTGGTGATTCAGAAGGTTCAGCTCGCCAAGAGCGGGCTGACCGAAGCCTGCAGCAGCCTTCTAACGGGCTTTGAGGTAAGAATTTTAAGATATGTAAAATAGTACTGCATAGACTGTAGCCCCTGATGCTCGGTTTGGTGTTCGGAAAGAAAAGCCGGACTAAGGATCTAAAAAGATATACGCAGGAGTCTTAACAAAAATATGTCAATATGGGAATGCAGGCTGCGCTGTTGACCTCTGCCGCACTGACTGCGGAGGTCAATGCCTTGAAGCAGGGCCTCGAGCGGTCCGAGAGCGAGCTCGGCCATGCCAAGAAGCAGCTCGAGGACAAGGAAGGTGAGTAACACCTTATAAAAGTTGTACCTTACAGAAAAGGATTTGGTTGCAAGAGACATAACAAGGATAACGTGGGTATTCTAGGGGCTACGAACGAGGTGGCAACCCTGAAGGAGGCGGTGTCCGTGGCCGAACGCAATGCGGCCGTGGAACAAGCCGAGCGAGAGAAGCAGGAGGCGTGGGTGGCGGAGGTACGGCAAGAGCTCCAAGCTCTCGTGGAAAAGCACGAGAGTTTGGAGCGTGACTCAAAGACTCGAGAGTCCGAGCTTGCCTCGGCTCTTGAGAGTGCCAAAGCCGCTAAGGCCGAAGCCCACAAGGCCCTCCAGGAAATCAAGGAATTGAAGAAAATAGCGGCGGGTAAGGCATTCTTCATGCAAAGCAAGCATGTAAAAGTGAATTACCTGTTACTTACCCAATTCGAGCTCTCCAGAGCGTGCTTGCAGATCTGCCCCGCAACAGGTCCGATCTGCCGCTTTCTCAGAGCCGAGGAGGGAGCTCGACGGAGAAGGTGTTCTGGTCTTAGTATGCTATGGCCGGACATCCGGTGCCCCTTAGCGACCAGCTGAAGCAGCTGGTCGAGCTCCACAAGGTGGCCGAACTGGCCATGAAGGGCCTTATAGTTCAGCTATGGCCCAAAGAGGCCATGCCCGGAGCTACTTCGCCCTGGCGGCGGCTGGTGGATGCGTGTCCTGGGTTGAAGTCATCAAGCACTCCTTTGCATTGAAGGTGCTCGTCGGGCCCTTGCCCGTGCTAAGGTGCACCGGGCAGGATGGATGCCGAGAAGCTTGTGACGGACGCGCCACCGCCGGGCAAGGAGTATCGCACACACGAGATGTATTATAAGTGTGTCTCAAGGGTGCCCGATTATTGCGGTGAGTGCTCCAAAGATGTAATATTTGAGTAGACTCGCATTTTGTTATCATGTGCGCTGAAAACTTTGTTCATATGCGCTAAGCAACGCTTGTTAATTTAAAATATTACCTTCAGGCGGCCGCTTATCAAATCGAGAGATGGCAAGTCGTCGGCTTCAGCCCCCATGCCACGAAAGTGTGGGGTGTTCGGGATAAACTTGAGCGCTCTTGTTCCCATTTTGGGTCCGTTTAGGAGGCGCCAACACAGCGAACAAGGCAACCGGACTTATAGTGCTTGAACACTCTCACTTAGCCATAGAATTCTATAATTTTAAATTTTGGCGAAGCCCCTAGTGTTCGGAAGGCCGACTTCGGGGCGCTATCCACGCCTGGGCCGGACAAAGCCGGTTCCTCGCTCTAAGCGGCATAAGTCTTTAGGGACTCAAAAACCTCTCGAACAGCGATCGGCTCGCCTCATCATGACGGCCAGTTTTAGCTTTCTCCACTGAGGTGCTCGCCCAACTCAACTGGGGCACAATCGCAGTGGTTCTCCCAGCACTACCTTAGCCGATATAATGGAACGTAAGGTACCAAAACATGGGAGCCAGGCAAACCCAACTATTGACCCAAGACATGATTCGTAGTCGATGCATATAATGCTATAAGTTCGGGGTGCCGCACTTGTGAAAGTGTTCGGACTTATCACACCATGATGTGGGGAACTTAAGCCCCTGGTGTATTTAGCCGTACCAAAGTGTACGGATGCAACATGTCATAAATGAACATATGTATAAGAAAGGAATGCAATTGTAGGCAAAAAGCGATGCATTGTTTATTCAAAAAAAATACTGCCTTGAATGCAGAACGATAAAAATAGTGCGATAAGCAAGGGGTGGAACTATTTAGCATGTCCCCCTCCAGGGGTAGGCTGCGGAATGGTGTATAAAACAGGTATAATGCTCATAATGGAGACCACCGGATACTGCCGTAGCTTTTCTCCTTCCTGGCTGTTGCATCGTGAGTTCGGCAGTTCGCTATCAGGCGGGGCCTCCGTAAATGGAGTCCCGAGGATAAGAAAAAGGAAGAAAAAAGGATGACACACTTGGGAGCCCCTGGTGTGGCTGACCGCACTCTGGTCATGCCGTGGTCGTGCCCCTCCCCCTTTGCCCATGGTATTTCCAGAGCGTAGTGATGTACGTGGGGTACTGGTTTTGCAATTTTACAAGGGCTGGGGTTAGCCGCATTGCTACGCTGTGCTCGTAACGTGCTGTGGTCTTGTTGTAGGTTACTCCGGCGCGCTTAGCGTTGTCCGATCGCTTAACGGCCGGACTCGAGAATTGCCTTAAGAGGCTGCTTCCACTTCGCCGCAAGAGCCGCCAGATGTTCCTCCGCTCGAGAGAGCGCTCGATGTTTCCGCTGACCGCTTATGACTCCTCGAGGGCCCGCATCTTGAGCTTGAGGTATGCGTAGTGCGGCACCGCGCTGAATTTTGCAAACGCGTTCGTCCGAGCAATGCATGATAGCCGCTAGGAACGGAACTATGTCAAGATCAATTCCTCACTTCGAAGTTATCCGGGATCCAAGACCACTTCCAAAGGTCACCGAGCCTGCATAATTGGCCTCTACACTGGTATGACTCCTTTGAAGGTCGCCTTTGTTGGTTTAATCCTTGAGGGGTCTATGCCCATCTTATGACCGTATCCCGGTAAAGCAGGTTCAGTTGCCGCCGCCGTCCATCGACTCTAGTGAGGTGAAATCCGTCGGCGATTGGGTCTAAAACCAATGCGGCGAACCCCCATGGCGGATGTTTGGTAGGGTGGTCCTTCGATCAAAAGTGATCGGGCAGAAGACCATGGGTTGAACTTTGGGGCGATCGGCTCCATCGCGATACGCCCCTCGAGTGCACGCTTCGCTCCCTTTTGGGTATGTGGGTTGCGTATATCATGTTCACCGTCCGCACTTGTGGGGGGAAACCCTTCTCTCCTCTATTGTTCGGCGGCCGGGTCTCTTCCTCGTCATCGCTATGCAGCCCCTTGTCATTGTTTTTGGCAATTAACTTGCCTGCTTGCTTGAATACCCAACAATCCTGTTGGTGTGATTAGCTGGCTTTTTGGGGGTACCGTGTATCTGGCACGAGCGGTCGAGTATTCGGTCCAAATTGGATGGGCCCGGAGTAGTTCTTTTGAATGGCTTTTTCCGCTGACCGGGTTTGGAGCCTCTGAATCCGGCGTTGACTGTCGTATCCTCAGTATTATCGCCGTTAACGCGGCGTTTGTTCTTGCTGCGACGTGACCTGCCATTCCTGTCCTTGGTATCCGGACTGCTAGAATTTTTGCTGAGGTTGTTACTGCGGGCTAGCCAGCTGTCCTCTCCGGCGCAGAAGCGGGTCATGAGTGATGTGAGGGCTGCCATGGATTTTGGCTTTTCCTGTACTAGGTGCCGGGTAAGCCACTCGTCGCAGATGTTATGCTTGAAGGCTGCGAGGGCCTCTGCATCCGGACAGTCGACGATTTGATTTTTCTTGGTTAAGAACCGTGTCCAGAATTTTCTGGCCGATTCGTCTGGCTGCTGAATTATGTGGCTTAGGTCATCGGTGTCTGGTGGTCACACATATGTGCCCTGGAAGTTATCAAGGAATGCGTCTTCCAGGTCCTCCCAACACCCAATTGATTCTGCTGGCAAGCTGTTAAGCCAATGCCGAGCTGGTCCTTTAAGCTTGAGTGGGAGGTATTTGACGGCGTGGAGATCATCACCGCGGGCCATGTGGATATGAAGGAGATAATCTTTGATCCAAACCGCGGGGTCTGTTGTGCCATCGTAGGATTCAATGTTCACGGGTTTGAACCCTTAGGGGATTTGATGATCCATTACTTTGTCTGTGAAGCATAGTGGGTGTGTGGCGCCTCTATATTGGGCTATATCACGACGTAGCTCAAGCGAGCTTTGTCTACTGTGTTCGGCCCGGCCGGAGTTGCTGCATCCGGCGCGACGGTCGTCGTCGCGCATCGTGGGGCGCCCACGCGATCCGTAGATCGATCTTGATTGTCTTGCCTTACCCTCCAATATGTCTCGCAAGTCCGGCGCATTCCCCCGTGGCTTTGTACTTTTTGAGCGGTGCCAGGGTACGGCTTTAGTGGAGGGCCTGGAGGCCTCTCTGTCGCGGCCACGAGGTGGCCAGTCGGCCGTATTGTCTGCTGGTGATGTGGGTTTATATGCTTCCTCCTCTAATCGGGGCAGCAGCTTGCGTTTAGGGTAGCTTTTGGAGGGGTGTTCGAGTTCGTGCTCTTCGGCCGCAAGGACTTCGGTCCATCTGTCGTCTAGCAAATCTTGATCATCTATAAGCTGTTGCTGCTTTTTCTTGAGGCTGCTTGCCGTGGCCATAAGCCTGCGTTTAAAACGCTCTTGCTCGATGGGATCCTCAGGCACGACGAATTCGTCGTCGTTGAGGCTTGCCTCGTCTCGGAGGGAGGCATGTAATTATCGTCCTCTACCTCTTTGTCTTCCGCTCTCTCATGAGGGCTGGCTTCTTCAACCTCCTGTGCTGAATCTTGCTGGAGGGGGTTGTCTTCAGCACTGTCAGGGGTGTTATTGTCGCTGGTGCCGGAATCTCCATTCTTGCTGTGGCGGGACTTAGAGCGGCGCCGCTGACGTCGGTGCTTAGGCTGTTTCTTGGAGGGGTCCTCCTCCGCTGTTCCATCGCCGTTCCCATCCTTTGGGATGTCCACCATGTATATGTCGTATGACGAGGTGGCCTTCTAGTGCCCCATAGGCGCTGGTTCTTGGTCGTCTCCGGCATCGTCATCCATACCGTCGATGTCTTCGGAGTCGAAGTCTAGCATGTCGGTTAGATCGTCGACAGTGGCTACAAAGTGGGTGGTGGGTGGGCTTTGAATTTCTTCGTCGTCTGCATCCCAACCATCCTGACCGTAGTCCAGCCAGGGCTCTCCTGATAACGAGAGATACTTTAGCGAATTCAGGATGTCGCCAAAAGGCGAGTGCTGAAAGATGTCCGCAGCGGTGAACTCCATGATCGGCGCCAAATCAGATTTGATTGGTAGGGGCGCGGGAGGTTCGGAGTCCGGCGAGGAGTCCGGCACCTCGGAGTCATGAGCTTCACAAGGGACAGGGTCGGTATTCGCTCCATCGCCAGAGGTAGCAGCCCGAGACGGTGTCTAGCCACCGATCTCGATCTGCGCATCGGCTCCGGAAGTTAAGGGTCGGAGCGGACTCTTATCAGCGGCTCCTCGGCATCGTCCGGCAGCAGAGCTAAATCATGCCCATCGAGACAAGTCTGGGCGCTTCTGGCTGTGGCTCGAATCCATTGAAGATCAAGTCTCCGCGGATGTCGGCCGTAGTTCAAACTTCCAAATCTGACCGATGGCGGGGGTGTAGCTTTCGATCTGCTCCGGATGGCTGCTTAATTGCCCGCATGCAAAGCCGCCGAATCGAAGATCTGCCCGGGAGAAAAATCTCACCTGGACCGCGTCGTTGTTGATGATCGAAGGAGCCATCGGGCCTATAGGTGACGACACGAGGAACTCTCAATGAAAGCACCAATGTCGGTGTCAAAACCGTGGATCTCGGTAGGGGTCCCGAATCGTGCGTCTAGGCGGATGGTAATAGGAGACAAGGGACACGATGTTTTTACCCAGGTTTGGGCCCTCTCGATGGAGGTAAAACCCTACTCCTGCTTGATTGATATTGATGATATGGGTAGTACAAGAGTAGATCTACCATGAGATCAAGGAGGCTAAACCCTAGAAGCTAGCCTATGGTATGATTGTTGTTCGTCCTATGGACTAAAACCCTCCGGTTTATATAGACACCGGAGAGGGCTAGGGTTACACAGAGTCGGTTACAATGGTAGGAGATCTACATATCCGTATTGCCAAGCTTGCCTTCCACGCCAAGGAAAGTCCCAACCGAACACGGGACGAAGTCTTCAATCTTGTATCTTCATAGTCTTGGAGTCCGGCCAATGATGATAGTTCGGCTATCCGGACACCCCCTAGTCCAGGACTCCCTCAATGGTGAAGCTTCGTGGTGTCGTTGGGAGCCTCCAATTAAGTTGTGGAGATTGCCCCAACCTTGTTTGTAAAGGTTCGGTCGCCGCCTTCAAGGGCACCAAGTGGAATCACGACATCTCGCATTGTGTGAGGGCATGAGGAGAATACAGTGGCCCTAGTGGCTTCTTGGGGAGCATTGTGCCTCCACATCGCTCCAACGGAGACGTACTTCCCCTCAAAGGGAAGGAACTTCGGTAACACATTGTAAGTGCATCTAGTGCCCCTTAGTGATTTTGGTGTATTGAAGACTTATAGGTTAAGTAACTGATGCGTTTGTGAGTGTACACAGGTCTATAAGTCTATGAGGAGTTTGATATTTACAGGGAATGTCAACCCCTAAAAATGAAGTTCTTCAACTGAAGACTTTGATATTCTGAAGACTTTCTGAAGACTTTGAAAGTGAAGAAATTGGTGTGACCATGAAGACTTGATATTCATTCGAGGAATATGAAGCGTGAAGACTTTTGTTTTCGTAGTTTCATTTTCTCTTTCTTGAGTCATAGGAAACACCGTCTTCGTTAAAGGGGGTCGAGGAAATACTAAGGAAAAATTTCCATGTGATGCTCAACTCAAAATCCTACACCTACCAATCCCTTCGAGTGAAGCCATTGGAAATCTCATACAGATTCACCAAATTCATCATGGATGAGACTCGCTTCTTACATTCCTCGAGGACTTTGCTCGATCGAGGAGTTAGGAATTCGCCAAATCTGAATTGCCTACACAAATGAGGAACATGATAGCCCCGAGGACTTTGAGAGTAAAATTTCCGATCGTTCTTTGTCTTTATACACGCGGACCAAAATATCTTATCCACCTAACGGTCATATCATTGAAGGGCATTTATGTCTTATCATGTCGGGCTGCTCCCTAGGCTATAAATAGCCGCCTCTACAACCACTAGTTGGTTGGCTGCTCCGAGAGAACTTGACACTTGTCATTTGAGAGCAACCCATCCTCCGAGGACTTTGAGCGAAAATCATCAAGTGAGGAAAATCCCAAATCCAAACCCACAAAACCCCAAGTGATTGAGCATCACTGAAGAAATTGATCCTGCGTGGATCCGACGCTTGTTACCTTTGAAGACTGTGCTTCTTCCAGACGGTTAGGCATCAAGGTCTAGAGCATCCAAGAGGAATTGTGGATCGCCGAGTGACCAAGTCTGTGAAGGTTTGAAGTCACCAAGACTTACCACGAGTGATTGGACGAGGCCTGCGTGGTCTTAGTTCAAGGAGAATACGGTGAGGACTGGGTGTCCTGAGTTGCGGCTCGAGATCGGGTGTCCGGACTGTGTGTCCTCGAGTTTAAATACTCACCGCTCCAACCAGACGCATAACCGAGACAGCAGTTGAACTGGTCTACCAAATCATTGTCTTCACCAACCGACCGGTTCTATTTCCTCAACTCATCCATTTCCTCATTCTGTGGCTGCATGTTGTTCATATCTGTGCTTGAAGACTTTGATCAAGACTTTCACAAATTCCTCGCCCAATTTCTTCACCGCTTTGTCTTCATCTTGTTATCCTGTGTTTACGCTTTTCGTACTCTGCTCTTAGTCTTCATTTCATCATGCTGACTATGTGTGTATCCTGTTATGTTTACCTCTGAGTACATATTCCTCTGCTAGTAGTTCTTCGCTAAGGAATTTCCTCACCGGCAAATTCCTCAGTGAAGAATTTCATAAAAATCGCCTATTCACCCCCCCCCCTCTAGTCGATATAACGACTTTCAATTGGTATCGAGCAAGGTACTCCCTTGTTCTCGTGTGATTTTGTTTAACCACCGGAGTTCTAGTTATGTCGACCGCAGTATGATCAAGGTCTCGGCTGGGTGTCCTACCTTTGATGAAACGGACTACCCCTACTGGAAGAACAAGATGCGAATGCATCTTGAGGCAATTGATAATGATCTCGGTATGTTGTGGAAAATGGTGTCCCCATCCATCAAAACACCGACCGCTACCGATGTGAAGAGATTCAAACAACTCGACTCTCAAGCGAAGAATATCATCTGTGGCCATCTGAGCAAAGGACAGTATGGAAGAGTGAGGGCCTTGGAAACTGCTAAGCTTATCTGGGATAGGATGTCCAAAGTAAATGAAGGAGTTTCAACTCAGCGTGACTCTCGAGTTGATGTTCTTCGGAATCTCTTCAACCGCTTCAAAAGACTCGACAACGAAAATGTCCAACAAACCTTTGATCGCCTCACTGACATCTCAAATGAGCTTCAAGCCCTCGGTGCCACTGACATCACTGATCATGAAGTTGTGAAGAAACCGCTGAGATCGCTTGATTCCTCATTTGATACTCGGGACTGATGATACAAGAACGTCTTGACTACAAGTCGCTGACCTGCTGATATCCTCGAAAGGCTTAACACCCACGAGTTCCACTTTTTTGAAAAGAGAGATCTCTATGGCTCAAACTATGGCAAACCACGTGCCTCAAGGCAAAGGTTGTGTCGACTCAATGTGAGGATTCGGTAGTAGCCTTGGTGATCTGAAGAATCGAGCCAGATCTAGCTCTCCTTGTGAAGAAATTCCAAGTTCACAAGACGTGGTCGTTTTGGAAAATCCTCAAGAGGAAATGATTCTTCATCCAAAGGACTACAAGAGAAGACTTTGCCACAAATGCAAGAAGCCTGGTCACTATATTCAAGATTGTCCTCAGTGGGAAAAGGAAATGAAGAAGAAAAAATACAAGGACTACAGTTCTGATGATATGTAGAAGAAGAAATCATCAAAATTTTCGTCTTCAAAATCATCAAAGTCTTCATCTCACAAGAAGGGCAGCTCCAAGAAAGCTCGGGCATTCATTGGCAAGGAAATGGACTCTGAAGCTGAATCTAAGGAAAATGATGAAGAGAAGGAGTCTGAAGAATCTGAGTCTGGTTTGGCGGTCGGCGTTACTCTCGCTTTAAAGAAGTCCATCTTCAACATCAAGAAACCGACTCCACCGACAAGCATATTGAAGATAATGATGGCTACGCCCCACCTATTGCTTCATGGCAAAAGGAGCTAAGGTACTCAAATACAACTCCTCTGACTCTAGTGAAAATGAATCAGATGAGGATCTAAAGCCCAGCTACTCTAAACTTGCTAAAATTGCTGTGAAACAACAACGGGCTCTTGAAAAGGTTCAAAACATGCTAGATAAAAGTGATGATATGTTGGGTGAAGAAATGGATCGCACTAAAGCCCCGATCGAAAATCTTCAGAGACTTCGCCTAAGTATGATAACCTTCAAGGTCATCATAACTCTCTTTATCTCGATCATGAGAAACTTTCTTATGAATTTCGTCAAGAAAAGCAAGACAATGAGAAGCTTTCTCTTGAAGCTATTCAAAGAAAGGCAGATCTTGAAAAGCTAAGAGTATGTTATGAAGATCTTCAGAAGGAGTGCGATTCATTACTAGCTCAACAAATCAGCGCTTCTCAGGAAGAATTTGTTCCTCCATGCTTAAAGTGCATTGAACGTGAATCTACTAATTCTTCACTTGAAAGTTCAAATGCTTCAACTGTTACAAATTCTTCATCTGCCTCTGCTATCACTAATTCCTCATCTGAGGACATTGCTAGTATCACTGACAATGCAGGGCTGAAGGAATTGTACATGACAGGCATGTACAAAAGCCTCAAAGGGCATCAGACACTTTGTGATGTGCTCAAAAAGCAGATCCTCAACAGAAACCCTAGGAAAGAGGGTATTGCCTTTGAGAGGAAACTCAATGCCGATGGAACATATTGGAAGCCCGAGCGGATCCCAAAACCTCATGGGTTGTTGCAAAGGGACCTCCAGCTTGATCCATCTAACTTATCCGGCTTTACATGTGAATCTCCTCATTCTTCCGATGAGTCATTTGACTCCAACTATAAACTGTTCAAAACTCGAATGGTGAAGTATTTGCTAGATATGTTGGCACTAATCGCAGAACGGTTCCCTATGAAGAAAATCTGGGTTCCCAAAAGCTGTGTTGAAAGTCTTCGTGAATGTCCTCATGACACCACCGTGAAGAACAGAACCCCAGATCAAATTCTTCATATGAACCAAACTCTTCATATGGATCCAAGTCCTCATATGGACCAAATTCTTCACGAGGATCAAATTCTCAACTGGATCAAAGTCCTCACATGATTATCATCGTGCTAACAATCTGTCTCGCAGGTAAAGCTAAGGGCTATGAATATGTGCATTATTCTTCAAACCATTATGTTCATAAGTCCTCGAAGAATTACTCTGCTTATTCATATGCATACCCTAACCTCTCTCATGCTAAGCGAAATGGTTTGGCATCTTTGCCACCTTTCTCACATGGTGCTCGCAGGATGATGAACTCTTTGCCACCCCTCCAGATGTGGGTGGTGAAGAAAAAGAACTAATCTCTTCTGCAGGGTCAGGTCTCCAGACATGCTCTAACGTCTGAAGAATTTGCTGGAGACCTGACAATATGCCTGAAAGGACGCAGGCGAATCATGATGAAATGATCTTTCATTTCACACGCCCTCATATCGCTATATCTGCTATCGCTTGATGAAATTCATCCGATGAACTTGATATCATATTCTTCATCGATGAAGCATATGAAATTGTAAGTTACACTAATTCATCTGCAGGATGATCAACCCAAAACTACTGAATGGGTCCTCGATAGTGGATGTACAAATCACATGACTAGTGACAAGAATCTATTGATGGATGCTCCTTTATCACCGCCACCTCTGAAGCATATCATATTTGGCCGACAAAGGCAAAAGTCGTATTGGGTCTTGGTAAGGTTGCTATCTCTAAGGATAAGCACATGGACAAAGTCATGCTTGTTGAGTCCTTAGGATACAATCTCATGTCAATCTCAATGCTTTGTGATCTTGATATGGTTGTTGTCTTTGGCAAATATCGTTGTGTTGTGATTATGGAAGTCGACAATTCCAAAGTCTTCAAGGCTTTAGGAGAGGAGATCTGATATTGTTGATTTCTCTATAGGACCACAACCAGCCGTATGTCTACTTGCAAAAGCTTCAGAAGGATGGCTATGGCATCGACGACTTGGTCATGCAGCATGAGGAATTTGAACACGCTTGCGAAGAAGAAGCATGTCATTGGCATTGAGAATGTCAAATTCCTCAAGGATCACTTATGCGAGCATGTGAAGCCGGAAAATGACCAAGGCCAAGCATCCAAATAAGACTATCATGACCACTACCCGTCCATTCAATTGCTTCACATGGACCTCTTCGACCTAACCATTATTCAGCAGTCACTAATGATGCATCTCTATATGGTTTTGTCATTGTTGATGATTATTCTCGATATACATGGGTACACATTGTTACTTACAAACATGAAGTGCGGAAGTCTTCAAACGATTTTCCTCGGGGCTTCAACCAACTTTGGTGTGAAGATCAAGCATATCGAAGTGACAATGGAACCGAGTTCAAGAATTCTGGTCTTGATGCCTATCTTGATGAACTTGGTATTACTCATGAATTATCTGCTCCCTATACTCCTCAAAGAGAATGGCGTCGTGGAGCGCAAGAACAGAACTCTTGTTGAGATGGCTTGCACTATGCTTGATGAATACAAAACGCCTCAGCTTTGGATGATGCAATTGATACTTGCCTCACATCATCAACAGAGTATATCTTCACAAATTCTTCAAGAAGACTGCCTATGAACTCCTCACGACAAGAAACCCAATGTGAGTTATTTCAAAGTCTTGATGCTAAATGTTGGATTAGAGATCCTCACCACAATTCTAAATTTGCACCGAAAGCACATGAAGGTTTTATGCTTGGTTACGGAAAGGACTCGCACACCTACTGAGTCTTCAACATTGTTCTTCACAAGATTGTCGACATCAGAGATGTGCGGTTCAATGCAACTAATGGCTCGCAAAGAGAGCACCTACCTTCTGTGTTAGATGAACCAGCACCTGAGGATACTATCAAGCTCAAGGCAACTGAGGATGTCATTCCTACTGAAGAATCTGCCAAAGAATTCATTCCTGTTCGTGAAGAACGTCGAGCTGATGCACCTGAAGAACATGATGAGGAAAATGGTGTTGAAGAAAATGCTGATCAAAATCCTCAGCATCAACCAACTCATCCACGCGTTGGAAAAGAAGTGCAAGTGGAGAAGATCATCGATGACATTAGCGCACCAGGTCCTCTCACTCGCTCAAAAGCCTCACACTTATCTAACTTTTGTGGGCACTATGCTTTTGTCTCTATCTCAGAGCCCACTAAGGTAGATGAAGCATTTCTGGAGCCGGAGTGGATTCAGGCTATGCAAGAAGAATTACATCGATTCGAGTTGAACAATGTCCGGAATTGGTCAATCGCCTGATCCTCGCAAGCATAATATCATTGGCACAAAGTGGATCTACCGCAACAAGCAAGATGAAAATGGCCTTGTTGTGAGGAATAAGGCACGACTAGTAGCTCAAGGCTACACACAGGTTGAAGGAATTGATTTCGATGAAACTTTTGCACTGTTGCTAGACTTGAGGCTATTCAGATTTTACTTGCCTATGCTAACCATCATGATATCATCTTATATCAAATGGATGTGAAAAGTGCATTTCTCAATGGTAAGCTTGAGGAAGAAGTATATGTTGCTCAACCCCTGTGTTTTGAAGATCCCAAGAATCGACAAAGTCTTCAGACTCAATAAGGCCCTCTATGGCCTCAAGCAAGCCCCTCGGCGTGGTATGACACATTGAAGGAATTCTTCGTGAAGAATGGCTTCACACCCGTTCACTCGACCTTACTCTATTTACTAAATCATATGATGGTGAACTGTTTGTGTGCCAAATATATGTTGATGATATTATCTTTGGCTGTACTAACCAACGATATAGTGATGAATTTGCCTATATGATGAGTGAAGAATATCAAATGTCTATGATGGGAGAGTTGAAATTCTTCTTAGGTCTTCAAATTAAATCAAGAGCAAGAATGGCATATTCATATCTCAGAGAAATACCTCAAAGATGTAATGAGGAAATTCGCATGCAAGATTGCAAAGGCGTCAAAATTCCTATGCCCACAAATGGCCATCTATGCACTGATGAAAATGGTATTGACTTCGATCACAAGGTATACCGCTCCATGATTGGTTCTTTATTGTACTTATGTGCATCTAGGCCAGATATAATGCTTAGTGTTTGCATGTGTGCCCGATTTCAAGCTGCACCGGGAATCACACCATAAGGTCTGTGAAGCATATTCTTCGATATCTAGCTCACACACCAACACTAGGACTATGGTACCCCAAGGGCTCGCTTTTGATCTCATTGGATATTCGACTGACTATGCCGGTGATCGTGGACCGCAAGTCAACATCCGCACTTGTCATTTCTGACGATCTTTGGTCCGTTGGTCCTCGAAGAAACAGAATGCGTATCACCGCTTACTCATCAAGCTGAATACATTGCTGCTGGCTCATGCTGTGCTCAATCGCTTTGGATGAAGCAAACCTCAAGGACTATGGCATCAATGTGAAGAATGTGCCTCTCCTCTGCGACAATGAGAGTGCCATCAAGATTGCTCACAACCCAGTTCAGCACTCAAGACTAAGCACATCCAGATTCGCCATCATTTTCTTCGTGATCATGTGTCAAGGGCGATATCTCCATCGAGCATGTGAAGATCAAGAACAGCTAGCTGATATCTTCACTAAGCCCTTGGATGAGAAGAGATTTAGCAAGTTGCGGTGTGAGCTAAATATCTTAGAATCTTCGAATGTTCTTTGAAAAGGACACACATCCTAACCCTTATGCATAATTGATGACTTAGATGTGCAACACATGAAGAAACATTTTTCCTCAATCAATGAAGAATAACATTCTAAGTGTGAAGAAATTAATGAAGAATTTGATTCTCAGAACCCTACGACAATTGTACGCGGTGTCTGAAATCATCATTCTTATACGGTGGGCTACGCCACCACAAAAGTTGAAAATCTTCAATTTGAGTTTTTCTTTATTTTTGAAATTCCTCAGTTTTTCAAATTCTTCAACTTTGCAAAATCTTCAATGTTTCCATCATTTTTCTTCATTTGCTATATATATATATATATATATATATATATATATATGAGTTTATGTCCTCTACAGCATTCGCTTATTTCTATTTCTTCAAGTTGCGATTTCTGCTAAGTGAATGTGATCGGACCCTTCCCCCTCTATGCTATACTCAATCCAATCTATTCACAAATTCTTCATGTGCGTTCGATTGAAACTGCTCAAAGTCTTCACTTGGTCCTTGACAGTGAAGAAATTGCGAACTAAACTTTTAAACAAATCTTATCCAAGTTTTCGGTTTTACCGCTCAAACCGCTCCGCATCCCATGATGTATTAGTTTAATCACCCACGATCTTACACGATCTCATCTCAAGACAAGACGTGGGTGACACATGTCGCGGAAGGAGAAAGGGCAGGGCATGTTCGTCCCAAAATCTTCGGCGAACAGTTTTTCACCGTGGCTATAAATACCCTCTCCTTCCTTACTTCATTTACTCCGCCAATCGCTGTCTCTCGCCGAGCTCTCCTCAAACCCTAGCGCCGCCATACTCCATCACCGCCGGTGAGGAAAAGCTTCACCGCCGACCTCATCGCCGTCAGATCGGGCGCCGTCGCGAAATCTTCACTCCGCCGCCGTAGCCGCCTCCCTCTGCCAAGTTAGGGCATGGGAGATCTAACGTGATTTAACTTCACTACAGTTCACTCTGTTCGTCGTGTTCTTCATTCGGGTAATTAAAAGTCACTTTTATTACTCGCGTTGATTCTCAAATCTTTCGAAAATCTTCAAAGGTGTTTTGCTCTTCAAATCTTCACATATGAACACCTCACACACTATATGCTCTTGATTTATCTCTAAGCATTCATTTCTTCAAGATTCCTCAATTATGCGGATTTTCAATCTGACAACTCGAACCTAAGACAAAACGCTTAGTGATATTCCTCAAGGCTCAACTGGTCAAATTCCTCAAAACTTGTTCCTTTTGAAAAATCTTCCGAGAACGATATGACCTCTCCAAATTCCTCGCACCTACACTCTGCTCACAGTACTCATGTCCGCTTTGAATCACTAGGTTCTCATCAACTTAACTCATTTGCAGCGTTCCTCAAGAAAAACTGCATACATCTTCGAGTGCTCTATTGTTCAAATTCCTCACCAAGAAAATGGCGTAAGGCAAGAGACCACGAAGGGAGGAAAGAAACCGAAGTCATGACGCCTTTGAGATTCCTGAGGAAATATAAAGACTACTGCACACCTGATGAATCCAAGTTTGGCAAAGAGACCAAAAATCAGCGCAAAGTGCGCATACAGAGGATAGAAAGAAGATGGGCACGAGAATGGAGGGAATACCGCTATGTCACTCCCAAGTACATGAGGAAATCCGCTTTAAACCCTCCATGCCCAAGAGCTCCACCGCACTGCCAAGTCACGATCCCACTAGCATCAAGAGTGGTGAAGACTTTCTGAAGAATGGTCCAGCGCCAAGCCAAATTGGCAAGACAGCCAAGGAGGCAAGGAGGAAATTCAATGAGGATTCTGCTGCTGCTGCTGCCGAGCCCTCGGTCAACCCGAGGAAATCAATGCCTAAGAAGCCCGCTCGCAAGCCAAGTGCTTCACCGTCAGCCGCCCACGACCCAGTTCCTCACCGCGCCCTCACGGCAAATTCCTCGATCGCTGCTGCTCATTCAAAATCCTCGGCAGCTCCTCCAAGTCCTCAACACCGTGCATCTGCTACTTGTCAAAGGACTCAGGGTTTCTCAATTGCTTCTGGTGTCTCAGAAAGTTCCTCTGCTGCACCAATGTCCTCAACTGGCCCCACTCTACTAAAGACAAAGGCAACAGCTGGACGCGGTCCTCGGCCAAGTCCTAAGAAGAAATAGGTTGCATTCAATGTGCCATCTGATGATGAAGCTTCTGATGAAGAACTTGAAGAAATCATTAGAGACAGACTGACCAAGGCCGCTAGAGCGAAAAGAACAAGTGTGCCTCTCCTGTTGGATCCAAAGAAGATCTTTGACTTCATTGACCTATGGCATCAAGATCCAAATACTCCTATACCGGATCTGCCACTGACTCCTGGTCAAAGTCATATGCTTAACCATTTCATCGCTGAAGAGAAATGGAAATTTGAAAAGGTTCGTGAATTGAAAAGAGCAAAAGCCAGAAAGGAGAAGCTTCTGAGGAAGAACTTAGTCAACTTGACTCCTGAAGAACTTCTCAAAGCTCAATCTGAAATCCAAGCCCTCAGCAAGGATTTCAATCTTATAATGCTGAATGGCAAGGAGCCAAGGTGAGATTCGCTAACTCGACGAAGAAAATGTCAACTGCTGCAGCTCCATCGCAACAAGAAAATCCTCAGTCAAGACTCGCCAGATGTCGAAGAACATGCCAAGATCTTGCTGATGAC
The DNA here is from genome assembly GCA_021437245.1 of Aegilops speltoides. Classification (NCBI taxonomy): domain Eukaryota; kingdom Viridiplantae; phylum Streptophyta; class Magnoliopsida; order Poales; family Poaceae; genus Aegilops; species Aegilops speltoides. The sequence continues at coordinate 84,546,291 of CM038146.1, read as the reverse complement.
TTTCAGCGGCCGATGAGAACACAAGTTCCGGGCTGATGACTCCATTCCAGCCATCAAGAAATTCCTGTGGCATCCACTAGTGGTGCGCTCAAGAATCTGAAGGAAATAGGGCAACTACACCAGCCATACTCAAGAAACTGTACCACAATCCTCAGCTCCTCCTGCACCAACACCAACTCCAATTCTTCCTTCTGCCTATGAAGTGAAGAAGACAAAGGCTGCAGAACGAGCTGTAGTGAAGAAGAGGAAGGCATCATCTGCGTCAAATTCTTCGGCTGCGAAGAAAATGAAGCCAATGACCAGCTCGATTGAAAATCCTATTGATGCCATTCCCATTTCCTCCATGTCGTCCAAGGAGATTGTTCCTTATGGAGAAGATTACAAGATCCCAAGCGGATCTGATGAAGAAAATCAATCTGTTGCTACCTCAGAACAGCTTGATGAAGAAATTGAAGTGGAAGCTTTCCCTTCAACCCCAGTTGTTTCCTCACCCGTGCCTCAGTTCACAGCTGAAGAGGCAGGTGTTGAGGAAATTGAAAAAGAAGACGAAGACGTGGATATTGGGTGCACTACACCAGTGATGAACGATGACTTTTGGGAAAGTCAGCATCCCAATACTCCTCTCTTCACTCCGCTTCAACAAGTTCCTCTGTCCCCGGCTACAACTGTTCAAATGGGTTCTGAAGAAACTCATCCCACTTCATCTGTCAATGAAGAAATTCCAGCCACTAGCGCCAAGAACCCATCACGATCCTCAAACCGCACAAGGAGAGGAACCAGAAATTCTCACCAAGAACCCGAGATCGCGATTCTGAGGTTGTGCCGCAAATCACGATATTCCTCTGCCCAAGCCAAAGAATCCGCTTTCAAGCAAGCAAAAATTCAAGGCTGAAGACTTCTTTTACGAGCACGTGTTCTTCATCGCTTATAATCCATATGACTCGCCGAATGAGGAAAAGACGCTCGACTCCAACACAAGCAAACTTCTATTCCTCGCTATTTGACAAGGACAAGATCTTCGACCATGAGCATATTCCTCATGTGGATATGGAATCACTACTGCTTCGAGCCAAGATTCGTGTTCTTCACGATGCGTATGCTGAATTTCAGACCGATATATGTGGATCGAATGAAGAACTCATTCTTCGCTCTATGCCACCTGCACATCACCGGAGATGTCAAGATATCAACTCATGGGTATTGGATTGATGACGAGAATACTCACTACAAGGCACCAAAGAATGAATTGCTTCATGTCCTTCCTCTTGATCCTCCCCATGAATCAAGACGTTGCATCTACAATGACCGCGAATTGTCGATCACTTTATGCAAGTGCTTATGAAGCCACCGGCCGTGACAAACCCTCGAACCAAATTCCTCGTCAAGGATTTGCTGATGTGCCTCGGACTGTTTATAGAATCTTGACGAAGACAATGAGTCCCATAAAAGGCCACGACTCAAATGAAGAAGATGTCGTAGGCATCATGAAGAACATGCTTTTCAATATCATTCATGGCGTTCTTGTCAATTTCCATGATTTCTTCATGAGGACTCTGGCCAATGTTGCAATGTCACCTTTTGAGCTGAAGCCATATGCGCCTTGGATCATGAGATTCATAAGGGCAACATCTTCATCAACTACAAGGTCGACACTCAATCATGGCAGCTACTTGCCGCCCATTGAAGTCCTCAAGCGACCAGTTTCATCACCGATGATAAGGGCAAAGCAGCAGCTATAATTGATGAAGGCACTCGCCCATTGATGGTCAATTTCGCAAGGCTGCATCTTACTCCACCAATGACGATTCTCGCAACGCATGACACCGCCGCAAATACCTCAACCAAGCAACAGCCTCAAGCAATCGCACCTGTGGTGATGACTGATCGTGAGTTACTCCTCGCCTTCATCGGAAGGTTGAACGCAATCGAAATGGGTAAAGCGCCAATTTGCTGCAATTCTTCACAACATGACCTCAACGCATAATGCAATCAAGAAAACCAGACTACCTTCATGAAACCCTCAACCGCACTGGCTGTTCTTAATCATGTATATTCCATGGAAGAATTGAAGACTATGGGTCTTCGTGAAGCTTTGACTGGTCTCGCACCACCTCAAAGAAATTCAAGAGAGTCGAGTTCCCGATCCGTGGCTAGCTCTTACTCTTCATCGCGTGAAACCGATGAATATGAAGATTTGGACGACATCGCGGCAGCCCTACTTCAACAAACAACCCGATAACGCCGGCGCGCCTCCATCAACTTGAATATCTTCGATGCGTTAGTCCTCAAATTTCGATCCTTTTGATCATTTGATGACAAAGGGGGAGAAATCTGAGTTAGTCTTCAAGCAGGTTTATACTATGGGCGTTTTTGTTAAGTTACAACTCTCGTTCTTCCGAAACTTTTATTGGATCGAGTTGTAATCTTAAGTCCGATGGTGCCCTGACACTTTTGAACGGTGCATTGTGCTGACTGCACTGTGCTCTGATACTTTTGATGTGTTATTCTGCATGCTTATTCCTCGTTAATATCATTGCACGCATGCTAAATCTCATCAGGCACCATATTTCATCATGCATTTCAAATTCTTCATATTACATATCAAATGCGTGTATGGATTACAAGATATAGGGGGAGATCTCCATGATTAAATTCTTAAAATGTGCATTGCCTCAAAAGCAAATTCCTCATTATGCACACATCCAGGGGGAGTTCTTCTATATCTTGCAATCAAATTCCTCAATATCAGTATTTACACTTCATATGTTTATCCCCGTTGAAAACTTAACCTATGTTGTCATCAATCACCAAAAAGGGGGAGATTTTAAGTGCATCTAGTGCCCCTTAGTGATTTTGGTGTATTGAAGACTTATAGGTTAAGTAACTGATGCGTTTGTGAGTGTACACAGGTCTATAAGTCTATGAGGAGTTTGATATTTACAGGAATGTCGACCCTAAAATGAAGTTCTTCAATCAAGACTTTGATATTCTCAAGACTTTCAAGACTTTGAAAGTGAAGAAATTGGTGTGACCATGAAGACTTGATATTCATTCGAGGAATATGAAGCGTGAAGACTTTTGTTTTCGTAGTTTCATTTTCTCTTTCTTGAGTCATAGGAAACACCGTCTTCGTTAAAGGGGTCGAGGAAATACTAAGGAAAAATTTCCATGTGATGCTCAACTCAAAATCCTACACCTACCAATCCCTTCGAGTGAAGCCATTGAAATCTCATACAGCTTCACCAAATTCATCAATGATGAGACTCAGTTCTTCTGTTCCTCGAGGACTTTTCTCTCGATCGAGGAGTTAGGAATTCGCCAAAGGCGAATTGCCTACACAAAGGAGGAACATGATAGCCCTAAGGACTTTGAGAGTAAAATTTCCGACCGTTCTTTCAGGTCATACCGGCGGACCAAAATATCTTATCCACCTAACGGTCATATCATTGAAGGGCATTTATGTCTTATCATGTCGGGCTGCTCCCTAGGCTATAAATAGCCGCCCACAACCACTAGTTGGTTGGCTGCTCCGAGAGAACTTGACACTTGTCATTTGAGAGCAACCCATCCTCCGAGGACTTTGAGCGAAAATCATCAAGTGAGGAAAATCCCAAAACCAAACCCACAAAACCCCAAGTGATTGAGCATCATCAAGAAATTGATCTGCGTGGATCCGACGCTTGTTACCTTTGAAGACTGTGCTTCTTCCAGACGGTTAGGCGTCAAGGTCTAGAGCATCCAAGAGGAATTGTGGATCGCCGAGTGACCAAGTTTGTGAAGGTTTGGAAGTCACCTGAAGACTTACCACGAGTGATTAGACGAGGCCTGCGTGGTCTTAGTTCAAGGAGAATACGGTGAGGACTGGGTGTCCTGAATTGCGGCTCGAGATCGGGTGTCCGGACTGTGTGTCCTCGAAGTTTAAATACTCACCGCTCCAACCAGACGTATAACCGAGACAGCAGTTGGAACTAGTCTACCAAATCATTGTCTTCACCAACCGACCGGTTCTATTTCCTCAACTCATCCATTTCCTCATTCTCAGGTTGCATGTTGTTCATATCTCGTGCTTGAAGACTTTGATCAAGACTTTCACAAATTCCTCGCTCAATTTCTTCACCGCTTTGTCTTCATCTTGTTATCCTGTGTTTACGCTTTCCGTACTCTGCTCTTAGTCTTCATTTCATCATGCTGACTATGTGTGTATCCTGTTATGTTTACCTCTGAGTACATATTCCGCTGCTAGTAGTTCTTCGCTAAGGAATTTCCTCACCGGCAAATTCCTCAGTGAAGAATTTCATAAAAATCGCCTATTCACCCCCCCCCTCTAGTCGATATAACGCACTTTCACACATCCTCGTCTTCATCCGTTCCACTCTTGGTTATCTCTTACCTTTACTTGTGCAAGTTATATTGTGTTCTATCATTTCCTTGCTTGTGTGCTTATTGTTGTTGCATCATATAGGTTGCTCACCTAGTTGCATATCTAGAAAACCTACTTTGATGCAAAGTTTAATTTGGTAAAGAAAAGCTAACAATTGTTAGTCGCCTATTCACCCCCCCCCCCTCTAGTCAACTATATCGATCCTTTCACTATGCCTCAGTCATAGGTTCTATAAAGTATGCTATGCTGTGTACCAGACCTATTGTGTACCTTGCCATGAGTTTGGCAAGGGTGTACAATAGTCATCTAGGAGTAGATCACTGGACAACAGTCAAAATTATCCTTAGAGAGGACTAGGAAATATTTCTCGGTTATGGAAGTGATAAAGAGTTTGTCGTAAAGATTTACATCGATGAAAGCTTTTACACCGATTCAGATGACTTGGAGTCTCAATCTGGATACATATTGAAAGTGGGAGCAATTAGCTAAAGTAGCTCCATGCAGAGCATTGTAGACATAGAATATTTGCAAAATACATACGGCTTTGAATTTGACAGACCCATTGACTAAACTTCTCTCACAAGCAAAACATGATCACACCTTAGTACGCTTTGGGTGTTCATCACATAGCAATGTGAACTAGATTATTGACTCTAGTAAACCCTTTGGTTGTTGGTCACATGGCAATGTGAACTATGGGTGTTAATCACATACAGATGTGAACTATTGATGTTAAATCACATGGCGATGTCAACTAGATTATTGACTCTAGTGCAAGTGGGAGACTGAAGGAAATATGCCCTGGAGGCAATAATAAAGTTGTTATTTATATTTCCTTATATCAAGATAAATGTTTATTATTCATGCTAGAATAGTATTAACCGGAAACTTAGTACATGTATGAATACATAGACAAAACATAGTGTCCCTAGTATGCCTCTACTTGACTAGCTCGTTGATCAAAGATGGTTATGCTTCCTAATTAACCATAGACATGTATTGTCATTTGATGAACGGGATCACATCATTAGGAGAATGATGTGATGGACATGACCCATCTGTTAGCTTAGCGTTATGATCATTACAATTTCATTGCTACTGCTTTCTTCATGACTTATACATGTTCCTCAGACTACGAGATTATGCAACTCCCGGAAACCGGAGGAACACCATGTGTGCTATCAAACGTCACAACATAAATGGATGATCATAAAGATGCTCTACAGATGTCTCCGAAGGTGTTTGTTGGGTTGGCATAGATCGAGATTAGGATTTGTCGCTCCGTGTTTCGGAGAGGTATCTCTGGGCCCTCTCGGTAATGCTCATCACTATAAGCCTTGCAAGCAATGTGACTAATGAGTTAGTTGCGGGATGAAGTATTACGGAACGAATAAATAAACTTGCCGGTAACAAGATTGAACCAGGTATGATGATACCGACGATTGAATCTCGGGCAAGTACCATACCGATGACAAAGGGAACAATGTATGTTGTTATGCGGTTTGACCGATAAAGATATTCATAGAATATGTAGGAGCTAATATGAGCATCCAGGTTCCTCTATTGGTTATTAGTCGGAGATGTGTCTCAGTCATGTCTACATAGTTCTCAAACCTGTAGGGTCTGCACACTTAACGTTCGATGATGATATGTATTATGAGTTATGTGTTTTGATGACTGAAATTTGTTCGGAGTCCCAGATGAGATCACGGACGTGACGAGGAGTCTCTAAATGGTCGAGACATAAAGATTGATATATTGGACCATGTTATTTGGACACCAGAAGTGTTCCGGGAAGTTTCGGGTAAAACTAGAGTGCCGACCGGAGGTGTTACCGGAACCCCCCGAGGGAACTAATGGGCCACTATGGGCCTTAGTGGAGAGAGAGGAGGGCAGCCAGAGAAGGCCCTCCCCCCCCCCGGTTGAGTCCAAAATGGACAAGGGAAGGGGGTGGCGCCCCCCTTTCCTACTCCCTCTCCCTCTCCTTCCTTCCCCCTCTCTTCCTTGGAGGGGAATCCTACTAGGACTAGGAAGTCCTAGTAGGACTCCTCCTCTTTGGGCGCGCCCCTAGGGCCGGCTGGCCTCCCCCTCCATCCTTTATATACAGGGGCAGGGAGCACCCTAGAACACATAAGTTTCTCTTAACCGTGTGCGGTGCCCCCTCCACAGTTACACACCTCGATCATACCATCGTAGTGCTTAGGCGAAGCCCTGCGTCGGTAACATCATCATCACCGTCACCACGCCGTCGTGCTGACGGAACTCACCCTCGTCCTCAACTGGATCAAGAGCACGAGGGACGTCATCGAGCTGAACGTGTGCTGAACGCGGAGGTGCCGTACGTTTAGTACTTGATCGGTTGGATCGCGAAGAAGTTCAACTACATCAACCGCGTTATTGAAACGCTTCCGCTTTCGGTCTACGAGGGTAGGTGGACACACTCTCCCCTCTTGTTGCTATGCATGACCTAGATAGATTTTGCGTGATCGTAGGAATTTTTTTTAAATTACCGCGTTCCCCAACACTCACAGCCCCCCCCCACGCACACACACGCCCAACAGTGGTGGTATGCAGATAACCCACAAGTATAGGGGATTAGTTGTAGCCTTTCTCGATAAATAAGAGTGTCAAACCCAACGAGGAGATAAAGGTAGAACAAATATTCCCTCAAGTTCTATCGACCATCGATACAACTCTACACACGCTTAACATTCACTTTCCCTAGAACAAGTATGAAACTTGAAGTACTTTGTAGGTGTGATAGGATAGGTTTGCAAGATAACAAAGAGCACGTAAATAAAAACTAGGGGCTGTTTAGGTAAAGAAATAAGTAAGTTAGTTTTAGTAGAGAGCTTTTTGTCACAAGAAAGTTATTTGTCCCTAGGCAATCGATAACTAGACCGGTAATTGTTATTGCAATTTTATATGAGGGAGAGGCATAAGCTAACATACTTTCTCTTCTTGGATCATATGCACTTATGATTGGAACTCTAGCAAACATCCCTAACTACTAAATATCATTAAGGTAAAACCCAACCATAGAATTAAAGTACCAAGTCCTCTTTATTCCCATACGCCATAACCCACTTATCCGTGTTTGTGTTTCCATCACTCACGCAACACAGGCAATAAGCAAACCATGGAAATATTGCAAACCCTACAACAGGGATCACTCACACTTGCACGACACAGAGAGCACCATAGGACAGCGGCAATAATAAAACATGCAACTCAAACTAATCATGATCATCAATCAACCCATAGGACAAAAACGGATCTAATCAAATATCATAGGATAGCCATACATCATTGGGAAATAACATATAGCATTGAGCACCATGTTTAAGTAGAGATTATATCAGGGAGAAGGGGTGTTACACCGCTGCATAGAGGGGGAGAGTTGGTGATGACGGAGGCGGAGTTGTTGGTGTAGATCGTCGTCATGATGATGGCCCTGGCGGCGTTCCGGCGCCACCGAGAGAGAGTGGAAGAGAGCCCCCCTCCTCCTTCTTCTTCGTTGACCTTCCCCCTAGATGGGAGAAGGGTTTCCCCTCTGGTCCATGGCCTCCATAGCGGCGGAGGGGCGAGAGCCCCTCCGAGATTGGATCTCTCTCTCTCTCTCTCTCTCTGTGTGTGTGTGTGTGTGTGTGTGTGTGTGTGTGTGTGTGTGTGTGTGTGTGTGTGTGTGTGTGTTTCCTTCTGTTTCTGCGCTCCCAGATTCTGGCCTTTCACCGTTTCTTAAATTCTCGGAGATCCATAACTCCGATTGGGCTGGAATTTTAACACGATTTTTATCCGGATATTAGCATTATTGCGGTGAAAGAAGGGCACCAACCGCCTTACGGGGTGACCACAAGGGCCCAGGGCGGCCCTACCCCCTGGAGCACGCCCTTTGTGCCCCCCTCAGGCTTTGTCTCGCGTTGATTCTTTTTCTCAAAAATCACATATATTCCAAAAAAATCTCCGTAAGTTTTTATCATGTATGGACTCCGTTTCATATGGATTTTCTGCAAAACAAAAAACATGCAACAAACAGGAACTGGCACTGGGCACTAGATCAATATGTTAGTCCCAAAAATAGTACAAAAAGTTGCCAAAAGTATATGAAAGTTGTAGAATATTGGCATGAAACAATCAAAAATTTAGATACGACGGAGACATATCAGCATCCCCAAGCTTAATTTATGCTCGTCCTCAAGTAGGTAAATGATAAAAAGGTAATTTTGATGCGGAATGCTACCTAGTATAATCTTGATCATATAATCTAATCATAGCATGAATATTAAGACACGAGTGATTCAAAGCAATAGTCTATCATTTGACATTAAGATAATAATACTTCAAGCATACTAATAAAGAAATCATGTTTTTTCAAAATAACATGGCCAAAGAAAGTTATCCCTACAAAATCATACAGTCTGGCTATGCTCCATCTTCATCACACAAAGTATATCATCATGCACAACCCCGATGACAAGCCAAGCAATTGTTTCATACTTTTAATGTTCTCAAGCCTTTTCAACTTTTACGCAATACATGAGCATGAGCCATGGATATAGCACTATAGGTGGAATAGAATATGATGGTGGAGATTGTGTGGAGAAAACGAAAAGGGAGAAAGTCTCACATCAACTTGGCAAATTAATGGGCTATGGAGATGCCCATCAATTGATATCGATGCAAGTGAGTAGGGATTGCCATGCAACGGATGCACTAGAGCTATAAATGTATGAAAGCTCACAAATGAAACTAAGTTGGTGTGCATCCAACTTGCTTGCTCATGAAGACCTCGGGCATTTGAGGAAGCCCATCATCGGAATATACAAGCCAAGCTCTATAATGAAAATTCTCACTAGTATATGAAAGTGATAACTCAAAACTCTCTATATGAAGAACATGGTGCTACTCTGAAGTACAAGTGTGGTAAAAGGATAGTAACATTGCCCCTTCTCTCTTTTTCTCTCATTTTTGTTTTGTTTTTTGGGCCCTCTAATTTTTTGGCCTCTTATTTTAGTTTATTTTTATTTTTAGTCCGGAGTTTCATCCCGACTTGTGGGGGAATCATAGTCTCCATCATCCTTTCCTCACTGGGGCAATGCTCTAATAATGATGATCATCACACTTTATTTACTTACAATTCAATAATTACAAGTCGATACTTAGAACAAAATTTGACTCTATATGAATGCCTCCGGCGGTGTACTGGGATGTGCAATGACTCAAGAGTGACATGTATAAAAATTATGAACGGTGGCTTTGCCACAAATACTATGTCAACTACATGATCATGCAAAACAATATGACAATGATGAAGCGTGTCATAATAAACGGAATGGTGGAAAGTTGCATGGCTATATATCTCGGAATGGCTATGAAAATGCCATAACACATAGGTATGGTGACTATTTTGAGGAAGGTATATGGTGGGTGTATGGTACTGGCAAAAGTTGCGTGGTACTAGAGAGGCTAGCAATGGTGGAAGGGTGAGAGTGCATATAATCCATGGACTCAACATTAGTCATAAAGAACTCACATACTTATTGCAAAAGTTTATTATCTATCAAAACAAAGTACTATATGCATGATCCTAGGGGGATAGATTGGTAGGAAAAGACCATCGCTCGTCCCAGACCGCCACTCATAAGGAAGACAATCAAAAAATAAATCATGCTCCGACTTCGTTACATAACGGTTCACCATACGTGCATGCTATGGGAATCACAAACTTTAACATGAGTATTCTTACCAATCCACACTTACTCACTAGCATGACTCTAATATCACCATCTTTATATCGCAAAACAATTGCAAGGACTCAAAATATCATATTCAGTTATCTACAAGTTTTATGTAGGATTTGTGACTAACCATGTGAATGACCAATTCCTGATGACTCTCTAAATAGATATAAGTGAAGCATGTGAGTCTAATTATTTCTTCAAAAGATATGCCCACGCTCTAAAAAATATAAGTGACGCAAAAGAGCATTCTACAAATGGCGGTTTTCTATGTGTAGGAAAACAGGCAATCCAAACTTCAAATGATATAGGTGAAGCACATGAAGCGTTCTATAAAGCCATACTCAAAAGATATAAGTGAAGTGCAAAGAGCATTATATAAATCAACCAAGGACTATCTCATACCAGTATGGTGCATTTATTAAAAGAAAAATAAAAGGCACACGACGCTCCAAGATTTACGCATATCATGTGACGAATAAAAATATAGCTCCAATTAAAATTACCAATGGTCGTTAGAAGAAAGAGGGGATGCCTTCCGGGGCATCCCCAATCTTAGTTGCTTAGGAGTCCTTGAATATTACCTTGGGGTGCCTCGGGCATCCCCAAGCTTAGGCTCTTGCCACTCCTTATTCCTTCATCCATCGTGATATATATCACCCAAAACTTGAAAACTTCAATCACACAAAACTTAACAAAACCCTCATGAGATCCGTTAGTATAATAAAACAAATCACCACTTTAAGTACTATTATAAACCCATTCATATTTTGTTTTTGCATTGTAGCTATTGTATTATAACTTCTCCATGGTTTATACCACCGATAAAACCGATAGTTGTTGGGGAACATTTTAATTCAAAAAACTTCCTACGATCACGCAAGATCTATCTAGGAGATGCATAGCAACGAGATGGGAGAGTGTGTCCACGTACCCTCGTAGACGAAAGCGGAAGCGTTTAGTAACGTGGTTGATGTAGTCGAACGTCTTCACGATCCAACCGATCCAAGTACCGAATGTACGTCACCTCCGTGTTCAACACACGTTCATCACGATGACGTCCCTTGAGCTCTTGATCCAGTTGAGGACGAGGGAGAGTTCCATCAGCACGACGACGTGGCGACGGTGATGATGATGCTACCGGCGAAGGGCTTCACCTAAGCACTATGACGATATGACCGAGGTGTTAAACTGTGGAGGGGGGCACCGCACACGGCTAAGAGAATAACTGTTATGCTTTGGAGTGCCCCCTGCCCTCGTATATAAAGGAGGAGAGGGGGAGGCCGGTCGGCCCTATAGGGTATGCCAAGAGGAGGGAGTCCTACTAGGACTCCAAGTCCAAGTAGGATTCCACTTGGTGGAAGGGGGAAGAAGGAAGGGAGAGGGAGAGGGGGAGGGAAATGTGGGTCGCGCCCCCTCCCCTAGTCCTATTTAGACTCCCCATGGGGGGCGCCTCCGCCATGTGGGCTGTCCTCTCTCTCCCCTATGCCCCATGATGGCCCATTGCTTCCCCGGGGGGTTTCGGTAACCCCACTGGCACTCCGTTTTTACCCGGTACCATTCGGAACTCTTCTGGTGTCCGAATAACATGGTCAAATATATCAATATTTATGTCTATACCATTTCGAGACTCCTCATCATGTCTGTGATCTCATCCGGGATTCCAAACAAACTTCGGTCATCAAATCACATAACTCATAATACAAATCGTCATCGAACATTAAGCATGCGGACCCTACGGGTTCGAGAACTATGTAGACATGATCGAGACACATCTCTGATCAATAACCAATAGTAGAACCTGGATGCTCATATTGGCTCCTACATATTCTATGAAGATCTTTATCGGTCAAACCACACAACAACATACGTTGTTCCCTTTGTCATCGGTATGTGCTACCTCTTGAGCACTGCGTTGGATTTCCCCGAAGAGGAGGGGATGATGCAGCAAAGTAGCATAAGTATTTCCCTCAGTTTTTGAGAACCAAGGTATCAATCCAGTAGGAGACCACGCACAAGTCCCTCGTACCTACCCAAAACGATAGCTCCTCACAACCAACGCGATTAGGGGTTGTCAATCCCTTCACGGTCACTTACGAGAGTGAGATCTGATAGAGATGATAAATAATTTTTTCGTATTTTTGGTATAGAGATGCAAAGTGAAAAGTAAAAGGCAAAGTAAAAACAAAGCAAGTAATAAAGTAAAGGAGATTGATATGATGAGAATAGACTCGGGGGCCATAGGTTTCACTAGTGGCTTCTCTCAAGAGCATAGATATTCTACGGTGGGTGAACAAATTACTGTTGAGCAATTGATAGAATTGAGCATAATTATGAGTATATCTAGGTATGATCATGTATATAGGCATCACGTCCAAGACAAGTAGATCGAAATGATTCTGCATCTAATACTATTACTCCACTCATCGACCGCTATCCAGCATGCATCTAGAGTATTAAGTTAAAAATAGAGTAACGCCTTAAGCAAGATGACATGATGTAGAGGGATAAGTTCATGCAATATGATAAAAACCCCATCTTGTTACCCTCGATGGCAACAATACAATACGTGCCTTGCTGCCTCTTCTGTCACTGGGAAACGACACCGCAAGATTGAACCCAAAGCTAAGCACTTCTCCCATTGCAAGAACTACCAATCTAGTTGGCCAAACCAAAAGGATAATTCGAAGAGACTTGCAAAGATAACTCAATCATAAATAAAAGAATTCAGAGAAGATTCAAATATTATTCATAGATAAGTTGGATCATAAACCCACAATTCATCGGTCTCAACAAACACACCGCAAAAAGAAGATTACATCGAATAGATCTCCACGAGAGAGGGGGAGAACATTGTATTGAGATCCAAAAAGAGAGAAGAAGCCATCAAGCTACTAGCTATGGACCCGAAGGTCTGAAGTAAACTACTCACACTTCATCGGAGGGGCTATGGTGTTTATGTAGAAGCTCTCCATGGTGGATGCCCCCTCCGGCGGACCTCCGAAACAGGCCCCAAGATGGGATCTCGTGGATACAGAAGGTTGCGGCGGTGGAATTAGGTTTTTGGCTCCTGTTTTGATCGTTTGGGATACGTAGGTATATATAGGAGGAAGGAGTGCGTCGGTGGAGCAACAGGGGCCACGAGGCGGGCGCGCCTAGGGGCGCCACCCTCGTGACCGCCTCTGTTACTTCTTGGAGTAGGGTCCAAGTCTCTGGATCACGCTCGTGAGAAAATCACATTCGAAGGTTTCATTCCATTTGGACTCCGTTTGATATTCCGTTTCTTGAAACACTGAAATAGGCAAAAACATCAATTCAGGCTGGGCCTCCGGTTAATAGGTTAGTCCCAAAAATAATATAAAAGTGGAAAATAAAGCCCAATATAGTCCAAAACAGTAGATAAAGTAGCATGGAGCAATCAAAAATTATAGATACGTTGGAGACGTATCAGGCATCCCAAGCTTCATTCCTGCTCGTCCTCGAGTAGGTAAATGATAAAAAAGAATTTTTGATGCGGAGTGATACTTTGGCATAATTTCAATGTAAATCTTCTTAATTGTGATATGAATTCAGATCCGAAAGATTCAAGACAAAAGTTCATATTGACACAAAAATAATAATAATTCAAGCATACTAATCAAAGCAATCATGTCTTCTCAAAATAGCATGGCAAAAGAAAGTTCATCCCTACAAAATCATATAGTTAGGCTATGCTTCATTTTCGTCACACAAAGATGTTCCCAACTTATATACCCCCAATGACAAGCCAAGCAATTGTTTCATACTTAAATAATCTCACACTTTTTCAACCTTCACGCAATACATGAGCGTGAGCCATGGATATAGCACTATGGGTGGAATAGAATATGACGATGGGGATTGTGTGGAGAAGATAAAAAAAGGAGAAAGTCTCATATTGACGAGGATAATCAACGGGCTATGGAGATGCCCATCAATTGATGTCAACATGAGGAGTAGGGATTGCCATGCAACAGATGCACTAGAGCTATGAATGCTCAACAAAAGAAAACTAGTGGGTGTGCATCCAACTTGCTTGCTCATGAAGACCTAGGGCATTTGAGGAAGCCCATCGTAGGAATATACAAGCCAAGTTCTATAATGAAAAATTCCCACTAGTATAAAAAGACAACTTATGAGACTCACTACATGAAGAACAAGGTGCTACTTTGAAGCACAATATATCAGACTCACTACATGAAGAACGAGGTGCTACTTTGAAGCACAAGTGTGGAAAAAGAGATAGTAGCATTGCCCTTTTTATTTTATTTTTATTTATTTTTGGGCCTTCCTTTTTTCTTTTGGCCTTTCTCTCTCTCTCTCTCTTTTGGGAAATGCTCTAATAATGATGATCATCACACTTCTATTGATTACAACATAAGGATTACAACTCGAAACTTAGAACAAGATATGACTCTATATCAATACCTCCGGCGGTGTACCGGGATGGTGCAATGAATCAAGAGTGACATTTATGAAAAATAATGCATGGTGGCTTTGCCACAAATACGATGTCAACTACATGATCATGCAATGGCAATATGACAAAAGTAATGTATGTCATAATGATGATGATGGAAGTTGCATGGCAATATATCTCGGAATGGCTATGGAAATGCCATGATAGGTAGGTATGGTGGCTGTTTTGAGGAAGATATAAGGAGGTTTATGTGTGATAGAGCGTATCGTATCACGGGGTTTGGATGCACCGGCGAAGTTTGCACCAACTCTCAAGGTGAGAAAGTGCAATGCACGGTACCGAAGAGGCTAGCAAAGGTGGAAAGGTGAGAGTGCGTATAATCCATGGACTCAACATTAGTCTAAAGAACTCATATACTTATTGCAAAAATTTAGAAGTCATCAAAAATCAAGTAGTACGCCCATGCTCCTAGGGGGGTAGATTGGTAGGAAAAGACCATCGCTCGTCCCCGACCGCCACTCATAAGGATGCACAAGCCAGGTACACTTCATGTTTCAAATTTGTTACACAACTTTAACCATACGTGCCTGCTACGGGACTTGCAAACTTCAACACAAGCATTTCTCAAATTCATAATCACCCAACTAGCACGACTTTGATATTATCACCTCCATATCTCAAAACAATTATCAAGCATCAATCTTATCTTAGTATTCAATTCACTCAAAAGAAACTTTCACATATCTTGAACACCAAGTATATTAACATTAAGCAAATTACCATGCTATTAACAACTCTCAAAATAATCTAAGTGAAGCATGAGAGATCAATAGTTTCTTTCAAACAAATCCACCACCGTGCTCTAAAAGATCTAAGTGAAGTACTAGAGCAAAAATTATCGCGCTCAAAAGATATAAGTGAAGCACTATGAGCAAAACTATCAAGCTCAAAAGATATAAGTGAAGCACTATGAGCAAAACTATCTAGCTCAAAAGATATAAGTGAAGCACAATGAGCAAAACTATCAAGCTCAAAAGATATAAGTGAAGCACATAGAGTATTCTAGCAAATTCCAATTCATGTATGGCTCTCTCAAAAGGTGTGTACAGCAAGGATGATTGTGTTAGACTAACAAGCAAAGACGCAAATAATACAAGACGCTCCAAGCAAAACACATATCATGTGGTGAATAAAAATATAGCTCCAAGTAAATTACCGATGGAAGTGGACGAAAGAGGGGATGCCTTCCGGGGCATCCCCAAGCTTTGACTTTTTGGTGTCCTTGGATTATCTTGGGGGTGACATGGGCATCCCCAAGCTTAGGCTCTTGCCACTCCTTGTTCCATAATCCATCAAAAGAATTCACCCAAAACTTGAAAACTTCACAACACAAAACTCAATAGAAATCTCGTGAGCTCCGTTAGAGAAAGAAAACAAAAGACTACATCAAAGTACTGTAATGAACTCATTATTTATTTATATTGGTGTTAAACCTACTGTATTCCAACTTCTCTATGGATTATAAACTATTTTATTAGCCATAGATTCATTAAAATAAGCAAACAACACACACAAAACAGAATCTGTCAAAAACAGAACAGTCTGTAGTAATCTGTAACTAACGCAAACTTCTGGAACTCCAAAAATCCTACAAAAATAGGAAGTCCCGGAAAATTTGTTTATTGAACAGAAGAAAAAAGAATAAACGCAAAATAGAGTTTCTGAGATTTAACAAAATTATATTCGTGTGAGCAAAGTTTCTATTTTTCAGCAGAATCAAATCAACTATCATCGTAGGTTATCCTATAGGTTCTACTTGGCACAAACACTAAATAAAAGATAAAACCACATCCAAACAGAGGCTAGATGGATTATTTATTCCTAAACAGAAGCAAAAAAACAAAAAACAAAAATAAAATTGGGTTGCCTCCCAACAAGCGCTATCATTTAACGCCCCTAGCTAGGCATAAAAGCAAGGATAGATCTAGGTATTGCCATCTTTGGTAGGCAATCCATAAGTGGCTCTCATGATAGATTCATATGGTAATTTTATTTTATTTCTAGGGAAGTGTTCCATGCCCTTCTTTAAGGGAAATTGGAATCTAATATTCCCTTCCTTCATATCAATAATTGCACCAATCGTTCTAAGGAAAGGTCTACCAAGAATAATAGGACATGAAGGATTGCAAACTATATCAAGAACGATAAAATCTATGGGCACATAATTCCTATTTGCAACAATAAGTACATCATTAATTCTTCCCATAGGCTTTTTAATAGTGTAATCCACAAGATGTAAGTTTAGAGAGCAATCATCAAAGTCACGGAAATCTAGCAAATCACACAAAGTTTTGGGAATAGTAGAGACACTAGCACCCAAATCACACAAAGCATGAAACTCATAATCTTTAATTTTAATTTTAATAGTAGGTTCCCACTCATCATAGAGTTTTCTAGGGATAGAAACTTTCAACTCAAGTTTTTCTTCATAAGATTGCATCAAGGCATCAACAATGTGTTCGGTAAAGGCCTTATTTTGACTATAAGCATGAGGAGAATCTAGCACGGATTGCAACAAGGAAATACAACCAATTAAAGAGCAACTTTCATAATTAGATTCCTTGAGATCCAAAATAGTGGGTTTAGAAACATCTAGGTTTTTATTCTTTCAATCCCACTTTCATCAATTTCATCATCAATATCTAGAAACTCCGAATTCTTAAAACGCCTTCTAGGTAAAGGAAGATCATCTTCAGTTTCATCAAGATTCGTATTGCAAAACAAAGATTTAATGGGGGACACATCAATAACTTTTAGATCTTCATCTTGATTTTCATAGGAATTGGAAGAACACGCTTTAATAAAAGGCATCTTTGGAGGCACGCATCCTAGCGGTTCTTTCTTTGCACTCATCAATGGAAATTCTCATGGCTTTGAGAGACTCATTGATATCATGCTTAGGAGGAATAGATCTAAGCTTTAAAGAATCAATTTCAAGAGAAATTCTATCAACGTTCCTAGCCAAATCATCAACTTTAAGCAATTTCTCTTCAAGCAAAGCATTAAAAAAAATTGTGAATTCATAAACTCTTTAACACTACTCTCAAATTCAGAGGACATCTTATTAAAATTTCCATAAGAGTTGTTGTAGGAATTTCCATAATTATCAGAAGGATTACTAGGATAAGGCCTAGGATTAAAATTCCCTCTATACGCGTTGTTTCCAAAACTATTCCTACCAACAAAATTCACATCCATAGATTCATTATTATTCTCAATCAAAGTAGACAAAGGCATATCATTGGGATCAAGAGAAGTATTTTTAGTAGCAAACATCTTCATAAGTTCATCCATCTTTTCACTCAAAACATTGATTTCTTCTATAGCATGCACCTTTTTACTAGAAGATCTTTCGGTGTGCCATTGAGAATAATTAGCCATAATTTTATCAAGCAATTTTGTAGCATCTCCTAACGTAATTTCCATAAACGTGCCTCCCGCGGCCGAATCTAAAAGATTTCTAGAAGCAAAATTCAATCCAGCATAAAATTTTTGTATGATCATCCATAAATTCAAACCATTAATAGGGCAATTACGAAGCATCAATTTCATTCTTTCCCAAGATTGGGCAACATGCTCATGATCAAGTTGTTTAAAGTTCATAATATCGTTCCTAAGAATGATGATCTTAGCGGGAGGAAAATACTTAGAGATAAAAGCATCTTTGCACTTGTTCCAAGAATCAATACTATTTTTAGGCAAAGACAAAAACCAAACTTTAGCACGATCTCTAAGTGAAAATGGAAATAACTTCAATTTGACAATATTGTTATCCGTATATTTCTTCGTTTGCATATCACACAAATCAACAAAATTGTTTAGATGAGTAGCGGCATCTTCACTAGGAAGGCCGGCGAATTGATCTTTCATAACAAGATTCAACAAAGCGGTATTGATTTCACAAGACTCATCATTATTAAGAGGAGCAATCGGAGTACTAAGGAAATCATTATTTCGAGAAGTCACACAATTTGGAATTATCTTGCGCCATGACAACAAGTAATCTAACACACAAGCAAACATAAAGGCAACAGGAAAAAGCAAACGGGAAAGAGAAGGAGATTGGGAAAGAGAGGGTGAATAAAACGGCAAGGGTGAAGTGGGGGAGAGGAAAACGAGAGGCAAATGGCAAATGATGTAATGCGAGAGATAGGGATTGTGATGGGTACTTGGTATGGTTGACTTGCTCTTGCATGAGCCTCCCCGGCAACGGCGCCAGAAATTCTTCTTGCTACCTCTTGAGCACTGCGTTGGATTTCCCCGAAGAGGAGAGGATGATGCAGCAAAGTAGCATAAGTATTTCCCTCAGTTTTTGAGAACCAAGGTATCAATCCAGTAGGAGACCACGCACAAGTCCCTCGTACCTACACAAAACGATAGCTCCTTGCAACCAACGCGATTAGGGGTTGTCAATCCCTTCACGGTCACTTACGAGAGTGAGATCTGATAGAGATGATAAATAATATTTTTGGTACTTTTGGTATAGAGATGCAAAGTGAAAAGTAAAAGGCAAAGTAAAAAACAAAGCAAGTAATAAAGTAAAGGAGATTGATATGATGAGAATAGACTCGGGGGCCATAGGTTTCACTAGAGGCTTCTCTCAAGAGCATAGATATTCTACGGTGGGTGAACAAATTATTATTGAGCAGTTGATAGAATTGAGCATAATTATGAGTATATCTAGGTATGATCATGTATATAGGCATCACGTCCAAGACAAGTAGATCGAAACAATTCTGCATCTACTACTATTACTCCACTCATCGACCGCTATCGAGCATGCATCTAGAGTATTAAGTTAAAAATAGAGTAACGCCTTAAGCAAGATGACATGATGTAGAGGGATAAATTCATGCAATATGATAAAAACCCCATCTTGTTATCCTCGATGGCAACAATACAATACGTGCCTTGCTGCCCCTTCTGTCACTAGGAAAGGACACCGCAAGATTAAACCCAAAGCTAAGCACTTCTCCCATTGCAAGAACTACCAATCTAGTTGGCCAAACCAAAAGGATAATTCGAAGAGACTTGCAAAGATAACTCAATCATACATAAAAGAATTCAAAGAAGATTCAAATATTATTCATAGATAAGTTGGATCATAAACCCACAATTCATCGGTCTCAACAAACACACCGCAAAAAGAAGATTACATCGAATAGATCTCCACGAGAGAGGGGGAGAACATTGTATTGAGATCCAAAAGGAGAGAAGAAGCCATCTAGCTACTAGATATGGACCCGAAGGTCTGAAGTAAACTACTCACACTTCATCGGAGGGGCTATGGTGTTGATGTAGAAGCCCTCCGTGGTGGATGCCCCTCCAGTGAGCTCGAACAGGCCCCAAGATGGGATCTCGTGGATCTGAAGGTTGCGGCGGTGGAATTAGGTTTTGGCTCTGTTACGATCGTTTGGGGATACGTAGGTATATATAGGAGGAAGGAGTACGTCGGTGGAGCAACAGGGGGGCACGAGGAAGGGGGTGCGGCCTAGGGGGCGCCCCCACCCTCGTGACCGCCTCTGTTACTTCTTGGAGTAGGGTCCAAGTCTCCTGGATCACGTTCGGTGAGAAAATAATGTTCCCGAAGGTTTCATTCCGTTTGGACTCCGTTTTATATTCCGTTTCTTCGAAACACTGAAATAGGCAAAAAACAGCAATTCTGGGCTGGGCCTCCGGTTAATAGGTTAGTCCCAAAAATAATATAAAAGTGGAAAATAAAGCCCAATATAGTCCAAAACAGTAGATAAAGTATCATGGAGCAATCAAAAATTATAGATACGTTGGAGACGTATCAGTATGTTACTTGCCCGAGATTCGATCATCGGTATCATCATACCTAATTCAATATCGTTACAGGAAAGTCTCTTTACTCGTTCCGTAATGCTTCATCCTATAACTAACTCATTAGTCACATTGCTTGCAAGGCTTATAGTGATGAGCATTACTGAGAGGGCCCAGAGATACCTCTCCGAAACACAGAGTGACAAATCCTAATCTTGATCTATGCCAACCCAACAAACACCTTCGGAGACACCTGTAGAGCATCTTTATAATGGCCCAGTTACGTTGTGACATTTGATAGCACACAAGGTGTTCCTCCGGTATTCGGGAGTTGCATAATCTCATAGTCGGAGGAACATGTATAAGTCATGAAGAAAGCAGTAGCAATGAAACTGTAACGATCATAATGCTAAGCTAAAGGATGGGTCTTGTCCATCAAATCATTCTCCTAATGATGTGATCTCATTTATCAAATGACAACACATGTCTATGGTTAGGAAACATGACCATCTTTGATTAACGAGCTAGTCTAGTAGAGGCATATTAGGGACACTGTGTATTGTCTATGTGTTTACACATGTACTAAGTTTCCGGT
Source organism: Aegilops speltoides (assembly GCA_021437245.1). Taxonomy (NCBI): domain Eukaryota; kingdom Viridiplantae; phylum Streptophyta; class Magnoliopsida; order Poales; family Poaceae; genus Aegilops; species Aegilops speltoides. The sequence goes on along the minus strand of CM038146.1, from coordinate 84,525,295 downwards.
TAATACAATTCTAGCATGAATAATAAACATTTATCATGATATAAGGAGATATAAATAACAACTTTATTATTGCCTCTAGGGCATATTTCCTTCAGTCTCCCACTATCACTAGAGTTAATAACCTAGATTACAAAGTAATGATTCTAACACCCATGGAGTCTTGGTGTTGATCATGTTTTGCTCGTGGAAGAGGCTTAGTTAACGAGTCTGCAACATTCAGATCCGTATGTATTTTGCAACCTCCGCGACTTCATGCCGGATGGAATTGAAGCGTCTCTTGATGTGTTTGATTCTCTTGTGAAACCTGGATTCCTTTGCCAAGGCAATTGCACCAGTATTGTCACAAAAGATTTTCATTGGACCCGATGCACTAGGTATTACACCTATATCAGATATGAACTCCTTCATCCAGACTCCTTCATTTGCTGCTTTTGAAGCAGCTACGTACTCCACTTCACACGTAGATCCCGCCACGACGCTTTGCTTGGAACTGCACCAACTGACAGCTCCACCATTCAATATAAATATGTATTCGGATTGCAACTTAGAGTCATCCAGATCAGTGTCAAAGCTTGCATCGACGTAACCATTTACGATGAGCTCTTTGTCACCTCCATAAACGAGAAACATATCCTTAGTACTTTTCAGGTATTTCAGGATGTTCTTGACCGCTGTCCAGTGCTCCACTCCTGGTTTACTTTGGTACCTCCCTGCTATACTTATAGCAAGGCACACATCAGGTCTGGTACACAGCATTGCATATATGATAGAACCTATGGCTGAGGCATAGGGAATGACTTTCATTTTCTCTCTATCTTCTGTAGTGGTCGGGCATTGAGTCTGACTCAACTTCACACCGTGTAACACAGGCAAGAACCCTTTCTTTGACTGATCCATTTTGAACTTCTTCAAAACTTTATCAAGGTATGTGCTTTGTGAAAGTCCAATTAAGCGTCTTGATCTATGTCTATAGATCTTTATGCCCAATATGTAAGCAGCTTCACCAAGGTCTTTCACTAAAAAACTCTTATTCAAGTATCCTTTTATGCTATCCAGAAATTCAACATCATTTCCAATCAACAATATGTCATCCACATATAATATTAGAAATTCTATAGAGCTCCCACTCACTTTCTTGTAAATACAGGCTTCTCCAAAAGTCTGTATAAAACCATATACTTTGATGATCACACTATAAAAACGTTTATTCCAACTCCGAGAGGCTTGCACTAGTCCATAAATGGATTGCTGGAGCTTGCACACTTTTTTAGCACCCTTTGGATCGACAAAACCTTCTGGTTGCATCATATACAACTCTTCTTCAAGAAATCCATGAAGGAATGCAGTTTTGACATCCATCTGCCAAATTTCATAATCATAAAATGCGGCAAGTGCTAACATGATTCGGACAGACTTAAGAATCGCTACAAGTGAGAAGGTCTCATCATAGTCAACTCCTTGAACTTGTCGAAAACCTTTCGCAACAAGTCGAGCTTTGTAGACAGTAACATTACCGTTAGTGTCAGTCTTCTTCTTGAAGATCCATTTATTTTCTATAGCTTGCCGATCATCGGAAAAGTCCACCAAAGTCCACACTTTGTTCTCATACATGGATCCCATCTTAGATTTCATAGCCTCAAGCCATTTCACGGAATCTGGGCTCATCATCGCTTCCTGTTAGTTCGTAGGTTCATCATGGTCTAGTAACATGACTTCCAGAACAGGATTACCTTACTACTCTAGTGCGGACCGTACTCTGGAAGACCTATGAGGTTCGGTAGTAACTTGATCTGAAGTTTCATGATCATCATCATTAGCTTCCTCACTAATTGGTGTAGGAATCACTGGAACTGATTTCTGTAATGAACTACTTTCCAATTCGGGAGAAGGTACAATTATCTCATCAAGTTCTACTTTCCTCCCACTCACTTCTTTCGAGAGAAACTCCTTCTCTAGGAAGGATCCATTCTTAGCAACAAATATCTTGCCTTCGGATCTGTGATAGAAGGTGTACCCAACAGTTTCCTTTGGGTATCCTGTGAAGACGCATTTTTTTCCGATTTGGGTTCAAGCTTATCAGGTTGAAGCTTTTTCACATAAGCATCGCAGCCCCAAACTTTAAGAAACGACAACTTTGGTTTCTTCCCAAACCATAGTTGATAGGGCGTCATCTCAACGGATTTTGATGGTGCCCTATTTAAAGTGAATGCAGCTGTCTCTAAAGCATAACCCCAAAATGATATTGGTAAATCAGTATGAGACATCATAGATGGCACCATATCCAATAAAGTACGGTTACGATGTTCGAACACACCATTACGCTGCGGTGTTCCAGGTGGCGTGAGTTGCAAAACTATTCTACATTGTTTCAAATGAAGACCAAACTCGTAACTCAAATATTCTCCTCCATGATCAGATCATAGAAACTTTATTTTCTTGTTACAATGATTTTCCACTTCACTCTGAAATTCTTTGAACTTTTCAAATGTTTCAGACTTATGTTTCATTAAGTAGATATACCCATATATGCTTAAATCATCTGTGAAGGTCAGAAAATAACAATACCCGCCATGAGCCTCAACACTCATTGGACCGCATACATCGGTATGTATTATTTCCAATAAGTCAGTAGCTTGTTCCATTGTTCCAGAGAACAGAGTTTTAGTCATCTTGCCCAGGAGGCATGGTTCGTAAGCACTAAGTGATTCATAATCAAGTGATTCCAAAAGCCCATCAACATGGAGTTTCTTCATGCGCTTTATGATACGTCTCTGTCGTATCTACTTTTCCAAACACTTTTGCCCTTATTTTGGACTCTAGCTTGCATGATTTGAATGGAACTAACCCGGACTGACGCTGTTTTCAGCAGAACAGCCATGGTGTTATTTTTGTGCAGAAATAAAAGTTCTCGGAATGACCTGAAAATCCACGGAGCAACTTTTTGGAATTAATAAAAAATACTGGTGAAAGAATCAACGCAGGGGGGCCACACCCTGTCCACGAGCGTGGGGGGCACCCCCCTAGGGTGCGCCCCCTACCTCGTGGGCCCCCTGAAACTCCACCGACCTCAACTCCAACTCCATATATTCACGTTCACAGAGAAAAAAATCAGAGAGAAAGATTCATCGCGTTTTACGATACGGAGCCATCGCGTTTTACGATCTGGAGTCCGTTCGGGGCTTTGGAGAGGGGATTCATCATTGTCGTCATCATCAACCATCCTCCATCACCAATTTCATGATGCTCACCGTCGTGCATGAGTAATTCCATCATAGGCTTGCTGGACGGTGATGGGTTGGATGAGATTTACCATGTAATCGAGTCAGTTTTGTTAGGGTTTGATCCCTAGTATCCACTATGTTCTGAGATTGATGTTGCTATGACTTTGCTATGCTTAATGCTTGTCACTAGGGCCCGAGTGCCATGATTTTAGATCTGAACCTATTATGTTTTCATGAATATATGTGAGTTCTTGATCCTATCTTGCAAGTCTATAGTCACCTATTATGTGTTATGATCCGTTAACCCCGAAGTGACAATAATCGGGATACTTACCGGTGATGACCGTAGTTTGAGGAGTTCATGTATTCACTAAGTGTTAATGCTTTAGTCCGGTACTCTATTAAAAGGAGGCCTTAATGTCCCTTAGTTTCCATTAGGACCCCGCTGCCATGGGAGGGTAGGACAAAATATGTCATGCAAGTTCTTTTCCATAAGCATGTATGACTATATTCGGAATACATGCCTACATTACATTGATGAGCTGGAGCTAGTTCTGTGTCACCCTTTGTTATAACCCTTACATGAGGGATCGCATCCGACATAATTATCCATCACTGATCCAATGCCTACGAGCTTTTCACATATTGCTCTTTGCTTATTTACTTTACCATTGCTGCTGTTACAATTACTACAAAACTGCTACTGTTACTTTTGCTACCGTTACCGTTATTTCCATACTGCTTTGCTACTAAATACTTTGCTATAGATATTAAATTATCCAAGTGTGGTTTAATTGACAACTCAACTGCTAATCTTTGAGAATATTCTTTTGCTCCTCTTGTGTCGAATCAATAAATTTGGGTTGAATACTCTACCCTCGAAAACTATTGCGATCTCCTATACTTGTGGGTTATCACTTTACACCAATATGACCTAAATGGCGGTGCCACAAATAAGTTGCACTATCATTATCAACTTTGCATCTTTTGGCTTCAATATTATGAACATGTGTATCACCATGATTGAGATTCAACAAAAATAGACCACTCAACAAGGGTGCATGACCATAAAAGATATTACTCATATAAAAAGAACAACCATTATTCTCTGATTTAAATGAATAATCATCTCGCATCAAACAAGATCCAGATATAATGTTCATGCTCAACGCTGGCACCAAATAACAATTATTCAGGTCTAAAACTAATCCCGGAGGTAGATGTAGAGGTAGTATGCCGACGGCGATTACATCGACCTTGGAACCATTTCCGACGTGCGTCGTCACCTCGTCCTTAGCCAATCTTCATTTAATCTGTAGCCCCTGTTTCAAGTTGTATGCACGAGCAACAGAACCAGTATCAAATACCCAGGTGCTACTACGAGCATTAGTCAGGTACACATCAATAACATGTATATCAAATATACCTTTCACTTTGCCATCCTTCTTATCCGCCAAATACTTGGGGCAGTTCCACTTCAAGTGAACAGTCCCTTTGAAGTAGAAGCACTCAGTTTCAGGCTTAGGTACAGACTTGGGCTTCTTCCCGGGATTAGCAACTTGTTTGCTATTCTTCTTGAAGTTCCCTTTCTTCCCTTTGCCCTTTTTCTTGAAACTAGTGGTCTTGTTAACCATCAACACTTGATGCTCTTTCTTGATTCCTACCTCTGCAGCCTTTAGCATTGTGAAGAGATCAGGAATCATTTTCGTCATCCCTTGCATATTATAGTTCATCACGAAGCCTTTATAGCTTGGTGGCAGTGATTGAAGAACTCTGTCAATGACACTATCATCAGGAAGATTAACTCCCAGCTGAGTCAAGTGGTTTTGGTACCCAGACATTCTGAGTATGTGTTCACTGACAGAACTATTCTCCTCCATTTTGCAGCTATAGAACTTGTTGGAGACTTCATATCTTTCAACTCGGGAATTTTCTTGAAATATTAACTTCAACTCTTGGAACATCTCATATGCTCCATGACATTCAAAACATCTTTGAAGTCCCGATTCTAAGCCATAAAGCATGGCACACTGAACTATCGAGTAGTCATCAACTTTGCTCTACCAGACGTTCATAACGTCCGCAGTTGCGTCTGCATTAGGCCTTGCACCTAGCAGTGCTTCCAGGACGTAATTATTTTGTGCAGCAATGAGGATAATCCTCAAGTTGCGGACCCAGTCTGTGCAATTGCTACCATCATCTTTCAACTTAGCTTTCTCTAGGAACGCATTAAAATTCAAAGGAACGGTAGCACGGGCCATTGATCTACAACAACATAGACATGCAAAAAAACTATCAGGACTAAGTTCAAGATAAATTAAAGTTCAATTAATCATATTACTAAAGAACTCCCACTTAGATAGACATCCCTCTAGTCATCTAAATGATCACGTGATCCAAATCAACTAAACCATGTTCGATCATCATGTGAGATGGAGTACTTTTCAACGGTGAAAATCACTATCACTACAGGAATCAGCTACTTTGCCATCTGCCACGCCAGACGACAAAGGCAAGGATGGCGGATGGAAAAGGCCTTTGCCGTCTGCCGCGGACGGCAAAAGGCTCCGGCAAAGATAGGATCGGCAAAGAGCTACGTTGTCGTCTGCTTCCTGAAGCGGACGACAAAGGTGTCTTTGCCATCAGCAGCTGACGGAAAAGAAAGCCGACGGCAATAAATATGTTGTTAGTCCGTTAGGTGGCTAACAGCAGCCTTTGTCGTCCGCTGCTAACGGCAAAAAGCATCTGGCCTTTGCCGCCTGCCAAATGATGTCAGCTGGACGTCACTGTCCATCAAGCCTTTGCCGTCTGCCGTTGTAGGCAAATGTGGTGACTCTTTGCCGTCTGCCACTATAGGCAAAGGCTTTGTCGTCCGTCGCTATAGGCAAACTGACCAAATGGGTCTACTCCCAGGGAGCACAGGTGGCTGCCGCGTGGCTTCTTTGCCGTCCGTGGCGGATGGAAAAGGTGTCTTTGCCATCAGCGGCTGATGGCAAAGATCCTACATTGCCTCATTTTTCTGGGTTTTTTAAATCCAACAATTTTCACAGCAAATATATATGACATATATATATATATTTCACAGGGCTATTTAACAGCAAACATATGACATATCCAACACATAAGTTTCATCGTACATACATATATAGTTCCATCCATTCGTACATAGCAAGTTGCACATACACATTGTTCCATCCATACATATTACAATGCAAAGTTTCATCAAGATAGCAAGTTCCATCATAGCAAGCTAGAAGAACACTAGAAGAGAATGAAAGAAAAAACAAGCACTCCATCATAGCAAGCTAGCTTCCGTGAAGTGAATGAAATCTGCAAAATGGCAAATGAGAAAGTTAGAAAAAGGTGACTAGAAGAAGAAGACTAGAAGAAGTATATGTCATTTATGAGCTAACTTAGGTGAAATGGACTTAGGTGAAATGGATCATTTATTAGCTAACTTAGTTGAAATGGATCGTTTATGAGCTAACTAAGGTGAAATGGATCATTTATGAGCTAACTTAGGTGAAATGGATCGTTTTTTAGCTAACTTAGGTGAAATGGATCGTTTATGAGCTAATTTAGGTGAAATGGATCGTTTTTTAGCTAACTTAGGTGAAATGGATCATTTATGAGCTAACCTAGGTGAAATGGACCGTTTATGAGCTAACTTAGGTATAATGCATCATTTTAGAGCTAAACTAGGTAAGATGGGTCATTTGGAGCTAACCTAGGTGAAATGGATTGTTTTTGAGCTAACTTAGGTGAACTGGATCATTTATGAGCTAACCTATGTGAAATGGATCGTTTATGAGTTAACTTAGGTATAATGCATCATTTTAGAGCTAACCTAGGTGTGATGGGTCATTTTGGAGCTAACCTAGGTAAAATGGATCGTTTGTGAGCTAACTTAGGTGAAATGGATCGTTTATGAGCTAACCTAGATGAAATGGGTCGTTTATGAGCTAACTTAGGTAAAATGCATCATTTTAGAGCTAACCTGGGTAAGATGGGTCATTTTGGAGCTAACCTAGGTAAAATGGGTCATTTTAGAGCTAACATAGGTAAAATGGATCATTTTGGAGCTAATCTAGGTAAAATGGGTCATTTTAGAGCTAACCTGGGTAAAATGGATCATTTATGAGCTAACTAAGGTAAAATGGGTCATTTTAGAGCTAACTTAGGTAAAATGAATCGTTTATGAGCTAACTAAGCTAAGTATGCCATTTTTGACATAAGTAAGCTAAGTACATGTCATTATTGAGCAAACCTAGTTAACTAAGCATATTAGAGCTAACTTAGGCCATTTTGGAGGAAACAAAGCTAAGTATAGATCGTTTTAGAGCTAACTTAGGTAAAATGGATGGTTTTGGAGGTCATTAAGCTTATTAAGTCATTTTGGAGGAAAAGAAGCTAACTCTAGGTCATTATGGTAAGCATATTGGAAGAAATAAAGCTAAGTCTAGGTCTTTATGCATTTGTTAAGCAAAACACTAGAGAAACTTACCATGATCATGGAGGTGTAGGAGCGGGCTGGCTCGTGCCGGTAGCTGGAGAAGGATCGTGCGATGCTTGTCTGGAGTTACGCTGCACCAAAGATCATTTCCAATGTCTTGTTAGCATGATGACACTCAAATGTTAAGACTGGCAAGTATTGTCCATTCAAATTATACTCACCGTGGTCCCAGGAGCAATCTCTGGCATCAGCGGAGCGGTCTGACCGGACTTCTCGCACACAGACTGCACATTTGGTTTTGATGACTTAGTCATACTAGTTAGTAATGAGACAAACACTACATGAATGTTTTGGCTAATCTATAGAAGAAACTTACCACAAGGAGCTCGTACATGGCGTGCCAGGGTCGGGGTGTTGTTTCGGGGTCGGGTTGTTGTTTCGGGGTCGGGGTGTCGGTGTCGGGGTCGGGGTGTGGTGTCAGGGTGTTGGGGGTCGGGGGTCGGGGTCGAGTGTCATGCCGGGGTGTTGGGGTGGCGTGTCGGGGTCGGAGTTTTAGGGTGTCGGGGTGTGGGTCGGGGTGTGGTGCCAGGGTGTCGGGGTCGGGGTCGGGTGTGGTGTCGGGTGTCGGGGTCGGGGTCGGGGTGGGGTGTCGGGCCGGGTGTCGGGGTGGCGTGTCGGGTCGGAGTGTCGGGTGTCGGGTCGGGGTCGGGGTTTGGGTCGGGGTGTCGGGGTGTCGGGGTCGGGGTCGGGGTCGGGGTTTGGGTCGGGGTGTCGGGGTGTCGGGGTCGGGGTCAGGGTGTGGTGTCAGGGTGTCGGGGGTCGAGGGTCAGGGTCGGGGTGTCGTGCCGAGGTGTCGGGGTGGCGTGTCGGGGTCGGAGTGTCAGGGTGTCGGGGTTGACATGTCGGGGTGTCAGCGCGTCTTTTTCTTCTTCTCCTCCTTTTTCCTCTTCTTCTTCTTCTCCTCTTCCTCCCTCCTCCTCCTCCTATTCCTCTTCTTTCTTCTTCTTCTTCTTCTTCTTCTTCTTCTTTCTTCTTTCTTCTTCTTTCTTCTTCTTCTTTTCTTTCTTGTTCTTCTTCTTCTTGTTCTTCTTTCTTCTTCTTCTTTTCTTTCTTCTTCTTCCTCCTCCTCTTCCTCCCTCCTCCTCCTCCTTCTACTCTTCTTCTTCTTCTAAACTAAAACTAAAACTAATCTAAAATAAACTAAACTAAAAATAAAACTAAAACTAAAATGAAACCAAAATTAAAGTAAAAATATAACTAAAACAGAAACTAAATTAACTAAAAAAATCTAAAATAAACTAAACTAAAAAAAGGGGGAAAGATTACTCACTGGTGGGTCGGGGTGGTCGGTGGAGGGGGAGGCGGCGACCCGGTGGAGGGGGTGAAGGAAATATGCCCTAGAGGCAATAGTAAAGTTATTATTTATTTCCTTATTTCATGATAAATGTTTATCATTCATGCTAGAATTGTATTAACCGGAAACATGATACATGTGTGAATGAATAAACAAACAACATATCACTAGTATGCCTCTGCTAGACTAGCTTGTTAATCAAAGATGGTTATGTTTCCTAACCATGAACAAAGAGTTGTTATTTGATTAACAAGGTCACATCATTAGTAGAATGATCTGATTGACATGACCCATTCCATTAGCTTAGCACACGATCGTTTAGTATGGTGCTACTGCTTTTATCCATGACTTATACATGTTCCTGTAACTATGAGATTATGCAACTCCCGTTTGCCGGAGGAACACTTTGGGTGCTACCAAACGTCACAACGTAACTGGGTGATTATAAAGGAGTACTACAGGTGTCTCCAAAGGCAAATGTTGGGTTGGCGTATTTGAGATTAGGTTTTGTCACTCCGATTGTCGGAGAGGTATCTCTGGCCCTCTCGGTAATGCACATCATCAAGCCTTGCAAGCATTACAACTAATGAGTTAGCTGTGAGATGATGTATTACGGAACGAGTAAAGAGACTTGCGTAACGAGATTGAACTAGGTATTGGATACCGACAATCGAATCTCGGGCAAGTAACATACCGATGACAAAGGAACAACGTATGTTGTTATGCGGTCGACCGATAAAGATCTTCGTAGAATATGTAGGAACCAATATGGGCATCCAGGTCCCGCTATTGGTTATTGACCATGAATAGTTCTAGGTCATGTCTACATTGTTCTCGAACCGTAGGGTCCGCACGCTTAAGGTTTCGATGGCGGTTATTATGAGTTTATGTATTTTGATGTACCGAAGAAGTTCGAGTCCCGGATGTGATCACGGACATGACGAGAGTCTCGAAATGGTCGAGACATAAAGATTCATATATTGGACGGCTATATTCGGACACGGAAAGGTTCCGGAAGTTTCGGAGAAAACGGAGTGCCGGGGTTACGGAACCCCGGGAAGTTATGGGCCTTAGTGGGCCAAAGGGAGAGAGAGGGCCGCACCGGAGGTGGCGCCCCCCAGTCCGAATAGGACAAGGAGGCGCGGCCCCCTTTCCTCTCCCTCTCCCCTCTTTCCTTCCCCTTCTCCTTCCTAGTTGGACTAGGAGGGAGTCCTACTCAACTAGGAGGAGGACTCCCCCTCCTGGCGCACCACTAGGGCCGGCCGGCCTCCCCTCCCTCCTTTATATACAGGCGGGGGGCACCCTAGGACACACAAGTATTGATCTACGGATCGTTCCTTAGCCGTGTCGGTGCCCCCTCCACCATATTCCACCTCGGTCATACCGTCGTCAAGCTTAAGCGAAGCCTGCGCGATGAAACATCAAGATCGTCCTGCGCCGTCGTCTTGTGGAACTCTCCTCGACACTTGGCTGGATCGAGTACGAGGGCGTCATCGAGCTGTCGTGTGTCAAGAACTCGGGGCGCCGGAGTAACGGCTTCAGATCGGTCGGATCGCGAGGAGAACGTCGACTACTTCCTCTACGTTGTGATCGCTTCGCTTCGGGTCTCACGAGGCGTACGACAACACTCTCCCTCTCGTTGCTATGCATCACCATGATCTTGCGTGTGCGTGGGAAAATTTTGAAATTACTCGTTCCCCAACAGTGGCATCCGAGCCTAGGTTTTATGGTTTGATGTTTTGCACGAGTAGAACACAAGTGAGTTGTGGGCGATACAAGTCATACTACCTACCAGCATGTCATACTTTGGTTCAGCGGTATTGTGAGATGAAGCGGCCTGGACCGACATTACGCGTGACGCTTCTGCGAGACTGGTTTCACCGCTCACGAGCACTCGTTGCTTAAAGGTGACTGGTGGGTGCTGTCTCTCTCACTTTAGTTGAACCGAGTGTGGCTCGCCCGGTCCTTGAGAAGGTTAAACGAGTCTATTTGACGAAATATCGTTGTGGTTTTGATGCGTGGGTGAGACTGGTTCTTGCTTAAGCCCGTAGCAGCCACGTAAAATTTGCAACAACAAAGTAGAGGATGTCTAACTTGTTTTTGCAGGGCATGTTGTGATGTGATATGGTCAAGACGTGATGCTATATTTTATTGTATGAGATGATCATGTTTTGTAACCGGTTATCGGCAATGGCAGGAGCCATATGGTTGTCGCTTTATTGTATGCAATGCAATCGCTACTGTAATGCTTTACTTTATCACTAAGCGGTAGCGATAGTCGTAGAAGCATAAGATTGGCGAGGCGACAACGATGCTACGATGGAGATCAAGGTGTCGCGCCGGTGGCGATGGTGATCATGGTGGTGCTGCAAGATGGAGATCATGAAGCACAAGATGATGATGACCATATCATATCACTTATATTGATTTGCATGTGATGTTTATCCTTTTATGCATCTTATCTTGCTTTGATTGACGGTAGCATTATAAGATGATCTCTCACTAAATTATCAAGAAGTGTTCTCCCGGTATGCACCGTTGCCAAAGTTAAATCGTGCCCGGACACCACGTGATGATCGGGTGTGATAAGCTCTCGTCCATCTACAACGGGTGCAAGCCAGTTTTGCACACGCAGAATACTCGGGTTATACTTGACGAGCCTAGCATATGCAGATATGGCCTCGGAACACGGAGACCGAAAGGTCGGCGTGAATCATATAGTAGATATGATCAACATAAGATGTTCACCATTGAAAACTACTCCATTTCACGTGATGATCGGTTATGGTTTAGTTGATTTGGATCACGTGATCACTTAGATGACTAGAGGATGTTTTTCTAAGTGGGAGTTCTTAAGTAATATGATTAATTGAACTTAAATTTATCATGAACTTAGTTCTGATAGTATCTTGCTTGTTTATGTTTGATTGTAGATAGATGGCTCGTCTTTGTTGTTCCGTTGAATTTTAATGCGTTCCTTGAGAAAGCAAAGTTGAAAGATGATGGTAGCAATTACACGGATCGGGTCCGTAACTCGAGGATTATCCTCATTGCTGCACGAAGAGTTACGTCTGGATGCACCGCTAGGTGCCAGAACTCTTCTGATGCAACCGGCGACGTTAAGAACGTCTGGCGAGCAAAGCTGATGACTACTCTATAGTTCGAGTGTGCCATGCTTTACGGCTTAGAACCGGGACTTCAACGACGTTTTGAGCGTCATGGAGCATATGAGATGTTCCAGAGTTGAAGTTAATATTCCAACAGAATGCCCGGATTGAGAGATATGAAGTCTCCAATAAGTTCTATAGCTGCAAGATGGAGGAGAATAGTTACATTAGTGAGCACATACTCGTAATGTCCGGGTACTACAATCACTTGACACAATTGGGAGTTAATCTTCCGGATGATTGTGTCATTGATGAATTCTTCAATCACTTGCCACCAAGCTACAAAGGCTTCGTGATGAACTATAATATGCAAGGGTTAGTAAAGACTATACCGAGCTCTTCGCAATGCTAAAGGCTGCGGAGGTAGAAATCAAGAAGGAGCATCAAGTGTTGATGGTCAATAAGACCACTAGTTTCAAGAAGAAAGGCAAAGGGAAGAAGAAGGGAACTTTAAGAAGAACAACAAGCAAGTTGCTGCTCGGAGAGAAGAAACCCAAGTCTGGACCTAAACCTGAAACTGAGTGCTTCTCTTGCAAGCGATCGTCCTTTGAAGCGGAACTGCCCCAAGTATTTGGCGGATAAGAAGGATGGCAAGGTGAACAAAGGTATATGTGATATACATGTTATTGATGTATACGTTACTAGAGCTCGCAGAGCACTGGGTATTTGATCTTGGTTACATTGCTAATATTTGCAACTCGAAACAGGGACTACGGATTGCGAACAACGGCAAAAGGGCGAGGTGACGATGCGCGTGGGAAATGGTTCCAAAGTCGATGTGATCGCGGTCGACACGCTACCTCTACATCTACCTTCGGGATTAGTTTTAGACCTAAATAATTGTTATTTGGTGCTGCGTTGAGCATGAACATTATATCTGGATCTTGTTTGATGCGAGACGGTTATTCATTTAAATCGAGAGAATAATGGTTGTTCTATTTATATGAGTAATATCTTTTATGGTCATGCACCCTTGAGGAGTGGTCTATTTTGATGAATCTCGATAGTAGTGATACACATATTCATAATGTTGAAACCAAAAGATGCAGAGTTGATAATGATAGTGCAACTTATTTGTGGCACTTGCCATTTAGGTCATATCGATGTAAAGCGCATGAAGAAACTCCATCTTGATGGACTTTTGGAGTCACTTGATTATGAATCACTTGGCACTTACGAACCGTGCCTTATGGGCAAGATGACCGAACCCGTTCTCGGTACTATGGAGAGAGCAACAGATTTGTTGGAAATCATACATACTGAGATGTATGTGGTCCGATGAATGTTGAGGCTCGTGGCGGATATCGTTATTTTCTCACCTTCACAGATGACTTAAGCGAGATATGGGTATATCTACTTAATGAAACATAAGTCTGAAACATTTGAAAAGTTCAAAGAATTTGAGTGAAGTTGAAAATCATCGTAATAAGAAAATTAAATTTCTACGATCGATCGTGGAGGTGAATATTTGAGTTACGAGTTTGGTCTACATTTGAAACAATGCGGAATAGTTTCACAACTCACGCCACCCGAACACCACAACGTAATGGTGTGTCCGAGCGTCGAATCGCACTTTACTAGATATGGTGCGATCTATGATGTCTCTTCAGATTTACCACTATCGTTTTGGGGTTATGCTTTAGAGGCGGCCGCATTCACACTGAATAGAACACCGTCGAAATCCGTTGAGGCGACACCTTATGAACTATGGTTTGGCAAGAAACCAAAGTTGTCGTTTCTTAAAGTTTGGGGATGCGATGCTTATGTGAAAAAGCTTCAACCCGATAAGCTCGAACCCAAATCGAGAAATGTGTCTTCATAGGATACCCAAAAGAGACAGTTGGGTACACCTTCTATCACAGATCCGAAGGCAAGACATTCGTTGCTAAGAATGGATCCTTTCTAGAGAAGGAGTTTCTCTCGAAAGAAGTGAGTGGGAGGAAAGTAGAACTTGATGAGGTAATAGTACCTTCTCCCTTACTTAAAAGTAGTTAAATCGCGAAACCGGTTTACGAGACATCTACACCAAGTAGTGAGGAAGTTGATGATGTTGATCATGAAACTTGAGATCAAGTTACTTCAGAACCTCATAGATCAAGCGAGTAAGATCCGCACTGAGTGGTACGGTAATCCTGTTCGGAAATCATGCTACTAGATCATGATGAACCTCGAACTATGAAGAAGCGATGGTGAGCCCAGATTCATAAAATGGCTTGAGGCCATGAAATCGAGATGGGATCCATGTATGAAAACAAAGTATGGACTTTGGTTGACTTGCCCGAGGTAGGCAAGCAATAGAAAACAAGTGGATCTTCAAGAAGAAGACCGCGATGGCGGTAATATTATCGTCTACAAAGCTTGACTTGTCGCAAAGGGTTTTCGACAAGTTCAAGGGATTGACTACGATGAGACCTTCTCACCCGTAGCGATGCTTAAGTCTGTCCGAATCATGTTAGCAATTGCGCATTTTATGATTATGAAATTTGGCAAATGGATGTAAAGACTGCATTCTGAATGGATTTACGGAAGAAGAGTTGTATATGATGCAACGAGAAGGTTTTGTCGATCCAAAGGAGCTAACAAAGTATGCAAGCTCCAATGATCCATCTATGGACTGGTGCAAGCATCTCGAGTTGGAATAAGCGCTTTGATAGTGTGATCAAAGCACTTGGGTTTGTCTGCACTTTTGGAGAAGCTTGTATTTACAAGAAAGTGAGTGGGAGCTCAGTAGCATTTCGATATTATATGTAGATGACATATTGCTAATCGGAAATGATATAGAATTCTGGATAGCATAAAGGGATACTTGAATAAGAGTTTTTCAATGAAAGACCTCGGTGAAGCTGCTTACATATTGGGCATTAAGATCTATAGAGATAGATCAAGGCGCTTAATTGGACTTTCACAAAGCACATACCTTGACAAAATTTTGAAGAAGTTCAAAATGGATCAAGCAAAGAAAGGGTTCTTGCACGTGTTACAAGGTGTGAAGTTGAGTAAGACTCAATGCCCAACCACTGCAGAAGATAGAGAGAAAATGAAAGATGTTCCTATGCTTCAGCCATAGGCTCTATCATGTATGCAATCTGTGTACCGGACTGATGTGTGCCTTGCTATAAGCCTAGCAGGAGGTACCAAAGTAATCGAGAGTGGATCATTTGGACAGCGGTCAAGAACATCTGAAATACGAAAAGGACTAAGGATATGTTTTTCGTATATGGAGGTGACAAAGAGCTCATCGTAAATGGTTACGTTGATGCAAGCTTTGACACTGATCCGGACGATTCTAAATCGCAGACCGGATACGTATTTACACTAAACGGAGGAGCTGTCGGTTGGTGCAGTTCTAAACAAAGCGTCGTGGCGGGATCTACATGTGAAGCGGAGTACATAGCAACCGGAAGCAGCTAATGAAGGAGTCTGGATGAAGGAGTTCATATCCGATCTAGGTGTCATACCTAGTGCATCGGGTCCAATGAAAATCTTCTGTGACAATACTGGAGCAATTGCTTTAGCAAAGGAATCCAGATTTCACAAGAGGACCAAGCACATCAAGAGACGCTTCAATTCCATCCGGGACTTAGTCCGTGGGAGACATAGAGATTTGCAAGATACATACGGATCTGAATGTAGCGAACCCGTTGACTAAGCCTCTTCCACGAGCAAAACATGATCAGCACCAAGACTCCATGGGTGTTAGAATCATTACTATGTAATCTAGATTATTGACTCTAGTGCAAGTGGGAGATCAAGGAAATATGCCCTAGAGGCAATAGTAAAGTTATTATTTATTTCCTTATTTCATGATAAATGTTTATCATTCATGCTAGAATTGTATTAACCGGAAACATGATACATGTGTGAATGAATAAACAAACAACATGTCACTAGTATGCCTCTGCTAGACTAGCTTGTTAATCAAAGATGGTTATGTTTCCTAACCATGAACAAAGAGTTGTTATTTGATTAACAAGGTCACATCATTAGTAGAATGATCTGATTGACATGACCCATTCCATTAGCTTAGCACACGATCGTTTAGTATGTTGCTACTGCTTTTATCCATGACTTATACATGTTCCTGTAACTATGAGATTATGCAACTCCCGTTTGCCGGAGGAACACTTTGGGTTCTACCAAGCGTCACAACGTAATCGGGTGATTATAAAGGAGTACTACAGTGTCTCCAAAGGCAGATGTTGGGTTGGCGTATTTGAGATTAGGTTTTGTCACTCCGATTGTCGGAGAGGTATCTCTGGGCCCTCTCGGTAATGCACATCACTGAAGCCTTGCAAGCACTACAACTAATGAGTTAGCTGTGAGATGATGTATTACGGAACGAGTAAAGAGACTTGCCGGTAACGAGATTGAACTAGGTATTGGATACCGACGATCGAATCTCGGGCAAGTAACATACCGATGACAAAGGGAACAACGTATGTTGTTATGCGGTCTGACCGATAAAGATCTTCGTAGAATATGTAGGAACCAATATGGGCATCCAGGTCCCGCTATTGGTTATTGACCATGAATAGTTCTAGGTCATGTCTACATTGTTCTCGAACCGTAGGGTCCGCACGCTTAAGGTTTCGATGACAGTTATTATGAGTTTATGTATTTTGATGTACCGAAGAAGTTCGGAGTCCTGGATGTGATCACGGACATGACGAGAAGTCTCGAAATGGTCGAGACATAAAGATTCATATATTGGACGGCTATATTCGGACACCGGAAAGGTTCGGAAGTTTCGGAGAAAACTGGAGTGCCGGGGTTACGGAACCCCGAGGGAATTTATGGGCCTTAGTGGGCCAAAGGGGAGAGAGGGGCCGCACCAGAGGTGGCGCCCCCAGTCCGAATAGGACAAGGAGGCGGCCCCCTTTCCTCTTCCTCTCCCCTCTTTCCTTCCCCTTCTCCTTCCTAGTTGGACTAGGAGAGGAGTCCTACTCAACTAGGAGGAGGACTCCCCCCCTGGCGCACCACTAGGGCGGGCCTCCTCCCTCCCTCCTTTATATCACGGGGCGGGGGGCACCCTAGGACACACAAGTATTGATCTACGGATCGTTCCTTAGCCGTGTCAGGTGCCCCCTCCACCATATTCCACCTCGGTCATACCGTCATGAAGCTTAGGCGAAGCCCTGCGCCGGTGAAACATCAAGATCGTCACCACGCCGTCGTCTTGTGGAACTCTCCCTCGACACTCGGCTGGATCGAGTCGAGGGCGTCATCGAGCTGTCGTGTGTCAAGAACTCGGGCGCCGGAGTAACGGCCGAGGATCGGTCGGATCGCGAGGAGAACGTCGACTACTTCCTCTACGTTGTGATCGCTTCGCTTGGGTCTCGAGGGTGCGTGACAACACTCTCCCCTCTCGTTGCTATGCATCACCATGATCTTGCGTGTGCGTGGGAAAATTTTGAAATTACTCGTTCCCCAACAGGGGAGGCCGTGGCGGGGGGGGCGGCGGCGGCCGGTGGAGGGGGTCGGTGGCGGGTGGGGCGGCGGCCCGGTGGAGGGGGGCGGCCGGTGGAGGGACGGCCGTGGCGGGCGACGGGCGAGGGGCGAGGGCGAGAGGGCGGGGCGGCGGCAGGGGCGAGGGCCAGGCGGGGGTGGTGGGCAACGGGCGAGGGGGGGCGGGGGGTGGGGCGAGGGGGCGAGGGCGAGGCGGCGGGTGGGGCGATGGGGCAAGGGGCGGGCTGGTCGGGCGGCGTTTAGTCGGGCGACGGGCGAGGGGCGGTGGGGGTGGGGCGGTGGTCTCGTCGGGGAGAGGCGCGCAGACAGAAAGGGAGAGAGAGGGAGGGACGGGGTGGGGGCAGCCGTTAGTTAGGTTAATCCCTTTGCTGTCCGCTTTTTTTGCTCTTTGTCGTCCGCTAGCGGACGGCAAAGAGCTGGTCGTTAGTTTTTTTAGCTGCTCGTTAGTGGGGCCCGCCTCCCTCTTTGCTGTCCGCCAGCTGACGGCAAAGAACTGGCTGATGGCAAAGACCTTCTTTGCCATCAGCCAGTTCTTTGTCGTCCGTTTTATGTAAGCGGACGGCAAAGAATTGGTAGACGGCAAATAACTGGATTCCAGCAGTGTATGTTGATCATATCTACTATATGATTCACGTTCGACCTTTCGGTCTTAGTGTTCCGAGGCCATATCTGCATATGCTAGGCTCGTCAAGTTTAACCCGAGTATTCTGCATGTGCAAAACTGGCTTGCACCCGTTGTATGTGAACGTAGAGCTTATCACACCCGATCATCACGTGGTGTCTCGGCATGACGAACTGTAGCAACAGTGCATACTCAGGGAGAACACTTATACCTTGAAACTTAGTAAGGGTCATCTTATAATGTTATCGCTGTACTAAGCAAAATAAGATGCATAAAAGATAAACATCACATGCAATCAAAATATGTGACATGATATGGCCATCATCATCTTGTGCTCATGATCTCCATCACCGAAGCATCGTCACGATCTCCATCGCCACCGGCTTGACACCTTGATCTCCATTGTAGCATCGTTGTCGTCTCGCCAACTATTGCTACTACGACCATCGCTACTGCTTAGTGATAAAGTAAAGCAATTACATGGTGATTGCATTTCATACAATAAAGCGACAACCATATGGCTCCTGCCAGTTGCCGGTAACTCTGTTACAAAACATGATCATCTCATACTGCAATTTATATCACACCTGCAAAAACAAGTTAGACGTCCTCTACTTTGTTGTTGCAAGTTTTACATGGCTACTACGGGCTTCTAGCAAGAACTATTCTTACCTACGCATCAAAACCACAACTATTCGTCAAGTGTGTTGTTTTAACCTTCAACAAGGACCGGCCATAGTCAAACCCGATTCAACTAAAGTTGGAGAAATAGACACCCGCCAGCCACCTATGTGCAAAGCACGTCGGTAGAATCAGTCTCATGAACGTGGTCATGTAATGTCGGTCCGGGCCGCTTCATCCAACAATACCGCCGAATCAAAGTAAGACGTTGGTGGTAAGCAGTATGACTATTATCGCCCACAACTCTTTGTGTTCTACTCATGCATAAAACATCTATGCATAGACCTGGCTCTGATACCACTGTTGGGAAACATAGTAATTCAAAATAATTGCTACGATCATGCAAGATCTATCTAGGAGACGTAGAGCAACGAGACAGGAGAGTGTGTCCACGTACCTTCATAGACCGAAAGCGGAAGCGTTTAATAACGCGGTTGATGTAGTCGAACGTCTTCACGATCCAACCGATCCAAGTACTGAATGTACGACACCTCCGTGTTCAGCACACGTTCAACACGATGACGTCCCTCGAGCTCTTGATCCAGTTGAGGATGAGGGAGAGTTCCGCTAGCACGATGGCGTGGCGACGGTGATGATGATGCCACCGGCGTAGGGCTTCGCCTAAGCACTAAGACGATATGACCGAGGTGTTAAACTGTGGAGGGGGGCACCGCACACAGCTAAGAGAATAAATGTTATGCTTTGGGGTGTCCCCCTGCCCCCGTATATAAAGAAGGAGAAGGGGAGGCTGGCCGGCCCTGTAGGGCGCGCCAAGAGGAGGGAGTCCTACTAGTAGGACTCCAAGTCCTAGTAGGGTTCCACTTGCTGGAAGGGGGAAAAAGGAAGGGAGAGGGAGAGGGAGAGGGAAAGGGAAAGGAGGGTCGCGCCCCCTCCCCTAGTCCTATTCGGACTCTCCATGGGGGGAGCCTCCCCTATGTGGGCTGTCCTCTCTCTCCCCTATGGCCCATGATGGCCCATTGCTTCCCCGGGGGGGTTCGGTAACCCCTCTGGCACTCCGTTTTTACCCGATACCATTCGGAACTCTTTTGTGTCTGGATAACATGGTCCAATATATCAATCTTTATGTCTCAACCATTTCGAGACTCCTCGTCATGTCCGTGATCTCATCCGGGACTCCGAACAAACTTCGGTCATCAAATCACATAACTCATAATACAAATCGTCATCAAACGTTAAGCGTGCGGACCCTACGAATTCGAGAACTATGTAGACATGATCGAGACACATCTCCGATCAATAACTAATAGCGGAACCTGGATGCTCATATTGGATCCTACATATTCTACGAAGATCTTTATCGGTCAAACCGCACAACAACATACGTTTTTCCCTTTGTCATTGGTATGTTACTTGCCCGAGATTCGATCGTCGGCATCATCATACGTAGTTCAATCTCGTTACCGTAATGCTTCATCTTGTAACTAACTCATTAGTCACATTGCTTGCAAGGCTTATAGTGATGAGTATTACCGAGAGGGACCAGAGATACCTCTCCAAAACACGGAGTGACAAATCCTAATCTTGATCTATGCCAACCAAAAAAACACCTTGGGAGACAACTGTAGATCATATTTATAATCAACCAGTTGTGTTGTGACATTTGATAGCACACAAGGTGTCCCTCCGGTATTCGGGAGTTGCATAATCTCATAGTCCGAGGAACATGTATAAGTCATGAAGAAAGCAGTAGCAATGAAACTGTAACGATCATAATGCTAAGCTAACGGATGGGTCTTATCCATCACATCATCCTCCTAATGATGTGATCCCATTCATCATATGGAAACATATGTCTATGGTTAGGAAACATAACCATCTTTGATTAACGAGCTAGTCTAGTAGAGGCATACTAGGGACACTATGTATTGTATATGTATTCACACATGTACTAAGTTTCCGGATAATAAAATTCTAAAATGAATAATAAACATTTATCATGATATAAAGAAATATAAATAACAACTTTATTATTGCCTCTATGGCATATTTCCTTCAATAGTTTCATCAAAACTAGCAAAACAATGCATCAAAAACATAATCTGTCTTAAACAGGACAGTTTGTAGTAATCCGAACATCTACCATACTTATGTAACTCCAAAAATTCTGAAAAGTTAGGAAAAATAAACAATTTGTATAGAAGTACTATGCAAGAAGTTTCAGAAGCATTTGACATTCTAGTGAAAAATGTAAAATTACGCGCTATAGCCAAAGTTTCTGTTTTTGCACCGCACAAACCAAACAAGCAATCTAATCATCCTAAAGGCAAATCTTGGCACATTATTTTATAATAAAATGGATTTATACAAGAGGGTAGTTATTTTTTTGAAAAGTTTCTGTAATTAAGATTCACAAAGTTTCCATGGGCATGAACAAAGTTGAAGGCATGCTCCCACTTTAACAATGCTCGTCTCTCTCACTTTCGCTTTTCTTTTTGAAAAAGTTTTTAGGTTTCCCTCTTTTTTTTGTTTTTAAACTTTATAAAAGCACTCAATAGAATTAAATGACTCACTAAAACTTTTGGGCTATCTCTTTGGCAACGCTTTCTTTAAAGCCATTAAGCTAGGCATATAGTGCTCAAGTAATGAATTCACCCGGATCCCAAGGTATACCAAAGCCAATTTTAATTAACAGTGATTTGTAATTTAGTAGTGAGCACAAAGTAACATATATCATGTAATGACGAAGTCTAACTCTCCTCCTATGCATCGGCATGTCATAAAAGAACAATTCATGCACACAAAGTAAAGGCCAATGCATAGTATAAATAATTTGTTGCAATTTTATCGTATTGGAAACATAGAGAGGCGGAGATGTAGTTCCTCTCTCATAATAATTGCAAGTAGGAGCAGCAAGCACGTGCATATTATATTTATCAAAATCATTATGTGCAATAGTAGAACGCAACCCATCAATATAGGCCTTAATAAGCACAAACTTCTCCGATATAGTGTAGTTGGGAGAATTCAAAAAGATAATAGGACTATCATGCATGGGTGAAATGGAAACAATTTCATTCTTAACATAAGGAACTATTGCAAGTTCATCTCCATAAGCATAATTCATATTGGCATCATGGCCATAAGCATAGCAAACATTAAGTTCATCAAAAACGGATATTTCAAACGAATCAAAAGGATCATAGCAATCATCATAGCATTCATCCTTTGGTAAGCACGAAGAAAAATTAAACAATGTATGGGATAAAGAGTTACTCTCATTGGAAGGTGGGCACAGGTGATCAATCCGCTCTTCCTACTTTTGTTCTTCGCTCTCCTCCTCGTCTTTTTCATCTAATGAGCTCATAGTGTCATCAATTTCTTCTTCCATAGATTCCTGCAAAATATTATTCTCTTCTTGTACAGCAGAGACTTTCTCAATAAACGCATCAATATCGAAATTATATTCATAATTCTAATAGCAATATTTAAGTATAGCATAATTTTCAGGTCTATAAACAGCATCATCAAAAGCTTCATACTTTTCAAACAAAGATTCAATTTCATAAACACCCTTAAAAGCAACAATTCTTCTATTTGTTCCACATCATAGTAATCATAAATACCATTAGCATAAGAAGTCAAGGTTTGATTATCATTAAATTTACATGAAAAGGGAAGGTGTGGAGCCTTCATCCTAGAGCAACAAGTATAATCATATCTCAAGTGTAGTTCCCGAGCATACCAATGCAACATGTGAATTTGATCCCATAATAATTTCCCTTTTTGAGTCAAGCGATAATCCCTAAAGTATTCACGTTGATCCAACGTGTCTCCCATTATATAGTTGAATGGGGTTTTCTCAGGATTATTAAAGTAGTGCATAATATCTTTCACATAATGAGCATCAAGGGTTTTAGGAGGTTCCCCATCTCCATGAGTAGCAAGTACACCTAATTTTTTTGGTATTTCGTGTTCCATATTCATAACTAAAGATAGGGAACAACTTAGAACAACAAATAAAATCTACTTAGCGATAAAGCAAACAAGCACACACACGAGAATATTCACCCCATGCTATTGCTCCCTGGCAACGGTGTCAGAAAAAGGTCTTGATAACCCACAAGTATAGGGGATCAGTTGTAGCCTTTCTCGATAAATAAGAGTGTTCAAACCAATGAGGAGCTAAATGTAGAATAAATATTCCCTCAAGTTCTATCGACCACAGATACAACTCTACGCACGCTTCACATTCGCTTTACCTAGAACAAGTATGAAACTTGAAGTACTTTGTAGCTGTGATAGGTTAGGTTTGCAAGATAATAAAGAGCACGTAAATAAAAACTAGGGTCTATTAGGTAAAGAAATAACTAAGTTAGTTTTAGTAGAGAGCTTTTTGTCACAAGAAAGTTATTTGTCCCTAGGCAAACGATAACTAGACCGGTAATCATTATTGCAATTTTATATGAGGGAGAGGCATACGCTAACATACTTTATCTTCTTCGATCATATGAACTTATGATTGGAACTCTAGCAAACATCTTGAACTACTAAATATCATTAAGGTAAAACCCAACCATAGCATTAAAGTATCAAGTCCTCTTTATTCCCATACGCCATAACCCACTTATCCGTGTTTGTGTTTCTATCACTCACGCAACGCAGACAATAAGCAAACCATGAACATATTGCAAACCCTACAGTGGGGATCCCTCACGCTTGCGCGACATGGAGAGCACCATAGGACAGTACCAATAATAAAACATGCAACTCAAACCAATCATGATCATCAATCAACCCATATGACAAAACAAATCTACTCAAACATCATAGGATAGCCATACATCATTAGGAAATAATATATAGCATTGAGCACCGTGTTTAAGTAGAGATTATAGCCGGGAGAAGGGGGAGAGGGGGGGAGAGAGTTGGTGATGACGGCAGCAAAATTGTTGGTGTAGATCGTCGTCACGATGATGCCCCCGGCGGCATTCCGGCGCCACCGGGAGAGAGGGGGAGAGAGCCCCCTCCTTCTTCTTCTTCCTTGATCTTCCCCCTAGATGGGAGAAGGGTTTCCCCTCTGGTCCATGGCCTCCATGGCGGCGGATCTCTCTCTCTCTCTCTCTCTCTCTCTCTCTCTCTCTCTCTCTCTCTCTCTCTCTCTCTCTCTCTCTCTCTCTCTCTCTCTCTCTCTCTCTCTCTCTCTCTGGTCCATGGCCTCCATGGCGGCGGATCTCTCTCTCTCTCTCTCTCTCTCTCTCTCTCTCTCTCTCTCTCTCTCTCTCTCTCTCTCTCTCTCTCTCTCTCTCTCTCTCTCTCTCTCTCTCTCTCTCTCTCTCTCTCTCTCTCTCTCTCTCTCTCTCTCTCTCTCTCTCTCTCTCTCTCTCTCTCTCTCTCTCTGCGCTCCCAGATTTTGGCCTTTCACCGTTTCTTAAATTCCCGGAGATCCATAACTCCGATTGGGCTGAAATTTTAACACAATTTTTGTCCGGATATTAGCTTTCTTGCGATGAAAGAAGGGCACCAACCGCCTTACGGGGTGACCACAAGGGCCCAAGGCGCGCCCCCTGCCTTGTGGCCCCCTCGGGCATCGTCTCGCGTTGATTCATTTTCCCCAAAATCACATATATTCCAGAAAAAATCTCCCTAAGTTTTTATCGCGTTTGGACTCCGATTGATATGGATTTTCTGCGAAACAAAAAACATGCAACAAACAGGAACTGACACTGGGCACTGGATCAATATGTTAGTCCCAAAAATAGTATAAAAAGTTGTCAAAAGTATATGAAAGTTGTAGAATATTGGCATGAAACAATCAAAAATTATAGATACGACGGAGACGTATCATATGCGTGTGTGGTCTGCATGCTTGTAACTACACTTCAATAAATCAATATTGAAGGTTTATAAGTGATCTCATAGTTAATTCTCAAATTGCCTCAACTTACAATCCTACATGAAAGTCCTGATCAAACTTGGCCTAAAGGAAACAAGGCTAGAGTCAATCTTTCATGTCTCAAAAGTCGGCACTTGAGTAGAAGGACCCTGAGTTGCCCGGTACAACGCACGTCGTGTAATACTACGATAAGGATCTTCGTTTCTCTTCCTCTTGAGGTAAGACACTACATTCTCCACTTCCGATTCGATTTGCAAATATACTTGGTTTGCCTTCTTCCTATCCGTCAGCACATTGTCCATTCCTTTCATCTCAATTGGCTTGCCGAATAGGAAGTATAGCCGACCTGGTACCTTTGGGAGAACAGCGGGTAGATGCAAGACTTGATTCCCATCATCTCCTTTCACCGTGTCCCTGCAACCAAGCACACAAACAGTAGGTGACCAAGGTTTTTTTTCCTTGGATAACGTAGGTGATACTGAGTGTTTTGGATGCTTCTTTATTGAAGGAAAACTGACAAGGATAATAAAAAATCCGACCTTATTAGTCCTTTAAAATCTTCATTGAATGATTTTATCGCGTCTTTGAGATAGGGTATGTTCTTTTGATCATTGTAGTCCAGAACTATCTGCAGAAGGTACAAAAAAATGCATAAGTTTTTCTAGCGTTTTATAAAAATGAACAATAGAATGCATAAGTAGGCTATGTGAATAGGAAGGTACACAACATAACCACTTCTGCTGCCTTAAAAATATAGAATGTACTCTCTCCATCCCAAAATAAGTGACTCAACTTTATACTAACTTTAGTGTGACTCAACTTTATACTAACTTTGTAAGTTGAGTCACTTATTTTGGAACAGAGGGAGTAACTTTTTACTATATAATATGTAGATCATGTTGCTTCAGATGACTCAGTGTACAGAGGCACATAAAGCTAACCTCCACAAAGTCATCTTCTCCCACACAACCAAATGGTACGACGGTAACTCCAAACCGTGCTGCCATTCTTACAAATTCTGGTTGATCTGGCCAAAACAATTTGTATGCCTCACCCTGCCAGGTACAACAAAATAAGCATAGCAGACTATAGAGAACGCAATTTTTCATACAACAAAATTTAAATTGCAAGCACACCTTCCTATGTAGAGCTTCCCGCACACCGCCTGGATAGAGAAGAACAAATTCATTTCTCTCAAACATCTTGTATGTATTGATCGGACTGACTGGAACTGCGCCGAACGCAGAGAACCAATCAAACAGAGACAACTCCTGACGCAGTATCTCATAATTTCCGACAAAAAATACTTGATGGGCTGCTGCTCTGAGAATTGTTTTTTTCTCTCTTAGGAACCCTTCAACTAGTGCAGGCACCTCCATGGCTAAGAGTTGGTGATAGCCCACAAACAAGACAGGACCTTTGTCAGGAACACCGGCAAGGCCACGAACAATATTTCCATTTTTCAATGTAGAGAGCATAACTGGGCTCAATACCTGATTAAACAGTCTGCAAAATTTTGAGCTTCCAACTTATGACTCCAATCATCCTTACATAATAGTATGTGAAAGTTGAATTGGTGTTAGATAGTCAATACATACTTGAAATCTTCACCAAATGTTTTCTTGAATTCACTTAATGTAGGTGGGAGGAAATCGTTCACGAAGTCCCGTTGTCTACCACGACGGTACATGTTTACTCCTTTAATGATAGTTAGCAAATTGAAGCCATCCTCCTGTCGAAGTGCCACAAAAATTTCAGAATTCTTCTATGACACACCCCACAGATTAAATAAGTGTACACTGCTCAATCGAGTAAGTCAAAACATGGAAATGATCGTAAATAATGTACGAGAAGAATGGTGATCATGACAGTCTGTACCATGAGTAGTCTATCACCCCGGTTCCTAAAGTATCGAAGTTTAGAATTTTTCAGTGTCTTAAACAGTCGGTCTGCTTCTCCACTTGGCGGCAGATTCACAATGCCACTAAATCCAAATATATTTATAGTGGGAGATCAAATTTGTAAGATTATACCTCATCTGAGCTACCAAATGTGTGAAACTGTTAAATAGAGATACCTTGCAAGAAGTAGTACTTCTGCTTGTACCGCATGAAGTTGAGAGTTGGCATAGTTTGCACCTGACTTGAGAAGCTTAAGTTTCCACACGAGAGTACCCATTTGTATTATATCTCCTAGTTCCTGATAAACACCAAGCATCAAGTATGACAAGACAATATTATGATCTACTTGTGTGTGTGTGTGTGTGTGTGTGTGTGTGTGTGTGTGTGTGTTTTCAGCAATGATCTACTAAGTTCGTCCTGTAAAAACATAAGAAAGTAGTATAACTGATGACCATCCCGATGTTCTTGGGTGATAAATAATGTTGTTAAAAGCTACAATATTTTTCTTAGAATAAAAAATATATATTAATTTTCCATAAATTTCAAATTGTATTTGTGCACGATTGATTAAAAAATCTAAAAAGAAGTGATAAACTGAAAACTTACTGAAACTAAAGGTAGCATTGAAGCGAGACTGTTTGAAAACTCCTGTAGAGTTTCTTGAAGGGAAAGACCGTTCTGAACACTAACCATAGCCACATTAAGAGGGTTACCTATTTCGCCACACACAAAAACATTTTTTGAGGAGCACTGATTTCCCGAAGACATTGAAGTAGATATAATTAAGAGAAATTATTATATTCAACACCAAAGAAGAATATGGTGAGAACTGAGGTTGCCCATATACCAATGAATGATTTTTTCTGCCTAAAGATATAGAAACAAATTTTTTTTGGCACCATTAAAATTCATATACCTGACTCGTATCCCTTGCATTTATTGTATATCATATGTTTAGTTCATGAGTTGACTACTCATGTGAGCGCTCTAAATTTGCTATATATGATAGTTGGGTAAAGAGGCAGAACAAACATAACTAGCTTTGAGCCCGTTTATATTTACTAGGTTCATGGAGAAAAGAAGCCTCTATTAAGTCTTTTCACTATTTTTTGTAAATTTTTTATAATGAGTTATACTTAAAATTAGGTTGCCTGGGAGAAAATTAATCACCAAAACATGCAATAAATATTATTTTCAAATAAACCACCTTCAAGGGAAAATATGTAAAAATCGTTATGGTCTACTGAATTTTGAAGATATACATGTAGCCAAAGTTCAACATTATCACCGCACTTAAACTATGGTGACCTGTGTTTACTTACAGAGGCATAATTGACAAGTTTACGAGAAATATACCAATTAAATATCTGAGAAGGTGGGGCTGGACAACTGGGAGGTTGCTTGGCATCGTTTCCAAAAGAGGCAATACTGCCTGCAACGAAGTTTTTGCTGATGATGTTGCTGAAAAATCAAATTTAAGTGTAAGAGCCAAAGCTATATTTTGGATCACAGGATAGCAGTAGATATTAACGTATAGGTAAATTTGTTTCACCTACCTGGATTTACTAGTGTAAGAACCAAATCGATTTCTGGATTGCGAGCTGCAACTGAAATTGCGAGACATCCACCAAAAGAATCTCCAACAATATATATTGGTCTGCTTGACAAAGCACTCTCATATTTGACATATTCTTCCACAATTTGTAACAACCCTGTATAAGTTATGATTAAGCAGATGTCAAGCTTGCAAACTTGGTTTGGGGTGAAAGCTCTAAAAAATATTAAATTTTAGGAGTTTGAAGTATCAACTATATGATTATATACAGTGAATCATCATAACCATTAATACAGTGATAATAAACAAACAGAAATGCATGCATATATGTTTTTTTTTCATAGGATAATCCAGTTGAATCAAACAATCACCACAACCATGTGCTTTACGCATACGACACACAATTGTCTCCCTGTTTAAGATTTGTCCATTTTAGGTCTTTCTGTAGCAAGTAATGATGGTCAGTGCTTGTGAGGGCATAGACATGCCAAGCTAGTGAAAATAATAATATCTGAACTATTCATTTATCCTTACCTTCAAATGGTGTACGGTCATTTACTGGTATATGGAAGCAGCAAACCTCAAATAATCTGCATAAAAAGAAGATAAAAAATTAAATTAGAACCTGGACATGGGTTTACTTCATACAAGCAAGATATGACGCATGATTATCATGACAAAATTGAAGTATGCATTGCAACTTTATGCCAAATTTCTAACATAAAGCAATAATATTTTCCAAATTCAGATTTACTGTTCATTTGCACCTTAATTTGAGTCACTCTTTTGTATGGCGTGAGTCAAGCTAAGTAAACAAGAATATTGTATTTCTAAAAAAAAACATGATAAAACACGTATAATTGGTTGTCCGTACAAGAAATCTATACTCACTTGCCCAAAGCTTTGTGGTGCAAAGTGAGCTCCATTCCAACACCATCTGTTCTTGCAAGTAGTGTTGCTAACATTTTTGGCAATTGGTTACAAGGGATAGATCACAGGTTTAGAATTCTTCTCAGGGTGGGAGTGCTTGTCATTATTTGGTCATTTTGATTATGTAGAAATGATAAGGTTTTTAACGATAAAAATACTTCTCTTATGCAGGTTATCCACAGGTGTACCGGTGCGCTCCGTTTATAGTCGTCTCTACAATGTGTGGAGAATCAAGACCTGTTTATGGAAGGTGTGTACACGTTTGAAGAACACGACAAGAGATACTTTTTTCCAACATAGATGACAGCATGATCCTAAGATTGACCCTCCTCCCGTTTAGGCGTTATGTAATATCTCTACATGATTTCTTGTATTTCGCTTGTTTCTTACTTTTTTTTTCTCGAATACCCTGTTTCTTACTTTTTGAGCTTGGACTTGGTTGTGTGCATCTTAGTTATGCAGAGGCCGGGTGTCTATCCCTCCCTAATAATAAAGGTGCTATTGCTTTTGACGGTACGTCATCAAAACTTTCCTAAAGTTGTAAAATATTACCCACCAATGCCACCTATAAGTGATAAAAAAATGTTTCACACAGGGAATCCCTGATTGCGTCGGCCCAGTAGGAACCCTCTATACTGCGCTCCACGCGCTGGGAGACGACAAGCGTGCCTAGTTGTGCCGGCTCATATCCGGCGGCCTGTTTTTAAGTTTTCATTTTATATTTTTTGATTTCAATTTTCGTCTTTGTATTTTTCTAATTTAAATAATCTGGGACTTCGAAAGGTTCTAAAATTTTAAACAATGTAAATTTTGAAATAAAATGTTTAATAATTTATAAAAGTTTTGGATTCAGAAAATGTTCATGATTTTTTAAAAATGCTCGTGATTTTGAAAACATATGTTCAGGACACCAAAAATGTTCATGATGTTTTAAAAAGTTTGTGTTTAAATAAATGTTAATGAAATTGAACAAAATTTCGCCAATTCAAAAAATGTTAATGAATTGAAAAACATCCTAAATCCAAAAATTGTTCGTGACTTACAAAATAGTTTAATGATTCATAAAATTTTCGCGGATTCAAAAATGATCATGCATTTCCAAAAATGTTCGTTAAATCAAAAAATGTCTCTGAATTTTAAAAATTGTCCCACCATTTTTAAAAAAAATGTTCGTCAATTCAAGAAATGCTCACCTATTCAATAAAACTGTTTTTAAAAATGTGTACATTTTTTTAAAGAAAATGGTTGCAAATAGTATAAAATGTTCATGAATTTAGAAAATTTCATGATTTTGGAAAATGTTCGAAAATCTATAAAAATGTTCACGATTGCAGATATGTTCATGAGTTTAAAAAAATGTTCATAATTTTCAAAACTTGTTCATGATTTCACGAAAATGAGAGTGGTAGTGTATTTTGATGATGCAGCAAAATATGGTCATGACCATTGAACATTATGATATTTTTCTCTCATTGCAATGCACGGGCCGTTTTGGTAGTAATACTTATAAATCTTTTAAGTAATAAAGCGTCTTTTGGAAAAGAAATGGTCGTCCATTAAAGAAATCAATACTTACTTGCCCAAAGATTGGTGGTGCAAAATGAGCTCCATTCCAACACCATCGGTTCCTGCAGTTCAGACAATTCCACCGGTAGCATCAGGCTTCCAAGTAGAGGAAAGGGGAAAGGGGAAAGGCACACGACGATTCTGCTTACAAGAACGACTAACCTGGCAAGAAGAGCAGCAGCGGCGCCCTGTCCACCTCCGGCCGGCCGCACTCCACTGGGCAGAACCACCGCGGCGGCCCGCCGTCGTCCCTGGGCATGGCCCTCACCGCCTCCCAGTAGTCCTTCATGCTGGCGCTCCCGAACCCGTCGTCATAGAGGACCTCCAGCCGCGACTCCTCCACGGCCTGCTTCTTCCTCCTCCTGTTGCTGCTGCTGCGGCCGCCCGGCAAAGTCCCGGTCGTCGCATCGACCGAGCTCGCACGGCGGAGGCACAGCCGGGCATGGTGCCGTCTGAGATGGCCACCCGCGGCGCACGGGTTTACGCCGAACGGGCGCAGCATGGTGTGCGGAACCACGGACATGGCGAGAAGTTGATGTTAACCGCCCGTCGTGCGCCGTTACTGGTTGGAACGAACGCACCGGAATCCGAGATGGCAGCCGCCACGAACTCGGGCAGGGGGATAGCTAGTTACGGATGATTCCGCTTCCACATATGGCCTGCTGGTGCGTCCCGCTCTGACGCAGTGGGCGGCTCCGGCGAGCAGCTCTCCGATGCTCCCACGCGGTGGCGGCCGCTGACTACCAGTGGACGGCGACGAGCTACTGTGGTGGAGAAATTGTTTCCTACCCTCCATGGAAGGAAGCGGCGGGAAGAGATAAAGAGTTGGAGAAGGAACATGAATGGCTCACGTGTGTCCTTCTCCCCACCATTAAATCCCCCTGATTTATTAATTTGTTTTTGTGGTAAAGAGAGAAGACAGGGGCAGAAATCACACTATTGACCTGAGGCAAAAATCAATTCACAAACTAACCTGCTTTCAAAAAAATTTCACTCAGCTGACCCTTTCGTGTGGCGCCGACAATTTGGTATTTTGACACAACTATCAATACCCTCGGCCTTAGGCGTTGACCTCCTGCCAACATGGCGTACTGGTCAAATTCATGGCCCCACCATTGTGATCTGTCTGGCGCCTAAGTCTTAGGCGCCACACATGGTAATGTCTCGCTTAGCCGTGGTATGCCTGCATCTGTCATCATCCACTTGGTGGCACCACCTCTCTCTTCCCACTTCCCCCCACACACCCCCACCCCACCCAAACCCTAAGGCTTGCGGCCTCCTCTCTTCCCTCTCCCTCTCAAATCCTTCTCAAATCTTGCAAATCCGGAGTATTTGACCGTGGATTTCAAACCAACCCTCCCTTAAGGTAATCTCCTCCCATCCCTTGTTTTCATCCATAGGAATTGTCACATTTGCTCAAATCTTGCTAGTTTGGGGAAACCCTAGTTTTGACTTGGATTTGCAAATTTGTGTTGAATGATGTTATGTTTCTTTGCTAACTTGGGTTGGTTAAGCTTCCATAGTATGCTAGGGTTAGGGTTATGTGTGTTTGATGTTGGTGTTAGGGTTATGCTATGGTTATGGTTGTTTTATATGTTAGGGCATATGTGTGCAAATATTTTCTTAAGTATTTACTTGATATATGTGTGTTTTGATTATTGTAGGGATGGGGAGAACATGTGTTTATGTTCATCATGTGGATAGAGAGGCCTTTTGAAAGGCAATGTTGAGACGGATCCGAATGAGCTTGACATGGTGTTTGAGAGTAGTCCTAGCTATGCGGAGCTTTGGAACAAGTGAGGAAAGATTTGAATTGGATGGACCCAAGTGGCGTTGTTGAGTTCGAGGAAGGCACAATGTTGGTTTTGGAATGCACATCCGTTGGAAGACAATGCGTGTGAACTCCGAGCAACGTTGGGTTGCATACAAGGATACGGTTGCCGAATCTCTAGACAAGGCTCTTGAGTTATTTGTCTCCAAGAAGGTTGAGTCTACTTTGAATTTAGACTTGAACCGGAACCCCTCCCCGTTGGTTGCTAGCACTCCCCCACCCATGAACCAAGATCAAATGAGTGAACCTCAATTCACGCAACAAGAATGGCCAACATTGAGCCCGACTCCAAACAACCAAAATGAAGGTTTTGAAGAGGAGAATGATGAGTACGAGGAGGATGACAACGAAGTTGACCTCCATGACAACAATGTGGGTGATCTCGACCAATATCATGTGCAAGAGACAATGGACCAATCCATCCCTTTTTCCGTGCATATGCATCGGACTCGGATGACGATGGTCCCGATGAAGAAGTTGATGAGGAGGGTTCACGCCGAAGGAGGCCCAAGCATTCAAGAAGGTATTGAGGCGGGATCACAAGACACCATTGTTCAAGGATCTTAGTCTCGCGGATGAAGCCGTTGTGGATGGTGGCAAATGCATATCTCTTGGAGCTAGGCCAAGCTCTCACCGTGATTTGGAAGACGGCAAGAACGGTATAAAACCGGATGTGAGTTTCAATCCTTCTTGGAATTGAAGATGTGGCTCGACAACTACTCGGTTACATTATCGTCCACATAAAGTGGCCAACTCGGATGTTAATGTCGTTACGGTCGAAATGTGAAGTGCCAACATGTCCATGGATTGTGCGTGCAAGGCCATGGAAAGGAGGTCCCACTTGGCGCATAGTGAGTTGTCTACCAACTTACATGTGCCGGCACAAGAATGCGGATGGCAAGCTTGTGCACCAACAACACAGACAGGGTCACACGAAAGGGTCAGCAGAGTGAAATTTTTTTGAAAGCAGGTTAGTTTGTGAATTGATTTCTGCCTCAGGTCAAATATGTGATTTCTGCCGAAGACAGGGGGGCTGCTATAGGAATTTCTTTCACGGCAAGTTGTCCCTGCTTCGCACAGAGACGAGCCACCTCGCGACGGGATGGGCCAGCCCAATTTCGTAATGTATGCACGCGCTACAGCATCCGGTTTCGGGAACCTTTCAGAAAGTTCCTGACCGGTTTTAGGAACCTTGAAGGTTCCTTGACCGGTTTTCACTGCTTTTATTTTCCATTTTCACGTTTTTTTCTTTTTATGTTTATTTTTTCTTTTTTATATATTTATTTGCGTACTTATTTCATTTACTCTATTTCTTTTCAAATCCATTATTTCTGCATTTTTTTGTTTCTACTTTTCTTCCAGATTTCGAAATTTGTTTGAAAATTCAATAAAATTCTCTTGTTAATTTTTCTCACATATTGAAAAACAATTTCGATTTTAAGAAATGTTCACATATTTAAAAAAAAGTGTTCTCCTTTCAAAAAATGTTCTTGTTTTAAAATTTTGTTCCTAAATTAAGAAATGTTCACAAATTTGAAATAACACTATTTCCTTTTTTTCTTCATAGTTTCTAAATTTATTCATATATGCAAAAATGTCTTTTTTCGTAAAAGTCCATATTTTCAAAAATTGATCCACATTTTTAAAGTTTGTTCACCAATTCAAAAAAGTTTTCATTTTTAAATATGTTTGCAGATTGAAAAATTGTTCACATCTTTAAAGCTAGTTCATGACTCTAAAAAAATATTCCCATTTTCAAAAAAAAGATCGTAAATCAAAAATGTTCCTATTCTCAAAACTTGTTCACAAATTCAAAAGTGTGATTTTTAAAAGTGATCAAACATTCAAAAATTGTTTGCATTTTGTCAAAACTTGTTCATTATTGTCAAAAATTATTCAGAATTTAGAAAATGTTCCTATTTTTTCAAGATTTGTTCACAAGTTCAAAAAATGTTCATGTTTTGAAAATTGTTCACATTTTCTAAAAAAATCGTTTTTATTAAAGTTGGATTGCAATTTTTAAAAAATGCTCCTGTTTTTAATATTTGTCCACAACTTCAAAAAAATCCTATTTTTAAAATTTGGTTACAAATTCGAAAAATGCTAAAAAATTTCGAAAACTCGTGTGTGTTCTGTAAAGAACGTTCGTACTTTTCAAATAATATATTCTGAATTTACAAGAAAAGATAGGAAAAAGGAGAAATAATCTGATCTGCCGGTGTGACCAGGTCTAAAGTACTCGCATTGCTGTTTCACCATCAAATTGAGTCAGGCGTAGTGCCCAGCTACGCCTTGTCTATAGGCTCGCAGTCGCGAGGTCGAATCCTAGCTGAAGCGCTGCGCTTATTCATTAAATTTTTTACACCGCTCACTGCCTTCCTGGGCCGGCCCGGTCGAGCGACTACCCTATGCGAAGCATTGACATTCTGCTGCAGAATGCAGCAGATAGGATGGGGTGGCCCTATTTCTTGCATTAGACGAGTAGAGCCGTTCCTGTCGCTGAAGACGACGCGCAGTCGGGCCAGCCCACAGTAGCGGATATTTTCTGAGAAACGAGAATTAAGAAAGGTGCTAGCGCTAGGGATCGACTAGTTGATTACCAGTATGGCTAGCCACTGCGTCAGATTGGACTAGTTGCACATTATAGAGAGTGCGACCTACTAGTAGGAAAATGAGCCGGGTTTTACCATGTTTACCTTCTTTCCTGTTTTACCTTTATTTTTCTTTTCTTTATTTTTCTTCATTTTTACTCGTCTAATTCAACATCCTTTTTTCTATATTTTCCTTTTTACTCAGTTTTCACATGTTATTCTCAAAATAATATCGGTTAAGAAACATGGAAAATGTTGAATAAGTTTTAAAAATGTTGAATGAGTATCAAAAAAAATGTTGAACAAGTATTTGAAAATGTTGAACAAATATTTGAAAAATGTGGAGTAGGTATTAAATATTCAACAACAAGTATTTGACAAATGTTGAATAAGTATTACAAATTGTTGAATGAGTATTTAATAAATGTTGAACAAGTATTTGAAAATGTTGAATAAGGACTAACAATGTTAAACAAGTATTTGAAAATGTTGAATGACTATTTAAAATTGTTGAACAAGTATTAGAAAATGTTGAATAAGTGTCCGAGCAAGTATTTAAAGAAAATGTTGATCATGTATATCAAAATGTTAAACATGTATTTAAAAATGTAGAATGAGTATTAAAAATATTGAAAAAGTATTTGAAAATGTTGAATAAGTATTAGCAGATTTTTAATGAATATTTGCAAAATAATGAACATATGTGTGAAAAAAGTTGACATAAGTATCAAATGTTGAACAAATATTTGAAAAATATTGAATAAGCATTGGGACAATATTGAACGTGTATACAAAAACATTTGAAACGTTAAATAACTATCAAAATGTTGAACAATCATTTAAGAAAATGTTGAGCAAGTATGTGAAACATGATGAATAAGTATTTGAAAAAAAAAAGTTAACAAGTATTTGAGAATATTTTGAACAAGCATTGAAAAATGTTGAACAAGAATTTGAAGGAAAACCGAACAAGCAACAAAAACCCGGAGAAGAAAAAATCAAAAGAAAGCAAAAAAATGGGAAAGGAAAATTAAACAGAAGGTGGAGAAGAAAAAAAGAAAACAAAAAAACTAAGAAAGAATGGAAAGAGAAAACAGAAGAAAAAAAACCGTGAAAACAAATGGAAAACCAGCTTCACCCGCCTCAACTAATGAATGTGTCTCTTACTAAACACGAGTGGGACTTGGGCGGAGAGCAGGGATCGAGTCCTGGTTCTCCCATGTATTAATTTTTTTTCCTTTTTTGTGCAAACATGGGCCCGCCCGCTTACTAGAAAAGCTTCAGCGAGACTTCCCGCAGCGACCGCTTTGTGCGATAAATAGTCTCGCTGCTATATGCCCGCTACTGTAGAGGTTAGGCTGGCCCATTATCCGCTGGTAGAAAGCATGCGCTCGCAGGCCGAATGTCTTCTTCTTTACTCTTTTCCTTTTCTGTTACTTCTTTTTACTAAACTTACTTATTTTTAATGTTCAGGTATTTTTCAAAAATTATTCAAGTATTTAGAAAGTTATTATGAAATTTCGTCAAATGCATTCGCATGTTTAAAACAATCATAGATATAACCAGGTGTTAATTAATTTAAAAGCGTTCATGTAACATAAATAGTGATATAATTTTAAAACATAATTAGCTAACTAAAATAATCTTAATATATTTTATAAAATATTCAGATAATTTTAAATCTGTTTATGCATAAAAATTCCATGTAATTTTAAAAAGTATTTATGTATTAAAAATATTTATGTAATTTAAAAATGATCATTCCTTTTAAAAGTGTTATGCCATTTTTAAAATTTTCATGTATTTTATAAAAAGTTCATGTAATTAAACCAATTTTGGATTTTCTAATGTTTCGGTAATTTTTAAAAAGCATTCACGTAGTTTCGAAAAGGTACTAATATCTTTTTTTTAATAATTGTGTGCTATAAAAAAATTAGATTTTCCATTTTGAAAAAAATGGAAAAGTAAAAATTTGTGTGAACACGAGACATGTAATGGCAAGTCGAGCATCATGTGGAGCAGCACATCCGAAGCTTCATCCATCCACTTCATGTCACAAAGGCACTCGATTAGGTTGCCGAAGGGGATGATGCTCAATGTGATGCATGTCCTGAGGAGGCACCCAGAGCAGGCATACCCTAGGTTTGGGCGGTGTGAACGGCAAGATGAGTCAATTAGTATGCCATAGGTGTACATAATGTCTACCATCACCAAGTCACGTCCTCGGGCCATGCATTTGAAGAGAGCGGTAGAAAGGTGATGTCCTGTCAACGTGCATGACTAGTTGAAGCACAAATACCAGCCCCAGAACTATGTTGTCACATACGTAGTTATGCTCGCACTCAAACCGTAGTTTGAAAATATTTTATTCTATCGGTTGCTAGGAGTATGATAAATAAGTGAGTTAACTAAGTATGAACTAGAATGTCAAATAAATACTAAGACTAAATGACAGAGTAACTAGAGAGGAACTACAAATGATGGGAAGGCGTTCTCAGAGAGTCTAGATTTTTCACTACTAATTAAGATACTTAATTGTATAGGTACACAATCTTTAGTAAAGATACATCTATGGGTATGAATTATGTGAGCACAGATTCAATAATAAGATATGTGAGTACTGCCACACCTTCATATCACGCACATCACCACGCTCTCTCCAAAAGGCATGATTCTGGTGTCGTAACTTCTTTAGATTGGTACTTGGTTTCTTTCATCATGCTAAGTCCATGGAAGTTTCAACTCACCCTATTTTGGAAATTGGCTCATCTGCCAATTAAACATGAAAGTCATGGCCCAGTTAGCCTAAGCAAACAAGTCCTGATCCAATCTTTCACGGTTCGAAAGTAGGCACTTGAGCAGAAGGACCCCACATTGCCTGGTACAACGCACGTTGCACAATACTCCGGTAAGGATCTTCGTTTCTCTTCCTCTTTAGGTAAGACATTGCATTCTCCACTTCTGATTCGATTTGAAAATATACTTGGTTTGCCTTCTTCCTATCTGTCAACACATTGTCCATTCCTTTCATCTCGATTGGCTTTCCGAATAGGAAATATAACCGCCCGGGTAATTTTGGGAGAACAACAGGCAGATGCAAGACTTGATTCCCATCCTCTCCTTTCACAGTGTCCCTGAAACCAAACATTCACAAAGAAGGTGACTGAGGTTTTTATTCCTTAGATAATGGAGGTGAAGTGGCACCAAGGCTTGAGATTGGTAACTAACTTTGTAAGGAGAAACTTGATTGTTTGTTTATCGAAGGAAAAATGGTTAGTGTAATAGAAATCTAACCTTAATCTTGTAAAATCTTTGTTGAATGACTTTATCTCGTCTCTGATATATGGTATGCTCCTTTGATCATTGTAGTCCATAACTATCTGTAAAAGGTACAAACAATATATAAGTAGACTCTATTGGGTGGAGATAAGAAAAGATCCATTTTAATGCCTTAAAATATGGAATATAACTTGTACTACAATCATAGTTTCAAATAGCGGAGATAGCATCCGCTATTGCTCAAATTAAATGCCATTACTTTTTGTTAATGATCTAGAAATATATACAATAATCTAGTATTTTTACAAATCCGCTACGCGGACATAGCGCCCGCAATATCGCCCACTATCCACATTCCGCTATGCGGACCCTAGTCCGCTACCAGTCTGCTATCCGCTATTTAAAACCATGACAACAATATGTAAATATTGTTGCTTCAGATGACTCAAAGTACAAAAGGACATAAAGCTAACCTCCAAAAAGTCATCTTCTCCCACACAACCAAATGGTATGACGGTAACTCCAAACCGTGCTGCCATTCTTACAAATTCGGTTTGATCTGGCCAAAACAATTTGTATGCTTCGCCCTGCTAGGCACAACAAAATAAGCATAGCAGAATGTAGAACACACAAGCAATTTTTTTAGAACAAATTGTCCTTGTTCAAGCACACCTTCCTATGTAGAGCTTCTCTCACACCACCTGGATAGAGGAGAACAAATTCATTTCTCTCAAACAATTTGTACGTATTGATCGGACCAACTTGAACCGCGCCGTACATAGAAACAAAATCAAACAGAGACAACTCCTGGCGTAGTGCCTCATAATTTCCAGCAAAAAATACTTGATGGGCCCCTGTTCGGATAACGGTTTTTTTCTCCCTCAAGAATCCTTCGATTAGTGCAGCCCACTCCATGGCCAAGAGTTGGTGATATCCCACAAACAAGACAGGACCTTTGTCAGGAACACCGGCAAGGCCATGGACAATTTTCCCATTTTTCATTGTAGAGAGCATGGCTGGGCTCAGTAACTGATGAAACAGTCTGCAAAAGTTTGAGCTTTGTACGAATGAGTCTACTCATCTCTATATGATAGCATGTGTGAATCGATCTTATATGCATAATACATACTTAAAATCTTCACCAAATGTTCTGTTGAATTCACTTAATGTGGGTGACAGGAAATCGTTCACACAGTCCCATTGTCTACCACGGCGGTACATTTTTACTCCTTTTATCACAGTTAGAAGGTTGAAACCATCCTCCTGTTGAAGTGCCACGAGATTCAGAAATATTCTATTAGACAATATCAAAGTTAAACTTAGTGTACACTACTCAACAAGTAAGTGAAAACATGGAAATGTTGGGAACTAATTGAGGAGAAAAATATTGAGCATGATAGTTTGTACCATGAGTAGTCTGTCGCCCCGGTTCCTAAAGTACCGAACTTTGCAATTTTTCAGTGACTTAAATAGTCGGTCTGCTTCTCCAC
Organism: Aegilops speltoides; assembly: GCA_021437245.1. Lineage (NCBI taxonomy): Eukaryota > Viridiplantae > Streptophyta > Magnoliopsida > Poales > Poaceae > Aegilops > Aegilops speltoides. Next base: position 84,485,334 of record CM038146.1, on the reverse strand, counting down.
TAGGTGGCAGATTCCCACTCCCACTAAATCCAAATACATTTATGGCGTGAGATTAAACTTTTAAAGATTATGCCTCACCTAAGCTACAAATTTGTGGAATTGTTAAACAGAGATACCTTGCAAGAAGTAGAACTTCTCCTTGTACCATGTGAAGTTGTGAGTTGGCATAGTCTGCACCTGACTTGAGAAGATTAAGTCTCCACATGAGGGCACTCATTGGTATTATATCTTCTAGTTCCTGAGAAATAATAAGCATCAATTCTGACAGGACAATATTACTATCTACAGGTGTTTTTTTACAACAATAATCTACTTCTGCTTAGTAAATTTTTCTTGTGAGAACATTAGAAAGTATAATACTGGATGACCATCTAGGTGTTCTTAAGTGATAAATAATGTTGTTAAAAGCTAGAAAATGTCTCTCCGAATAAATAAAATTTGAATTTCCACAAATTTCAATTCTTATTTGTGCATGTCTAATGGAAAGATTAAAATATTCTTAAAGAAATGATAACTGATAACTTACGGAAACTAAAGGTAGCATTGAAGTGAGTTTGTTTGAAAATTCTTGTAGAGTCTCTTGCGGAGAAAGACTATTCTCAAGGCTAACCATAGCCATATTAAGAGGGTTACCTATTTTGCAACATGAAAAAACAGTTTGAGGAGCACAAATACATAATTAAGAGAAATTCTTAGATTCACATGTGAAAAAGAATATAATAAGAATTGAAGTGGCTCATATGCCGATGAATAACCTTTTCTGCCTAAAGATATAGAAACTGGTTTTGTTCTAGTACCATTATGATTCATATACGTAGCTCATATTCTTGATATTTATTTTATACCATATGTTTAGTTTAAGAATTAGCTGGTTGTGCAAGTGCTCTAACGCTGCAATATACAATAGTTGGGAAAAGATCAGCAGAACAAGCATAACTAGCGTTGAGCCCGTTTATATTTATTGGGTTCTCACAGAAATAAACCTGCAATCGGTCTTTGCAATAGTTTATTCCCTGACAAAGTTTGACAGTAAGTTATAATAATAAAAAAATCTTCCTTATCCTAAATAAAAACAATAATCAAAACATGAATTATATATTATCTTGAAATAAACCACTTTCAATGAAAAATATATGTCAGCGTCTTTATGATATACTCCCTCCGTTCGGAATTACTTGTCTCGAAAATGGATGTATCTAGAATTAAAATACATCTAGATACATCCATTTCTACGACAAGTAATTCCGAACGGAGGGAGTACCGGATTATTTTGAAGATATATCTGTAGTCAAAGTAAAATTGTCACCGCACTCCAAGTATGGAGATTTAATTTACCTATAAGCATAATTGACAAGTTAAGAGAAATATACCCATTGAATATTTGAGAAGGTGAGGATGTATAAATGGAAGGTTGGTCGCCACTGCTTCCAAAAGAGGCAATACTGCCTGCAACGAAGCTTTTGCAGATGATGTTGCTGAAAAATCAGATTATATACTATAATACTCTAAAACCAGGAGTGTAAGAACCAAATCAATATCTGGATCAGCTAAATGTTATTTCACCTACCTGGATTTACTAGTGTAAGAACCAAGTCGATTTCTGGATTGTGAGCTGCCACTGAAATTGCAAGGCATCCACCAAAAGAATCCCCAATTATATATATTGGTCTGCTTGGGGACAAAGCATTCTCATGTTTGACATATTCTTCCACAATTTGTAATAAACCTGTACACATTATAATTAAGCAGGCGTCAAGCTTGCAAATGTGATGTAAGCTAAAAAAGATATATTAACTTTAGCAAGTATTTTAACAGTTCTGATCATACAATGGATCCTCATAGTCACTAATCTTTGTAAGATATAACGGTAATAAACATAAGAAATGCATAAGAGCATCTACTCTACGGCCACGATAGGCAAATCTGGCTCCTCAAATGCCCGCGGACGCGCCCGGACACGTCCGTGGCAACGACCGATTAGATTGACTGATTACACCTCAAATTTTTCTTTGTACAACCGCATACCTCAATTAGCAAACTTCAAATCCATACAAAAGACATGCAAAGTTGCAACACAAATCATCCGGTTACTACATGAGGACGTGTCATCGAACTACCAAAAATTAGCAGGTTCTATCTATATATTAGCTATGAAGAAGATTATCCCCGGCAGCCCTTGCCTTTCCTGGCGCCTTTGTCGTCTTTCTCGCGGAAGTAGCGCTCGAAAACGCAAAGTGGATCGAGCTGAATCTGCTCATTGCCGGAGTTGTCCGGCCCATCGCTGTCCTCCTTCTCCCCTTTGGGTGGCAGTCCGACCATGTCACAGACCGCTCGAGTTTGCTCTCGGGCAAGGGCGCACGTGTTCCTCGGTTGTCGCTTCTTGAGGATGTGGGCACGGATGGCTTCCTCCTCTACGACAGCGTGCGCCGCCGCATCCGCCACCGCCATGTCGGCAGCGAGGCAAACCCCGGCCACCCTTATCCTTCCCTTCCCGCGGCAGGCACATCGATCCCTATAGCACTCATACTCCGACGAACTGGAGATGGGGAGGCTACTAGACCATGATGATCCAGCCCCGGCGGATCCGAGCGCCCGTTGCGCCGACGTAATGGATACACGCCGGACAGACCCCCCGTCGGTCGGGCGCAGTCCTCCCGGAAGTGGCGGAGGGCAATGTGGACGATCATAGCATCCTCCAACCCGCACGGGACGACACCCAGTCGACGGATCCGGACTGGTCGGAGTCAGATTTGCTGCCTGCCATGCTGGAGTCAGAGATCACCGGACGGGAGCTTGGGGCGGAGTGGAGTGGCTAGGATTTGGCCTAGTGAGCGGATGGGGATGATTATATGTGAGGTCGGACGGCCCAGTGTAGACCGGATCATATTCGCCCCAGATTGGAGCTGGATATGAGTGGTGTCAGGTAGTCCAGACGTTTGAGTCCAGTTTGAGGCGCTCGTCCGAGTCTCTTTTTTTAACCGGGCATTTGAGAGGGGTTTGAGGCCCCGGTTGTAGATGCTCTAACTTTTTTTCATAGGATAAGCGAGAGAAGAATCAAACAATCACTACTCCACGTGCTCTACACATGGGACACAGTTGTCTCCTTTAAGATTTGTCCATTTGAGGTCTTTCTATAGCAAGCAAAGACGGTCAAGTACTTGCGAGGGCATAGAGATGCCAAGCAAATGTAAATAATCTCTACCTAATAATAAAGCAAATTGGGTTTCGGCGGTCCGTCATGCACTTTTACAGAAAACCCCCTGCGGTTTCTATGAATTAACCCGCAGTACACACTTAAGTCATAACCGAACCGTTATTTTACGTTTTTACGAAAAACCCCCTGACGTATTAGATAATTCACCTGCCGACCATATACAAGTCAAACACATGTTTTTTCTAAATTATCCATATCTTTTAAACCGTAACTCCGATTTTAACATGTTATATATGAAAATTAATTAAAAAAATGTGTAGAATCTGAATATGATGTTATTTTGTTTATTAAATATTTTTTAAATATTATTTTGGAAGATATTTAAGTCAAACAAATATTTTTCTTAATTATCCATATCTATTAAATCAGTAACTCTGATTTTAACATGTTATATATGAAATTTGAATAGAAAAATATGTAGAATTTGAATATGATGTTATTTTTACCTATTAAATATTTTAAAATATTATTTTAAAAGCAAACTTGTAACCTATAGGGCACGTCCGTTTTTCTTTCGTCTGCATGACGATCTGGATTGCAAATAAACAACCACTAAAATCATAAAGAGACGAAAGAAAACATCGATAACCACACATGAGCACCTCTGAACAAACTGGCAGGGGAAAAACAACAATCAAACACACTTTGGTTTGTGTGAACACCAAGGCCACTGAAGATGAGAAGAAGGATAAGCGGCAACACAAAAATGATGCCTCGCTAAAATAAAAGGCATGAACATATTATAGTTATTGGGTTTAGAGTGTGTGTTATTTTTTTCTCCCGTTGCAACGCACGGGCTCTTTTGCTAGTAATATATGAAATATTCTCCATGGATACCTTGAAATGGTGTACGGTCATTTACTGGTATATGGAAGCAGCAAACCTTGAATACTCTGCATAAAAAGAAGATGAAAAATTAAATTAGAACTTAAACATGGGTTTACTTTTTATTTACATAATAGAATATCTCACCGATGTGACACTCTAGTCTACACACCGATTATCATGGGTTTACTTCATACAAGCAAGAAATGACAGTGTAATATACTAACATATGACACATGACTATCATGATGGACAATTTTTTTAAGCATAAAGAGGCAATATTTTTCCAAATTGTTGACTGTCCCTTTTTGATATAGAAACAAAACAGTACTCACTTGCCCAAAGACTTGTGGTGCAAAATGAGCTCCATTCCAACACCTTCGATTCCTGCAGCTCAGATCCAAAATAAAATAGCATTAGGCTTCCAGCAGAGGAAAGACACACGATCGATTTTGCTTACAAGAAGGAACAATATCGTTGAGCAGTAATATCTCCGAGACCAACCAACCTGGCAAGAAGAGCAGCAGCGGCGCCCTGTCCACCTCCGGCCGGCCGCACTCCACGGGGCAGAACCACCGCGGCGGCCCGCCGTCGTCCTTGGGCATCGCCCTCACCGCCGCCCGGTAGTCCTTCATGGTGACGCTCCCGAACCCATCATCGTAAAGAACCTCCAACCGCGACTCCTCCGCCGGCCTCTTCCTCCTCTTCTTGCCACCGCCCGGCCCATCCCCGTTCGTTGCACCGACGGGGCTCGCACGGCGGAGGCACGGCCGTGCGTGCCGCCTCAGATAGCCGCCGCCGCCGCCGCCGCATGGTTTTACGCCGAACGGGCGCAGAATGGTGTGCGGGACAATGGACATCGAGGATCACAGGACAGGAGTCAAAGAAAGGGAGGGAACAGAGCAGTGAGCTGGGAGCGAGAAGACAGAGTGGACCGATTGAAGTGCGTGAATTTGTAGATGGTCTGCTGCTCAGCTCATGGACTTGACAGCAGATTCAACGAACCCTCAGTCCACTTCCACATCCACATAGTGTACTCTGCAGCCAGCAGCCTTATTGGCAATGGAGCTATAACGGAGGAGCAAGCAGCCCACGTGCCAGACAAGCACTAGTACCGGCATGTGGTATTACAGTACCAAAGCTTGTAGAACTTTCCTCGTGCTGTCACGGTCTCGATCTCCCTACAGCATGTTTGGTTGCGTTGCTGAATTGGCTCTGAACTCTTGATGCCAACGTGCGCTCGATCGCCGCCGTCCGTGCCGGGAATCGGAGGGCTCACGTTTCTCCATCCACGGGAGCCGGTAGCTAGCCCAAGAGTCCTGTAGTGTGACGCACCAAAACTCATCGACACTGCCTTATTTGGACGGATGCGTGGCGAGCTATGAGCTCTGAACGTGTTTCTATCACAACATGTTTGTGGCGTCTTCATGTGTTTGTGACTGCCTCTAGACCCATATAAGGGCTCATGCTGAATTTTGTGACCGTTGCTGAAAATTTACATAGCACAAAGATGTTTAAACATCGCGTTTACAGGCACTTCCATAAATGTCTGTGCGGTTGAAATCAGAATGGATATGCAGCTGCATTTCTCTGAAAAACGTGTCATGTGGCACTTCACATCCATGTGGCGGATATTCATGAACCAGAGGAGCCCATGATAGAAGCTTATCATGCTCCCGATCTACAATGGGGCTAAAAGGCTTGCTCTCATAGGTACATCGTCATGCTTACGGTTTGGACCGCATGCTACATCTAATTCACATCTGAGAGAGATACTTCTGCTGTCGATAAAACAACAAAAGAGTAGGGGTATCGCTAGTAATGTGGTCGCAACAAAGAAGTAGGGGGGGTATGACTACCCTATGGCAAAAGTTGTTGTACAGCAATAAGATTGGAACTTTGATGTCTTTTGAACATGTCGTGGTAGGAAAAGCGTCGAGGGGACTTGGTCATCGACCAGGCCATACGAGGTTTTCCAAGGTTCACTTCAAACTTCTTTTCTTTGACACCGATTCAAGTCATGCAGGAATTTCAGAATTAGAGACCAGAACTTACGTTGGGTCATGGAGCTCTTGTTGGGGAACACACGCAAGATCATGGTGATGCATAACAACGAGAGGGGAGAGTGTGTCTACGTACCCTCGTAGATCGAAAGCGGATGCGTTAGCACAACGCAATTGATGTAGTCGTACGTCTTCACGGCCCGACCGATCAAGCACCGAAACTACGGCACCTCCGAGTTCTTGCACACGTTCAGCTCGATGACGTCCCCCGTACTCCGATCCAACAGAATGTCGGGGAAGAGTTCCATCAGCACGATGGCATGATGACGGTCTTGATGTTCTACCGTCGCAAGGCTTCGCCTAAGCACCGCGACAATATTATCGAGGAGAACTATAGTGGAGGGAGGGCACCGCACACTTCTAAGAGATCAAGAGATCAATTGTTGTGTCTATGGGGTGCCCCCCCTCCCCCGTATATAAAGGAGTGGAGGAGGGGGCCGGCCAAGGGGGGTGGCGCCAAACCTTTTCGTTTGGACATTGCCAACCACAAAATATGTAACTTGGATTTGGGTAACATGCTACAAAATTAGGAAAAAAATGTAGCAGAGTGACCTCAAGAGGGGATTTAGTGCTCCCAAGAGAATAGATCGTCCACATAGAGCGTGTTTGGTTCGCACCCTGGGCTCCTTGCATGGAAAATTTCAGTGCCTGGTGAGGCCAACTTTTCCTGCCTGTCCATGCTAGCTTTGCATCGATGCGTTTGGTTCATCCCTGGCATGCTGCTACCTTGCTGCAGTGCTGCCGTGTCATTTAGCGATTAAAAAAACTTAAGTAGGAGCCATGCATGGAGCGGCACGGTCCAGGTGAAAGAAATAGGACGCCTGGCCAAGGCTAATCCAATTGCCTGAACTGTTGGGGAACGTAGTAATTTCAAAAAAACTCCTACGCACACGCAAGATCATGGTGATGCATAGCAACGAGAGGGGAGAGTGTTATCCACGTACCCTCGTAGACCATAAGCGGAAGCGTTATGACAACGTGGTTGATGTAGTCGTACGTCTTCACGATCTGACCAATCCAAGCACCGAACATACGGCACCTCCGAGTTCAGCACACGTTCAGCTCGATGATGATCCCCGAACTCCGATCCAGCAAAGTGTTGGGGATGAGTTCCGTCAGCACGACGGCGTGGTGCAATAATGATGTTCTACCGACGCAGGGCTTTGCCTAAGCACCGCAACGATATGACCGAGGTGGAATATGGTGGAGGGGGCACCGCACACGGCTAAGGAACGATCACGAAGATCAACTTGTGTGTTCTAGGGTGCCCCCTGCCCCCGTATATAATGGAGGGAGGGGGAGGTGCGGGCGGCCCCTAGGGGTGCGCTGGAGGAGTCCTACTCCCACCGAGTAGGACTCCCCTCTTCTTGGTGGAGAAGGAAGGCGCGCCTTCCTTGTCCTATTCGGACTAGGGGAGGTGCGTGCGGCCTGCCTGGCCGCCCTCCTCTTCTCCCTCATGGCCCACTAAGGCCCATTAACCCCGGGAGGTTCCGGTAACCCGGTGTTCCGGTAAAATCCCGATTTCACCCGGAACCATTCCGATATCCAAATATAGGCTTCCAATATATCAATCTTTATGTCTCGGCCATTTCGAGACTCCTCGTCATGTCCGTGATCACATCTGGGACTCCGAACAATCTTCGGTACATCAAAACTTATAAACTCATAATAAAACTATCATCATAACGTTAAGCGTGCGGACCCTACGGGTTCGAGAACTATGTAGACATGACCTAGAACTATTCTCGGTCAATAACCAATAGAGGAACCTGGTGCTCATATTGGTTCCTACATATTCTACGAAGATCTTTATCGGTCAAACCACATAACAACATACGTTGTTCCCTTTGTCATCGGTATGTTACTTGCCCGAGATTCGATCGTCGGTATCCAATACCTAGGCCAAGTCTCTTTACTCGTTACGTAATGAATCATTCCGTAAATAACTCATTAGCTACATTGCTTGCAAGGCTTATAGTGATGTGCATTACCGAGAGGGCCCAGAGATACCTCTCCGACAATCGGAGTGACAAAACCTAATCTCGAAATACGCTAACCCAACATGTACCTTCAGAGACACCTGTAGAGCTCCTTTATAATCACCCAGTTACGTTGTGACGTTTGGTAGCACACAAAGTGTTCCTCCGGTAAACGGGAGTTGCATAATCTCATAGTTATAGGAACATGTATAAGTCATGAAGAAAGCAATAGCAACATACTAAACGATCAAGTGCTAGGCTAACGGAATGGGTCATGTCAATCACATCATTCTTCTAATGATGTGATCTCGTTAATCAAATGACAACACATGTTTATGGTTAGGAAACATAACCATCTTTGATTAATGAGCTAGTCAAGTAGAGGCATACTAGTGACGTTATGTTTGTCTATATATTCACACATGTATCATGTTTCCGATTAATACAATTCTAGCATGAATAATAAACATTTATCATGATATGAGGAAATAAATAATAACTTTATTATTGCCTCTAGGGCATATTTCCTTCAGTCTCCCACTTGCACTAGAGTCAATAATCTAGATTACACAGTAATGATTTTAACACCCATGGAGTCTTGGTGTTGATCATGTTTTGCTCGTGGAAGAGGCTTAGTCAACGGGTCTGCGACATTCAGATCCGTATGTATCTTGCAAATATCTATGTCTCCCACCTGGACTTGGTCCCGGATGGAATTGAAGCGTCTCTTGATGTGCTTGGTCCTCTTGTGAAATCTGGATTCCTTTGCCAAGGCAATTGCACCAGTATTATCACGTAAGATCTTCATTGGTCCCAATGCACTAGGTATGACACCTAGATCGAAATGAACTCCTTCATCCGCACTCCTTCATTTCTTTGCTTCCAAGCAGCTATGTACTCCGCTTCACATGTAGATCCCGCCACGGCGCTTTGTTTAGAACTGCACCAACTTACGGTTTCACCGTTTAATAAAAACACGTATCCGGTTTGCGATTTAGAATTGTCCGGATCGGTGTCAAAGCTTACATCGGCGTAACCATTTACGACTAGCTCTTTGTCACCCCCATATCGAGAAACATATCCTTAGTCCTTTTCGGTATTTCAGGGATGTTCTTGACCGTTGTCGATGATCCACTCTGGATTACTTTGGTACCTCCTGCTAAGCTTATTGCTAAGCATCGTCGGTCTGTAAACAGCATTGCATATATGATAGAGCCTATGGCTGAAGCATAGGAACATCTTTCATTTTCTCTCTATCTTCTGCGTGGTCGGGCATTGAGTCGACTCAACTTCACACCTTGTAATACACGCAAGAACCCTTTCTTTGCACGATCCATTTTGAACTTTTTCAAAACTTTATCAAGGTATGTGCTTTGTGAAAGTCCTATTAAGCGTCTTGATCTATCTCAGATAAATCTTGATGCCCAATATGTAAGCAGCTTCACGAGGTCTTTCATAGAAAAACTTTTATTCAAGTATCCCTTTATGCTATCCAGAAATTCTATATCATTTCCAATTAATAATATGTCATCTACATATAATATCGAAATGCTCTGAGCTCCCACTCACTTTCTTGTAAATCAGAGCTTCTCCAAAAGTCATATAAAACCATATCTTTGATCTCACTATCAAAGCGTTTATTCCAACTCGAGATGCTTGCACCAGTCCATAAATGGATCATTGGAGCTTGCACACTTTGTTAGCACTTTTGGATCAACAAAACCTTCTGGTTGCATCATATACAACTCTTCTTCCAGAAATCCATTCAAGAATGCAGTTTTGACATCCATTTGCCAAATTTCATAATCATAAAATGCAGCAATTGCTAACATGATTCGGACAGACTTAAGCATCGCTACGGGTGAGAAAGTTTCATCATAGTCAACCACATGAACTTGTCGAAAACCTTTCGCAACAAGTCGAGCTTTATAGACAGTTACATTACCATCAGCGTCAGTCTTCTTCTTAAAGATCCATTTATTCTCAATGGCTTGCTGATCATCGGGCAAGTCAACCAAAGTCCATACTTTGTTCTCATACATGGATCCCATCTCAGATTTCATGGCTACTAGCCATTTTGCGGAATCTGGGCTCATCATCGCTTCCTCATAGTTCGTAGGTTCGTCATGGTCAAGTAACATGACCTCCAGAATAGGATTACCGTACCACTTTGGTGCGGATCTTACTCTGGTAGACCTCGAGGTTCAGAAAACTTGATCCAAGTTTCATGATCAATATCATTAGCTTCCTCACTAATTGGTGTAGTTGTCACGAGAACGGTTCTTGTGATGAACTACTTTCAATAAGGGAGCAGGTACATTACCTCATCAAGTTCTACTTTCCTCCCACTCACTTCTTTCGAGAGAAACTCCTTCTCTAGAAAGGATCCGAATTTAGCAACGAAAATCTTGCCTTGGATCTGTGATAGAAGGTGTACCCAACAGTCTCTTTTGGGTATCCTATGAAGACACATTTCTCCGATTTGGGTTCAAGCTTATCTGGTTGAAGTTTCTTCACATAAGCATCGCAGCCCCAAACTTTAAGAAACGACAACTTTGGTTTCTTGCCAAACCACAGTTCATGAGGCGTCGTCTCAACGGATTTTGATGGTGCCCTATTTAACGTGAATGCGGCCGTCTCTAAAGCATAACCCCAAAACGATAGCGGTAAATCAGTAAGAGACATCATAGATCGTACCATATCTAGTAAAGTACGATTACGACGTTCGGACACACCAGTTCGTTGTGGTGTTCCGGGTGGCGTGAATTGCGAAACTATTCCGTATTGTTTCAAATGTAAACCAAACTCGTAACTCAAATATTCTCCTCCACGATCAGATCGTAGAATATTTATTTTCTTGTTACGATGATTTTCCACTTCACTCTGAAATTCTTTGAACTTTTCAAATGTTTCAGACTTGTGTTTCATTAAGTAGATATACCCATATCTGCTCAAATCATCTGTGAAGGTGAGAAAATAACGATACCCGCCACGAGCCTCAATATTCATTGGACCACAAACATCGGTATGTATGATTTCCAACAAATCGCTTGCTCGCTCCATAGTTCGGAGAACGGCGTTTTAGTCATCTTGCCCATGAGGCACGGTTCATAAGTACCAAGTGATTCATAATCAAGTGATTCCAAAAGTCCATCGAGATGGAGTTTCTTCATGCGCTTTATATCGATATGACCTAAACGGCAGTGCCACAAATAAGTTGCACTATCATTATCAACTCTGCATCTTTTGGTTTCAACACTATGAATATGTGTATCACTACTATCGAGATTCAATAAAAATAGACCACTCTTTAAGGGTGCATGACCATAAAAGATATTACTCATATAAATAGAACAACCATTATTCTCTGATTTAAATGAATAACCGTCTCGCATCAAACAAGATCCAGATATAATGTTCGTGCTCAACGCTGGCACCAAATAACAATTATTTAGGTCTAAAACTAATCCCGATGGTAGATGTAGAGGTAGCGTGCCAACCGCGATCACATCGACTTTGGAACCATTTCCCACGCGCATCGTCACCTCGTCCTTAGCCAATCTTCGCAATCCGTAGTCCTGTTTGAGTTGCAAATATTAGCAGAGAACCGATATCAAATACCAGTACTACTCCGAGCATTAGTAAGGTATACATCAATAACATGTATATCACATCTACCTTTGTTCACTTTGCCATCCTTCTTATCCGCCAAATACTTGGGGCAGTTCCGCTTCGATGTCCGATCTACTTGCGGTAGAAGCACTCGATCTCGAGCTTAGGACCAGACTTGGGTTTCTTCTCTTGAGCAGCAACTTGTTTGCTGTTCTTTTTGAGGTTCCCCTTCTTCTTCCCTTTGCCCTTTTTCTTGAAGCTGGTGGTCTTGTTGACCATCAACACTTGATGCTCCTTCTTGATTTCTACCTCCGCGGCTTTTAGCATTGCGAAGAGCTCGGGAATAGTCTTATCCATCCCTTGCATATTATAGTTCATCACGAAGCTCTTGTAGTTTGGTGGCGGTGATTGAAGAATTCTGTCAATGACACTATCATCAGGAAGATTAACTCCCAGTTGAATCAAGTGATTATTATACCCAGACATTTTGAGTATGTGTTCACTTGTGAACTATTCTCCTCCATTTTGCAGCTATAGAACTTATTGGAGACTTCATATCTCTCAATCCGGGCATTTGCTTGAAATATTAACTTCAACTCTGGAACATCTCATATGCTCCATGACGTTCAAAACGTCGTTGAAGACCCGTTCTAATCTGTAAAGCATGGCACAATTGAACTATCGAGTAGTCATCTTTGCTCGCCAGACGTTCTTAACGTCGTCGGTTACATCAAAGAGCAGTTCGGCACCCAGCGGTGCTTCGGGGCGTAATTCTTCTATGCAGCAATGAGGATAATCCTCGAGTTCGGACCCGATCCGTGTAATTGCTACCATCATCTTTCAACTTTTCTTTCTCAAGGAACGCATTAAAATTCAACGGAACAACAGCACGAGCCATCTATCTACAAACAAACATAGACAAGCAAAATACTATCAGGTACTAAGTTCGTGATAAACTTAAGTTCAATTAATCATATTACTTAGACAGACATCTCTCTAGTCATATAAGTGATTACGTGATCCAAATCAACTAAACAATGTCCGATCGTCACGTGAGAAGGTTGAACATCACTATGTTGATCATATCTACTATATGATTCACGTTTGACCTTTCGGTCTCCGTGTTCCGAGGCCATATCTGTTATATGCTAGGCTTGTCAAGTTTAACCTGAGTATTCCACGTGTGCAACTGTTTTGCACCCATTGTATTTGAACGTAGAGCCTATCGTTGGGGAACGTAGTAATTTCAAAAAAATTCCTACGCACACGCAAGATCATGGTGATGACATAGCAACGAGAGGAGAGTGTTGTCCACGTACCCTCGTGAGACCGTGGCGAAGCGTTAACTGCAACGCGGTTGATGTAGTCGTCGTCTTCACGATCCGACCGATCCAAGCACCGAACGTACGGCACCTCCGAGTTCAGCACACGTTCAGCTCGATGACGATCCCCGGGCTCCGATCCAGCAAAGCTTCGGGGATGAGTTCTATCAGCATGACGGCGTGGTGACGATGATAATGTTCTACCGGCGCAGGGCTTCGCCTAAACTCCGCGACGATATGACCGAGGTGGAATATGGTGGAGGGGCACCGCTGCACGCTAAGGAACGATCCGTAGATCAACTTGTGTGTCTAGGGTGCCCCCGCCCCGTATATAAAGGAGCAGGGGAGGCCAGCCGGCCTAGAGAGGCGCGCCGGAGGAGGAGTCCTCCTCCTAGTAGAGTGGGACTCCCCTTTCCTACTCCTACTAGGAGGGAAAGGAAGTGGGAGAGGGGAAGGAAAGGAGGCGTCGCCCCCCTCCTAGTCCAATTTGGACCAGAGGGAGAGGGGGCGCGCGGCCCACCCTGGCCGCCCCTCTCTCTTTCCACTAAGGCCCATGTGACCCATTAACTCTCCTGGGGGGTTCCGGTAACCCTCCGGCACTTCGGTTTTCTCCGAAATCACCCGGAACACTTCCGGTGTCCGAATATAGTCGTCAAATATATCAATCTTTATGTCTCGACCATTTCGAGACTCCTCGTCATGTCCGTGATCACATCCGGGACTCCGAACAAACTTCAGTACATCAAAACTTATAAACTCATAATAAAACTGTCATCGTAACGTTAAGCGTGCGGACCCTACGGGTTCGAGAACTATGTAGACATGACCTAGAACTATTCTCGGTCAATAACCAATAGCGGAACCTGGATGCCCATATTGGTTCCTACATATTCTACGAAGATCTTTTACCGGTCAAACCGCATAACAAAATACGTTGTTCCCTTTGTCATCGGTACGTTACTTGCTCGAGATTCGATCATCGGTATCCAATACCTAGTTCAATCTCGTTACCGGCAAGTCTCTTTACTCGTTACGTAATGCATCATTCCGTAACTAACTCATTAGTTACATTGCTTGCAAGGCTTATAGTTATGTGCATTACCGAGAGGGCCGGAGATACCTCTCCGACAATCGGAGTGACAAAACCTAATCTCGAAATCGCCAACCCAACATCTACCTTTGGAGACACCTGTAGTACTCCTTTATAATCACCCGATTCGTTGTGACGTTTGGTAGCACCAAAGTGTTCCTCCGTAAACGGAGTTGCATAATCTCATAGTTTCAGAACATGTATAAGTCATGAAGAAAGCAATAGCAATATACTAAACGATCAAGTGCTAGGCTAACGGAATGGGTCATGTCAATCACATCATTCTCCTAATGATGTGATCCCATTAATCAAATGACAACACATGCCTATGGTTAGGAAACATAACCATCTTTGATTAATGAGCTAGTCAAGTAGAGGCATACTAGTGACGTTATGTTTGTCTATGTATTCACACATGTATCATGTTTCCGATTAATACAATTCTAGCATGAATAATAAACATTTATCATGATATGAGGAAATAAAAAATAACATTATTTTTGCCTCTAGGGCATATTTCCTTCAGTCTCCCACTTGCACTAGAGTCAATAATCTAGATTACATATTAATGATTCTAACACCCATGGAGTCTTGGTGCTGATCATGTTTTGCTCATGAGAGAGGCTTAGTCAATGGGTCTGCAACATTCAGATCCGTATGTATCTTACAAATCTCTATGTCTCCCACTTGGACTTGGTCCCGAATGGAATTGAAGCGTCTCTTGATGTGCTTGGTCCTCTTGTGAAATCTGAATTCCTTTGCCAAGGCAATTGCACCAGTGTTGTCACAGAAGATCTTCATTGGTCCCGATGCACTAGGTATGACACCTAGATCGGAAATGAACTCCTTCATCCAGACTCCTTCATTCGCTGCTTCCGAAGCAGCTATGTACTCCGCTTCACATGTAGATCCCGCCACGACGCTTTGTTTACAACTGCACCAACTTATAGCTCCACTGTTTAATAAAAACACGTATCCGGTTTGCGATTTAGAATCGTCCGGATCGATGTCAAAGCTTACATCGGCGTAACCATTTACGACTAGCTCTTTTCACCTCCATATCGAGAAACATATCCTTAGTCCTTTTCGGTATTTCAGATGTTCTTGACCGCTGTCGATGATCCACTCTGGATTACTTTGGTACCTTCCTGCCAAGCTTATTGCTAAGCATACGTAATGTCTGGTACACAACATTGCATACAAGATAGAGCCTATGGCTGAAGCATAGGGAACATCTTTCATTTTCTCTCTATCTTCTGCTGTGGTCGGGCATTGAGTTTGACTCAATTTTACACCTTGAAGCACGGGCAAGAACCCTTTCTTTGCCTGATCCATTTTGAACTTTTTCAAAATTTTATCAAGGTATGTGCTTTGTGAAAGTCCTATTAAGCGTCTTGATCTATCTCTATAAATCTTGATGCCCAATATGTAAGCAGCTTCACCGAGGTCTTTCATTGAAAAAACTTTTATTCAAGTATCCCTTTATGCTATCCAGAAATTCTATATCATTTCCAATTAATAATATGTCATCTACATATAAAATCGAAATGCTCTGAGCTCCCACTCACTTTCTTGTAAATCTGAGGCTTCTCCCAAAGTCATGAAAACCATATGCCTTGATCACACTATCAAAGAGTTTATTCCAACTCCGAGATGCTTGCACCAGTCCATAAATGGATTGCTGGAGCTTGCACACTTTGTTAGCACCTTTTGGATCAATAAAACCTTCTGGCTGCATCATATACAACTCTTCTTCCAGAAATCCATTCAAGAATGCAGTTTTGACATCCATTTGCCAAATTTCATAATCATGAAATGCAGCAATAGCTAACATGATCCGGACAGACTTAAGCATCGCTACGGGTGAGAAAGTCTCATCGTAGTCAACCCCTTGAACTTGTCGAAAACCTTTCGCAACAAGTCGAGCTTTATAGACAGTTGCATTACCATCGTCGTCGGTCTTCTTCTTAAAGATCCATTTATTCTCAATGGCTTGCCGATCATCGGCAAGTCAACCAAAGTCCATACTTTGTTTTCATACATGGATCCCATCTCAGATTTCATGGCCTCTAGCCATTTTGCGAATCTGGGCTCATCATTGCTTCCTCATAGTTCGTAGGTTCATCATGGTCAAGTAACATGACCTCCGAATAGGATTACCGTACCACTCAGTGCGGATCTTACTCTAGTAGACCTCGAGGTTCGAGAGAAACTTGATCTGAAGTTTCATGATCAATATCATTAGCTTCCTCACTAATTGGTGTAGGTGTCACGAGAACTGATTTACGTGATGAACTACTTTCCAATAAGGGAGCAGTACAGATTACCTCATCAAGTTCTACTTTCCTCCCACTCACTTCTTTCGAGAGAAACTCCTTCTTTAGAAAGGATCCATTCTTAGCAACGAATGTTTTGCCTTCGGATCTGTGATAGAAGGTGTACCCAACATCTCTTTTGGGTATCCTATGAAGACACATTTCTCCGATTTAGGTTCAAGCTTATCTGGTTGAAGTTTCTTCACATAAGCATCACAGCCCCAAACTTTAAGAAACGACAACTTTGGTTTCTTGCCAAACCACAGTTCATAAGGCGTCGTCTCAACGGATTTTGATGGTGCCCTACTTAACGTGAATGTGGCCGTGTCTAAAGCATAACCCCAGAACGATAGCGGTAAAACAGTAAGAGACATCATAGATCGCACCATATCTAGTAAAGTACGATTACGACGTTCGGACACACCATTTCTTTGTGGTGTTCCAGGTGGCGTGAGTTGCGAAACTATTCCGCATTGTTTCAAATGTAAACCAAACTCGTAACTCAAATATTCTCCTCCATGATCAGATCGTAGAAACTTTATTTTCTTGTTACGATGATTTTCCACTTCACTCTGAAATTCCTTGAACTTTTCAAATGTTTCAGACTTGTGTTTCATTAAGTAGATATACCCATATCTGCTCAAATCATGTGTGAAGGTGAGAAAATAACGATATCCGCCACGAGCTTCAATATTCATTGGACCACATACATCTGTATGTATGATTTCCAACAAATCTGTTGCTCTCTCCATAGTACCGGAGAACGGTGTTTTAGTCATCTTGCCCATGAGGCACGGTTCGCAAGTACCAAGTGATTCATAATCAAGTGATTCCAAAAGTCCATCAGTATGGAGTTTCTTCATGCGCTTTACACCGATATGACCTAAACGGCAGTGCCACAAATAAGTTGCACTCTCATTATCAACTCTGCATCTTTTGGCTTCGACATTATGAATATGTGTATCACTACTTTCGAGATTCAATAAAAATAGACCACTCTTCAAGGGTGCATGACCATAAAAGATATTACTCATATAAATAGAACAACCATTATTCTCTGATTTAAATGAATAACCGTCTCGCATCAAACAAGATCCAGATATAATGTTCATGCTCAACAGTGACACCAAATAACAATTATTCAAGTCTAAAACTAATCCCGAAGGTAGATGTAGAGGTAGCGTGCCGACCGCGATCACATCGACTTTGGAACCGTTTCCCACGCGCATCGTCACCTCGTCCTTCGCCGGTGCTTGCTTATTCCGTAGTCCTGTTTGAGTTGCAAATATTAGCAATGTAACCAATATCAAATACCAGTGCTACTACGAGCTCTAGTAAGGTACACATCAATAACATGTATATCACATATACCTTTGTTCACCTTGCCATCCTTCTTATCCGCCAAATACTTGGGGCAGTTCCGCTTCGATGTCGATCGCTTGCGGTAGAAGCACTCGATTTCAGGCTTAGGTCCAGACTTGGGTTTCTTCTCTTGAGCAGCAACTTGCTTGCCGTTCTTTTTGAAGTTCCCCTGCTTCTTTCCTTTGCCCTTTTTCTTGAAACTAGTGGTCTTGTTGACCATTAACACTTGATGCTCCTTCTTGATTTCTACCTCCACAGCTTTTAGCATTGCGAAGAGCTCGGGAATTGTCTTGTTCATCCCTTGCATATTATAGTTCATCACGAAGCTCTTGTAGCTTGGTGGCGATGATTGGAGAATTACATCAATGACACTATCATCCGGAAGATTAACTCCCGGTTGAATCAAGTGATTATTATACCCGGACATTTTGAGTATATGCTCCTTGACAGAACTATTCTCCTCCATCTTGCAGCTATAGAACTTATTGGAGACTTCATATCTCTCAATCCGGGCATTTGCTTGAAATATTAACTTCAACTCTGGAACATCTCATATGCTCCTTGACGTTCAAAACGTCGTTGAAGACCGGTTCTAAGCCATAAAGCATGGCACATTTAACTATCGAGTAGTCATCGCCTTTGCTCGCGAGACGTTCTTAACGTCGTCGGTTGCATCAGCGGCGAGCTGGCACCCAGCGGTGCTTCGGGGCGTAATTCTTACAGTGCAGCAATGAGGATAATCCTCAAGTTATGGACCCAGTCCGTGTAATTGCTACCATCATCTTTCAACTTTGCTTTCTCAAGGAACGCATTAAAATTTAACGGAACAACAGCACAAGCCATCTATCTACAAACAAACATAGACAAGCAAAATACTATCAGGTACTAAGTTGATGATAAATTTAAGTTCAATTAATCATATTACTTAAGAACTCCCACTTAGACAGACATCTCTCTAGTCATCTAAGTGATCACGTGATCCAAACCAACTAAACCATAACCGATCATCACGTGAGATGGAGTAGTTTTCAATGGTGAACATCACTATGTTGATCATATCTACTATATGATTCACGCTCGACCTTTCGGTCTCCGTGTTCCGAGGCCATATCTGCATATGCTAGGCTCGTCAAGTTTAACCTGAGTATTCTGCGTGTGCAAAACTGGCTTGCACCCGTTGTAGATGGATGCAGAGCTTATCACACCCGATCATCACGTGGTGTCTGGGCACGACGAACTTTGGCAACGGTGCATACTCAGGGAGAACACTTCTTGATAATTTTAAGTGAGAGATCATCTTAAAATGCTACCATCAAACAAAGCAAGATAAGATGCATAAAGGATAAACATCACATGCAATCAATATAAGTGATATGATATGGCCATCATCATCTTGTGCTTGTGATCTCCATCTTCAAAGCACCGTCGTGACCACCATTGTCACCGGCGCGACACCTTGATCTCCATCGTAGCATCGTTGTCGTTACACCATCTATTGCTTCTACTACTATCGCTACCGCTTAGTGATAAAGTAAAGCAATTACAGGGCGTTTGCATTTCATACAATAAAGCGACAACCATATGGCTCCTGCTAGTTGCCGATAACTTCGGTTACAAAACATGATCATCTCATACAATAAAATATAGCATCACGTCTTGACCATATCACATCACAACATGCCCTGCAAAAACAAGTTAGACCTCCTCTACTTTGTTGTTGCAAGTTTTATGTGGCTGCTACGGGCTTAGCAAGAACCGTTCTTACCTACGCATCAAAACCACAGCGATAGTTCGTCAAGTTAGTGTTGTTTTAACCTTCGCAAGGACGGGCGTAGCCACACTCGATTCAGCTAAAGTGAGAGAGCGGAGACACCCGCCAGTCACCTTTAAGCACGAGTGCTCGTAGCAGTGAAACCAGTCTCGCGTAAGCGTATCGTAATGTCGGTCCGGGCGCTTCATCTCACAATACCGCCAACCAAAGTATGACATGCTGGTAAGCGGTATGACTTATATCGCCCACAACTCACTTGTGTTCTACTCGTGCATATAACATCAACGCATAAAACCTGGCTCGGATGCCCTTTGTTGGGGAGCGTAGTAATTTCAAAAAATTCCTATGCACACGCAAGATCATGGTGATGACATAGCAACGAGAGGAGAGTGTTGTCCACGTACCCTCGTGAGACCGTGGCGAGGCGTTAGCACAACGCGGTTGATGTAGTCGTACGTCTTCACGATCCGACCGATCCAAGCACTGAACGTACGGCACCTCCGAGTTCAGCACACGTTCAGCTCGATGACGATCCTCGGGCTCCGATCCAACAAAGCTTCGGGGATGAGTTCCATCAGCATGACGGCGTGGTGACGATGATAATGTTCTACCGGCGCAGGGCTTCGCCTAAACTCCGCGACGATATGACCGAGGTGGAATATGGTGGAGGGGGGCATCGCACACGGCTAAGGAACGATCCGTAGATCAACTTGTGTGTCTAGGGTGCCCCCACCCCGTATATAAAGGAGCAAGGGGAGGCCGCCGGCCCTAGAGGCGTGCAGGAGGAGGAGTCCTCCTCCTAGTAGGAGTAGGACTCCCCCTTTCCTACTCCTACTAGGAGGGGAAAGGAAGGGGGAGCGGGGGAAGGAAAGAGGGGGGCGCCCCCCCTCCTAGTCCAATTCAGACCAGAGGGAGAGGGGGCATGCGGCCCACCCTAGCTGCCCCTCTCTCTTTCCACTAAGGCCCATGTGGCCCATTAACTCTCCCGGGGGGGTTCCGGTAACCCTCCGGCACTCCGGTTTTCTCCGAAATCACCCGGAACACTTCCGATGTCCGAATATAGTCGTCCAATATATCAATCTTTATGTCTCGACCATTTCGAGACTCCTCGTCATGTCCGTGATCACATCCGGGACTCCGAAAAAACTTCGGTACATCAAAACTTATAAACTCATAATAAAACTGTCATCGTAACGTTAAGCGTGCGGACCCTACGGGTTCTATGTAGACATGACCTAGAACTATTCTCGGTCAATAACCAATAGCGGAACCTGGATGCCTATATTGGTTCCTACATATTCTACGAAGATCTTTTGTCGGTCAAACCGCATAACAACATACGTTGTTCCCTTTGTCATCGGTATGTTACTTGCCCGAGATTCGATCGTCGGTATCCAATACCTAGTTCAATCTCGTTACCGGCAAGTCTCTTTACTCGTTACGTAATGCATCATTCTGTAACTAACTCATTAGTTACATTGCTTGCAAGGCTTATAGTGATGTGCATTACCGAGAGGGCCTAGAGATACCTCTCCGACAATCGGAGTGACAAAACCTAATCTCGAAATCGCCAACCCAACATCTACCTTTGGAGACACCTGTAGTACTCCTTTATAATCACCCGATTCGTTGTGACGTTTGGTAGCACCAAAGTGTTCCTCCGTAAACAGGAGTTGCATAATCTCATAGTTTCGGGAACATGTATAAGTCATGAAGAAAGCAATAGCAATATACTAAACGATCAAGTGCTAGGCTAACGGAATGGGTCATGTCAATCACATCATTCTCCTAATGATGTGATCCCATTAATCAAATGACAACACATGCCTATGGTTAGGAAACATAACCATCTTTGATTAATGAGCTAGTCAAGTAGAGGCATACTAGTGGCGTTATGTTTGTCTATTTATTCACACATGTATCATGTTTCCGATTAATACAATTCTAGCATGAATAATAAACATTTATCATGATATGAGGAAATAACTAATAATTTTATTATTGCCTCTAGGGCATATTTCCTTCACCTATCACACCCGATCATCACGTGGTGTCTCAGCACGAAGAACTTTCGCAACGGTGCATACTCAGGGAGAACACTTGATAATTTTAGTGAGAGATCATCTTAAAATGCTACCATCAATCAAAGCAAGATAAGATGCATAAAGGATAAACATCACATGCAATCAATATAAGTGATATGATATGGCCATCATCATCTTGTGCTTGTGATCTCCATCTTCGAAGCACCGTCGTGATCACCATCGTCACCGGCGCAACACCTTGATCTACATCGTAGCATCGCTGTCATTACGCCATCTATTGCTTCTATGACTATCGCTACCGCTTAGTGATAAAGTAAAGCAATTGCAGGACGTTTGCATTTCATACAATAAAGCGACAACCATATGGCTCCTGCCAGTTGCCGATAACTTCGTTACAAAACATGATCATCTCATACAATAAGATATAGCATCACGTCTGACCATATCACATCACAACATGCCCTGCAAAAACAAGTTAGACGTCCTCTACTTTGTTGTTGCAAATTTTATGTGGCTGCTACGGGCTGAGCAAGAACCGTTCTTACCTTCGCATCAAAACCACAACGATAGTTCGTCAAGTTAGTGTTGTTTTAACCTTCGCAAGAACCGGGCGTAGCCACACTCGGTTCAACTAAAGTTGGAGAAAGCAGACACCGCTAGTCACTGTGTGCAAAAGCACGGCGGTAAAACCAGTCTCGCATAAGCGTACGCATAATGTCGGTCCGGGCCGCTTCATCCAACAATACCGTTGAACCAAAGTATGACATGCTGGTAAGCAGTATGACTTGTATCGCCCACAACTCACTTGTGTTCTACTCGTGCAAATAACATCAACGCATAAAACCTAGGCTCTGATACCACTGTTGGGGAATGTAGTAATTTCAAAAAAATTCCTACGCACACGCAAGATCATGGTGATGCATAACAATGAGAGGGGAGAGTGTTGTCCACGTACCATCATAGACCGTAAGCGGAAGCGTTATGACAACGCGGTTGATGTAGTCGTACGTCTTCACGATCTGACCGATCCAAGCACCGAACATGAGGCACCTCCGAGTTCAGCACACGTTCAGCTCGATGACGATCCCCGGACTCCGATCCAGCAAAGTGTCGGGGTTGAGTTCCGTCAGCATGATGGTGTGGTGACGATGATGATGTTCTACCGACGCAGGGCTTCGCCTAAGCACCGCAACGATATGACCGAGGTGGAATATGGTGGAGGGGGCACCGCACACGGCTAAGGAACGATCACGAAGATCAACTTGTGTGTTCTAGGGTGCCCCCTGCCCCGTATATAAAGGAGGGAGGGGGAGGTGCGGCCGGCCCCTAGGGGTGCGCCTGGAGGAGTCCTACTCCCACCGGGAGTAGGACTCCCCCTCTTGCCTTGGTGGAGAAGGAAAGGGGAGGAAAGAGGAAAGGCGCCGCCCCTTCCTGTCCTATTCGGACTAGGGGAGGGTGCTGCGCGCCTGCCCCGCCGCCCTCCTCTTCTCCCTCATGGCCCACTAAGGCCCATTAACCCCCGGGAGGGTTCCGGTAACCCCCCGGTGTTCCGGTAAAATCCCGATTTCACCCGGAACCATTCCGATATCCAAATATAGGCTTCCAATATATCAATCTTTATGTCTCGACCATTTCGAGACTCCTCGTCATGTCCGTGATCACATCTGGGACTCCAAATAATCTTCGGTACATCAAAACTTATAAACTCATAATAAAACTGTCATCGTAACGTTAAGCATCCGGACCCTACGGGTTCGAGAACTATGTAGACATGACCTAGAACTATTCTCGGTCAACAACCAATAGCGGAACCTGGATGCTCATATTGGCTCCTACATATTCTACGAAGATCTTTATCAGTCAAACCGCATAACAACATACGTTGTTCCCTTTGTCATCGGTATGTTACTTGCCCGAGATTCGATCATCGGTATCCAATACCTAGTTCAATCTCGTTACCGGCAAGTCTCTTTACTCGTTACGTAATGCATCATTCCGTAACTAACTCATTAGCTACATTGCTTGCAAGGCTTATAGTGATGTGCATTACCGAGAGGGCCGGAGATACCTCTCCCACAATCGGAGTGACAAAACCTAATCTCAAATCGCTAACCCAACATGTACCTTCAAAGACACTGTAGAGCTCCTTTATAATCACCCGATTCGTTGTGACGTTTGGTAGCACACAAAGTGTTCCTCCGGTAAACGGGAGTTGCATAATCTCATAGTTACAGGAACATGTATAAGTCATGAAGAAAGCAATAGCAACATACTAAACGATCAAGTGCTAGGCTAACGGAATGGGTCATGTCAATCACATCATTCTTCTAATGAAGTGATCCCGTTAACCAAATGACAACACATGTCTATGGTTAGGAAACATAACCATCTTTGATTAATGAGCTAGCCAAGAAGAGGCATACTAGTGATGTTATGTTTGTCTATGTATTCACACATGTATCATGTTTCCGGTTAATACAATTCTAGCATGAATAATAAACATTTATCATGATATGAGGAAATAAATAATAACTTTATTATTGCCTCTAGGGCATATTTCCTTCATGAACTATGAATCTTTTTGCCTATTTTTTATTGAACTTTACGAGGCTAATCACAAGCCTATGTCAACCAGGGCAGAAATGCATTCTCTCTCTCATGACACAAACTAAACAAGTGTCAGGTAGACTTCAGAGAGCGTACAAGGATGGCGTGAGGTGGTGTGGATGCCAACTAAACACCCTCGTAGCCCCCGGGCACGCAGGAGGTCGTGTCTTCGATTTTTCTTTTTCCTTTTTGTGTTTCTATCATTCTATGGGTTCTCCCGTTTCTTCCGGTTATACTCAATTTCCTTTCTAGTTTTGCTCACGTAATCTGGTGCAGTGCATGGGTACTTCCTAGCTAATGGGCATGTACACTATTGTGAAGAGACATGTTCACTTTCTCCTCGATATGTGTAGTTCCATACGAGCATATGTACTGCCATGTGCATTTACATGTGTATTTTCTTTAATTTGTGGCATGTGAAACCCCCATGTTCGTACACACCACTAACATGGGAAGTATGCACACCAACATTGGAAGACCACACACTGTTGGGGAACGTTGCAGAAAATTAAAAAAAATTCCTACGGTTTCACCAAGATCCATCTATGAGTTCATCTAAGCAACGAGTGATAGGAGTGCATCTACATATCCTTGTAGATCACGAGCGGAAGCGTTCAGGAGAACGGGGATGATGGAGTCGTACTCGCCGTGATCCAAATCACCGATGACCAAGTGCTGAACGGACAGCACCTCCGCGTTCAACACACGTACGGAGCGGATGACGTCTCCTCCTTCTTGATCCAGCAAGGGGGAAGGAGAGGTTGAGGAAGAAGACTCCAGCAGCAGCCTGACGGCGTGGTGGTGCTGGAGAAGCAGTACTCCGGCAGGGCTTCGCCAAGCAACCGCGGGAGGAGGAAGAGGTGTAGCAGGGGGAGGGAGGCGCCAAGACTCAAGAGTGCGGCTGCCCTCCCTCCCCCCTCCTTTATATAGGCCCCCAAGGGGTAGCCGGCCCTAGAGATGGGATCTCTAGGGGGGCGGCGGCCAAGGGGGTGAAGGAAATATGCCCTAGAGGCAATAATAAAGTTATTATTTATTTCCTTATATCATGATAAATGTTTATTATTCATGCTAGAATTGTATTAACCAGAAACAAAATACATGTGTGAATACATAGACAAACATAGTGTCACTAGTATGCCTCTACTTGACTAGCTCGTTTATCAAATATGGTTATGTTTCCTAGCCATGGACAAAAGAGTTGTCATTTGATTAATAGGATCACATCATTAGGAGAATGATGTGATCGACATGACCCATTCCATTAGCCTAGCACTTGATCGTTTAGTATATCGCTATTGCTTTCTTCATGACTTATACATGTTCCTGTAACTATGAGAATTATGCAACTCCCGTTTACCGGAGGAACACTTTGCATACTACCAAACGTCACAACGTAACTGGGTGATTATGAAGGAGTACTACAGGTGTCTCCGAAGGTACATGTTGAGTTGGCGTATTTCAAGATTAGGTTTTGTCACTCCGATTGTCGGAGAGGTATCTTTGGGCCCTCTCGGTAATGCACATCACTATAAGCCTTGCAAGCAAAGTGAACAATGAGTTGGTTACGGGATGATGCATTACGTAACAAGTAAAGAGACTTGCTGGTAACGAGATTGAACTAGGTATTGGATACCGACGATCAAATCTCGGGCAAGTAACATACCGATGACAAAGGGAACAACGTATGTTGTTATGCGGTTTGACCGATAAAGATCTTCGTAGAATATGTAGGAACCAATATGAGCATCCAGGTTCCGCTATTGGTTATTGACCGAGAATAGTTCTAGGTCATGTCTACATAGTTCTCGAACCCGTAGGGTCCGCACGCTTAACGTTACGATGACGGTTTATTATGAGTTTATAAGTTTTGATGTACGAAGTTTGTTGAGTCCGGATGTGATCACGGACATGACGAGGAGTCTCGAATTGGTCGAGACATAAAGATTGATATATTGGAAGCCTATATTTGGACATCGGAAGTGTTCCGGGTGAAATCTGCATTTTACCGGAGTACCGGGGGGTTACTGGAACCCTCCCGGGGGTTATTGGGCCTACATGGGTCTCGAGGGAGAAGAGGGAAGGAGGCAGGAGGGGGCCACACGCCCCTCCCCTTCCTAGTCCGAATAGGACAAGGGAAGGGGGCGGTGCCCCCTCTTTCCTTCTCCTCTTCCTCCTCTTTCCCCCCTTCTCCTATTCCAACTAGGAAAGAGGGGAGTCCTACTCCCGGTGGGAGTAGGACTCCCCCCTTGGCGCGCCCTCCTTGGCCGGCCGCCTCCTCCCCCTGGCTCCTTGATATATGGGGCCAGGGGGCACCCCATAGACACACAAGTTGATCTACGGATCGTTCCTTAGCCGTGTGCGGTGCCCCCCTCCACCATATTCCACCTCGGTCGTATCGTCGTGGAGTTTAGGCGAAGCCCTGCGCCGGTAGAACATCATCACCCTCTGAAGGAAATATGCCCTAGAGGCAATAATAAAGTTATTATTTATTTCCTCATATCATGATAAATGTTTATTATTCATGCTAGAATTGTATTAACCGGAAACATGATACATGTGTGAATACATAGACAAAACATATAGTCACTAGTATGCCTCTACTTGACTAGATCATTGATCAAAGATGGTTATGTTTCCTGACCATAGACATGTGTTGTCATTTGATTAGTGGGATCACATCATTAGAAGAATGATGTGATTGACATGACCCATTCTGTTAGCCTAGCACTCGATCGTTTAGTATACTGCTATTGCTTTCTTCATGACTTATACATGTTCCTGTAACTATCAGAATTATGCAACTCCTGTTTACCGGAGGAACACTTTGGGTACTACCAAACATCACAACATAAGTGGGTGATTATAAAGGAGTACTACAGGTGTCTCCGAAGGTACATGTTGAGTTGGCGTATTCCGAGATTAGGCTTTGTCACTCCGATCGTCGGAGAGGTATCTCTGGGCCCTCTCGGTAATGCACATCATTATAAGTCTTGCAAGCAATGTGACCAAATGAGTTGGTTGCGGGATGAAGCATTACAAAACGAGTAAAGAGACTTGCTGGTAACGAGAATGAACTAGGTATGGGATACCGACGATCAAATCTCGGGCAAGTAACATACCGATGACAAAGGGAACAACGTATGTTGTTATGCGGTTTAACCGATAAAGATCTTCGTAGAATATGTAGGAACCAATATGGGCATCCAGGTCCCGCTATTGGTTATTGACCAAGAATAGTTCTAGGTCATGTCTACATAGTTCTCAAACCCGTAGGGTCCGCACGCTTAATGTTATGATGACAGTTTTATTATGAGTTTATAAGTTTTGATGTACTGAAGTTTGTTCGGAGTCCCAGATGTGATCACGGACATGACGAGGAGTCTCGAAATGGTCGAGACATAAAGATTGATATATTGGAAGCCTATGTTTGGACATCAGAATGGTTCCGTGTGAAATCGGGATTTTACCGGAACACCGGGGGGTTACCGGAACCCTCCCGGGGGTTAATGGGCCTTAGTGGGCCAAGAGGGAGAAGAGGAGAGCCGGCCAGGGCAGGCCGCGCGCCCCCTCCCCCTAGTCCGAATAGGACAAGGAGGGGGGCGGCGCCCCCCCCCCCTTTCCTCTTTCCCCTCCCCCCTTTCCTTCTCCACCAAGGCAAGAGGGGGAGTCCTACTCCCGGTGGGAGTAGGACTCCTCCAAGCGCACCCCTAGGGGGACGGCCGCACCTCCCCCTCCCTCCTTTATATACGAGGGCGGGGGGGCACTCCATAGACCCAAGTTGATCTACAGATCGTTCCTTAGCCGTGTGCGATGCCCCCCTCCACCATATTCCACCTCAGTCATATCGTCGCGGAGTTTAGGCGAAGCCCTGCGCCGGTTGAACATCATCATCATCACCACGCCGTCGTGCTGAAGGAACTCATCTCCGGAGCTTTGCTGGATCGGAGGCCAGAGATCGTCATCGAGCTGAACGTATGCTGAACTCGGAGGCTCCGTACGTTCGGTGCTTGGATCGGTCGGATCATGAAGGCGTCGACTACATCAACGCGTTGTGCTAACGCTTCGCTTACGGTCTCGAGGGTACATGGACAAACACTCTCCCTCTCGTTGCTATGCCATCACCATGATCTTGCGTGTGCGTAGGATTTTTTGAAATTACTACGTTCCCCAACAGTGGCATCAGAGCCTAGGTTTTATGCGTTGATGTTGTATGCACGAGTAGAACACAAGTGAGTTGTGGGCGATAGAAGTCATACTGCTTACCAACATGTCATACTATGGTTCGGCGGTATTGTGAGATGAAGCGGCCCGGACCGACATTACGCGTACGCTTACGGGAGACTGGTTTCACCGTTACGAGCACTCGTGCTTAAAGGTGGTTGGCGGGTGTCTGTCTCTCTCACTTTAGCTGAATCGAGTGTGGCTACGCCCGGTCCTTGCGAAGGTTAAAACAGCACCAACTTGACAAACTATCGTTGTGGTTTTTGATGCGTGGGTAAAACGGTTCTTGCTAAGCCCGTAGCAGCCACGTAAAATTTGCAACAACAAAGTAGAGGACGTCTAACTTGTTTTTGCAGGGCATGTTGTGATGTGATATGGTCAAGACGTGATGCTATATTTTATTGTATGAGATGATCATGTTTTGTAACCAAAGTTATCGGCAACTGGCAGGAGCCATATGGTTGTCGCTTTATTGTATGAAATGCAAGCATACAGTAATTGCTTTACTTTATCACTAAGCGGTAGCGATAGTCGTAGAAGCAATAGATGGCGTAACGACAACGATGCTACGATGGAGATCAAGGTGTCGCGCCGGTGACGATGGTGATCACGATGGTGCTTCGAAGATGGAGATCACAAGCACAAGATGATGATGGCCATATCATATCAGTTATATTGATTGCATGTGATGTTTATCATTTATGCATCTTATCTTGCTTTGATTGACGGTAGCATTTTAAGATGATCTCTCACTAAATAATCAAGAAGTGTTCTCCCTGAGTATGCACCGTTGCGAAAGTTCTTCGTGTTGAGACACCATGTGATGATCGGGTGTGATAGGCTCTACGTTCAAATACAACGGGTGCAAAACAGTTGCACACGCGGAATACTCAGGTTAAACTTGACGAGCCTAGCATATACAGATATGGCCTCGGAACACCGAGACCAAAAGGTCGAACGTGAATCATATAGAAGATATTATCAACATAGTGATGTTCACCATTGAAAACTACTCCATCTCACGTGATGATCGGACATGGTTTAGTTGATTTGGATCACGTGATCACTTAGATGACTAGAGAGATGTCTGTCTAAGTCGGAGTACTTAAGTAATATGATTAATTGAACTTAAATTTATCATGAACTTAGTCCTGGTAGTATTTTGCAAATTATGTTGTAAATCAATAGCTTGCATTATTGCTTTCATATGTTTATTTTGATATGTTCCTAGAGAAAATTGTGTTGAAAAATCTTAGTAGCAATGATGCGGATTGGATCCGTGATCTGAGGTTTATCCTCATTGCTGCACAGAAGAATTATGTCCTTAATGCACCGCTAGGTGACAGAGCTATTGCAGGAGCAGATGCAGACGTTATGAACTATTGGCTGGCTCAATATGATGACTACTTGATAGTTTAATGCACCATGCTTAACGGCTTAGAATTGGGACTTGAAAGACATTTTGAACGTCATGGACCATATGAGATGTTCTAGGAGTTTAAGTTAATATTTTAAGAAAATACCCGAGTTGAGAGATATGAAGTCTCCAACAAGTTCTATAGCTAAAATATGGAGGAGAATCGCTCAACTAGAGAGCATGTGCTTAGATTGTCTGGGTACTTCAATCGCTTGAATCAAGTGGGAGTTAATCTTCTAGATAAGATAGTGATTGACAGAGTTCTCTAGTCACCATCACCAAGTTAGTAGAACTTTGTGATGAACTATAGTATGCAAGGGATGACGAAAACGATTCCCGAGCTCTTCGTGATGTTGAAATCGACGAAGGTAGAAATCAAGAAAGAGCATCAAGTGTTGATGGTTGACAAGATCACTAGTTTCAAGAAAAGGGCAAAGGGAAAGAAAGGGGAACTTCAAGTAGAATGACAAGCAAGTTGTCACTTCCACGAAGAAGCCCAAAGTTGGACCAAAGCCTGGCCGAGTGCTTACACTTGCAAAGGAAATGGTCCTTTGAAGCGGAAATGCCACTGAATATTTGGTGGATAAGAAGGATGGCAAAGTGAATAAGGGTATATTTGATATACAGGTTATTGATGTGTGCCTTACTAGTGTTTATAGTAGCCCCTGAGTATTTGATACTTGTTCAGTTGCTAAGATTAGTAACTTGAAACAGGAGTTACAGAATAAACAGAGACTAGTTGAAGGGGAAGTGACGATGAGTGTTCGAAATAGTCCAAGATTGATATGATCATCATCACACACTCCCTAAACTTTCGGGATAAGTTTTAAACCTAAATAAATGTTATTTAGCGTTTGTGTTGAGCATGAATATGATT
The DNA here is from genome assembly GCA_021437245.1 of Aegilops speltoides. Taxonomy (NCBI): domain Eukaryota; kingdom Viridiplantae; phylum Streptophyta; class Magnoliopsida; order Poales; family Poaceae; genus Aegilops; species Aegilops speltoides. The sequence goes on along the minus strand of CM038146.1, from coordinate 84,454,614 downwards.
TAATCATGTTTATTGCAATACGATTATTCATTTAAAGTCAGAGAATAATTGTTGTTCTGTTTACATGAATAAAACCTTCAATGGTCATACACCCAATGAAAATAGTTTATTGGATCTCGATCGTAGTGATACACATATTCATAATATTGATTCCAAAAGATGCAAAGTTAATAATGATAGTGCAACTTATTTGAGGCACTGTCGTTTGGGTCATATTGGTGTAAAGCGCACGAAGAAACTCCATAAAGATGGATTTTCGGAATCACTTGGTTATGAATCATTTGATGCTTGCGAACCGTGCCTTTTGGGCAAGATGACTAAAACTCCGTTCTTCGGAACAATGGAACGATCAACAAACTTGTTGGAAATAATACATACTGATGTATGCAGACCAATGAGTATTGATGCTCGTGGCAAGTATCGTTATTTTCTGACCTTCACAAGATGATTTGAGCAGATATGGGTATATCTACTTGATGAAACATAAGTCTGAAATAGTTGAAAGGTTCAAAGAATTTCAGAGTGAAGTGAAAAATCATCGTAATAAGAAAATGAAGTTTCTGCGATCTGATCACAGAGACGAATATTTGAGTTACGAGTTTGGTCTTCAATTAAAACAATGTGGAATATTTTCACAGCTCACGCCACCTGGAACACCACAACGTTATGGTGTGTCCAAACGTCGTAATCGTACTTTACTAGATATGGTGCGATCTAAGATATCTCTTATCAGTTTACCACTATCGTTTTGGGGTTATGCATTAGAGACAGCTGCATTCACGTTAAAAAGGCACCATCTAAATCCGTTGAGACGACACCGTATGAACTATGGTTTAGCAGTAAACCTAAGCTGTCATTTCTTAAAGTTTGGAGTTGCGATGCTTATATGAAAAAGGTTTTCAACCTGATAAGCTCGAACCCAAATCGGAGAAGTGCGTCTTCATAGAAAACCCAAAAGAAACTGTTGGGTACACCTTCTATCACAGATCCGAAGGCAAAACATTCATTGCTAAGAATGGATCCTTTCTAGAGAAGGAGTTTCTCTCGAAAGAAGTGAGTGGGAGGAAAGTAGAGCTTGATAATTTGTACCTTCTCCTAAATTGGAAAATAGTTCATCACTGAAATCAGTTCCAATGATTCCTACACCAATTAGTGAGGAAGCTAATGATGATGATCATGAAACTTCAGATCAAGTTACTACAAAACCTCGTAGGTCTTCCAGAGTATGATCCGCACCAGAGTGGTATAGTAATCCTGTTCTGGAAGTCATGTTACTAGACCATGATGAACCTACGAACTATGCGGAAGCGATGATGAGCCCAGATTTCGCAAAATGGCTGGAGTCCATGAAATCTGAGATAGGATCCATGTATGAGAACAAAGTGTGGACTTTGGTGGGGTTGCCCGATGATCGGCAAGCCATATTGTATAAATGGATCTTCAAGAGGAAGACAGATGCTGATAGTAGTGTTACTATCTACATAGCTCGACTTGTCGCAAATAGGTTTTTGACAAGTTCAAGGTGTTGACTACAATGAGATTTTCTCAACTGTAGCGATGCTTAAGTCTGTCCGAATCATGTTAGCAATTGCCACATTTTATAAAATCTGGCAAATGGATGTCAAAACTGCATTCCTTAATGGTTTTCTTAAAGAAGAGTTGTATATGATGCAACCGAAGGTTTTGTCAATCCTAAAGGTGCTAACAAAATGTGCAAGCTCGATGATCCATCTATGGACCGGGCAAGCATCTCGAGTTGGAATATACGCTTTGATAAGTTGATCAAAGCATATAGTTTTGCATGGACTTACGGTGAAGCTTCAGATTTACAAGAAAGTGAGTGGGAGCAATACAACATTTCTGATAAGTATATGTGAATGACATATTGTTGATCGGAAATAATGTAGAATTATTCTGCAAAGCATAAAGGAGTGTTTTTAAAGGAGTTTTTTTTCGAAGAAAGACCTCGGCAAAGCTACTTACATATTGAGCATCAAGATCTATTGAGATAGATCAAGACGCTTGATAAGATTTTTCAATGAGTACATACCTTGATAAATTTTTGAAATAGTTCAAAATGGAACAGTCAAAGAAAGAGTTCTTGCCTATGTTGCAAAGGTGTGAAATTGAGTAAGACTCAAATCCCGACCACGGCAGAAAATAGAAAAGAGAATGAAAGTCATTCCCTATGCCTCAGTCATAGGTTCTATAAAGTATGCTATGCTGTGAACCAGACCTATTATATACCTTGCTCTGAGTTTGACAAAGGAATAAAATTTTGATCTAAGAGTAGATCACTGGACAGCGGTCAAGAATATTTTTAGTGAGGACTAAGGAGATGTTTCTCGATTATGGAGGTGATAAAAGAGCCCGTCGTAAAAAGTTACAAGCTTTTACACCAATCCAGATGACTCTAAGTCTCAATCTGGATACATATTGAAAGTGGGAGAATTAGCTAGAGTAGCTCCCTGCAGAGCATTGTAGACATAGAATATTTGCAAAATACATACGGCTCTAAATATGACAGACCCGTTGACTAAACTTCTCTCATGAGCAAAACATGATCACACCTTAGTACTCTTTGGGTGTTAATCACATAGCAATGTGAACTAGATTATTGACTCTAGTAAACCCTTTGGGTGTTGGTCACATGACAATGAACTATGGGTGTTAATCATATACAGATATGAATATTGATGTTAAATCACATGGCGATGTGAACTAGATTATTGACTCTAGTGCAAGTGGGAGACTGAAGGAAATATGCCCTAGAGGCAATAATAAAGTTATTATTTATTTCCTTATATCATGATAAATGTTTATTATTCATGCTAGAATTGTATTAACCGGAAACAAAATACATGTGTGAATACATAGACAAACATAGTGTCACTAGTATGCCTCTACTTGACTAGCTCGTTTATCAAATATGGTTATGTTTCCTAGCCATGGACAAAAGAGTTGTCATTTGATTAACGGGATCACATCATTGGGAGAATGATGTGATTGACATGACCCATTCCGTTAGCCTAGCACTTGATCGTTTAGTATATTGCTATTGCTTTCTTCATGACTTATACATGTTCCTGTAACTATGAGAATTATGCAACTCCCGTTTACCGGAGGAACACTTTGGGTACTACCAAACGTCACAATGTAACTGGGTGATTATAAAGGAGTACTACAGGTGTCTCCGAAGGTACATGTTGAGTTGGCGTATTTCGAGATTAGGTTTTGTCACTCCGATTGTCGGAGAGGTATCTCTGGGCCCTCTCGGTAATGCCACTATAAGCCTTGCAATAAAAGTGACCAATGAGTTGGTTACGTGATGATGCATTACGTAACGAGTAAAGAGACTTGCCGGTAACGAGATTGAACTAGGTATTGGATACCGACGATCAAATATGGGCAAGTAACATGCCGATGACAAAGGGAACAACGTATGTTGTTATGCGGTTTGACCGATAAAGATCTTCGTAGAATATGTAGGAACCAATATGAGCACCAGGTTCTGCTATTGGTTATTGACCGAGAATAGTTCTAGGTCATGTCTACATAGCTCTCGAACCCGTAGGGTCCGCACGCTTAACGTTACGATGATAGTTTTATTATGAGTTTATAAGTTTTGATGTACTGAAGTTTGTTCGGAGTCCCGGATGTGATCACGAACATGACGAGGAGTCTTGAAATGGTCGAGACATAAAGATTGATATATTGGAAGCCTATATTTGGACATCGGAAGTGTTCCGGGTGAAATCGGCATTTTACCGGAGTACCGGGGGGTTACCAGAACCCTCCCGGGGGTTATTGGGCCTACATGGGCCTCGAGGGAGAAGAGGGAAGGAGGCAGGATGGGGCCACGCGCCCCTCCCCTTCCTAGTCCGAATAGGACAAGGGAAGGGGGCGGCGCCCCCCTTTCCTTCCCCTCTTCCTCCTCTTTCCCCCCTTCTCCTATTCCAACTAGGAAAGAAGGGAGTCCTACTCCGGTGGGAGTAGGACTCCCCCCTGGCGCGCCTCCTTGGCCGCTGCCTCCTCCCCGGCTCCTTGATATCTGGGCGGGGGCACCCATAGACACACAAGCTGATCTACGGAACGTTCCTTAGTCGTGTGTGGTGCCCCCCTCCACCATATTCCACCTCGGTCGTATCGTCGTGGAGTTTAGGCGAAGCCCTGCGCCGGTAGAACATCATCACCGTCACCACGCCGTCGTGCTGACGGAACTCATCTCCGGAGCTTTGGTGGATCGAAGTCTGGAGATCGTCATCGAGCTGAACGTGTGCTGAACTCGGAGGTGCCGTACGTTCGGTGCTTGATCGTGAAGACGTACGACTACATCAACCGCGTTGTGATAACGCTTCCGCTTACGGTCTACGAGGGTACGTGGACAACACTCTTCCCTCTCGTTGCTATACCATCACCATGATCTTGCGTGTGCGTAGGAAATTTTTTGAAATTACTACGTTCCCCAACAGGGGGGTGGAGTGTCGCCCAAGGCAAGTGGAGGCGCCCCCTCCCCTAGGGTTCCCAACCCTAGGCGCAGAGGGGGGGCCCGGGAGGGGGGGGCACCAGCCCACCAGGGGCTGGTCCCCTCCCCACTTCAGCCCACGGGGCCCTTCCGGTGGTCCCGGTACAATACCGGGTGATCCCGAAACTTTCCCGATGGCCGAAACAGCACTTCCTATATATAAATCTTCACCTCCGGACTATTCCGGAACTCCTCGTGACGTCCGGGATCTCATCTGGGACTCCTAACAACATTCGGTAATCACATACAAGTCTTCCTAATAACTCTAGCGTCACCGAACCTTAAGTGTGTAGACCCTATGGGTTCGGGAATCATGCAGACATGACCGAGACAGCTCTCTGGCCAATAACCAACAGGGGGATCTGGATACCCATGTTGGCTCCCAAATGTTCCACGATGATTTCATCGGATGAACCACGATGTCGAGGATTCGATCAACCCCGTATACAATTCCCTTTGTCAATCGGTACGTTACTTGCCCGAGACTCGATCATCGGTATCCCAATACCTCGTTCAGTGTCGTTACCGGCAAGTCACTTTACTCGTACCGTAATGCATGACCCCGTGACCAAACACTTGGTCACTTTGAGCTCATTATGATGATGCATTACCGAGTGGGCCCAGAGATACCTCTCCGTCATACAGAGTGACAAATCCCAGTCTCGATCCGTGTCAACCCAACAGACACTTTCGGAGATACTTGTAGTGCACCTTTATAGTCACCCGATTCGTTGTGACGTTTGGTACACCAAAGCACTCCTACGGTATTCGGGAGTTACGATCTCATGGTCTAAGGAAAGGATACTTGACATTGGAAAAGCTCTAGCAAGCGAACTACGATCTTGTGCTATGCTTAGGATTGGGTCTTGTCCATCACATCATTCTCCTAATGATGTGATCCGTTATCAACGACATCCAATGTCCATAGCCAGAAACCATGACTATCTGTTGATCAATGAGCTAGTCAACTAGAGGCTTTCTAGGGACATATTATGGTCTATGTATTCACACGTGTATTACGATTTCCGGATAATACTGATTATAGCATGAATAAAGACAATTATCATGAATAAGGAAATATAATAATAACCTTTTATTATTGCCTCTAGGGCATATTTCCAACAGTCTCCCACTTGCACTAGAGTCAATAATCTAGTTACATTGTGATGAATCAAACACCCATAGAGTTACGTGTTGATCATGTTTTGCTTTCAGAGAGGTTTAGTCAACGGATCTGCGACATTCAGATCCGTATGTACTTTGCAAATATCTATGTCTCCATCTTGAACATTTTTACTGATGGAGTTGAAACGACGCTTGATGTGCTTGGTCTTCTTGTGAAACCTGGGCTCCTTGGCAAGGGCAATAGCTCCAGTGTTGTCACAGAAGAGTTTGATCGGCCCCGACGCATTGGGTATGACTCCTACACTACTAGGAAAAGGCATGCTAGTGGCGCACCAGTTTTGCCTTCTAATGGCGCACTACTGGTGCGCCACTAGCATCACGCCATTAGAATTTTTTTCTAATGGCGCACCACATGTTCGCCATTAGAATCTGGTGTTCTAATGGCGCACCACGCAATGCGCCATTAGTATAGCCCACAGTGCGCCACTATTATCTGCTATACTAATAGCGCACCACATGGTAGTGCGCCATTAGTAACAATTTTTTTAATTTTTTTTGTTTTTTCTTAATCTCAGGTCACTATTTCACATATGAGATATTCAACACATATATATACAACAAGCATCCATATAACAATCATATCCAACACACAAGTTTCATCATATATACATACATAGCCAACACATAGTTCCGTCGTTACATATTACAAAAGTTTCACATTGTTCATCCAACACCGTTATCCATCAATTCACAAAAGTTTCACATTGATACAAAATAAAAACACAAATGGAAAAGAAGCACTCCATCCACGCAAGCTTCCGTCAATTAAATCAAATCTGCAAAATGATAAACAAGAAGTTAGAAGAAGAAAAAGAAGAAGACTAGAAGAATACTAGAAGAAGAAGAACACTAGAAGAAGAATAAGAAGAGTTTTGGAAAAGAAGAAGAATAAGAAGAAGACTATAAGCTTATTATGTAAATTTGATCATTTTGTGCTAACATAAGTTATTTTGGAGCTAACCTATAGGAAACTAAGCATATAAGCTCTAAGTTAGTATATTAGAGCCAACTTAGGTAAAATGAAGCTAACCTATGTCATTTTGGAAAAGAAGAAGAATAAGAAAAAGATTATAAGCTTATTATGTAAACTTGATCATTTTGTGCTAACATAAGTTATTTTGGAGCTAACCTATAGGAAACTAAGCATATAAGCTCTAAGTTAGTATATTAGAGCCAACTTAGGTAAAATGAAGCTAACCTATGTCATTTTTGAAAAGAAGAAGAATAAGAAAAAGACTATAAGCTTATTATGTAAACTTGATCATTTTGTGCTAACATAAGTTATTTTGGAGCTAACCTATAGGAAACTAAGCATATAAGCTCTAAGTTAGTATATTAGAGCCAACTTAGGTAAAAATGAAGCTAACCTATATATAGGAAACTAAGCATATTAGACATAACATAGGTAACTAAGTATATATATATATATATATATATATCATTTTGGATAACTAACCTATAGGAGATCTAACATACTTGACAAAGTTCAGTTCTCATGCATTGTTCTTCTCCTTATTCTCCTTCCTCACCCTGATGCGCCTAGAGCGGCGAGGCGGTGGAGGCAGTAGAGGCAGTGGGATGTAGTCTTCTACCACAATTGGCGTGGTCATGTCGCCCAGCTGTGGGATCGCCGGCGCCACCACCGGTGCGTGGTCATTGTCAGGCACCACCACCATCGCGAGGCCACCTTCATGCACGACCATCGCTAGGTCATCCTCAGCCACCTCCATCTCTTGCCCATGGTCAGCCACCACCATCTCTTGCCCTTGGTCAGCCACCACCAGCACTAGGTCATCCTCAGCCTGATGCGCATCATCATCCTGCAGCTCCTCATCCTCACTCTGCTCCTCTTCTCCCGCCTCGATCTGGATCATCCTTCTTGTTGTCTATCTGCTGCCGAATCGCCACTGCTTCGCTTCTGCCAGAATCGTTCTTTGCTTCGCTTCTGACCATAATCGCCTTTGCTTTGGCTGTAGCGGTCATCATTCTTCTGCTCCATTACCCGTCCAAAATGCAACAATGACCGTTAACAATCGGCGTGAGACAAAGCCAAATGTAGAGGAATAAGAAGAGGCGAGCGTCATCGGCATCATCATCGGCAAGATAGCGCATCATTTACATAGTCTTGTTGAACACCTTCACGATGAGCATGTTGGCGGCGTCGTCAGTACTGAAGAAGGAAGTACCCCAGCCGCGGTCGTGAGGCACGGTAGAACTTCTCCCACCCACGAGACAAGTACATGTGGCCCGTCTTGATCACCAACTACATCCCATGCTGCGAAACCCGCTGCCGCTGTCGCAGCTTCACATTATTGGCGGATCTTCACCCATCGGCATGTTCATAAAACTGTCAGGCAGCCTCTGCAGTTTGGGACAATGAGTGATGTAGCAAACAACAGATATCATAATGAGACGGGTGAAGGGGAGATCTCTCGTTTTATATACCTGCGTCATGGATGATACTGAAGTCTCAAGTATGATAGTGAAGAACTCGGAAGCATCCAACTCGTATTGTGGTGTCGCAAATCAGCGGTGGCTGCTTCCCGCCATCTCTGATAAGCAGCAGAAGAGACCAATTAGTACCCTTACAACAGATCATAAAACATGCATGATAACAGGCATTAGTCGCAAGTACCCCATATGTCCTATTTTTAGCAAAGTAATGCTAAACTTCACGGAAAATTTCAGCATTACCTTTGCTGAAAATAGGACATATGGAGTACCCGAATTTGCCGGAATGGAAGTTAATCGACATTCCGGCAAACTCAAGGGCCTCTCGGGGTACCTACAACATCATCACAAGTACAGCAGCAGCAGCAGTGAATACAGGCATAACAGCAGCAAAACTATATATTTTTATGCAATAAACAAACGAACACTAAGAGTAGAATGTTCTTGCAACAAACATTATTGTGTGACATCAAAAGGCATCACTCTGCTTAAAGGGAAGGATGACTTAAGTGGCAGATGTATATGATTGCACCACTTGATCTGCACTTCTCTATATTATATGATGTACTGAAGAATTTGAGCAAAAAAAGATAAATAGGAACATATTTCTCACCTTGGAGGTGTTGCTGCTGCTGCACTGTCTGAACTTCACTTCCTTTACCTCCTCAGAAACCTTAAATATGCAGATGTTAGAAAGGTTAATGAACCAACAGATGCCCTAATGGAAGTAATAACAACATGACCTGCAAAATTAAGAACAGTTCAGTCAGTTTCAGAGGAAATGTGCATCTTGGAATAAGATAACAGCTGATTTTGTCATGATCCTGCTACACCTCTATCATCAAACAGAGTCCATATTAAGAACATGTCAGTTTGAGAGAAAATGTGCATCTTGGAATAAGATAGCAGCACATTTTTTCATGATCCTGCTACACCTCCCCATCAGCATGTTGCTACTACATACATGATCCACGATAGGTGTGTGCTCAAGAAAAATGGAGATAAAGACAATTTGATAGTGTTGGGGAACATAGTAATTTCAAAAAATTTCCTACCCACACGCAAGATCATGGTGATGCATAGCAACGAGAGGGGAGAGTGTTGTCTACGTACCCTCGTAGACCGAACCGAAAGCGTTGACGCAACGTAGAGGAAGTAGTCATACGTCTTTCCGGTCCAACCGATCCAAGCACCGTTACTCCGGCACCTCCGAGTTCTTGACACACGTACAGCTCGATGACGCACCCCGGGCGGGGGTGGAGTTCCGTCAGCACGACGGCGTGGTGACGAGCTTGATGTTCAACCGTCGCAGGGCTTCGCCTAAGCACCGCTACAATATGACCGAGGTGTAATATCGTGGAGGGGGGCACCGCACACGGCTAAGGAACGATCACGAAGATCAACTTGTGTTGTGCCTAGAGGTGCCCCCTGCCCCCGTATATAAAGGAGCAAGGGGGGAGGGGCGGCCGGTCTAGGAGGGGCGCGCTAAGGGGAGTCCTACTCCCACCGGGAGTAGGACTCCCTCCTTCCTTGTTGGAGCAGGAGAAGGGGGAAATAGGGGGAGAGGAGGAAGGAAAAAGGGGCCGCACCCCTTGTCCAATTCGGACCAGAGGGGGGCTGCGCGCCTCCTTCCTTTCGGCCTCTCTCCTCTATTCCCGTATGGCCCAATAAGGCCCATATACTCCCGGCGAATTCCGTAACTCTCGGTACTCAAAAATACGAATCACTCGGAACCTTTCCGAACTCCGAATATAGTCGTCCAATATATCGATCTTTACGTCTCGACCATTTCGAGACTCCTCGTCATGTCCCCGATCTCATCCGGGACTCGAACTCCTTCGTTACATCAAAACTCATAAACTCATAATAAAACCGCATCGCCGAAACCTTAAGCGTGCGGACCCTACGGGTTCGAGAACTATGTAGACATGACCAAACACGTTTCGGTCAATAACCAATAGAGAGACCTGGATGCCCATATTGGTTCCTACATATTCTCTGAAGATCTTTATCGGTCGAGACCGCATAACAACATCGTTGTTCCTTTGTCATCGGTATGTTACTTGCCCGAGATTCGATCGTCGGTATCCAATACCTAGTTCAATCTCGTTACCGCAAGTCTCTTTAATCGTTCCGTAATACATCATCTTGCAACTAACTCATTAGTTGCAATGCTTGCAAGCTTAAGTGATGTGCATTACCGAGAGGGCCCAGAGATACCTCTCCGACATTCGGAGTGAGAAATCCTAATCTCGAAATCGCCAACACAACAAGTACCTTTGGAGACACCTGTAGAGCACCTTTATAATCACCCGATTCGTTGTGACGTTTGGTAGCACACAAAGTGTTCCTCCGGTAAACGGGAGTTGCATAATCTCATAGTCATAGGAACATGTATAAGTCATGAAGAAAACAATAGCAACATACTAAGCGATCAGGTGCTAAGCTAACGGAATGGGTCATGTCAATCAGATCATTCAACTAATGATGTGATCCTGTTAATCAAATAACAACTCTTTGTCCATGGTTAGGAAACATAACCATCTTTGATTAACAAGCTAGTCAAGTAGAGGCATACTAGTGGCACTCTGTTTATCTATATATTCACACATGTATTATGTTTCCGGTTAATACAATTCTAGCATGAATAATAAACATTTATCATGATATAAGGAAATAAATAATAACTTTATTATCTCCTCTAGGGCATATTTCCTTCAGTCTCCCACTTGCACTAGAGTCAGTAATCTAGTTCACATCGCCATGTGATTTAACACCAATAATCATATCTGTATATGATTAACACCCATAGTTCACATTGTCATGTGACCAACACCCAAAGGGTTTACTAGATTCAGTAATCTAGTTCACATCGCTATGTGATTAACACCCAAAGAGTACTAAGGTGTGATCATGTTTTGCTTGTGAGAGAAGTTTAGTCAACGGGTGTGTCATATTCAGAGCTGTATGTATTTTGCAAATATTCTATGTCCACAATGCTCTGCAAGGAGCTACTCTAGCTAATTGCTCCCACTTTCAATATGTGTCCAGATTGAGACTTAGAGTCATCTGGATTGGTGTCAAAACTTGCATCGATGTAACCCTTTACGATGAACCTTTTGTCACTTCCATAATCGATAAACATATCGTTGTTCCACTAAGGATAATTTTGACCGCTGTCCATTGATCTACTCCTAGATCACTATTGCACTCCCTTGCCAAACTTAGTGGTAGGGTATGCAATAGATCTGGTACATAGCATGGCATACTTTATAGAACCTATGGCTGAGGCATAGGGAATGACTTTCATTCTCTTTCTATCTTCTGCCGTGGTCGGGCTTTGAGTCTTACTCAATTTCACACCTTGTAACACAGGCAAGAACTCTTTCTTTGACTGTTCTATTTTGAACTACTTCAAAATCTTGTCAAGGTATGTACTCATTGAAAATCTTATTAAGCATCTTGATCTATCTCAATAGATCTTGATGCTCAATATGTAAGTAGCTTTGCCGAGATCTTTCTTTGAAAAAACTCCTTTCAAACACTCCTTTATGCTTTGCAGAATAATTCTACATTATTTCTGATCAACAATATGTCATTCACATATACTTATCAGAAATGTTGTACTGCTCCCACTCACTTTCTTGTAAATACAGGCTTCACCGCAAGTCTGTATAAAACTATATGCTTTGATCAACTTATCAAAGCGTATATTCCAACTCTGAGATGCTTACACCAGTCCATAGATGGATCGCTGGAGCTTGCACATTTTGTTAACTCCTTTAGGATCGACAAAACCTCTTGGTTGCATCACATACAACTCTTCTTTAATAACTTCATTAAGGAATGCAGTTTTGTTTATCCATTTGCCATATTTCATAAAATGCGGCAATTGCTAACATGATTCGGACAGACTTAAGCATAGATACGAGTGAGAAACTCTCATCGTGGTCAACACTTTGAACTTGTCGAAAACCTTTTGCGACAATTCTAGCTTTGTAGATAGTAACAATACTATCAGCGTCCGTCTTCCTCTTGAAGATCCATTTATTTTCTATGGCTTGCTGATCATCGGGCAAGTCCACCAAAGTTCATACTTTGTTCTCATACATGGATCCCATCTCAGATTTCATGGCCTCAAGCCATTTTGCGAGATCTGGGCTCATCATCGCTTCCTCATAGTTTGTAGGTTCACCATGGTCAAATAACACGACTTCCAGAATAGGATTACCGTACCACTCTGGTGCGGATCTTACTCTGGTAGACCTACGAGGTTCGGTAGTAACTTGATCTGAAGTTTCATGATCATTATCATTAGCTTCCTCACTAATTGTTGTATGAATCACTAGAACTGATTTCTGTGATAAACTACTTTCCAATAAGGGAGCTGGTACTGTTACCTCATCAAGTTCTACTTTCCTCCCACTCACTTCTTTCGAGAGGAACCCTTCTCTAGAAAGGATCCATTTTTAGCAACGAATATCTTGCCTTCGGATCTATGATAGAAGGTGTACCCAACAATTTCCTTTGGGTATTCTATGAAGACGCACTTCTCCGATTTGGGTTCGAGCTTATCAGGATGAAACTTTTTCACATAAGCATCACAGCCCCAAACTTTAAGAAACGACAACTTGGGTTTCTTACTAAACCACAGTTCATATGGTGTCGTCTCAACGGATTTAGATGGTGCCCTTTTAACGTGAATGCAGTTGTCTCTAATGCATAACCCAAAAACAATAGTGGTAAATCAGTAAGAGACATCATAGATCGCACCATATCCAATAAAGTGCGGTTATGACGCTCGGACACACCATAATATTGTGGTGTTCCAGGTGGCGTGAGCTGTGAAACTATTCCACATTGTTTTAATTGAAGACTAAACTCGTAACTCAAATATTCGTCTCCGCGATCAGATCGCAGAAACTTTATTTTCTTGTTACGATGATTTTTCCACTTCACTCTGAAATTCTTTGAACCTTTCAACTATTTCAGACTTATGTTTCATCAAGTAGATATACCCATATCTGCTCAAATCATCTTGTGAAGGTCGAAAATAACGATACTTGCCACAAGCATCAACACTCATTGGATCGCATACATCGGTATGTATTATTTCCAATAAGTCAAGAGCTTGTTCCATTGTTCCGAGAACGGAGTTTTAGTCATCTTGCCCAAAAGGCACGGTTCGCAAGCATCAAATGATTCATAACCAAGTGATTCGAAAATCCATCTTTATGGAGTTTCTTCATCGCTTTACACCGATATGACCCAAGCGGCGATGCCACAAATAAGTTGCACTATCATTATTAACTTTGCATCTTTTGGCATCAATATTATGAATATGTGTATCACTACGATCGAGATCCAACAAACTATTTTCATTGGGTGTATAACCATCGAAGGTCTTATTCATGTAAACAGAATAACAATTATTCTTTAACTCATCAGTCTGCGTCTTGTGCACAAAAGTTTTGTGGTTTGGCAGCTAGGGGGAGCTAGAGATTGTTGGACGGTGCAGGTGAGGATTTTGCGAAGTAGCGATTGGAATGCTATGCTACCTGAAGTTCCTCCGGCCGGTGAGGAGCCACCTCCCCCTGACGGCAATCCCCATCCTCAGTTTGGCCCGGATCTTACGGCCGAGCAGCTTTATCAACAACAGGTACACAATTGGTTTGTGCAGAATGCCGCACCTCCTAATGCTGCTCCGGTTGGACATGGTGAGATCCCAAACCAGAACTTGGCTGCTTGGGAGGCTTGGCCTGAGACTCCGCCTGTGGTGCCGCAGCCTCTGGTGATGCCACCGCACCTCATGAATTTTCAAGCTTGGCTTGCTGCACAGGGACTGCAGGTTCAAGATGGTGTTCTTCCAGAGAACAATATTTCTGATAATGCAGCTGATGCCTGGAACGACTCCATCACCATTTCTGATGATTCTAGCTCAGATGATTCTTCCCAGGTATTGATTGTGGTTGCACCCATGGTCGCAACACCTGTCCAGCCTACTATGGAGGATCAACTTTCAATCTCTGTGGATATTCATAATCATGGCATGCGCTTTAGCCTGTCATCCCAGGGTGATCATCTGCTGTCCCTCCTGCTTGCTGATCCCGTTCCGCGACAACAGCTCAATGCTTCCATTTATCAGGCTCTGCGCCCTTTCCTGGCGAACATGGGACCTTGGCGTTCTGCGTATGGTGTACACCCTGCTGCGATGCATGTTGAGATTCAAGTTCTGTTTGATGAAAATGGTCTGCAGTTCAACCAGATTGCGCCACTTCTACCCTCTTCTGCTATTCAGATTCAGGAGTTGGTGCCTACTGAAGATGATGCTCTCAATCCTCATGACCCCTTGCGTAATCACTCTGATGATCCTCAGTTTTTCCCCTTGGAGAGCTCCGCCTTGGTTGTGTCTGTAGCTCGTGTGTCTGATCTTTCTGCACCTGCTCTGGGAGAGATTATCACGGATTCATCTACTCTGTCTGAAGATGCAACTGAACCGATGGATGTGGTCCACAATGCAAGCACTGAGAATATTGTTATGCCATCGATTGTGCATGAGCCACCTGCCTGTACAAACTTTGCATCAGCTTCAGCTTCAACAGGCCTGTCTCTGCTTCTGGAGGACCGCAAAGGTAAAAAGATAGCCCCAGTTTCAACTTCCCCTCTTCGCCGCAGCACCAGAAACAACAAGTACGATGGCTTCCGCACTACCCAGACGCTGGACTCGCGCGCCACTAAGTCCAAAGTGAAGTCCAGGACTGTTCCTTCGGCTCTGTCTAATGTGAACACTTCGGCTGATCCTTCTCTGCAGGTTGAGAATGAAGAATCACCACCTCCGACTGACATTGCAACCATGCAGAATATTGGTACTCATCTCTGCGCCATCCCTGCGGAAGAACTCACCTTAGAAGTGCTCTCCGAGGGCGTTGATGGAGCTGCTTCATCGACCTAAAGTCTCTACCCTGCGCTCTTTATGGTACTTTTGCACAACTAGAATGTACTTTGTTGGAATATTCGTGGATTGAACTCTCGTAAGAAATAGTTAGCTCTATCCAACGCGATTAGCACTTCTGGTTGTTCGATCATTTGTCTTCAAGAATCCAAAATGCAAGACTTTAATGCTAGCATCCTTAAGTCTATTTGCCCCCCGCGCTTTGATGCTTTCGCTTTTATTCCCTCCATTGGCGCTTCTGGAGGTATCATAACTATCTGGTGTAGCAGTGCTTTCTCGGGTCAGGTTTTCATTCACGAGCAGTTTGCGTTAGGGGTTGAATTCAAATCTACGATCTCTTCCCACTCCTGGAAGCTAGTTAATATTTACGGCCCGTGTCAGGGGGAGCAACGCGACAGTTTTACCTCCTGGTTGTTTTACATAGATATCCCCTTCAACGAAGACTGGCTTTTACTTGGTGATTTCAACTACATCCGTTCCCCCGACAATAGAAACAAACCTGGTGGTAACATTCAAGATATGTTCATGTTTAATGATTTTATACGTGAACAACGATTAACCGAGTTACCAATCAAAGGCAGAAAATATACATGGTCCAACATGCAACAAAACCCTCTACTCGAGAAAACTAACTGGTTCTTCACGACGCTAAATTGGACATCCTCTTTCCCGAATACCATGGTCAATCCCCTTGGCCCACCGGTGTCTGACCACACACCTTTCTCGGTTGTGATTCAAACCTCCATACCCAAAAGCAAAATTTTCAAATTTGAAACTTTCTGGATTGCTCACCCTGGATTTATGGACGTCGTGTCTCAAGCTTGGAACAGGCCTCTGAAGTTTGGCAAATCAGCTAATGCGGCGTCTAATCTTTGTCAGAAACTCAAAAACCTCAGGCATGATCTGATCCGTTGGAGCAAGACAACTTCTAGACTCAAAATTGCTCTGCAAAACACCAACAAAGCCCTGCTCGAATTAGATCACATTGCAGATCGCCGCACCCTCACGATCCCTGAATCTAACTTTCAAAATATACTCAAGCACCATCTGTTAAGACTACTGCAACATCAGAAAGAGTATTGGAAGAAGAGATGCACCATTCGCTGGATTAAGTTTGGGGACGAAAACTCCAAAAGTCTTTCAAGCCATAGCAACCGAACGGTACAGGAAGAATTTTATCTCTAGCTTGAAAACTTGTGACGGTGCTGAGGTTGAGGACCATTTGGGGAAGGAGTCAATCCTTTTTCAAGCCTTCAAAGAGCGTCTGGGTGCTTCCAAACCACCGCGGATGAAATTTAATCTCTCACAGATGCTGCGATCACAGGTAGACTTTGATTCTCTTACTGTACCCTTCACACCAAGAGAGATTGATGATGTGATTAATGAGATGCCACCTGATCGATCACCTGGCCCGGATGGGTTCAAGGGAGCATTCATGAAAGCTTGTTGGCCAATTATTAAAAGTGACTTCTACCGACTGCTTGACGACTTTCATAAAGGCAACCTCAATATGGAGAGCCTCAATTATGGCTACATCACCCTGATCCCCAAGAAACGAGCTCCTGAGACAGTCAATGATTTTAGGCCAATTACATTGCTTAACTGCTGCCTCAAATTGATCACCAAGCTTCTGGCTAACCGCTTACAACGGGTTATCCTTAAGATTGTGCATCGCAACCAGTATGATTTTCTTCGAGGGCGCTCTATCAATGATTGCTTGGCTTGGGTGTTCGAATACATACATCAATGCCAGGCCTCTAAGTGACCGATCGTCCTCCTTAAGCTCGATTTTGCTAAGGCCTTCGACACAGTTCAGCATTCGACCATCATCATGATCATGCGGAGCATGGGTTTTAACGAGAAATGGATTAGCTGGTTTGAATGTTTATCCACCTCTGGAAAATCTTTGGTCCTCCTCAACGGGGTCCCTGGCAAAAACTTTTGGTGCAAATGCGGCGTGCGGCAAGGGGAACCATTGTCACCGCTAATCTTTGTCCTTGCTGTAGATTTGCTTCAATCGGCTATAAACGAGGCTCTCAACGACAACCAGCTTCAACTCCCGATACCTGCCTATCGTGATAAAAGCTTCCCAGTTATTCAATACGCTGACGACACAATTATTGTCATGCCAGCTTGTCGGACACAAGCAATCCGAATGAAAAGGATTCTTGAGGATTATGTAGATTCTTTTGGCCTACACATTACTTCAATAAGTCCACCTTGGTGCCGATTAACACCCCAGATGATACACTCCAAGATATTGCAGCCATCTTCGGTTGTTCTTGCGCTCAAATGCCTTTCACATACCTCGGGCTACCACTTGGCACCTCTAAACCCACACTTGCTGATCTCACTCCGTGGATTTGCAAAGCGGAAGGCAGGATCACTGCGGTCATGTCGCTGATGTCGTACGCCGATAAATTGGCTCTGATGAACTCCCTAGTCACTTCTCTGGCTATTTACCCAATGGGTACCCTACGTCTTCCGCCAAAAATCATTGAGCAACTGGATAAAATACGGCGCCATGCGTTGTGGATCAAGAAAACGGATGATGGAGACAAGTGCAATTCCCTTGCAGCCTGGGACATGGTCTGCAGACCAAAACAGAGTGGTGGCCTCGGTGTTCTTAATCTTAAGGTTCAAAACGACGCAATGCTTCTCAAGCTTCTCCACAAATTTTACAATAAAACTGATACGCCTTGGGTCAACCTCCTGTGGGACTCCTACTATTCCACCGTTGTCCCGCATGCTGCAGCCCCTTGTGGTTCTTTCTGGTGGCGGGAACTCATCAAACTGATGCCAGTATACAGGGGGGTCTCGAAGGTGACTCTTGGATCGGGTGACTCAGTTCTTTTTTGGAAGGATGACTGGTGTAATGGCATTGCTGCTGATACTTACCCCCGTGCATTCTCCTTCACCACCACGGACGACGCTTCGGTCAAACAATTTCTCACCATTTCTAGTCTTGAGCAAGGATTTCACTTGCCTCTCTCACTCCAGGCACATGATGAGTTGAAGGCCCTGCAGCAACACGTGAGACACCTTGGGGTGCGTGACACAAATGACACCTGGACCTGCGTCTGGGAGGCAGCTGAATTCAAGACAACTGCGTACTACACCTTTTTCTTCAGAATGTATCTGCACATGAAGCTTTTGAGTGGCTGTGGAAGGCCAGGTGTGTTCCCAAGCTTAAGGTCTTTGGTTGGTTCCTTTTGTCCGATCGTCTCAACACAAGGAACATGCTCAAAAGGAGGCATTATAACATTGGGGACAACCTCGACTGTTTACTCTATGGGCAGCACGTTGAAGAAACGGTGGAACACCTCTTCTACAGATGCACTTTCAGTGGGGCATGTTGGGACCAGCTCAATATGTCATGGCCCATGAACGACAATAGATTGGAAATGATGGTGCACCTCAAAACTTTGCACAACCACCCCATGATCATGGATATTTTTTTGGTGGCAACTTGGAGCCTTTGGAAGGAGCGGAACAATAACTACTTTCGCCAAGTAACCCCCTCGTTGTCATCCTGGAAGGCTAGGTTTAGAAAGGACTTTGCTAATATTAGTCATAGGGTCCCTGACCATAGAAAACAGTTAGTTGCCAATGTACTTGACTCCCTTCGCCTAGATCACCAGTGATGCTTCCCCCCCCCCTGCGTGGGGGTGCTTGCTGGGCTTTGTCCATATGTAATGTAACACTATACACGTGCTTTTGCACTCTTGGTAATATATTAAAGCAGTAGGAGCCTTTCCTACTATCCAACCCTTCAAAAAAATTATTCTTTAACTTCAAATGAATAACCGTATCGCAATAAACATGATCAAATCATATTCATGCTCAACGCAAACGCTAAAAAACATTTATTTAGGTTTAACACTAATCCCGAAAGTATAGGGAGTGTGCGATGATGATCATATCAATCTTGGAACTACTAATTCCAACACTCATCGTCACTTCCCCTTCAACTAGTCTCTGTTTATTCTATAACTCCTGTTTCGAGTTACTAATCTTAGCAACCGAACAAGTATCAAATACTCAGGGGCTACTATAAACACTAGTAAGGCACACATCAATAACCTATATATCGAATATACCCTTGTTCACTTTGCCATCCTTCTTATCCACCAAATATTCAGGGCATTTCCGCTTCCAGTGACCACTCCCTTTGCAGTGTAAGCACTCAGTTTCAAGCTTTGGTCCAGCTTTGGGCTTCTTCGCAGGAGTGACAACTTGCTTGTCTTTCCACTTGAAGTTCCCTTTCTTTCCCTTTGCCCTTTTCTTGAAACTAGTGGTCTTGTCAATCATCAACACTTGATGCTCTTTCTTGATTTCTACCTTCGTCGATTTCAACATCATGAAGAGCTCGGGAATCATTTTCGTAATCCCTTGCATACTATAGTTCATCACAAAGTTCTACTAACTTGGTGATGGTGACTAGAGAACTCTATCAATCACTATCTTATCTGGAAGATTAACTCCCACTTGATTCAAGCGATTGTAGTACCCAGACAATCTGAGCACATGCTCACTAGTTGAGCGATTCTCCTCCATCTTTTAGCTATAGAACTTATTGGAGATTTCCTATCTCTCAACTCGGGTATTTGCTTGAAATATTAACTTCTATTCCTGGAACATCTCATATGGTCCATGATGTTCAAAACATCTTTGAAGTCCCGATTCTAAGCCATAAAGCATGGTGCACAAAACTATCAAGTAGTCATCATATTGAGCTAGCCAAGCGTTCATAACATCTGCATCTGCTCCTGCAATAGGTCCATCACCTAGCGGTGCATTAAGGACATAATTCTTACAGGCAAAGAATGAGGATAAACCTCGGATCACGGATCCAATCCGCATCATTGCTACTAACATTTTTCAACACAATTTTCTCTAGGAACATATCAAAATAAACATATGAAAGCAACAACGCGAGCTATTGATCCACAACATAATTTGCAAAATACTACCAGGACTAAATTCATGATAAATTTAAGTTCAATTAATCATATTACTTAAGAACTCCCGCTTAGACAGACATCTCTCTAGTCATCTAAGTGATCACGTGATCCAAATCAACTAAACCATAACCGATCATCACGTGAGATGGAGTAGTTTTCAATGGTGAACATCACTATGTTGATCATATCTACTATATGATTCACGCTCGACCTTTCGGTCTCCGTGTTCCGAGGCCATATCTGCATATGCTAGGCTCGTCAAGTTTAACCTGAGTATTCCGCGTGTGCAAAACTGGCTTGCACCCGTTGTAGATGGACGTAGAGCTTATCACACCCAATCATCACGTGGTGTCTGGGCACGACGAACTTTGGCAACGGTGCATACTCAGGGAGAACACTTCTTGATAATTATTGAGAGATCATCTTAAAATGATACCGTCAATCAAAGCAAGAATAAGATGTATAATAGATAAACAACATATGGAATCAAAATATGTGACATGATATGGCCATGATCATCTTGCGCCTTTGATCTCCATCTCCAAAGTACTGTCATGATCTCTATCGTCACTGGCACGACACCATGATCTTCATCATCTTGATCTATATCAATGTGTCATCACATGGTTGTCTCACCAACTATTGCTCTTGCAACTATTGCTATCGTATAGCGATAAAGTAAAGCAATTATTTGGCACTTGCATCTTATGCAACAAAGAGACATCCATAGGGCTTCTGCCAGTTGCCGATAACTTCAACAAAACATGATCATCTCATACAACAACTTCTATCTTATCACGTCTTGACCATATCACATCACAACATGCCCTGCAAAAACAAGTTAGACGTCATCTACTTTGTTTGTTGCAAGTTTTACGTGGCTGCTACGGGCTGAGCAAGAACCGTTCTTACCTACGCATCAAAACCACAACGATAGTTCGTCAAGTTAGTGCTGTTTTAACCTTCACAAGGACCGGGCGTAGCCACACTCGGTTCAACTAAAGTTGGAGAAACTGACACCCGCCAGCCACCTGTGTGCAAAGCACGTCGGTAGAACCAATCTCGCATAAGCGTACGCATAATGTCGGTCCGGGCCGCTTCATCCAACAATACCGCCGAACAAAAGTATGACATGCTGGTAAGCAGTATGACTTGTATCCCCCACAACTCACTTGTGTTCTACTCGTGCATATAACATCAACGCATAAAACCTAGGCTCTGATACCACTGTTGGGGAACATAGTAATTTCAAAAAATTTCCTACGCACGCGCAAGATCATGGTGATGCATAGCAACGAGAGGGGAGAGTGTTGTCTACGTACCCTCGTAGACCGAAGCGGAAGCGTTGACGCAACATAGAGGAAGTAGTCGTACGTCTTCCCGGTCCAACCGATCCAAGCACCGTTACTCCGGCACCTCCGAGTTCTTGACACACGTACAGCCCGATGACGCACCCCGGGCTCCGATCCAGCAAAGCTTCGGGGTGGAGTTCCGTCAGCACGACGGCGTGGTGACGATCTTGATGTTCAACCGTCGCAGGGCTTCGCCTAAGCACCGCTACAATATGACCGAGGTGTAATATCGTGGAGGGGGGCACCGCACACGGCTAAGGAACGATCACGAAGATCAACTTGTGTTGTGCCTAGAGGTGCCCCCTGCCCTTGTATATAAAGGAGCAAGGGGGGAGGGGCGGCCGGCCTAGGAGGGGCGCGCCAAGGGGAGTCCTATTCCCACCGTGAGTAGGACTCCCTCCTTCCTTGTTGGAGTAGGAGAAGGGGGAAAGAGGGGGAGAGGAGGAAGGAAAAAGGGACCGCACCCCTTGTCCAATTCGGACCAGAGGGGGGCTGCGCGCCTCCTTCCTTTCGGCCTCTCTCCTCTATTCCCGTATGGCCCAATAAGGCCCATATACTCCCCGGCGAATTCCGTAACTCTCCGGTACTCCGAAAAATACCCGAATCACTCGGAACCTTTCCGAACTCCGAATATAGTCGTCCAATATATCGATCTTTACGTCTCGACCATTTCGAGACTCCTCAACATGTCCCCTATATCATCCGGGACTCTGAACTCCTTCGGTACATCAAAACTCATAAACTCATAATAAAACTGTCATCGAAACCTTAAGCGTGCGGACCCTACGGGTTTGAGAACTATGTAGACATGACCGAAACACGTTTCCGGTCAATAACCAATAGCGGGACCTGGATGCCCATATTGGTTCCTACATATTCTACGAAGATCTTTATCGGTCAGACCGCATAACAACATATGTTGTTCCCTTTGTCATCGGTATGTTACTTGCCCGAGATTCGATCGTCGGTATCCAATACCTAGTTCAATATCGTTACCGGCAAGTCTCTTTACTCGTTCCGTAATACATCATCTCGCAACTAACTCATTAGTTGCAATGCTTGCAAGGCTTAAGTGATGTGCATTACCGAGAGGGCCCAGAGATACCTCTCCGACAATCAGAGTGACAAATCCTAATCTCGAAATACGCCAACCCAACATTTACCTTTGGAGACACCTGTAGAGCTCCTTTATAATCACCCAGTTACGTTGTGACGTTTGGTAGCACACAAAGTGTTCCTCCGATTAAACGGGAGTTGCATAATCTCATAGTCATAGGAACATGTATTAGTCATGAAGAAAGCAATAGCAACATACTAAACGATCGGGTGCTAAGCTAACGGAATGGGTCATGTCAATCAGATCATTCAACTAATGATGTGATCCTGTTAATCAAATAACAACTCTTTGTCCATGGTTAGGAAACATAACCATCTTTGATTAACAAGCTAGTCAAGTAGAGGCATACTAGTGACACTCTGTTTGTCTATATATCACACATGTATTATGTTTCCGGTTAATACAATTCTAGCATGAATAATAAACATTTATCATGATATAAGGAAATAAATAATAACTTTATTATTGCCTCTAGGGCATATTTCCTTCAGATAGTGCCACTTGGTCTGCCAGATGCTGAACTGAGTGTGACACTCTCTGAAGTTGATTATACTAGTACAGTTAACACTAATTAAAGGCGGTGCAGGTCAGACCAGAAGAAGAAGCGCGCAGCTGGCATCTAGTCATCATCCGTATCCAAACCATCAAGCACAAGGATCGGCACAGTCGATCAAACATGTCGCGTGGCTGATTCGAACCCGAAAGGCAATCAGCTGGGCCGGGTTAGTGGGATGATGCACCAGAAAGGCAACCATCCATGCTTTGCCCCTTGTAGCATGTTTTAAGATAAGAAAAGAAAGCAGTATACCCTCTAAAGAGCTAGTATTGGGCAGCAGTATGTAGCTAGTGTTGAGCTGGTTGTGAAACTGAAACTACTATAATTTCTACTTAATTTCACTTAATGTCGTATGGTTCACCAGCAAAAACTAGTAGTACTACTATATAATCTAATTAATTTCACTTAATGTTTGTCTGGTTGCTCTCAAGAAGCCTCTGGTTCTTCTCCATATTTTCAGTCACATATGGTTCTTCTCCATATTTTCAGTCACATATGGTGATTTTCAGTCACGTATGGTTCAATAGTAATGCTAATTCACAAAGGCGCTTGCCAAATGCCAAGTCAACGTAGAGGTTTTTCCTTGGAATAATTAAGCCATCATATATTCCACCAACAGGACAAGGCTTTGTTTCATTTCACAAAAATAAAAAAAAATAGACAGAGCAGGATAAGGCACTGTTTCATTTACTCTCAGGTTTTTCTTTCACTAGTAAGATTTACAACAGAAGAACAGTAATATAAAGTACTACAATTAGTAAAAAAAATTGCTTTCTGTAAAAATAAAAATGCACCTTCTGTTCAAAGTCATGTTTCTTGGTCTAAACCTTCATAAGGAGTCCTAAGTATGCTCGGGCAAGATAGTTGCCTATCCAAATTTTACACGTCGACTATTGCCCTTACTTGCTAACCTATCACTTTTAGCCTTCTACCAACAACTTAGATTCATCTACTAAGATCAAGCTTCTCAACACTTAACATATCCAAAAAAGGAGGTTGAGCCTCCGGCCTGAGAACAGCATACTGAATTCTTGCATAATGGAAATCAACAACTAGTCAGCATAGTTAAATCAACAACAAACAAGTAGTACAAATAGAAAGACTGAATAGAAAGACTGAATGAAAATGCATCATCATCTTACATGGTTGTTTACTGCTGCTGCTGTGCTGCAGGGGCGGAGGAAGGGGCGCCGCCGGTGGAGAGGGCGAGGCCGAGGACGGCATGGGGCTTGAGGGCCTGCGGCCTGGTGAGGTCGACGACGTGGTCGTCCCCGACGCCGGTGGAGCTAGGGTTCGGGGAGATGGCGGTCGACGCTGAGGGGACGGGGCGGTTGAGAGGGGTAGGGGAGGTCGCGGGAGAAGAGAGGAGGAGGCGGGCGGGGCGCAGCTGGGCTGGAGGGGCTGTCTGAGGCGGGCAATGGAGGGTTCGGCCGGCTGGCGCGCCACATGCGGCGGCAGCAGCAGTGGCGGCGGCTAGGAACCATAGCTGTCACGCCGGGAGGGAGGGGCGCAGGGGGGCCACGGGGGGAGGAGGACGGCAGGAGCGGGCGCGGGCAGAGGGGGACGTGAGGGAGGTGGTCGGCGGCGGAGGTGGTCGGGTGCACGTCGGCCGGGACGGGGGCCAGGGTGAGGCAGGGGAGGTATTAGAGTGTGGACTGGGGATTGGGGATTTTACTGTGGGGGAGGCTTAGCAATGGCGCACCACCCAGGCGTGCGCCATAAGTACATCCATAGCAATGGCGCACCACCGAAGGGTGCGCCATAAGTAATTTAATCTAGCCCAACATATATACCACCTAACCCTATCTACAACACAACCTGCCCACTAGCCCGACTGGTCAGTACGCAGCACACACATCAGGAGGTCCTGGGTTTGATTCCCAGGCTCCCCAATATTTTTTTATGCATTTTAAATCCTGTTTGATATTTATTTGTGTTTAAATATGTTCAAACTTGTTTAATCATAACAGTAATATTTTTTTATAAAAATAGTAATAATTATTTAGAAAATATGTTCAAATTTATTAATTGAAAATATCATCGGCGGCGGCAGTGGAGCGGGGGGAAGGTGCAGGGGTGCCGTTGGCGGTGGAGCGGGAGGTGCGGGGACCGGGTGCTCGTCAGCGGCGGTGGAGCGGGGGAGGGTTGCGGTGGGTCGTCGGCGGCGGTGGAGCTAGCGGGGAGGTGCGAGGTGTGCCCGTTGGCGGCGGTGGAGCGGGGGAGGGTGTGGGGGGGTGCTCGTCGGCGGTGGTGGAGCGAGGGAGGGTTGCGGTGGGTCGTCGGCGGCGATGGAGCTAGCGGGGGAGGGTGCGGGTGGGATCGAGATCGAGATCAAAAAGAACCCGCCCACTAGCCCGACTGGTCAGTACGCAGCACACACACCAGGAGGTCCTGGGTTCGATTCCCAGGCTCCCTAATATTTTTTTATGCATTTTAAATCCTATTTGATATTTATTTGTGTTTAAATATGTTCAAACTTGTTTAAATCATAACAGTAATATTTTTTTATAAAAACAGTAATAATTTTTTTAAAAATATGTTCAAATTTGTTAATTGAAAATATCATCGGCGGTTGGCCGAGCGGGGGAAGGTGCGGGGGTGCCGTTGGCGGCGTGGAGCGGGAGGTGCGGGGACCGGTGCTCGTCGGCGGCGGTGGAGCGGGGAGGGTGCGGTGGGTCGGGCGGCGGTGGAGCTAGCGGGAGAGGTCTGCGGGTGCCGTTGGCGTGATAGAGCGGGGAGGTGTGGGGGACCGGGTGCTCGTCGGCGGCGGTGGAGCGGGGAGGTTGCGGTGGGTTGTCGGCGGCGGTGGAGCTAGCGGGGGAGGGTGCGGGTGGGATCGAGATCGAGATCAAAAAGTGTCCATGAAAATATACACAAGGCGCCATTAGCAGTTTGCAAAAAGTAAAAAATTACATACTAATGGCGCCTTTGCTTACAAGGTGCGCCATTACTTGTAGAACTAGTAATGGCGCACTTTGGCACCATGCGCCATTAGAGTGTATGGAAAAATGGAAAACAAATTCAATACTAGTGGCGCACCGTGTGCCTGGTGCGCCATTAGTGTCTTCCACACTAATGGCGCACCTCCAACCGGTGCGCCATTAGTATATAGTAGTGGCGCACTACTTACCTGGTGCGCCATTAGTATCAATCCTATCTATAGCCCTTTTCCTAGTAGTGCTAGGTCGGTGATGAACTCCTTCACCCATATTGCTTCATGTGCTGCCTCCGAGGCTGCCATGTACTCCGCTTCACATGTAGATCCCGCCACGACGCTCTGCTTGCAGCTGCACCAGCTTACTGCTCCACCATTCAACATATACACGTATCCGGTTTGTGACTTAGAGTCATCGGATCGTGTCGAAGCTAAGCGTCGGCGTAACCCTTCTGACGAGCTCTTCGTCACCTCCATAAACGAAAACATGTCCTTTGTCCTTTTAGGTACTTCAGATATTCTTGACCGCTGTCCGGTGTTCCTTGCGGGATTACTTTGGTACCTTCCTACCAAACTTACGGCAAGGTTTACATCAGTCCGTACACAAAGATGGCATACATAATAGATCCTATGGCTGAAACATAGGGATGACACTCATCTCTTCTTTATCTTTTGCCGTGGTCGGGCATTGAGCCGAGCTCAATCTCACACCTTGCAATACAAAGAACCCTTTCTTGGACTGATCAAGAACCCTTTCTTGTGCTTTGTGAAAGACCTGATCCATTTCCTGAACTTCTTCAAAATCTTATCAAGGTATGTGCTTAATATATTTCAATGTGAAACATGACCTATGAGGCGTCTCGATCTATCCATATAGATCTTGATGCCTAATATTACATTTTGGGAAGGAACTTCTCCTTAAGGTCCTTCATTGAAAAACACTTATTCAAGTAGGCCTTAATGCTGTCCAAAAGTTCTATATCATTTCCCATCAAGAGTATGTCATCTACATATACTATGAGAAATGCTCTGAGCTCCCACTCACTTTCTTGTAAACGCAGCTTCTCCATAAGTCTCAAGATAAACCAAACGCTTTGATCATCTCATCAAAGCGAATGTTCCAACTCCGAGATGCTTGCACCAGCCCATAAATGGATCGCTGGAGCTTGCATACTTTGTTAGCATCTTTAGGATCGACAAAACCTTCCGCTGCATCATATCACGCTTCTTCCTTAAGATGTCCATTAAGGAATGCCGTTTTGACGTCCATCTGCCATATCTCATAATCATAGTATGCGGCAATTGCTAACATGATTCGGACGGACTTTAGCTTCGCTACGGGAGAGAATGTCTCATCATAGTCAACCCCTTGAACTTGTCGATAACCCTTAGCGACAAGTCGAGCTTTATAGATGGTAACATTTCCATCCGCGTCCGTCTTCTTCTTAAAGATCCATTTGTTTTCTATCGCTCGCCGATCATCGGGCAAGTCTGTCAAAGTCCATACTTTGTTTTCATACATGGATTCTATCTCGGATCGCATGGCTTCAAGCCATTTGTTGGAATCTAGGCCCGCCATTGCTTCTTCATAGTTCGAAGGTTCACCGTTGTCTAACAACATGATTTCCAGGACAGGGTTGTCGTACCACTCTGGTGCGGAACGTGTCCTTGTGGACCTACGAAGTTCAGTAGCAACTTGATCCGAAGTACCTTGATCATCATCATCATTTTCCTCTCCAGTCGGTGTAGGCATCACAGGAACATTTTCCTGAGCTGCACTACTTTCCTGTTCAAGAGGTAGTACTTCATCGAGTTCTACTTTCCTCCCACTTACTTCTTTCGAGAGAAACTCTTTTTCCAGAAAGGATTCGTTCTTGGCAACAAAGATCTTGCCCTCGGATCATAAGTAGAAGGTATACCCAATGGTTTCCTTAGGGTATCCTATGAAGACGCATTTTCCCGACTTGGGTTCGAGCTTTTCAGGTTGAAGTTTCTTGACATAAGCATCGCATCCCCAAACTTTTAGAAACGACAGCTTAGGTTTCTTCCCAAACCATAATTCATACGGTGTCGTCTCGACGGATTTAGACGGTGCCCTTTTAAAGTGAATGTAGCTTTATCTAGAGCGTATCCCCAAAATGATAGCGGTAAATCGATAAGAGACATCATAGACCGCACCATATCCAATAGAGTGCGATCACGACGTTCGGACACACCGTTACGCTGAGGTGTTCCAGGCGGCGTGAGTTGTGAAACGATTCCACATTTCCTTAAGTGTGTACCAAATTCGTGACTTAAATATTCTCCTCCACGATCTGATCGTAGGAACTTTATCTTTCGGTCACGTTGATTCTCTACCTCATTCTGAAATTCCTTGAACTTTTCAAAGGTCTCGGACTTGTGTTTCATTAAGTAGACATACCCATATCTACTCAAGTCATCAATGAGAGTGAGAACATAACGATATCCTCCGTGAGCCTCAAGGCTCATTGGACCGCACACATAGGTATGTATGATTTCCAATAAGTTGGTTGCTCACTACATTGTTACGGAGAACGGAGTCTTGGTCATTTTTCCCATGAGGCATGGTTCGCATGTGTCAAATGATTCATAATCGAGAGACTCTAAAAGTCCATCAGCATGGAGCTTCTTCATGCGCTTGACACCAATGTGACCAAGGTGGCAGTGCCACAAGTATGTGGGACTATCGTTATCAACTTTACATCTTTTGGTATTCACACTATGAATATGTGTAATATTACGCTCGAGATTCATTAAGAATAAACCATTGACCATCGGGGCATGACCATAAAACATATCTCTCATATAAATAGAACAACCATTATTCTTGGATTTAAATGAGTAGCCATCTTGTATCAAACGAGATCCAGATACAATGTTCATGCTCAAACTTGGCACCAAATAACAATTATTAAGGTTTAAAACTAATCCCGTAGGTAAATGTAGAGGTAGCGTGCCGACGGCGATCACATCGACCTTGGAACCATTCCCGGCGTGCATCATCACCTCGTCCTTCGCCAGTCTTCGCTTATTCCGCAGCTCCTGCTGTGAGTTACAAATATGAGCAACGGCACCGGTATCAAATACCCAGGAGTTACTACGAGTACTGGTAAGGTACACATCAATTACATGTATATCAAATATACCTTTAGTGTTGCCGGCCTTCTTGTCCGCTAAGTATTTGGGGCAGTTCCGCTTCCAGTGACCCTTCCCTTTGCAATAAAAGCACTCAGTCTCAGGCTTGGGTCCATTGCTTGACTTCTTCCTGGCAACTGGTTTACCAGGCGCGGCAACATCCTTGTCGTCCTTCTTGAAGTTCTTCTTACCCTTGCCCTTCTTGAACTTGGTGGTTTTATTGACCATCAACACTTGATGTTCTTTCTTGATTTCTACCTCTGCCGACTTCATCATTGAAAATACTTCAGGAATAGTTTTCACCATCCCCTGCATATTGTAGTTCATCACAAAGCTCTTATAGCTCGGTGGGAGCGACTGAAGGATTCTGTCAATGACTGCCTCGTCCGGGAGGTTAATGTCCACTGGGACGGCGGTTGTGCAACCTGGACATTTTGAGTATGTGCTCACTTGTGACTATTTTCCTCCATCTTACAAGCTGTAGAACTTGTCGGAGACTTCATATCTCTCGACCGGGCATGAGCTTGGAAAACCATTTTAGCTCCTCGAACATCTCATATGCTCCGTGTTGCTCAAAACGCTTTTGGAGCCCGGTTCTAAGTTGTAAAGCATGTCGCCCGAACGAGGGAGTAATCATCAAGACGTGATCGCCAAGCGTTCATAACGTCTTGGTTCTCTCGATGGGTGCTTCACCTAGCGGTCCATCTAGGACATATGCTTTCTTGGCAGCTATGAGGATGATCCTCGGGTTCCGACCCGATCCGTATAGTTGCTGCCATCATCTTTCAGCTTGGTTTTCTCTAGGACGCGTTGAAGTTCATGTTGACATGGCGTTGGCCATTTGATCTACAAGACATATTTGCAAAGGTTTTAGACTAAGTTCATGATAATTAAGTTCATCTAATCAAATTATTTTAATGAACTCCCACTCAGATTAGACATCCCTCTAGTCATCTAAGTGTTACATGATCCGAGTCGACTAGGCCGTGTCCGATCATCACGTGAGACGGACTAGTCATCATCGGTGAACATCTCCATGTTGATCGTATCTTCCATACGACTCATGTTCGACCTTTCGGTCTCTGTGTTACGAGGCCATGTCTGTACATGCTAGGCTCGTCAAGTTAACCCTAAGTGTTTTTGCATGTGTAAAACTGTCTTACACCCGTTGTATGTGAACGTAAGAATCTATCACACCCGATCATCACGTGGTGCTTCGAAACGACGAACTTTAGCAACGGTGCACAGTTAGGGGAGAACACTTCTTGAAATTGTTGTAAGGGATCATCTTATTTACGACCGTTGTTCTAAGTAAACAAGATGCATAAACATAATAAACATCACATGCAATTATATAGTAGTGACATGATATGGCCAATATCATATAGCTCCTTTGATCCCCATCTTTGGGGCTCCATGATCATCTTCGTCACTGGCACGACACCATGATCTCCATCATCATGATCTCCATCATCGTGTCTTCATGAAGTTGTCACGCCAACGACTACTTCTACTTCTATGGCTAACATGTTTAGCAACAAAGTAAAGTAATTTACATGGCGTTCTTCAATGACACGCAGGTCATACAAAAATAAAGACAACTCCTATGGCTCCTGCCGGTTGTCATACTCATCGACATGCAAGTTGTGATTCCTATTACAAGAACATGATCTCATACATCACAATATATCATTCATCATTCATCACAACTTTTGGCCATATCACATCACAAGACACTTGCTGCAAAAACAAGTTAGACGTCCTCTAATTGTTGTTGCAAGTTTTTACGTGGCTTCTATAGGTGATCTAGCAAGAACGTTTTCTTACCTACGTTAAAGCCACAACGTGATTTGTCAACTTCTATTTACCCTTCATAAGGACCCTTTTTGTCGAATCCGCTCCAACTAAAGTGGGAGAGACAGACACCCGCTAACCACCTTATGCAACTAGTGCATGTCAGACGGTGGAACCTGTCTCACGTAAGCGTACGTGTAAGGTCGGTCCGGGCCGCTTCATCCCACAATACCGCTGAAGCAAAATAAGACAAGTAGCGGCAAGAGAGTTGACAACATCTACACCCACAACAAAGTTGTGTTCTACTCGTGCAGTAGAGAACTACGCATAGACCTAGCTCATGATGCCACTGTTGGGGAACGTTGCAGAAAATTAAAAAAAATTCCTACGGTTTCACCAAGATCCATCTATGAGTTCATCTAAGCAACGAGTGATAGGAGTTCATCTACATACCCTTGTAGATCGCGAGCGGAAGCATTCAAGAGAACGGGGATGATGGAGTCGTACTCGCCGATCCAAATCACCGATGACCAAGTGCTGAACGAACAACACCTCCGCGTTCAACACACGTACGGAGCGGATGACATCTCCTCCTTCTTGATCCAGCAAGGGGGAAGGAGAGGTTGAGGAAGAAGACTCCAGCAGCACGACGACGGCGTGGTGGTGGTGGAGAAGCAAGATTTAGCAGGCTTCGCCAAGCAACCATGGAGGAGGAAGAGGTGTAGCAGGGGGGAGGCGCCAAGACTCAAGGGTGCGGCTTCCTCCCGCTCCTTTATATAGGCCCCGGGAGGGTAGCCGCCCCTAGAGATGGGATCTCTAGGGGCGGCGGCCAGGGGGTGGAGTGCCCCCAAGGCAGTGGGCGCCCCCCTAGGGTTCCCAACCCTAGGCGTGAGGGGGCAGGGAGGGGGGGCACCAGCCCACCAGGCTGGTCCCTCCCGGTTTAGCCCACGGGCCCTCCGGATGGGTGGCCCCACCGGTGGACCCGGGACCCTTCCGGTGGTCCCAGTACAATACCGGTGACCGAAACTTTCCCGATGGTCAAACAGCACTTCCTATATATAATCTTCACCTCCGGACTATTCCGAACTCCTCGTGACGTCCGGATCTCATCCGGACTCGAACAACATTCGGTAATCACATACAAGTCTTCCTAATAACCCTAGCGCCATCGAACCTTATGTGTAGACCCTACGGGTTCGGGAATCATGCGAACATGACCGAGACAGCTCTCCGGCCAATAACCAACAACGGGATCTGGATACCCATGTTGGCTCCCACATGTTCCACGATAATTTCATCGGATGAACCACGATGTCGAGGATTCGATCAACCCCGTATACAATTCCCTTTGTCAATCGGTACATTACTTGCCCGAGACTCGATCGTCGGTATCCCAATACCTCGTTCAGTCTCAAGTTCGCAAGTCACTTTACTCGCATCAGTAATGCATGATCCCATGACCAAACACTTGGTCACTTTGAGCTCATTATGATGATGCATTACCGAGTGGGCCCAGAGATACCTCTCCGTCATACGGAGTGACAAATCCGATCTCGATCCGTGTCAACCCAATGACACTTTCGGAGATACCAGTAGTGCACCTTTATAGTCACCCGATTCGTTGTGACGTTTGGTACACCCAAAGCACTCCTACGGTATCCGGGAGTTACACGATCTCATGGTCTAAGGAAATGATACTTGACATTGGAAAAGCTCTAGCAAACGAACTACGCGATTTTGTGCTATGCTTAGGATTGGGTCTTGTCCATCACATCATTCTCCTAATGATGTGATCCTGTTATCAACGACATCCAATTCCATAGCCAGGAAACCATGACTATCTGTTGATCAACGAGCTAGTCAACTAGAGGCTTACTAGGGACATATTATGGTCTATGTATTCACACGTGTATTATGATTTCCGGATAATACAGTTATAGCATGAATAAAGACAATTATCATGAATAAGGAAATATAATAATAACCTTTTATTATTGCCTCTAGGGCATATTTCCAACACACACTACAGGAGAAGTACGCACGCTAGCCTGAAAATTGCCCTTACACATCATTTTTTTTCAATACCTAACAACTGGAATAAAGTTTGAACGATATCAACACAAGAAACACAAAGGCGAAGCCGTTTGTGATTCAGATGAATGGTTTAGAAGATATTTTCTTGTTTTGATTTTTGCATATATCTCCACCAAGAAAAATTGGGGTAGATCCTAGCAACCAAATGAGCCCTAATAATAGAAGTACCCAAACTAGTGTGAAAAGTGCACTTACACGTCAATTTTTATATCAAAACCTAACGACATGGAATATAGTTTGAAAGATCTCGGCACAATAAACACAAAGGCGAAAACCGTTTGTGATTCATATGAATGGTTTAGAAGATACTTCCTTGTTTTGGTTTTTGCATCTATCTCCACCTAGGAAAACCAGGTTTTTTTTTGAGACAAACCTAGGAAAACCAGGTGATGTGATTGTGAGTGTAAATACCAACCAAAATGCCATTACCAATCTGGGCCTAGGGCAACAAAGCAGACACGCCCAGCCCAACAGCCTAACCAAGAAAAAGAAAGACGGCAACACATCCCCACCGGGCCAGCCCAACATCCCGATCTGGATAGAAACGGACACGAACAAAACGACGTCCCATTTCCCACCGAAACGTTTTTCTTATTTATTATCTCTCCCGCCACAGCCAGCCAGAGCTCCCTCCAATTTCAGATTTCTCGATCTAAAAATCATTTCTTTCCTCCCTTTCACGCCCCGCGTCTCTCTCCCCACCCCCACAGCCAAACCCCAGCCCCGCCGCGGACCCGAATCCGGCATTCCGCCGCGCGTCGGGAAGGGAGGGAGGGAGGCCTCGCGAGCGAGCGGACGGCGGCGATGCTGCGGACCAAGACCCCGGGCCCGCGCGGCGGGAGCAAGTCCCGCCGCCGCTTCACTCCCCCCGCGACCAAGGCGCAGGCGCAGATGGCGGCGGCGGCCGGCAGCTCGCCGTCGGGGGAGCTCTCGCAGAAGCTCGAGCACGTCACCCTCTTCCCCCTCTTCGCCGACCGCCCCTTCGCCTCGCCCAAGCCCTTTGGGGAGCTCCTCGAGGACTCCCGCCCAGCCCCGGCCCCGGCTCCGGCTCCGGCTCCCGCTCCGCCGCAGCAGGTCGCGCCCATGGACTCGGACGTGCCCATGGAGGACAGGGACGCCTGCATCCTCAGCCAGGATTTCTTCTGGTAGATCTCTGATTCGGCTCTTGATTCGATCCGAGCTGCAGTCTGTGTCCAGTGAGCGTGCGCATCTCGGGCTAACCCTATCCCTCTTGCCGCTCCCTGTTTTGCAGTACCCCGGATTACCTCACGCCCGATGCGCCGCAGATGGCGAGCAGCTTCGACGCCGATAAGGTGAGAAAAACGACACATTTTCTTCTGTTGGATTACATTACTTAGCTGATCTGTTTGGGTTATCTGCAGGAGAACACCCCTTGCCCCCAATCTCCAGAGAAGTCAGTGGCCCGGAGCAAGAGGTACAAGAGAGGTGAGAGCGCGAATGCTCAAACTGAGTCCTATTGATCTGATATCATCATTATGGTCTTGCCTCAAGATCCAGTTGCCTAAATTCCAGAGTTTGATATGCTTGCTCTGTCTCGATGTTGTTGTATTAATAAAGGATTGCCATTGCTTACAGATTCTTCCCCAAAAGGTCGATCCATGGACCTAATGGAGGCGGATAGCCAGGAGATTACTCCAGTCCGATTTTCTCTAAGTCAAGATGATCCAGAGGAAGAAAAGATGGCACAACCTAGTTCGCAAAAGAGGGGTAGCTATGTCCCACATTCAGCAAGAGTTCTGCGCTCCCAGGTGACGCCTCCACCGTGCATCAAGAACCCATATAATATGGACCCTCGAATAGATGATAATGTTTTCTCCGTGAGGAAATGTAAATCATCAGGTAACATTTATGTGCTTGGTCTTATTGAAACATGTTCATTTCACATCCCTTCAAATTATGTGTACATGTTCATTTCACATCCCTTCGAATTATGTGCACATGTTTTAAGGTTAATAACATGTAATCACTGTGTGTGATTTTTTATCTCAATAAGAAACATTCATAGCAGCATCTTTCTCACAAAAAAAATAGTTAACAGACAAATATCTGTATTTAGGGTCTTCTCCCTCTATTGGTGCTGACGGTCTTTCACGTTACCGTACCGATTTCCATGAAATTGAGGTATGCTCTCATTAGATATTGCTTATGTGTTCATGTTCCGGTTTTAGTTTTACATTTTCTGGAGGTTCGGGTCATGACATTGTTTGTTTTCAGCAAATTGGATGTGGAAACTTCAGTGTCGTTTTTAAAGTTCTGAGGAGGATAGAGGGCTGCTTGTACGCAGTAAAACGGAGCATCAAGCAGCTGCATAATGACATGGACAGGTAGTTTCATAGAAGCCCTCTTGCTTCAGTAGTTAGACCACGATTAACTAATCCCCTTTGTTGTATATTTATTTACAGGAGGCAAGCATTGAAGGAAGTTCATACTTTGGTGGCCTTAGGTAACCATGAGAACATAGTTGGATATTTCACCTCTTGGTTCGAGACCGAAAAACTTTTTATCCAGATGGAACTGTGTGACCGCTCCTTATCTGTGAATGGGGACAAGCCGTTGGAGTTTGGGGATGCCCTGGAACTGTTGTATCAGGTTGGTTTACTAATCTATTTTGTTTTTTGTTGGTCAATGGTCAGTATTTGAAGCAAAATGAATTCAATGTCATAACGTAACTAGTACACCATTGTTATAGTTGTTCTAACAAGTTTCTCAAAATTATATAAAGTACTCTTGGATTCATCATCTGCTGTTAACCACCCATGCATTATTCTTTCATGTGCACCTCACCTACTAAATTTGAAAGTAAATTTTGTGAAATGCAAGATCTGCAAAGGTTTGGACTTCATTCATGGCCGTGGCGTAGCACACCTTGACGTGAAACCAGATAACATATATGTCAGGAATGGTATTTATAAGCTTGGAGATTTTGGTTGTGCTACACTTATTGATCGAAGTTTGGCAATCGAAGAAGGAGATTCTCGTTATATGCCTCCAGAAATGTTGAATGAAAAGCATGAGCATCTTGACAAGGTAGACATCTTTTCTCTCGGGGCAGCTGTCTATGAGCTTATAAGAGGCACTCCGCTTCCTGTTTCTGGACACCAGTTTGCAAGTCTCAGAGAGGGCAAAATTTCATTGCTACCAGGACACCCAATGCAGTTCCAGAGTTTAATCAAGGTATGGCATCATCACCATGTGGCTTTCCCTTTCCAGCTGTTTACTTTCATTTGCCCTGCATTTCTGTATCCAGATTGGCAATCAATTGATACTATTCTACTGTAGTTTCCCCTTGTGTATCTTAATCCCTTACACTCACAAATCAAAATGACGGCTACACTCTTCCTTAATCTAATCCCCTTGCTCGATAATATTCATGATCGCTCAAGTAACTCAACACAACATAATGTTTTTTTACTTCTGTGGCTAAAAGCTTAAAGTTTGCTGCTATGTTGCTAAAATTTATGCAGAAGCAAGTGGCTTTTGTGTAACCATGTTGCGTATTTCTTCCAACTGAGGAAGCAGTAGCATAATACACTAGTACCTCGCTACTGATACCTCTTATTGGCACTCTGTATGTCAGACTGTTTACTCGCGTGCACAATCCTAACACTTCCAGTGGTGCTTGTGCATCCTTTTTATAACACTAACACGGTCTATATGGTACCCGTTGGTGTTTGTTACTCGTGACCATCATATAAAGATTTGGCTGGTGGATTTGGGAAACTAGATTAAAGATGGGAAAACAACACTTTTTTAGCAGGAGAAAGGACTAAACTAACCCTGTGAACCAACGGATGAATTAGATCGGTACTCCCACCCTACTCCAGGGAGTACCAGGGTACTGTAAAAAAGATCATAAAAAAAGTATCACATGAATGAACTTATTTCACCTTTAGCTTTGTTCCATTCAGTCGATTCTTTCTTTGGGTCAAGGGTGTTACATCACAGCTATGACCTATCTACAGAGCTGCAATTTTCAGTTGCTTGGCAACTTAAAGAACTCTAGCATTTAAGTCCCTGAAAGATTTCCTCCCTTATGACAGGTATTTCACATGCTTGCTCACCCCCACTTTCTGCTTACTTTCAGTCAATGATGGACCCTGATCCCATGAGGCGGCCGTCTGCAAAAGAGATCCTGGGACACCCCATCTTCGAGAAGCTGCGTAATGCCTCGGCAAAGAAGTAGGACGCCACAACCGTCATTCAGATCCTGCAGTAGGAGAGCAGGCAAGCAGCCACCAGCCAAGCGAGCGAGCACGACAACAGCTGCTGCCAAATTTTGTCTGTCTGAAAGAAGGCTCTCCGAAAACGCGCCACGGATCAGTTTTTTGCCCTGATCTGTTGTTCCTGTATAGCTACTGAGTGTTCTTAAGCTGTGAAGCCATTTCTGCGCCGGGAACTCGAGCAATATCTGTAAGTTATGGCCGTGTTGGTCCTGGGTGTTTTGGGTTTGGTCTGGGGGGTGTGCATCTTGTGTTCAATTCCTGGAGAGCCAGTAACTCTTCATTGGTTTGGTGTATTGGTGCTGTGGGTAGTCTGCTTGACTGCTGTGATCGTTGTGTGGGGGGAACTAAAGGAAGGATTATGATCGGAAATCCAACTCGGTGCCCAGGCTCATGTGCTCCTGCTTAGAAAAAAAAATTAAAAACAAATACTAGACAAATTTAAAAAAATCCAATTTTTTTGTGTGTGGTAGATAATTTGATGCGTGAGGTTTGCTCTGAATTTCAACTCATTTGGATATCTGAGCAGCTCTCAGCAAAAAGACAAATCGGGTCAGAACAGTGCGTGAACAGTTACATACCTTGAATTTGTCTTTTTTGCGATATTTGGAGCAGACCTCATGCATCAAATTATCTATCATATAAAAAAAATTGAATTTTGCTAGTATTTGTTGTGATTTTTTTTCTGAGCGCGGGTGCAGATGAGCCCGGGAGCAGAAACTCCGCGCCTATGATGTCCTTTTTTCAGTTGGACTTGTGGCATGCTCCCGGTGTAAATGATGTCCTTTTTTCAGTTGGACTTGTGGCATGCTCCCGGTGTAAATAAACGAGAATTTCACTTTTGTTGCGTGTTTTCACCTGGTATGAAGAGAATCAGCGGAATTTACCACCCATTTGTTTGCTATTATAAAATGTTTTAACAATTTTTTTTGATTTGGATGTATATATGGATGCATTTTAGTGTGTTCACTTATTTCAGTCCGTATGTAGTTCATATTGAAATATCCAAAATATCTTATATTTTTTAACATAGGGAGCATTATGTAAACATCACATGTACGTACTATGAAGCAATAGTAGTCTACACATTAAAGCTAGTATATATATCCTTCCACTATGAATATGAACCAACGTCCAAAACTACGTAATTACCAAACCATCCCCGGACCAATGCAACTCCACACGATCAGGATCAGGTGTCCCATATCATGACGACGGCGATGACCCCGACGCCGAGCACGACGGCGAGCCAGCGGCCGATGGGCGTGTCGGCTTTGACGGGCCTCTGGGGCACGTACCCCTTGGCGAGGAGGTGGTTGACGGAGACGTAGATGAAGATGCCGGTGGCGAGGCCCATGGAGACGGCGAAGATCCAGTCGGCGACGGCGCCCTGCGTGGTGGCGTCGATGACGATGCCGACGCCGATGCCGATGGGGCTGGAGACGGCGAAGGCGAAGGCGTAGGCGAAGCAGGAGAGCAGCGGCCGGTTGGGCAGCATCCGGAGCAGCGCGATGCCCATGGCCACCGCCGCGAACACCTTGTGCAGGCTGATCGTCCACAGCGCCTTCCACGCGTCCGCCTTGGTCTCTGCAGCAGGCCAATGCCGACAGGTCGCAAGCATAATTAGAACAGTAGGAAGATTGATTATCCAGGACTTTTTTTGGGGTTAAATTTAACGGAATCTGAAATGCCGATTGAAGTGGACGTGGATGGATGAGCGAGGAAGCTGCGAGCATCTGTTGATTCAAAGGCTGGAACGAGGAAAAGTATGCGTGACAATGACTGGACTGGACTGGACTGGACTGGACTGAGACGGAGGTGGCTAAGAACTGGCGCATGTCAGTTTCAGAGTTGATTGATCGTTGCAACTTGCAGGCATCCTACCGAGACATGAGATGCAGATATCTTCTTTCTCATGGAAGTCAAATTTTTGGACGATTCAAGGACGTCATAACATGAGTCTCTCTTACCGGCGACTCCGATGGCGATGCCCTCGAAGACGGAGTGGAAGCAGAGCGCGGCGATGAGCAGTATGCTGTCGCCGAGGGTGCTGGCGTTCCGCAGCATCGACGCCGTCGAGTGGCCCGTCGCCGGCGGCCCGTGCGCGTCCTGCTCCTGCGCGACACCACCAAGTTACACAAGTGTACGAAATAGTAGTAGATGTACAGAAAAGCAGTTTGGTAGTCAGACTGTCACAAAGCAAAAAGTAAGACTGATTCGGAGGCTGAACTACTTGGGAGCCGTTGCCATTTGTGCTGCTCAGCTTGCCCTCCTCCAGCTCCCCTGGAAAATTATAAATAGAGGATTATGATCATCAGGAATAACATCAAGATCATCAGGAATTAAGTAATATACTTAAGTACTCCCTCCGTCCGGAAATACTTGTCCAAGTAATGGATGTATCTAGATGTATTTTAGTTCTAGATACACCCATTTGTACCCTTTTTTGTGACAAGTATTTCCGGACGGAGGGAGTACGTAGCAAATTTCTTCATAACAAGCAATAGTATAGGACGCGAATTTGCATTTAACCCAACGGCCTCCTTTATGCCGCCGGGAGCCAGCTGGCGTTACTATGCGCGCGGCCGGCACGAGTAGTAAAGTATAGATTCAGCGGAGAACACGTGAGCCGCAGGGCCCGCTCACCTGCGCTTGTTGCCGGGGCGGCGGAGGCGGCGGCGGGAGCGGTGCGGCCGCGCGCGACGACGGAGGAGATGGCGCACTCGGCGAGCATGGTGAGCACGTAGCCGGCGCAGGCGAGCATGAAGGCGAACGGGTACTCGCTGCGCGGGACGAGGTCGCCGAAGGTCTCGTTGGCGTCGCTGAGGAAGTGCATCATGGCGGTGCCGAGGAAGACCCCGCCGGCGAACTGCGTGCCCAGCGCCAGGAACGCCTCGTTCCACCGCATGAAGTAGGGCGACACGCCCCCCGCCAGCGTGCCCGCGAACACCAGCGCCAGGCACCACAGCTTCGCCGCCACCAGCCCCCGCGCCCGCAGGTCCGGCTTCGCCTCGCCGCCGCCGTCCGCGTCTCCGGCGTCGGCGTCGGCGTCGCCGTCCCCGCCGCCTCCATGCGCCCAGGCGGTGCTGGCGGCCGCGCAGAGCCAGAGGAGCAGGAGGAGGAGGCGGCGGGAGCTGGTGGCCGAGGCCATGGCCATGCCGGTGCCGCGCTCTGGCGCTCTGGTGCGGCGCGCTGGGAACCGTTGGGGCGGGCAGAGCAGCCGAGAGGGGGGCCGGGAGAGGGGATTTTATACCGCGGCGGGAAGCGGGAGGGGCTGACGTGTGGGCCCGCGCGGTGCGGGTAGATCATATTGCCCACGGTTGGTCGGATCGCGCTGGCCGGAGTACAACTTTTTTTTTTCTTCTCGTGGGGCAGAGTACTACTCTCACTTTGTACTAGCACGAGGATTCACGAGACCATTCTCACAGGTGAGACCTCTACATACAGTCGCCGACACGTGGGCCCTGCATTTGGTGGGATAGGGATCACGGTGGACGGTGTGGAGCGTGGGCTACGTCGTGGTGGAAGTAGGCCGGGAACGTGGGAGGCGGGCGGTAGTACGACGGAGACGGCGTATCGGAAAAATCAATTTTTTTCCAACAAAAAGACGTGGAAAATGTCGTGTCTCCGACGACTCGGCCTTGGACCTGTGCCGCGTGTAGTAACCCCGGATCATGCACACTTGGCGAAGCTCGACACTTGTGTGCGTCGATTTCTGCATGTCATTTTCCTCCTGGTGGCTGGTGGCTGGTGCCCCAATATTTTACCCTATTGTCAGTTCAGGTCAGAGGCCGCACTCACAGAATTGCTGAAAATTGCTACTAAATCTGGCCGTACATACGTCCGTGAGCGTGCGGCAGCCGCTCCTCTACCGCGTCTCAATTAACAAACTCGGATCAACGCCGTGGGCAGATAGAGAAGAGATGCGACATTTTTGGTCCCATGCTTCCGTCTCAAACAAAGCAGAGAGCCAGAGAGGGAATTGTTAGGACGAGGTGGTAGAGCGGAGCTCATGGGTATATAATGCCATTGTATATGGCTAGCAGGCGCGCATCAATCTGGTTCAGATGCGCTGCTTGCTTGCTTGCTTGCGTGCCTTTCCCGGCCGGCCAGCAATCGACGGACTAATAATCCGAGGTCTGACCGCGACGTCAAGGGCAAGCAATCAAGCTTTTCGTCTCCCTTTTCGTTGGGATAGTTTAACGATGCTGCACCAAAGTTGTTCTGTTTTTAATAACTGAAAAAAAAAGAACCCAAGCTGTTTACTGTTAGCGGCCCTGCCGCTGAAACCAGACCTCCTACCTTACGCTCGCTGCCTCAGATAAGAGAGGAAACGCGCATGCTCTTGCATTATATACATAGGCCTGTCCAGTCCGCATCTTTTAGCGCTATTCCGCATTCCTTTTTTTTATTCCTCGATTTTTCATGTTGGTTTTTTTATTTTCCATAAAAACACATTTTGAAAGATGATTGTTTCTCCATAAATACATAAATATATTTCACTAATTTTTGAACATTTATTTTACTTCATTGTTTTCTAATTCTCATTTTTCATGACCACATAAATATTTCCTTAATAATACAGCTACATTTTTGAAAAATCTATTATTTTTCTGTAAAATGTGATAATAAATAAAATTGCATGAATAATATTAAATACATGATTCTAAAAAATATGTTCATGTATTCAAAGAATGCTGATCGCATATTAAAAAAATCACCATATGTCAGGAAAAGGTTCATTATGTGTATTAAAAATGTTCATCGTGTTCGTGAAGAGATGCTCATGGTGTATTTTGAGGAAAATTTCTTATCGCTCAAGGAAAGTGCCTTTTCTAATGTCTAATAATTTTTTTTAATAAAATCTAGGAGAAAAATAAAATGAAACTGGGAAAAACAATTAAAATAAGAAAAACCTACCAAGACCAAATAAAAAGGAAGAAAACAAAAGACATACAAAACTACGAAAGAAACTAGAAAAAAATAGGTGAACTGACGGAATCAGAACTAAAGAAAAAGAAAAACCTAAAAAAAGGATCCAAATAAACACCATATATGGACCGACCGATCATGCGCTAGATTGGCTAACAAATAACACATTAGTCCCAAAACAAGTGATGTGTGGTCTCTTCGGGCGCTTGAGTGCATAAGTTGCTAGAACAATCATTTTTATAAATAAGCCTTTCCTTTTTACAAAGCTCTAGCATTTAATCTATCATGTGGAATGAGCCAGAAAACTATTTTTGTGCTTGAGTTTTCTTTTGCTCTTCAATAAATCCAGGAAGAGTCTGGGGGTCTAATAGTTGCACATAAGATGTTTGTACATGCTGACGGGAGAATAAGCACGACTGTTTCAAGGACATTTCCAGATATCTTTGTCAGGGCCATTTTGTTCATGGTCCACTGGGTGTAGCTCAATATATTTCTCAAAGGCTTTGATTAGAAAAGGATAAGTGAAAATTACCGGCCCGGTCTCCATCAGCAAAAAAATCATCAACCGATTCTGTTTCATTTATAGCAGAAGAATGAAGCTCATGAAATTTCTAAGCAAGAGGAAGCTCAAACCATTTAACATGCAAGAGTAAAGTGTCACCTTGGCCAATGTTGCAGGAAGCAAAGTTTTTACAGATCGGCAACAAGTGAAGATGTGCTCTCCACCAAAAAGAGCCTTCCTTCTTTTCATGGGGAGGTGCAAACTGATACTCCCTCCTTCCGTGAATAAGTGTACTTCTACCTTTTGTCCTAAGTCAAAGTTGTAAAAATTTGACCAACTTTATAGAAAAAAAGAGTAGTAACATATATGACATCAAATTAGTATATTACGAAAGTACATTTCAAAATGGATCTACTGATACAAATTTAGTGCGATAAATGATACTACTTTTCCTTATAAAGGTGTTCAAAATTTTGAAATCATATTGATTCGGATGCCCTAGCTTGAGGATGACCTGGTACAGTCTGTTAGCTAAAGCTTTTTGATTATCTTGATGGAGCAATTCAACCGAGAAATAGTCTTGAAGTCATTGGCAGTCAGAGGACTGCCATTTTTAGGAATCAGAGTAATCTATGAGGCATTTATGCTTTCAGTTTGACTTTGCCCAAAAAGGAATCCTCAATCAACTTATGGAAGTCCTAGCAAATAACATCCCAACATGTTTTAGTGAAAGTTCCATTGAAACCATCAGATCCCGAGTAATGCTAGACCCACGAAGGGTTACGTAATGATTTTACATGCTTGCTTATGTGGAGAATTAGGATTGGAAGTGGAGGGGGATGAAGAGGCCCACCCCATTGAAAATCAGGGGGGCAAGAAAGATTTAGTTTGGCAAGTTACGTAAACGTTCATATATAATTACATAGGTCTAGCATTTTTGATCAGGTCCTAATGCTTTGTCAGTAGGAAGTTGCATGATCGCAACATCAGTTTCTTTCTTGGTAAATGGAGAATCTAGAACATGTAAACCTTTCATTTCTTGAATAACAGAACTCAAATATAGGAGGTTACTAGTAGTAATGATTGCCCCAGTCTTTCTCAGAAGAAAAACAGCTTTAGGTAAATGATCATGAAATTCATTACCAATATCGTCCTGGAGCATGGAAATATGTTTTATGTTTGATTGAGTCACATAGTCTAGACAACGTTAACCCATCTTTTCTTAGTATTTATTTATCCTTATATGCGCGGAGAGAGACAACGTACATCTGCAGCCACAGTGTGGCATAATGGCATTCCTATTTGTATCCGTTGCATGTGTTGTTAATCCGAAAATCTAACTGGTAACATGGAGTATCTATAAGTTGCATTCGTATGCATCCTTCTTCGACTTCCACTTCCAAGAGGGGCTGCAGCTGATCGATGATCTTCGGCTGCTAGGTACCTTCGCCTGTGGTCTCGATCATTATTTTACTCACGCATCTCTTCCCTGCAACTGCACGATATTATGAAGAGAAAAAACAGTAAATTAAGTAGAAGTGTAGAACCCTAGCTACACGTAAGAATTAACCGTAGCTCCAAGTGATCATACGGCCGGTTTGGTCACCTGGATAGATAGATCGATAGATATCAGGCCGAGGGCGCCGGGCACATGTACAGCGGCGGCACGGGGACGCCGTCGCCGCAGCTGGTCATGAGGTCCCCCGGCGGGGTGAGGCCGCAGACGTTGCTGAGGAGGCCGAGCGCGCGGTCGACGGGGATGTCGACGCCGATGGCCCGCTCAAGGGTGTGGTTGAAGATGTGGCACAGGCACGCCGGCTGGTCTTGGACGATGCCGCCCAGGCCCTCGCAGCACCCCGCCGGCGCCTCCGACGTGCCCGCGTCCCTGAAGAAGGCCAGGCACGGGCTCAGCGCCAGCAGCGACCCCATGCACGTTGCCGACACGTCCACGACCTCCGCCTGCCACGGGATGGCGGTGGGCTCCGACGCG
Organism: Aegilops speltoides; assembly: GCA_021437245.1. Lineage (NCBI taxonomy): Eukaryota > Viridiplantae > Streptophyta > Magnoliopsida > Poales > Poaceae > Aegilops > Aegilops speltoides. The sequence continues at coordinate 84,409,868 of CM038146.1, read as the reverse complement.
GTGATGACCTTGGCCGCGTCGGCCGCCGTGGCGACGACGAGGGCCAGCAGCAGGAGGAGGGCGGCGGCGCAGGCCTTGGACGACGCCATTGCTTGGCTTCGATCGGGAGGACTAAGCACGTAGTACGTAGGATTAGTGAGCTTGGCTTGAGAGTCTTGGGTGCTTAGAGATGCTCGGCGGTGATCCATCTATTTATGGTCGAGGCCGGTCAGTGTGCAACCACCTGTGAGTCTGTTCCATGGTTAGTTCGATGCACGGGTCTTGCGCGCGACACACGAAGATGGTGTGAATTGACTTGAGATCAAAGCATTTTGACTCTGGCCATCTTACCTACAACATAGGAGTACTACTCAAAGCTAGAACGGCTAATAATAGTAGTTGTGCGAACAAGATGGAGAGCAAGTGAGCAACATGTTTCTAAGCAGATGAATGCAATTTTTTTGCGCACACACACGAGTTGTATTGTCGTTTAATTTTGTCTTTTATCCGGAGTTCTGGACACGTAGTTGTAAACCGAGCTTAAACACATCTTTCGGTGTGTATCAGACGAATTATATTAGTTAGTTTTTGAGATATCTCACCACTCATACCCAATGCTGGAATTATACATTAGTTTGTTGCTCCTGTTAAAGGTTAATTTTGGTCTAATTAACGTTACAAAAAATCAGTCTAATCTTTGTACGGAGATGAACAGGTGTGTACACGCGTAAAATAAGCTTATAGAGGCCACGTGACACATGTGGCAAGTAATTCAAAAAATTCCAAAAAATAGGCTTCTAGAGAGAAAATGCACGCGGTATGCATGCATGCTTCTTTCAAGGGATTGTTTTAGGGGGGGAGCATGAGACAAAGTGACAATCGATGGTGTGGTGTTGTTGCACAGAAACAGTTGACCTGATTGGGCATATGCTCTGGTTTTAGCTCAAGATCGCCCTATACAAGTATGTGTTTTGAAGGGTTCTATTAAGTCCCTCGGAAAAACTAAAAAACATACTCATGTTCTATGCGTCCCGAGTCGTGTTAGGGGATGAATAAAGATGCTTCTTTGGGGCGATAGATGGATCCATGGGGCGTCTGTTGAAGACCTCGTGCTGATGTGTTCAGCTGCATTCCCCAGGTCACCAGGGCAAGAAGAAGCTAGTGATATAATTTTTTTTATTACTTTAGAGAGAGATTGATTATAATTCATTTAAGTATGTAAATGATGCTATAGTAGCACTAGCACCCACGCTGCAGAACTATTTTGGCACACCCATATTGCAGGTCTATATAGTGTTAATACAATAGTCTAGTATAGACACTTATGATGATGCATGTGCATCATATTTCTAAAACCATTACAATCTAAATGATATTTATGTTAGTACTTCCAGTTTGTCAATGTACCTGGCTGATTGCGCAACATAATGAGCACGATCATATAACAAGTATGATATCTGAGCTTTCCGGAAGTGCGAGCTGGGTAATCATGCCGTTTACTCTATCAAGCTATTGATATTGGCTGAAAAAGTTGGAGTTACCCTAGAAAATGGGCAATTTTGATAATTCAAGTATTGTATACGTCATTAGTCAGATTTTTTGTAAACTATCCGTAATAACAAACTTGCAAAACGGATAGCTACAACCTGCAATTATTTGGCACCTAAAAACTCTAGTGCTTGAGCACATAAAAGACTACTCATCCTTATGACCATGCACACTTTTCTGCTTGTTTTCAATTAATGATGGACCTCGGTCCCGTGAGGCGGCCCTATGCAAAAGAGATAGCAAGACAACCATCCCATCTTGGAGAAGCTCCCACAAGGCCCTGGCAAAGATGTAGAACAGTCATTTGATATCAAAAGTTTGTAAAGTTAGTCACACTCTTATCATTGTCATGTGCCTGATGTGATGTCTCTATTACTTACTGAAAATTATGAACCCATTGCTGAGCTGGCAGCTCCAGGAATGATCTATCTGTAAGTTATGTCTTTGCCCGAGTGCGATTTGTGTCATCGAAAGTTTTCAGCGAGTGTTGTGCATTGAAGGATTGTGCTTTTCTTTAGGGGTGTGCATTGAAGGATTCAGCCCATTGGGCTGTTTTGGGCCTAAATTCAGCCTATTGGGCGCAAATTTAGTCAGTTATGGCGTTATGGGCCTAAATTCCAGGGTAATCGCGCCCAATAGACTGAATTTAGGCCCATAAAGGACTGGATATAGGCCCAAAACAGGCATATATGCTGAATTTAGGCCCGAAACAGCCCAATAGGCTGAATCCTACGCGGGCCAGGGGCGAAACGTGCCGCCAGGCCGGCCTGTTTTATGGGGGCATGCCTGGGCTGGGGAGTGCAGCACGCGGGCCGGCATAACACGGCCCAGGGCCATGCTGTGCCTGGCCCGTTTAGGCTAGGACGCCGTGGGCCGCAGCTGCATTCCCCCGTGCCTCGGTTTCTCAAAAAAAAAAAAAAAAAATCCCCCGTGCCTCAACCCACGCCCCCTCCCCCCTCTCGGTGGCAGTGACCGCAGCGACCTCCGGGCTCTGCGACTCGTCGGAGAGAAAGGCGAATCGGAATCCCCCGCCGCAGAAGGGGAGCGCCGCCTCGGAGAGCACCCGCGGCAGCAGCGAGCAGCGCGCTGTCCAATGACGCTCGGCGTCGCCGGAGGGGCACCACACATGGCATGGGAAGGGGGAAGCACCCGCGGCGGCGGCTCCGCCCCGGCGACGGCGCGAGCTCGTCGCCCTCCTCCTCACTGGCCTCGCCGCCTCCACCCGCGTCCCCAACGCCAGGCCGCCGCAGCCGCTCGACGCGGCCCACACCTCATGGACGCCGGTGAGTCCCTCGGAACATCTCTCTCGTCGCCGTCGATCTCAGTAAGCTCGCATGTTCCTTGTAGAAACGGCTGGATTTGGCTTACCTAGAAACGTCCCCGTCGTGCTCGTTGATTCTTCCGTGCGACAACCCCGATGCCTCCTACTGGTTGAACACAGTGCATAAGCTCGCTCGCTCGCTCGATTTGACTTGTCCTGCGTGCTCGGGGAGTTCACCCGGTCCAACCTCCCGCCGGCTTTTCACCGGAAACTTCGGCAGAAATTTTCCGTACGAAATTTGGTAGAAATGACGGCTCATTGCTTGATATTTCCTCCTACCCATTTTGACTTTGCGTGAGCCCGTGGAATAAATAAAGCCTTTTCCTGTGCCGTCTTTCTTTGGTTTGTCTAGGAGGTCTCGCAGCAAGCAATTTATTGGGTAAAACATGGCCTCTTATTCTACTAGTTAGCACATCCATGTCCATGGCGTACCACTGAGACGAGCAACAGAGGCTTTTCCTTCTGTAAAGCTCGCCCAATTGATAGATGGGTGCGGTGGTTGCGTTGTGTGATTCAATGGGTTCAGGTTCATGTTCCAAGACCCTGCAGCCTGTGCTCTTCTAACCCAAACTCACCTTTTATTTCTCCAACCAGGATCATGCAGGTCTTCTCTTATCCACAGTTTTCTGTTCCCTTTTCCATATCTGTAGTACAAGTTGATTTTCTGATGCTTTTATTCTAATCTGGCTACGTGGTGGTGCTATTCCTTAGGTGGCTTCTGGTGTTGGTAATGCGAATCATACGGCTTAGGTTGCTGCTCTGCCCATGTGCCGGAATCTATTTTCGCCGTAGTCATCTGTGCCATCACGATTATTCTATGGAAGCAACAATTGTTACAGCTGTTCACATCTGACTATGCAACCCCAAACGAATTAGTCCTTTTGCAGTTGCTTGCTCCACCAAGGCGCATTTTTTTTCTCCATTTTCCGTCTATATACTATACGTCTCATGGGGTCAAACACTTATCTAGTGCCGGGTGATTCCCCTCCGTACTGTTGTGATTTTGATTAATTTCTTGGATAGTCTTGTGGAAGCTCCCGTGTCCTTGTCCTTTTCATGTTGAAGGCAAGGTTGCACCATGGAACCAGATTCTTTTCAAGTCTGACCTTCATAAGGAGATCACATTGTTATTAGTCTGGATAGAGATGCTAGTTCATTGGTCATGATATTTACAGGGAAATTACTTTAGCTGGCTGCTGCTGTTGGTATAGGCTTTATTTCCTGCTCTGCTCTCCTGGCCATGAGCATGAAACTATTCCTGCTGTAGTCATGCGTCCCATGAGGATTATTCTGTAGAGTGAAAATTATTATAGCTTTTCATATCTGACTATGCAAATTCAAGCAGATTAGTTCTTGGCAGCTGCTTGCTTCAGGAAGGTGCAGTTCTCCCATTTTCCCTGTAGAGCTTGTGGTCTTGTTTTTCCCTGCACGAGGTCAAATTTGTTTGATAGTGCCTTAACTTCCCCCAGTAGTTCATACTAGTTAGATTTACCATTTTTATTCGACATTCCCACAAAAACTCTGGTGTCCTTATCACTTTGATGTTGTCTGCAGGGACTAGTTTCACCGATAAGAACTCTCGGTTCCACAATGGTCCATGGAGCCAGATCCTTTTAAAATTGATTAAGTTTGACATTCAGAAAGGGACAGCATTTTTGTCTGGAAGCGGGTGTTGGTTCCTGGCCACAATGGTTGCAGGGAAAAGAGCATAGGTGTGTAGCCATTATCCCTCTGTTATTTTACTCGCTTCCTTGTTGATTTCTCTGGTAACTCCATGAGCATTTAGTAGGCTCTCTCTTAAACAAGGTACTACGCTTGAGCATCTTTCTGCAAACTTTGTGTGGTTGTGTGGCTTTTCTGTTGCAACCTATTGAGTTCCATTGTTTGATGGCAAGATTTTGCTATTTGTCAGTACCCGATTGATGCAGTTCAAACTCTATACTTATTTTTTTCTCTATTAGTCTTTTACATCAGGCTCATTTGTTATTGAACAGGTTTTACGATGAGTCATTCTTGATTATTCTTGCATCCATTATATTTTGACAGGTTTCGACAATTGGGTTTCCATTCCTTTAAACTCTGTGTGTAACTTTAGTATCTCTGATCTTTCTTTTTCAAATGTCTTTAGATGCTCAAAATCTTTTCTTTTGAGCTGTGGACTCAAATCCCTTGCTTCCAATGAAAGAGCAATGCTTCACCTTTCACTTCATCTTAGCTATCCATTTTAAACGAATGAGTGCAATCGAATCTTGATCCATTGCAGCTCAGGTGACAGTTATAGGGAGGACATTGAACCTCACGAGAAATAGTCTATGAATTTGGGCAGCTACTGTACTCTTACTACACGGAAGTGCAAACTACCATGACAAGAGCATCTTGGTGCGCAGGTGCTATTGCAGCAGATCTCGTGTTGCATGGCAGCAAAGACAAAGAGTTGGTAACTCTATGCTGTAACTTTAATGGGTGACTGTTGCTCTGTTAGTGCCAAGGATGTCGTGATCTCTGGTCATCTGCATTTGCCGCGCTGTCGCCGCATAATGTGAAGGTGTTAGGATGATGAAAGGAAGGGTTGCTAAGGTAGCTGACAAATGTACAGATGATAATGGCATACATTCACAGAGTTGGATGTGAAAGAGGAAAAATGGGATCTTGAGCGAAACATCAGATTGTCTCTTGTTTGGTGAGACGGGAACACATTGCCTATATTGCTTTCGACCATTCTTACTTAAGTTGTGGCAAACTTTGGTATCCGACCAAACACCCCTCATATCTTGGCCCTTTGTTCGTTATGGATATCTTAGATAAATGGAAAGGCATAATATTCCTATTTTATCTAGAGACAGTTGCTAAGCTTACTAGATAATAAAATGCCGCACTTGCCTAAATGAACCATGTGGATTTTATTATGGATACATTTATATCTATATCTACTAGTAAGTTGCACATGCTTTGCATGTGAGGAGAAATTTGTTCTCCCCCTCAAAATGAGAGAGAGGGGAGAAATTTGTTTCATAGAAGTAATTTATATGGGACAAATACTCACCTTTTCTTCTCAATGCTTGGTTGGATTAAATCACAGGGTATGGATTGTGACACGCAAATCATTAATTAAGCATTTGTATATACGAACTCCCTTCAATTTCACCGTTCCTTTTTTTTTTACTTTTTACCACTCTCACAGTTAACCCGTATTAACGTGGTCTTTCTAGACATTTCCACCGTCTTTCTCTCTTGCTCTCTTCCAGCCATTTTTTTTCTCGTCATTTCTAGTCTTCTCTCTTCACAAAATTTCTCTTCCTTGCTATATTACACAAGTAAGCCTCGTCGGCTCACTACCACCTTGTTCCTCGATGCTGGGTCTTGTCACCTATTTTCCTTCTGCCACGAACTCGTTTCCTGTCTGGCTCCGGCGTGCAAGCCACCCCACCACAGCAGAGTGGAGGTGCACACAAGAAGGCACCGGAGTGCAGCTGGATGCCCAGCGTGAGATTTCACTAGGCAGCAAGGAATCGACTGAGCCATCAAGGAGCGAAGAGGCGCGAGCAGCTTCCCTATACTCTAATTTTAGGACTCAGGAAATGACATATACTCCCTCCGTCCGGAAATACTTGTCATCAAAATGAATAAAAGGGGATGTATCTAGATGTATTTTAGTTTTAGATACATCCCTTTTTGTCCATTTTGATGACAAGTATTTCCGGACGGAGGGAGTATCTTTTAGGACTTGAAATCTCACCTGCAAGTAGATAGCGTTCATCTCCCCAATAAACGCCTGGCAAATCTTGCTATTGAAATTCTTGCCACAAAAGATCTGTTTCCATATGTGGTGTACAAATTGCGTTTTCCACGAAAAAGGTTAAAAAGATCAGTTATTGGTGCTGCACCAGATGTAGCATCCGCGTGGAGAGGATGAACTCTCCACTAGAGCCACACTTGGCGTTGCAAACGTGAGCCCATGAATTTGACTACTTTAGCCCTCCTTTCCCTTTCCCCTACCTCTATCCCACCCTCCCAGTCCCTAGCATATCTTCTTTGTTCTTCTTCACTCCTCCGTCCTCCATTGCTCACCATCTTGCCTCCGTCTTGTACCGAATCAGCACAAACGCCCGATTGCTTCCTATCTGTTTAATTTGCTTCTTGTGGCTGCAGACACCACTTTTTGGCCTTGGCGTGCAGACTTTGGATCTAATCCCGATTAGCTTATCACATCCTCGCTAATTGGTAACTTGGTGTGAACTCATTAATTTCCAAGCAATCATGTGCTGTGGAGTATTCTTCTTATTCAGTTCAGCAGAAATTTACTGAATAATTCTCCAATCTAGCACGTCTCATACTTGTGTGTCTAGCTTGAACTTGACAGTGCTTCATCCGGATCTAGTTATTTGGATTGATATTTTCTAGGTGGCTTTGAAAGTTGACACGGAGCTCATTTCCTCCCATTCCGAACGTTGATTATGATGGTCATTTGCTTCAAGTTATGTTGCTATATTGTTGTGTGTGATGGTAGTAATACAAACTATTCCATTCAATTATTCCATTTCTGTTACTTGAACTTTATTGGTTTCGCTGTGCTGCTTGCTCAAAGTTTGTTTGCCGATCTAATGCTTTTCTGTCAATCTTCTGTTAGACTCGTGCATTATCATCGGAAGAGAATGACAATCTTCCGCTTTACTGTGGTCTAGCTCTTGGGAATTGCTTAAGTTCTTCTGTGACAATTCTTCTTGACCTTTTCTTCTCCAGTAGTTTGCGGAAGCTATTCCGTTGTAAATTTGCTTCTTCACGGTAACATATATGGCTTAATTATTTCTGAACTTGCTTTCTGATTGATTTGTTTTTACTAGGTTAATCATTTGGTAATCCCTCTTAGGTACATCTGCCCGGCAACTTTTGCATTGTTTTTATAATGCGCCTGGTTAACGAATCTGGCGATACATGAATTAGTGTTATTTCTCTTGGCTTATCCTTTTTTTCTGTGTAATTGGCTACCTAGAATTTCCCCTCACACATGCTCTATGTATTGTTTTTGCTTCAGATTTTTATAGAATTCAAGATTCTACCAACATTGTGGCATGGAGTTCTTCACAGAATATGGGGAGGCAAGCCAGTATCAGATCGAAGAGATCATTGGCCAGGGAAGCTTCGGAGTAGTTGCTGCTGCAGTAGATACCCAAACTGGGGAGCGGGTTGCGATCAAGAAGATACATGATATGTTTGAGCATGCCCCAGATGGCACCCGCATTCTTCGGGAAATCAAGCTTCTTCGGCTTCTCCGCCACCCAAACATAGTTGAGATCAAACACATCCTGCTTCCCCCTGCCCAAAGGGAGTTTAGAGATATTTATGTTGTTTTTGAGCTCATGGAGTCAGACCTACAAAAAGTGATCCAAGTAAATGAGAACCTCACCGCAGGGCATCACCGGTATTTCTTGTATCAGCTTCTTCATGCCCTCAAGTACATCCATGCAGGTTAGTTCAGAAACCGTTGGCGTATCATTCACCTTATCATCAACTATCACATCTTATCAAGTGTGAATCGTTTGTACAGTCTTATTTTGAACTCTCATGAAACCCTGTCTTACTTTTCTGCGTATGATTATCTTGTCGCAGCTAATGTATTTCATCGTGACTTAAAACCGAGCAACATACTTGCCAATTCGAATTGCAAACTAAAGATCTGTGACTTTGGGCTTGCACGCGCATCGCGTGATGATGCTCCCTTGGCTATATTTTGGACTGTAAGGCGTTTGTTGCTGTATTAAATAATTATTTTCTATTTCTCTCCTCAAGTTACTTACCTAGTGCACTTTGCCATTTGAAGGACTATGTGGCTACAAGGTGGTACCGTGCTCCTGAATTATGTGGCTCATTTTTCTCCAAAGTAAGTCGGTGTCTGTTTGTTTGAGGCCAAGTTTGCCTATGGTTGACACACATCATACACCTAAGGTTGGACAATTTGGTTGACGTAGGTAGGTCTTTGGTTCAAGCCACACCTTCGGCAGGATTCTTTTTCCACCAATAAGGTCCCACATGCCATACACTTACAAAGTGTGGCAAGATTCCCTTAGGCTCCAATTTGAACTAACCTTAGGCAAGTTTGGCAAAACAATTGTGCAAAGTGTGACATTGTTAGTCCTAGAACCAAACAACCCCTTAGTCTTCAATTCCGAGCTCACTATTGTCAATAGTTCAGAAAGGAAGCCTCTTGCAGTACTAAATCTGTACGCCGGTGTTGCTTGTTGTTGCCTTGTTTCCATTGCGTGAATCGTTCTAATTTTACATGTGTATATGATGTTTTTTTTTCTTTCTGAACTGGCACATAAGTGCTGGTCATTGTAGTAGAAGAAAAATTCCAAGGCGGATGTCTTACACTGCCAAGAAAAACAAAAAAGAAAACAAAAGAACTGTACATGTCCTAGGCTATGGGCTATGGCTCAAGGCAAAGGCTCAGGAGGGTGTCCTTGTTGAGGTAAGGCCCTCAGCACCTTGGCACCAGGCATCATCCAGAGATGGGCTTCAGTGAGAATGGCGTCCACCAACTCCGGTGCGTCTAGTGAGGCATCATCAAATACAAAGCGTTGTGCAGCCTCCATAGCTGCCACATGGCGAGGATGATGATTGAGCGTGCTCCATTGGATCTCTGACCACCGGCCCTCTCCACAGCAACTTCAAACCAGGTGGGAATATTATCACCAGGCTGTGGGCAGAGATGCTGGAGCGAGAAGTAGCTTAGGACCGAGTGCCAGACCTGATGTGTGAAGGCGCACCCTGTTAACAGATGCGAGTTTGTCCTGTCGTCCTGGTCGCACAACGGGCATTGATTAGGGCTGGGTAGGCCTCGCCTTTGGAGACGGTCAACATCAGTTGGCTGCTGCTAGCCATGCAAAGACTTTGCATTTCAGAGGAGCCCAGCTACCCCAGATCGGTGCTGAGAGTGGTTTTTAGACACTGCCGGCGAAAAGAGCCGTGTAAGCAGATAGAGGGTTGTATTGGCGGGAGACGGAGAAAGTCCAGATGTACTGGTCGTCGGTGTCGGTGGAGAGGGTAGGCTGTCGATAATCTCCACAAGGTAGAGTAACTCCATAATGCCTTGCACAATGAGGGTGCTTGAGATATCATGGATCCAGTGTCCGTCAGTGCATGCTTTGCTCACCGTGCAGCGATTGATGACACGCATGCTGACTGCAGCAGGTACCATGGGGGGCAGATCGGCCACTGACATCCCGTTATTCACCTGTCTGACCAAAATAGGGCATGGGGGCCGTCACTCAACATGACCTTGCTCGCTGCATGAAGGAGACTGTCGACATGCCTTCCATCTTAATAGGGAGCGAGGCCATGGCTTGGATGGGTCAATGCTTGAAGCCAAGGCCACCTAGTCCTCAGAGCCCAGCCCATCTTCCTCGTATCTGCAATGCCCAGACCGCCGAGCTTGACCAGGCGGCACACGTTTCGCCAAGCCACTGAGCAGTTGCCACCTTTCGCCTCACAATGAACTCGCCAAAAGAAATTTCATGTTTTCTTGTTGAATCGCTCGGGCACCCACTTCTGCAACCCCCCAGCCGTCATAGTGTGTGTATGATGTTATGTTACGAAAATTCGAATCTGAGCCCGAGCTCATCTGCACCTGCGCTCACGAAAAAAATCAAAATAAATACTAGAAAAATTCAAAAAAATCCAAATTTTTTTTGGGTGATAGACAATTTGATCGTGAGTGCGCTCCAATTTTCAAAACATTTAAACTTCTGTGCAGCTCTCAGCAAAAAAGACAAATCGGAGGTCTGTAAAAATGTGTACTGTTCATATACTGTTCTGGTCTGATTTGTCTTTTTTGCTGAGAGCTGCACAGAAGTCCAAATGTTTTGAAAATTGGAGCGTACCTCACGCATCAAATTGTCTACCACCCTAATTTTTTTTGGAATTTTTTGAATTTTTCTGAATTTTTTATGAATTTTTTTTTTGACCGGGTGCATCTGCACCCGGGCACCGAAACGCCGCTCTCGTTATGTTACCATATTATTAAAACAAGTTAACAGCCACCACATATCGCTCTTAAGTGGGTTAGAAATTCCCACATTAATCGGGGAGGGAAGCGACATTTCAACGCCATTTATTTTGGTGGTCTCAAATTATAACGGTGCAGATTAATCTGGTAAATATTAAAGCTATTACAGTTGTATAAGGATTACAAGTACATTTGTACTAACAAGTGTTAAGAGTTATGCAGCAAATACAGCTGTGCTTTCAAATGTGAACATGCGCTTTAGCATGTAGCCACTCAGGAAATATCTTTGAAAAAACACCTTTAGAAAGGATCCAAATGGAGCAGATTATGGTGAAAACTGAATTAGTAAAGTTTTAAGCAGTACAATGGCACCAATTTTCCTTTCTAATCATACAAATTTTGCTGAACTTATCTTCTTGCAGTGGACACTTGTAGAATCATTATTTGCAAAGCTCTTGAGACCCCCCTTTGTTTCCTACATGACCATGAATACTGCTGATTTTCTCTGTACAGTACACCCCTGCAATTGATATTTGGAGCATAGGGTGCATATTTGCTGAAGTTCTCACTCGAAAACCATTATTTCCTGGGACGAATGTCACGAACCAACTAGATCTGATAACAAATATCCTTGGAACTCCATCATATGAAACCCTATCCCAGGTATGTCTACATTACCCATTCACCAGTGGACAAAGATTTCACTGTTTTCCTGTCTTTTGTTAGTACCATACTGGTTGCTTTTTACTGGTGGTTTCTTTAAAATGAAGCATATATAGACTTGGCCACAGATAGAAATCTGGCTTTCTGTAAAATGCAATACAATGTGACAGAAAACCAGATTTCTATCACATGATGAGTACCCCAACCTGGCTCACAAACACATTACTTCTGTGTGGTTCGTTCTCTAAGTAAATCGTTTCCTAGATAATAACCTGTTTGAGATTTATGCTACTTCTAGCACATGCCATTGCACAGTAGTGCTCAGGCAATGAATTTCTTAACATGGCTATGACAACTGCAGATTCGTAATGAGAAGGCCAGGAGATATTTGACTAGCATGAAGAGGAAACATCCTATCCCCTTTCCTAGTATGTTTTGTAATGCTGATCCTCAGGCTGTCCGTCTCCTAGAACGCTTACTCGCATTTGATCCTAAAGATCGACCTACTGCTGAAGAGGTATTACTTTTCACAAAAAAGAGTTCTTGCTTTTATGATGACTGATTCCGAAATTGATGAGTACATAAGTGTAATATTTTGTATATGTATTCTAGGCTTTAGCTGATCCATATTTTGAAGGATTTCCTAACTTGGAACATGAGCCTTCACCACACCCCTTTTCAAAACTTGAGTTTGAATTTGAGAGATGGAAGCTAACAAAGGATGGTGTAAGAGATCTGATATATCGAGAGGTAGAGAACCATCACTTCAGTGTATGTTTTAGGCTGACTATATCCGTCTAACTTAAAATCGGATTTTTTTTCCTTTTCTTGAAAGCAAACAGATTTTGGAGTACCATCCACAGATGCTTCAGGATTATATCAGAGCTGGAGGACAGACTAGTTTCGTCTATCCAAGGTTTGGTTGTTTTGCCATCTGCTGCCAGCACACCAGCACTAGCGTAGATGCTTAGCATACACATGAAATTGTATGATTTGTATGCCCATGTCACATTTTGTTTTCACACAGAAATCATTGGGACTTAGGAGGTCTAACCTAGTTTAATACCCCTTATCAGCGGTATAATCTTGCTCATAATCTAATACTACCACGTTGCAGTGGGGTTGATGGTATGAGACTGCAGTTTGCACATGTTGAGGAGAAGTACCTCAGAGGAGAAAGAGGTACTCCACTGCGGAGGCGACATGCATCTTTGCCAAGGTACATGAGTCTTTTTTTTTTTTTGCAGGAACATGAGTCATTATTAACCGCTAGCAGCTTCAACTTATTGTAACTGCACAACTTGTATGGCTCTGATTCCGCTTGCTTCTGCACTCTTCTTCATGTGATAGGGAACGAGTCTGTGCACCAAAGGGTAGTGATAATCAAGACTGTAACAATGAGAGGAGGACAGCATCTTCTGCTGCCCAAACTATCACAAGATCACAACAGGAGGGGCTGGCACATGCATGTGTTTATCAAAATGGCACAAGCATTCCGAACTTATGCTCAGGGTATTACTTGCAGAATGGTAGTACCAGTGCTTCCAGTTGTGTCATCGATGAGCATGAAGGCCTGAAGGTACTCCCTGCACCAATTACGACGACACTGCATAAATTCCTCCCAGGATCTTATAATTATCAGTGCACAGTCACTCTTCTCGTGACGACCCGTGTTTGTGCGAGAGACTGATCAATAGCCAATCTGTCTTCTGTTGTTGCTTTCCACTCTTCAGGAGAACGGCGTCTCCGAGGAGGAGAAGGTGGCCTATGAACTGTCACAATGTTTTGCCAGGATCTAGCCAGGACGCACCTCCTAAGGCAGCCATGATCCCGACGCACCTCTAAATTTCAGCGCAGTGGTTCCACCATGTAGTCTGATGGGTCCCGGCAGCACAGAATAAACTCCACCAGGGCGGAGGTGCTGCGAACTTCACAACAACCATTCACATTATCTGAAAACATGTAATAAATCTGAGTTGAAAAATGTCGCGCCGATCTGCATCGGTATACACCCGGTGTAAATTATGTGGGTACCGTAGTGTGATGTCGTAACAGAAATTGCAGACATTCAGTTTGTGAATTGGTCAACTGCTGCTGGGTTCAGTGGGAGCAGGTGAATGAATCTGTTGCACGCAGGGCAAGCTCCCAGGCCAGTGACGGACCAACAAGGGGCCCATGCTGAATCCAGTTAATCCACAGCATTTCTGCATGTCTGTAGCTCTATCAGGTGCAGGATATGTAGAATCATCAGCACAGCAACAGCATAACTGCAAGGGAGGGAGAGACCCAGTCAATCAAGCCGCAGCTTCCTAACTGAACAACCACTTCATCAAGACAGAAACATGCAAACAAATGCATTTTGTTTCAGATATGCGCAGCTGATATTTGCAAGTTGCCCGAAATCGAATGACCTGAAGACGGGGACCGCCGAAGCGGGGTGGGGGGCTGGGCTTACGTCGGCACGGCTGCCGGTGACAGGGAAGGCAGGGCAGCTTACGTATAGCCAGTCCCATATTAATGCAGCAAAGATGCAAATAAATACATACTCCGTAAACTAATATAAGAGCGTTTAGATCAGGGAGTAGACGAAAATGGTTCAAGTCTGGTTGGGTTCCAGTGACCCAAATGAGGATTCAGTTACCAGGAAGAACATTTAAAAACAGCTAATAACTACTCCCTCCGTTTCAAAATAAATGCCTCAACTTTAGTATAAATTTATAAAATTGTACTAAACTTTTTTTTTGAGAACTCAAAATTGTACTAAAATTGAGACACTTATTTTCGGACGGAGGGTGTATTTATTTATCATTTCCGAGTACATGCAGACACTAGACACTGACTAAATTACTTGACACGTACGGGACTGAATGATACCAGCATTACCTTTCTCATACCACCAACAATGCGATAAGCAACTCCGATTAACTGCAGCACACACTAGCACAAAAAAATTACACACCAAACCGAGCTACTAGCTCCTAGGACTGAAAGGAAAAGACAATCCCACCGGTTACGTCGTATAGGCATGCTCCAGGCCGGCCGTCGTCAGCGGTCAGGGTGACGCCTGCGCCTCCGGGCTCTGGCTGCGCCCATCAGGGTCGCTGGCATCGGTCCACGCGTTGTGGCGCTCTGACGGGCCAGACGGCGTGACACGAGTGCCGCGCGGCGAGAGGCCCGGTGTCCTCCGGACGCCGGCGCCCGTCGGCACCGTGCTCCCCCGGCGGTGACCACGCCGAGCTCGCCCGCTTCTGTCCGCGTGCACTGGCGCGGGCATGGCACTGGCACGGCCGCATGGTCGCCGTCCGCAGATCAGCATGAGAAGGAGGAGAACGGCGACGGCGAGCCGCAGCGGTGAGACGTGTGGAGCCATGGCGATCGAATCGACCGATCGACGAGGAACAAATAGCTTTGCAGTCTGTTTGTTTGCTCTCTCTTCCCGAGTGCGATAATAAGAACTGCACGAAGCGTATATGGGGCCGTGTTTATATGGCACAGCAGTAGACCGAGCAAGCTTGAGAGCCTGGACCGCTGGACGTCCGTCGTGTGCCTGCAGCTGGTTCGCCAATCGTACGTACGCGTTGCACTTGCACGTGAAGGTGCGAAAAAACAGACAAGGGCTCTCATTCGCTTTGCATTTGTTTTTTTTTCCTATGCATGTACAATACTAAATTTCTTAGTATTACGTCCATATTACTCCAATTCCCAAAGATTCTTGGCATTAGGCGAGAGTTCATGAAAAAATCCCGGGGATTAGAGTGGGCATGGTTTCCTAACCATTTACTTTTGATTTGGAAAGCCCCAAAAGAGTAAAAGCTGTTGAAAACCACCCCCTGATGGATTCATGTACCTAAGGTAGGGTCATAGGCCTGACCTAAACGTCCTACCCAAGGACACTCTTAGAAGAGATCATCTTCCAGTCGACCATAGAGGAACCCACTCGACTGACTGGAAGGACTCGACCATGGAAGACTCACTCGACCATGAAGACACACTCGACCACCAGAAGGTCAGAAGACGCTCTGCAGCGCAACGGTTTGCTATTGAATAGACTTAATGATAGTTAAAGCGCTTTATGAGGGCGCACAAGAACCCCCTGTGCTTAATGTACTTTAATCCCTCCATTATGTGGGCTGGTCAGGGTCTGGCGCAAGACTCTATATAAGCCACCCCCCTCCACAGATAGAAGGGTTCAGATTCCTGTAATACTCAAACTCATAATCCACTCGACCGCCTCAGGGCTCCGAGACGTAGGGCTGTTACTTCCTCCGAGAAGGGCCTGAACTCGTACATCACTTGTCTTCACAACTACTCCATAGCTAGGACATCGCCTCCCTTTATCTACCCCTATTTCTACCGCCGACTTAGAACCACGACAGCTTGGCGCCACCGTAAGGTGTGTTTTAGTGATTTGTGGAGGAGTTGCAGATTTCCAGTACCTTCATCATGATGATCGCTGGAGTTTTGGGTGAGGGCGCGAGATCTGTCTCTGTGCTCTCACTTTTGTCGCCGACGACTCCGCATGGCTCCAGGAGGCTCCACTTGACATCGAGGCGCCCGTCATGGGCGACGACTTCGTGCATGTGTTCGCGGCGTTCTGCTGCGGCAACCGTCGACCCGTGATCGGTCGACTCTTCTATCGGCCGCCGCCAGCCTCCCACCAGCGCAAGCGCTCTGGTCGGTCGAGGCTTCAGCGGTGGGTGAAGCACGCGGTGGCTCGCCAGACAGCCACCGCCAGTCGCGCTATCGAGCCCGATTTAATCCCTCTACTACTGCTCGATCTGCCGACCGGCTCGTGAGGGATCGCATCCGAGTGTGATAGCAGTGATCCAGCGGCGGAGATCCTCATGGTCGACGGCCCTCGCAGTCCTCCCGGCTTCGCCCACGGTGGTGGGGCAGCTGGAGGAGGAGATCCCGTACAAGAGCACGAAGAGTATTAGCCCGAGACACTCGACTCTCTGCAGAGAGAAGAGCTTCGTCGCAGAACATGGATGCACTACATACTCCTATCGCCGAGAGACCCCGAGGCTCGTGCCTTTGAGGAAGCACGCCATTGGCCAACGGTTGAACGCGCCCGCCGAGAATCTTCACGAAGCTCCAACGAAGCGCGCGCAACGACTTCGGCCGCCGACGCCGACTCTTCCCACCGACTCGTATACCGCCGCCAGTTCAGAATTTAGCAACCGCAACTCGCGCAACAGAGTCCATCCACCGCCCCACCGGAAGCCGGGAGAGGCTTGCAGCAGATCGAGATTTACTCCGAGCGACCGGAGACCGAACTCAGCCGTGTCGCGATCGCGCAACAGATTCACGATCGATCCGTCGCTGCGAACACCGCCCGCCGGCTCACAGCCCTAGATCGCCTCCGCGCGAGAAGGGCGCGACAACCGGCGAGAGCAGACGGAGACCGATTCGACCGAGATGACAGCGCCGAGTGCCCTTTCCTCCGAGGGAAGGGTCGACGCCCTCGGCGGCAAGATGACAGACGACGCTCAAGATAGGCGAAGAGTTCCGGCCGACCCTGTGGAACCGTGCTTTGACGCGATCCATTATCGTGCAAGGCTTGGTCGACCGAACAGAGCCCATCGAGGCGGACCGAGAGGATGCACCCACCAGCAATGAGTGCATGTCTCGGTCCGTAATGTTTTAGCAGGCTATCGAGCCGCAGATGATCCCCCCAATTTCAGATTGGCAACAGGAGTCAAGAAGTTCATCGGGGAATCCAAGCCCAAACTTGGCTTGAGGATTACCGAGTGGCTGTTCAGATTGGTGGTGGGAATGATGAGGTGGCCATGAAGCATTTGCCCTCATGTTGGAAGGTTCTGCAGAGCATGGCTGAATCGGTTACCTCACAAAGAAGATATACACTTGGGAAGATTTGTCCCAGTGTTCGTCAGACTTTGAAGGGACTTGCAAGCGACCGGCTGGTTTGACAGAGCTGCAAGTTTGTGTGCGAAGACCAATGAAACTCTCCGAGAGTACATTCAGAGGTGGATTACCTTGCACCATACTGTGGAAAATGTGTCGACCATCAGCGGTTTTGCGCCTTCAAGGATGGCGCCAAAAACAGAGAATTGAGTCTCAAGTTTGGTCGAACCGGGACATGACCTGAGTCGAATGATGGAGATTGTTAGCAACACGCCAATGGCGAGGAAGAAGACCGACTCAAGCGGTAAATACAAGCCAAGTCGACGGAGAAGGGCAATTCCATCGGAAGCGAGCGCAAAGCCGAGCCAGCAGCTCCTGGAGAGGCCCTGGCCGTGACTCAGGGAAAGTTCAAGGGGAAGCCCAAAGG
The DNA here is from genome assembly GCA_021437245.1 of Aegilops speltoides. Taxonomy (NCBI): domain Eukaryota; kingdom Viridiplantae; phylum Streptophyta; class Magnoliopsida; order Poales; family Poaceae; genus Aegilops; species Aegilops speltoides. Next base: position 84,392,063 of record CM038146.1, on the reverse strand, counting down.
ATCCTGGAATCCGAAGAAAGTAAAAGATAAAGAAGGAAATGACGTGATGGATATGCCATGCCATATTCACACGAAGAAGGATGAAGAGGGCAACATTATTTACCCGAAGCACACCACTGCCAGTGTCGACTCTGATCCAACAGCCAGGAAAACAGTCTAAGGACAAGGAGAAGGAGCCGACAAGGCCGGAGACAAAGAGGACAATGAGGAGGAATACCGCATGTCAACTCCACTCTGATGATCTTCGCGGATGTGGAAAGCAAAAGTCGACTGAAAGTCATCAACCGAGAGGTGAATATGGTTGCCCCAGTAAAGCCAAGTTATGTGAAGTGGTCCCAGACACCCATCACATTCGACCAATCTGATCACCCGACTCACATTGCCACTCCTGGGCGGCAAGCGTTAGTGGTCGATCCTGTTGTCGAAGGCACTCGACTGACAAAAGTGCTGATGGATGGTGGTAGTGGGCTGAATTTGTTATATGCGGATACATTGAAAGGGATGGGCATTCCGATGTCCCGATTGAGCGCCAAAGAATATGAGTTTCCACGAGTCATACCAGGAAGAAGGCCAACTCACTCGCCAAATAGCCCGGGACGTGGTTTTGGTGATTCCAAGCACTTCCGCAAAGAAAAGTCGACCTTTGAGGTTGTAGATTTTCAGAGTGCGTATTCACGCCATTTTGGGGAGGCCCGCCACGCACGATTCATGGCTCGACCATGCTACGGTACCTCAAACTGAAAATGCCAGACCCAAGGGAGTGATCACCGCCACCGCGATCGGAAGAAGGCGTAAGAGTGCTTTTAGAAGGGCTCAAGATTGCCGACTCCCAAGTGACAGCGGTCGAGTTCGACGAGTACATGCAAAACGCAGATCCGAAAGTGATTTGTTACGATCTAAGAAGCCAGCCACAGAGTCGCATTCAAGTCGTTCGGTGAGACAAAGCCAGTCCATATTCATCCGACCGACCCGGCGCGCCCCGACCCACATATCCACAACACTCGACTCGAAATAGGAAGAAGCGCCATCCGGTTCCTCCGTGAGAATCGACATTTTCGCATGGAAGCCACCGACATGCCGTGTTCCTGTGGAACTGGCTGAGCATCGCCTCGAGTCGACAAGTCAGCGAAACCAGTCAAAGAGCATCTTGGCGGTCCGCCGTCCGTAAGAGAAAAGCTATTGGTGAAGAAGTGGCTCGATTGCTGACGGCAGGATTTATTCGAGAGATATACCACCCGAGTGGCTCGCTAATGTCGCCATGGTCCCCAAGAAGGATAACTCACTCCACATGTGCATTGATTTTAAGCACATTAATCGGGCCTGCCCGGCGGATCATTTTCTCTCCCCGCATCGATCAAATTGTTGACTCGACCGCGGGGTGAGAGATTGTCTTTTCTAGATGCATATTCCGGGTATCATCGATCCGTCAGATGGACCCGATGAAATAAAACAGCTTTCATCACTCCGCTCGGTGCTTCGCTATATCACCATGCCATTTGGCCTCAAGAATGCCGGAGCCACATTTATGCGAATGATTCGAAGTGTCTTCACCAAATCACCGGAATGTGGAAGCGATATGGATGATATCGTCGTTAAGTCGCGAAAAGGTTCCGACCTGCTTGCCGACCTCGCCAAACATTTGCCAACCTCGGAAGGTACGATATCAAGCTCAATCCGTCAAAGTGCACATTCGAGTTCCCGTGGAAAATTACTCGGTTTTCGCTTCCGAACGGGGATCGACGCTAACCCGAGAAGATCGGCACTATTCTCCGAATGAAACGCCTACGGCGAAAGTGCACGACGCCCGAAGCTTCTTCGGATGCTTGGCCGCTTTAAGTCGATTCATCTCACGACTCGGTGAAAAGGCATTACCTCTTTACCGATCGATGAAGAAGGTCGACAAGTTCGAGTGGACTCGAAGTGAAGCAGCATTTGCCGAGCTAAAAGCTCGCTCTCCACCCAGCCGGTGCTTGCTGCTCCAATCAGCAAAGAGCCTCTGTTGCTCTACATTGCAGCCATCGGACAAGTTGTCGGCCTGTGCTTACGGTCGAGCGGGAAGAGGAAGGAAAGGCCTTCAAAGTTCAGCGCCGGTGTATTATTTGTCCAAGTCTTGACTCCATCCAAGCAGAGATATCCTCATTATCGAAGCTTGTGTATGGTATATACATGACCACAAAGAAGGTTGCTCATTATTTCTCCGATCATTCTATCACGATGCCGTGACGCCCTTTATCGAGATCTTGCATAACAGAGACGCAACCGTCGAGTGGCTTAAATGGGCGATTGAACTTCTTCCCTTGATATCAAATTCGAGGCAAAGAAAGCCATTAAGTCCCAGGCTATAGCGGATTTTCTCGCCGAGTGGATTGAACAACAGCAATGAATCGAAGTTCACTCGAGCATTGGACCATGTTCTTTGACGGCTCCAAGATGCTGAATGGCTCGTGTCAGGTTGTTCTGTTTCCCCAGGAGGAGATAAGCTTAGGTATGTGCTCCAGATTCACTTTGATTCCTCCAACAATGAGGCAGAGTACGAGGCCCTTCTATATGGATTGCGCATGGCCATCTCACTCGGCGTCCGTCACCGATGGTCTATGGCGACTCAGATCTAGTGGTCAATCAAGTGATGAAGGAGGACGTGAGAAGCCCAAATTTATGATCGGATATTGCAATGCAAAGAGGAAGCTGGAAAAGAAGTTTGAGGGTTGAACTCCATCACATCCCCGATCGAAAAATCAAGCAGCAGATGATGTGGCTAAGATAGGATCCAAAAGAGAAGCCATTCCGAGTGGTGTGTTTTTGGAACATATACACACTCCGTCGCTTAAAGAAGATCCTTCACGAGGAAGCTCCGCAACCCAAGAGTGCCACGGACTCGACCGAGGTTGAGGTCCCGCAGGGTCGACTTGGTCATGGAAGTTTTAGTGGTCACTCCCGATTGGACAATTCCAGACATCGCAGATATTCTCGAGAAAGGAACTCCCAGAGGATGAAGAAGAGGCTCGGCAGATCGTCCGTCGATCCAAAGCCTTTACCGCTATCAATGGGCAGTTGTATAGAAAGACCGACGAGTCGGACAAAAATGCATAACGCCGTAAGAGGGTCGAGTCATACTCAATGACATCCACTCGGGACCTGTGGTCACCATGCGCCCTCTCGACCATTGTGGCCAAAGCATACCGAGCCGGATTTTATCGCCAAGAGCAAATGAGATGGCGAAAGAAATAGTGGACAAGTGCGAAGGATGCCGTTCTACTCCAATATGTCACACAAACCGGCGTCACCTTGAAGACCATTCCACTCGTCGGCCTTTCGCAGATGGGGGTTGGACATGATCGGTCCCTTGCGAACAGGTCGGAGCGGTTTCACGATGTACCGGTAGCAATGACAAGTTCACCAAGTGGATTGAAGCTAAACCAATCAAAAACTTGACGCCGGATCGCTGCTTCCTTCATCGAGGGTCGACGCTCGATATGGGGTCCCGCACAAGATTATTACGGACAACGGGTCGAATTTTGACTCGAAGAATTCAAGGATTTCGCAACGCCTAAGGCACACGAAGTCGACTACGCTTCGATCGCCCATCCACAATCGAATGGACAGCAGTAACGAGCCAACGGATTAATCCTCAAGGGTCCAAGCCCCGATCGATGCGAGATCTCAAGCATGCGGCCGAGCTTGGGTTGACGAACTCCTTCGTGCTTTGGGGTTTGCGGACCACGCCTAACCGCCGACCGAGAACTCCTTTCTTCCCGGTCTATGGAGCGTAGCAGTCCTTCCGAGCGATCTCCTTCACAACGCCCCCGAATTGAACTTTACAATGAAGCGAAGTTGAGCAGCGCGCCAGACGCAATGACCTCCTAGAAGAGGAAAGGAAATGGCTCGATCCGCCGACCATTTACCAAAGAAGACTTGCGTCGCTCAGACGCCAAAAATGTGAGAGGTCGAGCCTTCCAGAAGGGGATCTGGTCCTTCGAGTGGATCGCCAGAAGCAACATAAGCTCGCTCCCTCCCGGAAGGACCCTTCATCGTCACAAAGGTTCTCCACAATGGGGCATATCGCCTCTACAATGTCGAACACAATATCGACGAGCCCCGAGCTTGGAATGCGGATCTGCTCCGCCTGTTTTACACTTAAGGTTTTTCACTCGGAAGAGTTGTAATAAAATACTTTTGTAGTTCACGAGCTTTGAAATAATAGTGTCGAAATTCCTTCATAATTTTAGTCACTTCTTATTTTCGTCGAGTAAAATTTTCCCCGAGGGTGGCTTAGTCGCGAATCCGCTTTCGCTTAAGTTTTTAAATCCTACCGAGTGGTAAGCCGACTTCCACTCGGAGGCTTAGCTGCGAATCCGCTTTCGCCTAAGTTATTAAAATCCCACCGAGTGGTAAGCCGACTTCCACTCGGAGGCTTAGCTGCAGCTCAATGCTCGCCTAAGTTGTTAAAATCCCACCGAGTGGTAAGCCGACTTCCACTCGAGGCTTAGCTGCAGCTCGCTGCTCGCCTAAGATATAAGAAATCCTACCGAGTGGCAAGCCGACTTCCACTCGGGGCTTAGCTGCAGCCAGTGCTCGCCTAAGATATTAAAATCCTACCAAGTGGTAAGCCGACTTCCACTTGAGGCTTAGCTGCAGTCCAAGGACTCGCCTAAGTATAATGTGTACCCAGAAGGAGGACGAGGTGCAGGTCGATCACGACCCTCTCCTCCTAACTACACCATAAGTGCAATATATACCCGCAAGGAGGAGGAGGTGCAGTCGATCATGACCCTCTCCTCCGAGCTACACCATAAGTATGATGTGCGTCACAAGGAAGACGAGGTGCAGTCGATCGCTACCCTCTCCTCCGAGCTTCGACACAAATACAGCGGAAATCCTCAGAGTGTAGAGCAAACCTCTCACTGGGGCTTAGCTGCAGCCAGTGCTCGCCTAAGGTATAAGAAATCCTACCGAGTGAAGAGCAAACCTCTCACTGGGGCTTAGCTGCAGCCCAGTGCTTGCCTAAGGCATAAGAAATCCTACCGAGTGAAGAGCAAACCTCTCACTGGGGCTTAGCTGCAGCCCGTGCTCGCCTAAGATAAAGAATCCTACCGAGTGAAGAGCAAACCTCTCACTGGGGGCTTAGCTGCAGCTCGGTGCTCGCCTAAGGAATAAGTCGATCGCAGAGGCATCTCACGTTAACCTGCAAAGAGCAATTCAAGCCAAGAGCAATCATTTCCAAACATCCAATCTAAATTTAGGTCGACACCTAAAATAACCGAGAGTGCTCAGCGCTAAGCCCGTTAAGGTTTTATCGGTTATAACTCCACTCGCATACCGAGGCAAATTTAAGGTCAAGGAAAGTTTTTACCCTCCCGTGGAGGGCTGGATGGAGCAACGAACTCGCCAAGGTCAATCCCGCCGGCAATCCGCGGGCAGCAGCAATGAAAGTCTCCATGAAGGCCCCGAAGTCGTGCTTTTTGGTGTTGGCCACTCGAGAGCCGCCACTTATCTTCTCGAGCATCCTTGCAATGGACTCGCGCCGGACATTGGCGACGTCTGCGCCACACCGAGTCAAGACTTCTTCCACTCTTGCACTCGGTCGGGGGCGGCGTTTAGTCGAGCCATCAATGACTCGAGGTCATTTTGGAGTGTCTCCCGGCCGAGCGCCGAGTCGATGCGGGGCGTAGCAACCTTCGCCTTGCGAGATAATCCACGACGGCAAAGAACACGAGACTCCAAATGGAAGATGTTCATGGCGTTTCATCATTCACCGGAGAATTGACAGGGTCAAGGTTCGTCTCCAGCCGGCTGGTTTCTTCTTCAAAGTTGCGGCAGAACTCTGCAAAGACAAAACCCCGAATCCGGAAAATAGTCGAATGGGAACATAACAGTTGGACGAATTGGTCGAGTGAAGAAGATTACCTTCGAGCATAAGGAACAATTTTTTAGCAAGACCACCCAAGAAGCTTTCCAGGTCATTCTTTTTCCCGGTCAACTGGTTGATCCTCTCAGTCAGAGTAGTCTTGTCAGCTTTCAGTCGATCAACATCCTTGGTGGCAATGGCCAGAGCAACCTTCGATTGGTGTTGTCCTGCTCGAGCTTGGTGGTGAGGATAGCTTTTCATCGCGAGCTTGATCTTCTCGCATGCTCAAGCTCCTTCTTTCTCTGGGCCTCCTTCACCTTGCCTCAAATTACAGCAAAGTCAGGTTTGAAGCAAATGAGGGAGAAAAGAGTCGTCAAGTCTCACCAAACATACCTTTGGTCTCCTCCTTTGCCTTCGTCAAGTTCTCCCGCACTAGCTTCAAGTCCAACTCGAGCTGAATATGCTTCGCCCAGCCAAGATAGCGCCGCAAGATCGCAGGATTTCTACGAAGAGTCAATCGACAAAATGTCAAAGATGATCCACTTCCGAGTGAATAAAGAAAATGATGCGTTTTAAGACTATAGTCGAATGCAAGCATTCGACCGTAGTCTCGGGACTACACCTGGGTGCACTCAGCGTGCCCCCACTAGTCTTATTCAAGACAGTCGACGATCGACGATCAAAAAAAAAAAAGTCGACGATCGACCAAAACTTCTTCAGATCAGTAATCAATCGCCAAAGCAATGACCACGCCTCGGGATTACACCCGTGGGTGCACTCAGCGTTCCCCACCGGTCTCGTAAACACATTCGCTTCATTCGAGTGATGATCAATATTTACTTATGAAGTTTAAGACCGATCGCCAGCAATGACCTTAGCCTTGGGGATTACACCGGTGGTGCACTCAGCGCCCCCGCCAATACGGAGTTTTTTTTCCAACACACCTAGTGGGTGACTGCTATGAATTCCGTAAAGAAAAGTTTTGATAGCATATCCTAACAGTAATGCGGTGGTCGATCGACCAACATTGCTCAAGGGCGAGCGGCATCGTAAGTCGCTTCGCCGCATCCCGAACGATCTTCACCGCTCCATCATGATCCTCGCTGACGGATCGCCTCCTTAGCAAAGATCGGCCTGGTCCTCTCGGGACGTGGTGCGTGGCGAAGATCGAAGGCTGTCCAAAGACTCGACGGTGGGTCAAGCACTCGTCGCCGCACCGCGAAGGACACGGTATGTCGAGTGCCGACCTCTCCTTCCGTCACAACGGTCTCGGCGCCGTCACACCTTGGGTTACTTTGCCAGAGATGCCTTCCTGCTCCTCCTAGTCTTCAATGGTTCCTCATCCTCATCATCGCTGCCGGGAAGAGTGATGATGTCATTGGTTGGAGCTTCGTAAAAGAGTTAAAGTCGAAACTATGAGTCACCGACTAAGAACAAGAATTAAGGATACAAGATCAGATTTGAGGTCGCGTCCTCCAACTCATGGTCCTCGGCCTTGCTCGAGGTTTCGAAGTCGCAGCTGAAGTTCCAAAGAATCACCGACCGATTCAAGTATCAACCAGAGATAAAACTTATATAGAACAGAAGACTTAAGCAATATGTTTACCCCGAGATGGTGGGGATGGACACCTTCATTTTTGGCAGAGGCTTGGTTGTCCTCGACGGAGCTACCTTCGATCGCTTCGGCGCTTTCTCGCCACACGGAGAAGCGGTCCGAGGGCGCTTGGTCGATCATGAGACCGTCGCAACTCCCTTACCGCTGCTCACCAAGGGTCGTGCACAAGTTTTGACCGCCTTTCCAAGCGCGGTGGTGCAACCTCCTCCTCTTCATCCTCGCCATCATCATCCTCGCCATCATCATCGCCGCCGCCGCCGTCTTCGCAGCGTCTGAATCCCACTCTTCCGGCTCTCGCTTCGCCGCTTCCCTTCCTCGCCGGAATCGGGCGCCATTGGGCATTGAGTATAGCTCGGTGAGGGCCTCGAAGTATCAAAGCAGAGTTCAACGACCAAGTCACGTAAACACACTCGACGATATACAACGGAAAGCGAGCAAGTGTACCTTATCCGAACGCCGTCGCGATCAAGTGGAGAAATCCTCCGATCCGCGAGGGTTGTCCTTGTTCCCGATGATCGCAGCCATCCATCTTTCCACTACAGCATCGCCGATCGCCTCCGGTGGACGCGAGTCTCGCCTTCGGTGCCGCGATATAGCCACATGCAAGGACTCCGAATCAAGGGGCTGGATTCGCCTCAAGAAAGACCTCCAGAGGTCCATGCCACCACGCCGTCCCTAACCAGCTGCACCACGCGTCCATCAAGATCTTCACTTCAGTCCTCTCTTCGAACAACCTTCGTGGAGGAGGGTCTATTCACTCGACTCATGGTGAATGCAGAAGACCAATCGCCTCGCCGGCGCCGCCTCATTCCGCAATAGAACCAGGTCGATCGCCACCCCCGACCGACTCGGGAAAAGACATAGCTGGAAGGTGCTTTTGTTCCTCAACTGACCCCTAAGCCGCCACACATCTGAACTACTTGGGTCTTCGTCACTGGGGCTTGCCTTCTTCACACCGAGAGCGACATGTGAAGATGTACTTGAACAAACCCCAGTCGCGGTCGACAGCCCAGAAGTTTTCGCACATAGACACAAACGCTGCAAGGTATGCGATTGAGTTTGAGTAAAATGGTGGAGCTGGGCTCAAGAAATTCAGAAAACCCCGAAGAAGACACTCGGCGGCAGCGAAAAACCTCGGTCGACATGGGTGGCCAAAGCACGACTCACCCTCCTCTGGCCGAGGCTGCCACTCGCCAGAAGTCTCAAGGCGCCGGGGGAATCAGCCCGTTGTCGGCCATATCGAGGAGATCCTTCTCCTTGATGGTCGATCGATCCATCTCCTCGACCCAGCCCTTCGGCAGGTTGGATCTCGACGAGGAACCACCGCGACCGTAGATCTCCCTTTGCCTTCTCGCCGCCGACGCTTCTCCGCCGCCGACGCCTTCTTCAAGGCCCAACATCGCTGTCTTCTCTTTGCCCATACACCGCGGAATGCGCAGGAGAGGAGGTGGCAAGAGAGCGGCAGCGGTGGCGGAGGGCGGAGACGGGAGAACTAAGGAGGAAGAACGAGGTATCAGGCATAAGCCCCGGAGCTGCATTTATAGCATCCTTCCGAGTGGATGACAGTGGACCCTAGCAATCCAATCATATCCCGAGCAGCTGCACCGCGCGATACGTGGCGGAAAAAGTGGCGCGAAAATCGAGGCGCTCTGTTATGTCCCATCCGAACGCCAAGGTCCGCTCTGGCCAAGGCTTCCCCAAATCTCGATCCCGCGAGATCCGCGAGCGACGATCGATCCGCAAGTCGCGAGATTTCCTGCGATCCGCCGCCGAATAGCAAAGTAAAAGAAGGTCACTCGACTAAAGAACAAGAATGGATCAAGTCGATCAAGGAAAGTTTCTTGTTATCAACAGAGAAGATCTTGATCCAAGACAACACGTAGCCAAGATGAAAAAGGCAATCGGAAACAACGCCAACTCCTCCTTCACTCAAGCCTCAATCCATTCGGGGCTAATGATGGATTCATGTACCTAGGGTAGGGTCATAGGCCTGACCTAAACGCCCTACCCAAGGACACTCTTAGAAGAGATCATCTTCCAATGACCATAGAGGAACCCACTCGACCGACCGAAGGACTCGACCATGGAAGACTCACTCGACCATGAAGACACACTCGACCACCGTAAGGTCAAGACGCTCTGCAAGCAAGAACGGTTTGCTATTGAATAGACTTAATGATAGTTAAAGCGCTTTATGAGGGCGCACAAGAACCCCCTGTGCTTAATGTACTTTAATCCCTCCATTATGTGGGCTGGCTGGGGTCCTGGCGCACTCTATATAAGCCACCCCCCTCCACAGATAGAAGGGTTCAGATTCCTGTAATACTCAAACTCATAATCCACTCGACCGCCTCAGGGCTCCGAGACGTAGGGCTGTTACTTCCTCCGAGAAGGGCCTGAACTCGTACATCACTTGTCTTCACAACTACTCCATAGCTAGGACATCGCCTCCCTTTATCTACCCCTATTTCTACTGTCAGACTTAGAACCACGACACCCCCTGTGTTTGAAAAGTGGTTGTATAAGCTACTTATAATGGATGACACCATCCGCGTAGGAGCTCGTAACGTTTGTACTTTTGACATAAAGTTTCAAATTTCTGCGAGGTCTATGATCTTTGGGCGCAACCAATGAAAGATGGTCGCCGGAGATTTTATCCAACCGATTTTCTTTTTATGAATAATGGCATCATAGAGATTCACCACGCACAGAGTTGATTAGAAATCTGTTAAATCTCAATCGATGGCTAGACGGATCCATCGAAGATGGCAAATTCTCCATTCAGCTTCGTAAGTAATAAAAATGGCCATTCGGATGTGCCCAAATTAAAACCTTCCAATAATCTCCAGTATCTGATTTGAGTAATTTTTGCATAAATTCTCGAGAAATACTTTCGTAATGGGTCTGGCTAGCTATCATCTAAGTCCTATACCATTTGATTTTACATGAAGATTCGTGCAGGCTTTTGTCGGTGTATTGAACATGGGCGTTCATACCCTGACGATGCACAGACAGTTGCAGCCTTCTTGACGACAAGGGCTTGTCGGAGGGTGGCTTCCTAAAACACTCAAGACTTGGTAATTAAAACCATGAAGAAGACCTCCAAGTAGGTCATCGAGAAGTACCAAAGAAGTACTGAAGATGAAGATTCAAATAGCCGGCAAGCAAGGCACTGGCAAAGCTATGCACCGGCAAGGCTTCGAGCCGGCAAACTCCCCTCCCCTGCCCTACTGTGGCAATTGATAAGAGTCAGCCGACAGGTGTCGAGTGGGCAGACGATTAGGTGAAGCTTGTCAGGGCACTTGACTGTGTGGAATGGGAAGGCGACATGCAGGGAAGTTCGACTGATGCGGCGAACAGGAGGGTGATTCCTGTCCCGCCTGGCTCGCTATCTACCTCGGATCGGGAGCCTGCTGACGCTGTTCAGGCTGGATCTTCTATGGCGGGTTTCTCTACTACAGAATATGCTATATCAGGATCCTCTACGCATGCGTCTACAACAGTTGTTCCTGCACTTCCTCGCTATGCTCTTGCTGATAAGGATAGGAAGGAAGCTATGGATAGTGAATGTAATGCACTTATGAAAAAGAAGACTTTGCATTTAGTACCACCAAAGCATGGCACAATATTATTGATTGTAAATCAGGGGAAATCTAATGGAAGCATAGACAGATACAAGGCTAGATTAGTTGTCAAAGGGTTTAAACAGAGGTTTGGAATTGATTATGAAGATACTTTGAGTCCCATTGTTAAGTCAGCTACTACTCGACTTGTATTGTCAATTGCTATTTTCAGAGGTTGGACATAAGACAACTAGATGTCCAGAACACGTTTCTACATGGTGTTCTTGAGGAAGAAGTGTTCATGCGGCAACCACCAGGATATGAGGATCACAACACACCACACTATGTCTGTAAGTTGGATAAAGCCTTGTATGGTTTGAAACAGGCCCCAAGAGCTTGGTGTTCCAGATTGAGCATGTAGTTACAACAACTTGGGTTCACACCATCCAAGACAGATACTTCATTGTTCTTTTACAATAAAGGCAATGTCATTATTTTTGTGCTTGTTTATGTTGATGATATAATTGTTGCCAGCTCAAGTTCAGATGCCACTACTTGCTTGCTTAAGGATCTAAAGCTAGAATTTGCTCTCAAGGACTTGGGTGATCTTCACTCTTTTTTTGACATAGAGGTAAAGCAAATTAAAGATGGCATACTTCTCACACAAGAAAAATACACCACTGATATTCTCTGAAGAGTAGGACTGAAAAATTGCAAGCCAGTAAGTACACCAATCTCTACCTCAGATAAGCTTGCCGTTGAAAGTGGAGAAGCTCTTGGGCCAGAGGATGCAACAAATTACAGAAGTATTGTAGGTGCTTTACAGTATTTGACACCTACACGTCTTCACATTTCTTATTCAATTAACAAGGTATGTCAATATTTACATGCACCTAGCACTACTCATTGGACTGCAGTTAAGAGAATTTTGAGGTATCTCAACTTTTCAGAAGGACTTGGACTTCAAATTACCAAGTCCTCCTCTCTGCTTATTACTACATATTCTCATGCAATCTAGGCAGAGTGTGCTGATGATAGAAGATCTACATGTGGTTTTGCTTTGTTTCTGGGAACAAATCTTGTGTCATGGAGTGCAAGAAAACAACCTACAATCTCAAGGTTGAGCATTGAGGCTGAATATAAAGCTTTGGTAAATGCCACAGCTGAAGTAATGTGGATACAAACATTGCTTTATGAGCTTGGAATTAAAGCTCCACAAGCTGCGAGACTATGCTGTGATAATATTGAGTTAATTGCACAGAAGTACCACAATTCGGGCATCACATGCAGATTGGTACGACGATTGCTAATTTTTACATGTCAGTACCAACATTGGTCCGGGTTTTTGCAAATTAGGCTAAAACGCGTATTTATACGTATTGACAGTGTATCTGACTGTTGGGGCCGTCTGTCAGGTGCCGACGTGACATATTTTTTGCAGAAAACCCCCTTGCTTTATACGTAATCACATAAATACCCGTTATTTTTGCGGGACAAATGTTAACGTGAAAGAATATTTTTTGTTCGGACTTGTTTGAAAGTTTCCAACGAACTGGACAAATAAATAAATAAATAAAGTAAAAGAAAAGTCACGCGAGAGATTTTTTTTTGTTCGGACTTGTTTGAAAGTTTCCAACGAACTGGACAAATAAATAAATAAATAAAGTAAACGAAAAATCGCGCGCGCCAAGTATCAAACCTGCGACCTGCAGCACGCGGGCGTAGCGCGCTAGCCCCCGGCCAAAGGGCTCCTCGAGCTTCTGTCCAGGCAGGATTTTTTTTTTTGAGACAATCACGCGAAGCTTTATTATATCGTCACCACATTTACAGGGACGGAGGGAAGGTTCCCTGGATGGCCTAGCCATACATGACGGCCTGGAGCCAATTTTAAAGCATGCTTCGCTAGATTGTGAGCCTCGAAATTCGAGCTCCTACTTTCATAGACTATATTACAAGAGATAAAAGCACTAACACCCAAGTTCACTTCCTGGACGATTGCACCATAGCTCGCTCTGCTCCCCTCCTTGATCTCCTTCACCACATTCAAGCAATCTGAGGCTAAATGGATTCTCTGACTATTCAGGTCCCTTGAGAGGGCGATGCCTTCCCTGACCGCCATGGCCTCCAAAGTCTCGGGGTCGCACACAGAGGGAATGACTAGCAAGGATGCTCCCTCAAAACTTCCATCCCTTCTGCGACTAATAGCAGCAACTGCTCCATATCTGGTGCGACTTACCGCGGCATCTACATTGACCTTCACATGATTCTCTGGAGGTGACACCCATATTTATACAACATACGAACGCTGGCCGGTTGTTGGGCCAACCAAGGCCTGTAATTGTTTTTTCGTTTCGCCTTTTACTGACGTGCGTGCTGGGCTCGTTCGCCCGGATTTCTTTTCTATTTATTTATCTTATTATGCTTTATTTTTGTTTCTGGTTTTGGCTTATTTTTAGGTTTTTCTTTCTTTCTTCTTTTATTCACTGGGTTTGTTCTTCTTCTGTTTTTAACATAGTTACTAAATATTTTTTTAGATAGGCTTCAATACATGATGTTTTCAAATACATGATGAATACATGTTTTCGAATTTGCATGAACATTGTCTTAATGTACGCTGAGCACCTTTTCTGCGTATAGTGATCATTTTTTAATGCTTGATGAACTTTACTTTGCAAACAGTGAGCATTTTTTAATATATTGAACTTTTAGGTTGAACATTTTTTTAATATATACGATGAATATTTTTGTAATTTAGGTTGCTCATTTTTTTAATATATACGGTGATCATTTTTGTAATATAGGTTGAACATTTTCTTAATATATGATGAATTTTTTGACAATGTGTATTTGAGAAAATGTTCAGCATGTTTTAAAAACTTATTGCGTAAAATCATTCTAGCATTTCGAGAAACACATCAATTTTTTAATAAAAGTTGCACTGCTTTAGTGCACTAATATGTAATCGCAAAAAAATGTATTAATATTATGATTAAAAAATAAGTGATTCAGGGCACGCAGCAGCGCTGGGCTCGGCGGCCGGCCCAGCGTGGCTACTATAATATAAAAGACGACCCGCCTGTAACCTAACACAAGCTTCGCTGTGGCCTGGTGGCTAGTGCGCTCCGCTCGCGTGCTGCAGGTCGCAGGTTCGAAACTTGGCGCTATTTATTTGTCCAGTTCGTTGGAAACTTTCAAACAAGTCCGAACAAAAAAAATTCTCTCACGTTAACATTTTCCCCGCAAAATAACGGGTATTTATGTGATTACGTATAAAGAGGGGGGTTTTCTGCAAAAAATGTGCCACGTCGGCACCTGCCAGACGGGCCCCAACAGTCAGATACACTGTCAATACATATAAATACGCGTTTTAGCCGTATTTGCAAAACCCCGGACCAATGCTGGTACTGACATGTAAAAATTAGCAATCGTGGTACCAATCTGCATGTGATGCCCGAATTGTGGTACTTCTGTACAATTAACTCGATAATATTGGTGCAACCTATTTTTCAGTCAATCCTATTTTCCATCCACGCACAAAGCACATTGAAGTCGATTTCTATTTCATAAGGGAAAGAGTGGCTCGAAAGCTGCTTGATACGATTCGTACCTACAGGAGATCAACTCGCTGATGGCTTCAGTGGCGGAGCTACACCCCAGGCCTAGGGGGCCTGGGCCCAGGTCATGGCAGGAGTATCCTTTGTTGACTGTAGTGGTAATGTTACTATTGGTCACTGTACATTACTGTAGCAACGAAGGCGGCCCGGGGCCTAGCGCTAGCCTGGCACCGCCCCTGGATGGCTTCACAAAACCTCTCACTATGAGGAGGTTGGATGAGTTTAAGTACAATCTCAACATTGGCAATATTTCTTAAGGTTTAGATTGGGGGAGGGGGGGGGGGGTAGAATAAGTTGTATAGGGGTAAGAAAGTAGTTTAAATTGTAATCCTTCTCTATATCCCTTCTTCTATTATGTCTCTCCACCGACCCCTCTATGTAACGATCGTGATCGATCTCCTTCTTGTAAGCCACGGCAACTCTCCAATATATAGCAATGCGGCTGGAGCAAAGGGTTCTACGCCTCCCATGTCAATTTACAGCCAGATCCAGGCCCAGTTCTTTTGCCAGAATCCGGGGATTCTCGCAGAATCCGACCCATACCCAGCTTCTCCCAGAATCTTTGAGCCCCATTTGTTTTGCAATCCTATATAGTTAGGGTCTAATTAGATAGGATTGTAAAACAAATGTGGCTCAAAGATTTTGGAAGAAGCTGGGTAAGGGTCAGATTCTGGGAGAATCCCAGATTCTGACAAAAGAACTGGACCCCAACGTCCCTCCTCCTCCTTCAAGTTCAAGCACCCACTGGTCAGCGTCCACTTTTAGCTCACCTTCCAGGTTACTACGTCGGACTCCTCTCTATGCAAACACTGGTTTACAGCATGTAAAGAATTCCCTTGTAAAATACTGGTGTCCTCCTCGGATAAGTAAAATACACTGGTGTTGTTTTTACAGGCTTAACAACATTGCATTGCTTCCAATGGGGGCCCCATTCATGGACGAACGATCCCTGCAAAGTCATTTCAGGAGAGTTGGTTGGGGCTGAGCTGGTGACGAAGCGGTGTGAAACGATGCTTCGCCTAGCCTGACAATGAACAACGGTCATATCGGTAGGCCGGTCCGGCTCAACCGAAAACTCCTTGAGGCTCGACACATTTGTCATGGAACAACAAGTGCACATTGCTTGCTTTCCTCCAAAAATAGAACACGTGCTACACATTACCATCCGAAACGGAATTCGCCTTGCCTCAAGCCGTTAGAAAGAAAATCTTATGCTCGGTCTGAAAATACATTTAATCGCTTGCATCTTCAGTGCGATCCTCAGCTGTCGAAATATGTGTTACACCAAATAAGAGTTTTGTGACGGTTGTTTCTCACAGCCCAGATCTTGCCTCTCTGCCTGCCTGATGCTACTGGCACGTCCAGAATGGGTCTTCAGTGTGGTGGATCTTATGCGGAGCTCCTATTGGACGCCCAACAGCAGTGGGACACACATGAGGCAACCCGACTGGCCGTCCCATTGGCGGATTGTAACTCACGGCCAGTATAGCGTCTGGTTTGGCCAACCCATTAACTCAGTTTATAGCTCTCGTCTCGCCTGAATGCGGGCATACTTGGCCAGCCCATTAATACAGCTAGCTAGCGTGGCTCGTGTTGCTCGCTCGCGTCGCTGTTCCATGTACTTGTGTTTCTTTCAATTCTTTTATTTCTTTACCGGGTTTTCTTTGGTTTTCTCCATTTCTCTAAATTCATTTATTGGTTTGTTACTTTTTTTCCTCATTTTTTTACTCTTGGTTTTCTTCGTTTTTCTTTGTTTTGTTCTCCAGTTTCACTGTTTCCATTTTTTCCATTTGTTCCTCCAGTTTTTAATTCCATTTTTGGCTGTATTTTTTTTCTATTCCGGGTTTTAATGGTTTCCTTACTTATTATTATTATTTTTGATTGGTTTCTTTTTTGTTCAGCACATTTCAACATTTTTACAGTACACATTTAGCACTATTGGCATACATCAAGAATATATTTTAAATACATGTTTAACATTTTCTAAATACATACTTATGATTTTGAAAATTTATATTTTTATGTCGAATTTTTTCAAACACGTTATACATTTCTGCATATATCTAAATTATTTTTAAGTACATGTTTAACATATTCGAGTACTGGTTTAACAGTTTTTTAATATATATTTTGATGTCCATTGTTTTCATACACACTATACATTTTTGTATGTACCAGGAGCATTTTAATACACATAATTAATATTTTTCAAATGCTTGATTGACATTTTTCAATACATGGTCAACATTTTTGCTATACACATTTAAAATGTTTTACAAGTGCTTGATTAACGTTTTTCACATACAAGATTGACATTTATTAATGCATGGTCATCATTTTTTACTATACACATTTTCAACATTTTCAAATGCTTTATTAATATTTTTCAAATACAAATATGATATTTTTAATACATGGTCTACTTTTTGTAAACACATTTAACATTTTTAAAATGTTCGATTACTATTTTTAAAATACTTGCTTAACATTTTTGCTCAAATGCTTGATTAACATTTTTTAAATGTGTGATCAACTTTTTCACACACATTATATATTTTGTGTACACATTTTTTGTATACATGAAAAATATTTTCTTTATACAAGTTATTATTTTTAAATCATTGGTTTGCAATTTTTAAATATTTACGTAAAAAATGTAAAACAGTTATTAGATTATTTAGGAAATATAAACGGAAGTAAAAAAGAAAAAATAACAAAAAACGTGAAGTAAAACAAAAAACATGAGGCCATGGCCTCCCGCACCTGGACGGCCCATTTAGGGAGGCGCCTAATGCGAGAGCACGGTAGGTCTTGCTATAAACGAGACATAGCTAACCTCTGTGATCTTCAACTCACCCTCAAGGCTCCCAGCAGGGGACGGGCTGAGGCACAACCGAAGCCAACGACCTGGCTACCTCCTCAGGAGGGGCACTCCAAGCTTAATGTGGATGCAGCAGTGCCTAGGGCAGGAGGTTTTGGCGCAGTGGGAGCGATTTGCAAAGATGCCACCGGACTGTTCTTGGGTGCATCCTCCGTTGTTTATTCAGAAACATTGACCAACCGGAGATCCTGGAAAGCCTTGCAATTAGAGAGTCTCTAGCCCTTGCTGACAATCTGTATATCCAAAAAATTCAAGTGGCCTCTGATTGAAAGTCAGCAGTTGAAGCGATCCAGCGAGGAACATCTTCGGCTTATGGTGTAGTAGTGATGGAGATCAAAGAACACTCTAGTAGTTTTACTTCCTGTTTATTTAGACATGAATTTAGATCTTCGAATGTCGAAGCACACAAACTAGCAAAGCATGCTTTAACTCTCGGGACCGGTCGCCATGTTTGGTTAGGCCACCCGGGAGAACTTTCTTTCGTCCATGTAAGTGTGACGGGTCAATAATAAAGCTTTGCGAGTTTGTCTCAAAAAAAAAAACGAGACATAGCGCTGCCCAGCACTCCGCTGTAGCGAGCGGCGAATAAAAACTCGGGCGCCCCTATGTCTCGCTTATAGTGAGACCCAGGGAACCCTCGCGTTAAGGGTCCACAACCTTGTTTATTTTTATTCCTATTTTTACCTTTGTTTATAATTCTAAATAAAATATTTTACAAAAATACTTTACACATTAAATATTTGAAAAAAAAAAGTTAACCATGTGTTTGAAAAATGTTAAATATGTATAGAAAAATGCATCTCATGTATATCAAAATTGTATACAAAAGAATACAATGTGTATGAGAAAAGTTAGTCATGTATTTAGAAATGTTAATTAAGCATTTGAAAATAAATTTTAAGGAAGTATTAGAAAAATATATTAAATGTGTATAGAAAATATTGACCATGGTATTCAAAAGGATGTTAATGTTCTATTTAAAATTTTAATCAATCATTTGAAAGATTATTAGATGTGTATGAAAAATGTTGACCATGTAATAAATATTGTTAATCTTGTAATAAAAAATTGAAAATGTTTATTATAAAAATGTATTTTATATACCAAAACAGTACAATTTGTACGGAAAAACATAGACATAACAAACAGAAATTCTCAAAAAAACTTAGTCGTGTTTTTCAAAAATATTAAATGTTTATATAAAATATGTTTCTGATGTATGCGAAAAATGTCAGATGTCTACTGGAAAAAAGTTAAAACATGTTGAATAAAAAATAAAAATGTTTTAATTCAACAGAAAAAATAACAAAACCAGTCAAAACAAAAATGCGGAGAAAACAAAACAAAGTAATAGGAAAAACCCAAGAAAATAGTTCAAAATAACAGAAATAGAGAAAACGAGATAGAAATAAATAAACACGATGAAAACCAAGAAAGAAACGAAGAAAACAAAGAAAGAAATAAAGAAAAAGAAAACACATGAAAACCTCGAAGGAAACAATAAAAACAAAGAAAAACATAAAACCCGGTGAAATAAGAGAAAGAAAATAAGAAAAACAAATTAAGAAAACAGAAAAAAGAGAAAAAAAGAAAGAAAAAACAGTAAAAACAAAGAAAGGCAATTAAGAAATAGAGGGAAAAGAGAATAAAAGAAAATACGATAAGATACAGAGAAAAAAGGAATAAAACTTATGGACAAAAAGAACGAAAAACATTAAACCGAGAAAACCAGTGAAGAGACAGAAAAAAAGATCAGGAAAAAAAATCAAATGAATGAATGCCAGCGAACGAAACAAGAACTCCATTGAAACCAGCGAACGAGGAAAAAAAATGAAGATTATCCGGCCATGTAGCAACAGACAGATGGGTTGTAAGAGCTTCAGCGAGACATATGGGAATGGGGGTATCAGATGATACCAATCATACCACCTCTTGTATGCTCCCACAATACTGATTTGAAAAAGTAAAATTTGAATGTTTCAAATTTTTTTTTGAAAAAATTGATGGATGTTCACAACACAGATGTCTACAAGGCGTAAAAAATTCAGAGTAAACAGTGAGAAACAAAAAAAGTGAAAACCGGATGTGAATAGTGTAGGTTTTGATACTATTCTTGCCTTTTGTCTTTATTGACACTATTATGCTGATTTTTTCTCATTTATCTCTTTGTGTACTTTGAATTTTGATATGAATTTTTTAGGGATTGTGGACACATGTGTGGTAAACATACATAAAAAATCCAGAATTTTTTGAAACATTTAAATTTGACTTTCAAATTGGTATCATGGGAACATACAAGTCATGGTTGTCTTGTTATAAGCAAGACTAGCAAAAAGGCCCGTGCGTTGCAACGGGAGAAAAAGGGACTTATAGCACCATAATAAAATGTTTATGTTTATTGCACATCTATTTTCCTCACAACATCGCTTTTCCTATTTCATCTCGTATTTTTGCCATATTTGTTTGTCTCCTCCCAGTGCGCCACTAAAATCAATCATGGCTGAAGTAGCTTGGGTAAATCGACTGGCATTGCAGCGGCTTGTGGCTTGTCGATGATTATGAGACGTCCGTCGCGGCAATGAAGTGACGATGCGGTGTCATACCGAAAAAGTCGGTGAAGAATTGCATCTCTTTCCACAACAGCTGGTGTATGGATTGTGCATGTCGGAGTCGCTTCTCGAAGACGTGCTCGGCGAATAGTTCTTTTTTCTTTAGCGTGATGCAATCATACAGAACGTCGTGGCGTGGGGTTGGTGCAGAGATCAGTGGTTTGATGCAAATCGCTAGGTGCAGTAGTTCGGTGGCTACTTGATACATGATTGCAGGTTCGCTGGCACGGATGTTGTCTTGGTGTCGATGTACCGGCTGGTGTTCCAATATTGTAGACGTATCATGCGTGACGCAGTCGGTCGTGTGCTTGCATGCTGATGTGATCCGTCTTGCCGGCATGAGTAGCACACGACATACGCCGGCTGCATGCAAACGCAGTGATTCTGTGGGTGTTCACGTGTCTTTGGAGGCCACGCATGCATGTGGCATGGCTGAGGGTCGTGTGCCCGGTCATTGCTCGCCGTGTATCGTCTATATCCAAGTCGGCTGAAGTCTGCTCGCCCGCATCGGAGATTTGTGTACGCGTATAGCTTTTGTCCATCGAGAGATCCGCGTACTTGTACGCGAAGGAAATCAACGCGGGAGCTACTCCATGCGCGTGTCCTTCGCTGCTCCTCGCCGCTCAGGTGGATGCATGGGTAGACGACGCTGCAGGCGCGTGGCTATGGAGCTGGCGAGGCGACGGACTTGCTGATGAGTCGCCCAGCCACCCGTTACGTCGTCGTTCGGCGAGTGTGCTCCGGCAAAACTTGTGTCGATGCAGAGATGGGGTTTTCTGGTGGATCCGATCTTGAAGCCGCCGCATGCAGCAGTGCCCAAACATCTCTCCTCTATTAGCAAAACAGTAGCCAGACAAATTTGCATCCTCGCCGGTGGCGTAGCTCCTGGCGCTGCTGCCAGATCGTGGTGGAGGGAGGAGAAGAGGCTGGTGCACCGGATCGGGGATGGGAGGAGCTGGGTGGGAGGTGGCGCGCCGGCCGCGTCGTATTAGTCGGGTGCGGCGACGGCCGTCAATTCTCTTGGGCGAAAAACTGGTCGGGTCGTGGGGCGTCAGGGCTCGGTGCTGCTTAACCACGTTGTGTGGCTTAGAGTCCTGCTCGGGTTGGTTTGGTGTATACGTGGGCCAGGCAGGGAGCGACGGATGACGGCCTAACGTAAATCTAGTACCACCTCGAATATGTTTTAAATTCAAACTGAAAGCGTAGAATCACAGGAAGAAAGCGTATTGTGACGGCGAACCCGGAGACCCAATCCGTGCTTTATTGTTAGGGAGATATATATATATATATATATACCAGGAAAGTAGCCAGGACGATGCAAAATCTGCCAGGATTTTATTCCCAGTGCCCGCATTGTACGTGCCCTAACCATGTTTCAAGTGGCAAAAGTATTTTTAATTTTCTAGGAAAAACGGACTTGGCTTTTCTGAACTCTTCCTAATCATCTACATCATCTACATCCATATGGCAGGGAGCCTCCCAAAGCTCGGAAGAAAAAGAGCAATCGCCGTGAGGCAACATATGTTTGTTCCGTCATGGACATCTTCGAGTGTTTAATAATTCATTTAAAGTATTTTACGAAATTACCAAAAGATTTGAATTCTAATGATTTTGATAGTGTAGTTTTTTTTCTAATGATAGGTTTGCTCTATTTGGAAGATTATATTTCATTCCCAATATTTTCTTTTTGCACTATTAAGTCTTGGTCCAAACACAAGAAAATACTATAACTCCCGTGCGGCTGAGCGGCCTACACGTACCTACACGTACACCCATCAGGCCCATCACGTATACCTCCACGGCTCCACCGCTGGTTTATCCATTCGTCTCCATCGCTGGCTTATCCATTCGCCCCCACCAAGATGCATCTGCATCCATCTCTCCTATTCTCTCGCTCCATCTCTCATCCTCTCTCAAATCTCTCCGACCGGTGGACTCCGTGTGGGCGGAGCGAAGTGGGAGCCAAGCCAGCCGAGCCGACCCCTCTCCTCTTCCCCTTCCTCGCAGCGGTTCGTGATTTGCCCTTCGCTCCATCTCTCTTTCTCATCCCGTGCTTCCACCGATATGCGCAGCCAACGGATTTAGCGCTATGAGACGGCTGCTCGGCGAAGTTCGTTCCCAGGTTGCCGGCATGTTCAATCGGGTGACTGCATGCAGGCCCGGATGTGAAGCCTCCAAAATCGCTGGTGCCCCCCGTAGCGCGGCCGCCGGATCCCGTCCTGTCCTCTCCTCTCTCTCTCTCTCTCTCTCTCTCTCTCTCTCTCATTTCCTCGTCTCGTTCTAATTCTATGGAGTGCATATGCATGCAGGCCGATGTGAAGCCAAGTCACTGGCACCCCGTTCTAGACAACCAGATCCGGAGTGCCGTGGACGGTTCCTGTCCCCATCACGCCCGCGTCAACGACCGCCAAGTTGGTGGAACCCCGTTCCAGACCACCAGATCTGGAGCGCCGCCGCCGGATCTCATCCCCATCACGCCTGCGTCAACGACCGCCGCGGAACCCTCCTCGGCTCCTCCTCCTCAACGATTCACGGCAAGAACCGGGACAGCGCCGTGCCCTTCTCCGTCTCCAACACTACAGTGCTCGTGCCGTCGGTGCAGCCTGTCGATTTCATTATCATTCGAATATGTGTGGATTTGACCCCTTCGTTGCCTTCCCATCATGTTGTGTTCATTCTTTTCTGAATCTGATTCTCATGCCTGGTGCGAATTTTCTATAAATCGTGGTCAGGATTTGTTCCTTCGTTCCCGGTTATAATTCGTTGAATCGCCCCCGCGGATCCCGTTTGCGTGCGTGCGTGATGGTTGGGGCATGACCATGGGTTGAATACTAAAAAAGTAGGGTGTTTCTTGCATAAACGAAACGTTTTCTTGGATAAATCACTTAGAATAGGACTACGGGTTGAATACCTAAATCAGCAGGGGCTTTTTCGCAAAAACACCAACGACGTACGACCAGAAACCCACGGCGCTTTATTATTAGGTAGAGATATAACATCTGCGTGACAATTCACAATCATATTCCCGCGGAATAATTGGCAATTGCGCACGGTCTGGGCGCTGCGCTGGTGCATGGGTCGGCCCATTTGGCGGTAAGCTTCCCGTTTTTTTGTGTGTGTTTCTTTTCTGCTGTTTTTTCATATATCTGTGTTTCCTATTTTTGTTTGTCGTTTTTATTTATGTCTTTATTTTCCAAATTCGTGTATGTTTTTTCAAATTGCGGGCATAATTCACACTTGTTAATTCGAAAACTATTTTTGAACCCGTGCATATTTTTAAAAATTCACATTAACGTTTTCTGAATCTATGAACAGGTTATTAAAATGAACATTTTAAATTCGCAAACATTTAATGATTTTGTTATTTTTTGTCATTTTAATAAAAAATCGTGAATATTTTTGAAATCAGGAGCTTAAATTTAATTAGCTAAAAATTTTAGATTTAGGTAAATATTTTTGAGTTAAAAATTATGTTTTCGGATTTAGAACATTTTTTTATATTCATTGTAGAATAAAGTTAATGACTACGTTTTCAAACTCGTGAACTTTTATTAAGTCCAAGAACATTTTTTCAATTTTGTGAACATTTTATTATTATTTTTATGAATGTTTTATCGTAATGTAGAATACTTTAATTGTCCTCGGTCTTTCAAAGTTATCTTTTGTTTCTGTTTTTTCTTTCTCCTTATGGGGTGG
This sequence comes from Aegilops speltoides, assembly GCA_021437245.1. Lineage (NCBI taxonomy): Eukaryota > Viridiplantae > Streptophyta > Magnoliopsida > Poales > Poaceae > Aegilops > Aegilops speltoides. The sequence goes on along the minus strand of CM038146.1, from coordinate 84,368,240 downwards.
GGCTGAACTTAGCCGACCGGCCAACCAATTAAAGCGAGATCCCATAGTGTTTACTCGCCCTCACGCGCCCTATGCGAGCAGGTGCAATCCTTGAGTGCTTTGCTTTCATTTTGTTTTTTACATACAACAGTACAACCGGTATCATAACTTTTCTCAATTCCCTAAAAACACACACTAATATTTTATAAAATACGGTCCCTATATGATGCCATCACCAATATAGAACTGAAATTGAAAATATAAATTATTTATTATATGAATTGTATAGTTGTAAAATACTCCCTCTGTTCCCAAATATAAGTCTTTCTAGGGATACCAACAAGTGACTACATACGAAGCAAAATGAGTGAATCTACACTCTAAAATATGTCTACATACATCCGTATGTTATAGTCCATTTAAAATGCCTAAAAAGACTTATATTTAGGAATGGAGTAGTATTTAGTAAGTATAGTAGCAGAATAGAGTGGAAAGGACTTGACTGTTTTCGCCTCATGGTTTCATGTTGATGTGCATATTTAGTTATAATATGATTCAATCAACAATGTACTTCATACGTCGCAACCATATCGTTCTTACTAAAATTCGCAGCAATAGAGATATGAATAATTCCAGTACATCACGAAAAGAAAACCAGTGGGCTAACCTTTAAGCTTCACGACAATAGGCTAACCTTTAATACGTTCTGCATCAGAACATATGTGTGATGATGGTCGAGTGTACAGACATCTACGTGTTACATTTGTACTTGGTACCTTTTTATAGAAAATAAGCATTTAACACGTCACCACATAAAGTGGGCAACAAGATTGTAGTAAGGAGAGGCATCTAAAGGAGGCACACAAAGTCTGAAAGATGCAACCACATAACTGACATCAGGAGAAAAGAATCCAAACAAGGCAGAAAAGATGACCCACCAAGCTGGTAGTGGTGTCGTACCTCAAAGCACACACAAGGTGATCAAGCCGTAACTAAGTAAAGATCCTAAAGAAACACCCACACGTGACAAGACAACAAATTGATTCTAGTACAGTACTTCCTCTATAAACTAATATAGTGATCTAAACGCTTTTATATTAGTTTATGAAAGGAGTACTTGGGAAGAGTGAGTTGGTTGGACCCCGCAGACCGATGGAGATAGGGTGAGATTTTCGGTATAGATTTTGATGCCCCATTGTCGATGGCGGCAATGATGCTGCCGGTGATATACAACAAGCCATTCCCGCTTCTTCCTTGTTGCAATGGTGCCTGGCATCGTTGAAAGAGTGTGAAGCATGTTGTGCCCTCAGATATGGTCCTTTGGGGTTAGGGTGTTCTTCTGCAAATTTTCTTTGTGGCAAGTTCCTACAGACAGATGGCGCGACTGTTTCTCTTTGTTCTCTGATGAAAGTTGATCAAATTCGACCCGACGAGAGCGTATGAGAGTTGCGTTTCCCGACCCCACGTGGCCGGATCTGGGGTGTTTTACATTCTCTGGCGTTTTCTTCTTTGGCGCAGCAATTTGCTACGCAGACCGTTGTCGCTGGCATTTTCTGGTCTACATCGCCCACTTCCTGGCAGGTATATCTACAAAATCATACATTTTAGCAACTCCGTTGAGATCGAGGCCTAGATACAACAACGAGCTTTTCTCACTGCACGTTGTTGGTGGATGCAGACGGAAGAAGACGTCGGCATCCAAGTAATTTGGATGCATTTTTTATTTTTTGTCAGAATAATTTTGTAAGGGTATGTGCTATTCGATATATGGTCTTTAGTCTTTTGTAGAAACAAATAAACTGTGTGATGCACTACTGTGACCTAGAAAATGCTAGTGCCTCCGTTGCGGCTAGTAGATAGGTTAGGATTTTTAATCCTCATAGGGCAGAGCTTGGACGGATGGCGGTGCTTCTTCTTCTAGTCAATCTTCCAAGCTTTGATCTCCCTCAAGTCTATCCATCTGGACTGATTAGGAAGAGTTTGGGCGTTGATTGCTGCCAGCTCCTCAGGGCGGCGAGGCTAGGGGTTCTCGTCGTGCTTATGCGGCGACAAGATTTGGTGCCAGGTTCTTCAAACTTCAGGGTGCCATCCCATAGGGACACATGCACAAAGACTTCGTGACTGTCATCGACATGGCCGGGTTGGCTCCTGTATGGGAGCAGTGGAAGTGGCGCGTCAGCGCCTCATTCTGGCGGTGGCAATAGTTGTTCATTGGTCCAAAGATAATAGATCCGAGTGTTTTTTCACACAAAATGAACTACTATATCTCTTCCGAAGGTGATTAGGTCTTAGAGCAACTATAACTGAGTCTCCATATCTGTGTGATCACCATAATAACAGGTATTATGTCAGTTTTGGCCGAAAAGACCGCTCTATTAGAATCGCCATCCCACCGTTGACCGACATAATTTTGGAAGGGCACTCCATATTTGGTGTTTCTGTGTGCGTATGTGTGCATGTGTGTTGGGGGGTAGTTGGAGTGGCTTCCATCCGAAAACGGTTTGGTGCGAGCGGCATTTTCCTTTCCCCAGCTCCGCCCGCAACCCCACCTCCCCCCTCATTGTAGAGCCCGCCTTTGACCGCTTTCGTCCATCCAGACTCCTCACCAAAAATGGCATGGATTACGCCATGACCCCCTCTTCCGGTTCCAACGGTTTGGAGTCGGATTCGACGACTTCAATGGTTGTTCCCCTTCGACGGCCGGTCGCCATCGCCTAGGTCAGCACCTCATCCACCCTACCGGTAAAGAGTTTGACACAGAGGTGGAAAACTCACGTGTAGGCGGCCGCCTCCCCGCGTCGGTACCACAACTACCCTTAGCAAAGGCATTGAAGAAGACGAGGGAAGACACATGCCATTCTCCCTCAGGCGCCTTCCCAGTCCTTTTACCGGACCAGAAATGGCGATGAGGTAAAAAAGTCCTTTGTCTTGTGTTTGATTTTATGTTAGATCAAATGCGAGGTGAACATGGGAAATTATTGGTGAATGTGCAATGTTTTTTATTTAGCGATGATTTTGTGGGGGTAGGGGGGTCGACCTTCAACAACGTACTATTTCTCGATGGTACGGTGGATGATCCCAGACAAATGATATCGATCTCGATGGTGCATCATTGTCGCCTTTTTATCATGTGTCCAACTGAGATACGTAATTTGATCAATTCGAACCATCTGACTCATTGAGGAAGGCCGCACTTCGGGGAGCAAACTTCATGCCCAATGAGGATATTGCGCTTGTCATGGCATGAGAAGATATCTCCCTCGATATGGTCGCCGGTAAAGATCAATCGAGCACAAAGTACTAGAAGCGCATGGAGGAGCATTTCAAGCGTCATCTTGGGTGGTGAACGAATCATACTCTCAAATCTCTCACAAAATTGATGGTGTACGATTCAATATATGTGTAGCCATTGGTCAGATTGTTTGGAGCAAGTGAAGCAGGACCCTCCTATTGGTGTCACTATTGATCAATATCTAAGCAATCTTGTTTTTTGGACAATCTTGTTGTTTTTTATTGCCACATTTGCATGACTTTGAGCATTCTTATCAAATCGAGCATTTGTGTGTTTCAGGATAACATAACCTAAGAGAGGTACTAACAAATGACCAAGTAGAAGGATCGTTAGTCCTCCAACATTGTTGGAATTTGTTGGAAGGCTACGAGAAGTGGAAGTCGAGGAATGATGACGACAATCCAAGATCTAGAAGTGCAATTATTCAAGATAATGATGGTAATGGAGAGGAAAGGGAAAATGTGCCTAGAAGTCGCACTCCAGCTTCTAGTGTGGGTCGACCCAATGGGAGGAAGAGAGGAAATGAGAAGCCCAAGAGAGAGGGAGAGTTGGAGGGGGTGAAAAAAGATCTATAGATTTATGAGGACAAGAAACAAATACACCGAGAAGAGGAAGCGAGGAAAGCTAGAGATGGAGGAGAAGAAGAATTAAGAGAAGAGAGTGAGATGGGATGCTATGCAAGGGAGAAGACGACATGGAGAAGAGATGGAGGTGCGTATGATTCAAATTCAAGAGCATTGGGAGACAATTTAATGCATAGCCAAGGAGAATCGGTTATCATGTTAAAACCACACCAAATGGAGTTAGTGGCATGATCATTTTGGGAGAAAATGCGAATGGTGCCCATACATTCTGTGAACCTTGAATGGGAGAACAATGTGAAAGTGCAACTAATCCTCGGGTGGTTTTGGTAATTAATAACAACATATATATCATTGAACTAATTGTTTCTTGAGAATATTTCAGAAAGTTCAGTGATATGGGTATGGCAATGACTGATGATGTGGACCCCTCAAAATGCTAAGGAAAGCATTGGCAAAAGCTCAAAACTCCATTTTTGGTTTAGTGATCCATGATCACATTGAGTCCATAGGAAAGCCAATACTATTAAAAGGGATGAGGTTATGATGATGATCCGTTGCTCAAAGTGCTTAGTGATCTATCTCCCAAACTATCAGCAATCTTTCATTCCAACATAAGTAATCTCGGTCCCACCGATTCCATAAACTCACCACACCGAGATGAACCACCTCACCATATAGCCAAACCCTAGTAATTTCGGATTTTCCGATTCCAAACTCGGTCTCACCAAACTAGTGTTGCCAACCTTCAGAATCCTTCAGAATCATATCGGTGTCACCGAGATGATAAAGTCGGTCCCACCGAGAATGGCAAACCCTAGTCTTTGGAAGAATCGGACTAACCGAGATTGTATTTTCGGTCCCACTGAAAATCCCAACGCTCACAAGATTTGAACTTTCGGTCTCACCGAGTTGTCAACTTCGGTCCGACCGAGATTGGTCAAATGTGTGTAACGGTTGGATTTTGTGTGGAGGCTATAAATACCCTCCACCTCCTCTTCATTCGTGGAGAGAGCCATCGAAAGAACTACCACTCCTACCTTACATTTCGAGAAGAGAACTACCTACCCTTGTGTTGAGATCAAGTTGCTCCACTCCCACCATATGAAACTTGATTTCTAGCCTTCCCAAGTTGCTTTCCACTCAATCCTTTCTTCCACCACAGCCAAATCAGTGAGGAGAGTTGAGTGTTGGGGAGATTATCATTTGAAGCACAAGAGCAAGGAGTTCATCATCACCAACACCATCTATTACCTTTTGGAGGGTGGTGCCTCCTAGATTGGTTAGGTGTCGCTTGGGAGCCTCCACAAGATGTGGAGTTGAACCAAGAAGTTTGTAAGGGCAAGGAGATCGCTTACTTCGTGAAGATCTACCCCGAGTAAGGCTAGTCCTCCGTGGGTGTAAGCCATGATGGCATAGACAAGGTTGCTTCTTCGTGGACCCTTCGTGGGTGGAGCCTCCGTGGACTCTCGCAGCCGCTACCCTCCGTGGGTTGAAGTCTCCATCAACGTGGATTGACGATAGCACCACCTATCGAAACCACGAGAAAAATCTCCGTGTCTCCAAACTGCGCTTGCTCTCCTCCACCTCTATTTACTACACGCAATTTACTTTCCGCTGCCATAACTCTAGAATTGCATGTGTAGGGTGATACTTGACTTGGTCATCATTGTGAACTTGCCAAAACTTGTCTTAATCAAAAGGCTAAACTTTTAAATTGTCAATTAGTCTAATCACCCCCTCTAGACATACTTCCGATCCTACAAGTGGTATCGAGCTTTGGTCTCCATTGGATTGGTTTCATTGCATTGACTCCATAAGCTTGGTTTCACAACCTAGGAGAGTATGGCGCCTAGTGAGTGTAATTTTCAGAGAGGTCCTTACTTTGATGGTTCAAATTTTGCTTGTTGGAAGCACAAAATGAAAATGCATATTCTTGGACATAACCCCGCCGATGGGGCATTATTTGTGTTGGCTTGCAAGGTGAGTTCTTCGAGGAAGGAAAAGTTCCGGATCGCGGGTTACAGCCGGATGAGTTGCGGATGTTACGTAACAATGCTCAAGCTTGTGACATTCTCTTCAATGCTTTGTGTCCCGAGGAGTTCAACAAGATCAGCCGCCTTGAGAATGCAAAAGAGATTTGGGATACTTTGGTCGAAATGCACGAAGGTACCAAGTCCGTGAAGGAATCAAAGCTAGATGTTCTTCAAGGTCAACTTGACAAGTTCAAGATGAAGGAAGGTGAAGGAGTCGCTGAAATGTACTCTAGGCTTGCTCTCATCACAAATGAGATTGCCGGCTTAGGAAGCGAAGAAATGACCGACCGATTCATCATCAAGAAGATTCTCGAGCTTTGGATGGAAAGTATGACACCGTGTGCACTTTGATCCAAATGATGCCAAACTACAAGAATCTCAAGCCTACCAAGTCATTGGAAGGATTGTTGCTCATGAGATGACACTTAAAGACAAGGAAGAGCTTCACAACAAGTCAAGTGGTGCTTACAAAGCTACAGCTTGAAGCTCCCACAACCTCAAGTGACAAGCTGGTTTCCAATGAAGAGATAAGCCTAATGGTGAAGAACTTCAACAAATTCTACAAGAGTAGAAGCAAGGAAAGAAGCTCAAAGTCTAGATCATATGATGAAAAGAGATCTTCTAGTCGTGATCGAAATCTGCTATAATTATGGAAGACCCGACACTACTCAAATGAGTGTTCGACTCCCCACAAGAGAAGAGAAGAATCTCCAAGAAGAAGAAGCTCAAGAGAAGAGTCACCTCGGAAAGAGAGAAGGAGTAGAGATGATCGTTATGAACGAAGATCCTCTCGGAGAAGCAAGGATTCGGAAAGGAAAGACAAGTCATCAAGGAGCTACACAAGAAGAAAACATCAAGCTCATGTTGGTGAATGGGTCTCCGGCCCGACTCGACAATCACTCCGAAGAAGCTATCACTCCAACTCCGAATACTGACCAAGATGAAGGTGTTGCGGTCTTGCTCTCGTATCCTCCAACTTCAACTCCTATGACATATTTGATTCACCAAATGAGGGAATTGGAAGATGCTTCATGGCAAAAGGCCCCAAGGTATCACACCCTGAATTCATTGACTTTGATAGTGATGAGGATGACTTGCTTGGTGAAGATGAGCTTTACATGACAAATCTAGTGAGCTTAGTAATGATGAACATGCTAGTAGTCTTTATAGTCGAGAAGAGTCGAATGACAATGCTATGAAGGAGATTGAGCATCTAACTAAAGAACTAAACACTCTTAAGTTAGCTCATGAAACAACTCAAGAAGATCATAGAGAGCTCCTAAGATCTCATGAGAAGCTACGCTCGAGAAGCTCAATCTAGAGCAAGAACATGAGTTTCTAAAAGCTATCAATGACGATCTTCAAAGAAGAGTTCTTCATATCTTGCCAAATGACTTCTCTTGTCTAATTTCTTGCCACCTATTAAAACTAAGCATGACAAGCATAAGAAAAATTCTTCATCTAGTAGTAACAATAATCATGCTAAATCCAATATTGTTGCTTCTAGTAGTTCTCTTGATTCCACTAACAATGTTTCAAGCCAAGTTACACTTGAGCAAGAAAATAGTTTATTGAAAGGGATTATAGAGAAAGGTGTCACAAGAGCCTTGCCGAAGCAAGAACTTTGAGGAAATTGTTCGCAAGCAAGGGAGGCACCGAAGAATCAAGGAATTGGTTTTGAGCGAAAGTTCAACGCCGAGGGTGTTGAATGGGAAGAAGGTCAATATCCCACTCCAAAGTTTGTTTCTCAAAAGGAGAAGTATGATCCTACTTCTTCAAATGTGGAACAAGCTCAAGATGACCTTCCACCACAAGACCACAAGCTAAAAGGCAAGGACAAGCTTCAAGAGGAGATTGATGCATTCATTGAAGCACCCAAGGCCATGGTCAAGTGGGTTCCCAAGGAAACTTCAAGTTCTACTTCGTCAAGCTCAACTACTACCCCAAGGATTCCCATCAAGGTGATGTGGATCCCGAAGAAGAAGAACTAGAGAGTTCTTGAGGGTGACTCCGCCAACATACTTCACTCACATTCATTTTGGCAAGAACTTGTGCAATCAACTTCCACATCTTGCACTAGTTCATGGAGTCACAAACCCTCTTGTTGGTAAGTCAAGGGACAAGGTAATCATTGCTTTCATGGACATCATCTATTATGTACTTCAATCTATGTCCATGGATATCCTTGTTTGTTCCTTGTGGGACTAACCCATGTAGGTATTGAAAGTGTCCGAATCCAAAGGATTGCTCCCAACTCTTGATGATCTTCATCAACATTGAGCATCCACATCTTCAACATCTACATGAAGTCTTCTACGACAACCCAAGGTTAGTTTGACCCTTTAAAAGGGGTTCTCACATCAAGGGGGAGCTTTGCTCTAAAGATATGAGCTAAAGCATCTTCAAATGATGTGAACACATTAATGCTTTACGTAAAAGTGGTAACCCCACTTGTGCTTAAACGATGAGTATGACCTATGATCAAATGTTCTCATTTGACTCCTAAGTCAATATACTCATATATAGATGACCTAGTCATCGCCAAATCGTGTGCTAGTTGCTAGAGTTTTGTTTGTGCATGTTTGACACATATTTCATTTGCTATCTTATTGTGTGAGCATGTTGGATGCATAATTTTATCCATTCGAGGACATCCATTTGTTGCTTTGGTCTTTTGGATTTTTCTTTTTGACCAAATGGATGGACAAGAATGCCTAAGTTCCTCCCCTAGCTATCTATGCTTTCTTGTCTCAAATTCTATTCATGCTTATATCACAAACTTTGATCAAGTCTTTTTCGGACAGACCGAGTGAGGAGCACTCGGAGCCACCGATCCGTCAAAAGCTTAAATTCCAAAACCTTCTAAGTACTTTCGGTCAAACCAATCTACTCAAATCGGACGCATCAAATCACTTGATTGATCTAGGTTTTCACCTCGGTGAAACCGAGTTACAAATTTCGGCGTGACCGATGTGAGTAATCGCTTGCGCTAACCATCTCGGTGCCACCGAAGTTTTCCAACTCGGTCCCACCGACACCGAAGGGTATATATACCGAGGGCAGCGCGCTGATTATTCCTTCAAAACGCCTCGCCCCAAACCCTTACCCGCCGCCGCCGTGGTCTCCGGATCGTCTCCGCCGCCGCCAGGCGCCCTCGCCGCAGTCTCCGCCCGTCAGCGGTCATCTCATCGCGCCGTTGCCAGAGAGAAACTCCACCAAGTTAGGGTGAGTTTGATCCTCTCGTGCTTCAACCTCCGATTCAATGCACGATTGGTTTGCCTAGCTTCTTGCCATGTTTGAAATCTTCCTATCCAGATATTAGTTCTTAGAACGAAATTGAGTGAAAATTTTAGGGTTAGGTTTCCGCCAACACATCTCGGTGTGACCGATTCTACATTCTCGATCGACCGATTTGGCCTCTCGCCATTGCATCGCACCTTTCGGTCCAACCGAAGTTGTGCAAATCGGTAAGACCGAAATGAGGATTTAGTGAAACCCTAGTGTTCTCGGCTAGACTGAAACCCATTTCGTCCAACCGAAAGTGGTGTGAATGGTTCTGTTTAGACACTTCGGATTCACGAATTTTAGACTCGGTCACCCCAAATGCATTCTGTGAAAACTTAAAACTGAAATTTGAACTCATTCTTTTGCAAAATCTTCTAGCTTTGTGATAACTCTTCTATTCTGCCTATACCTATTCTATTCACAAAGTTGTCACCATGTCCGATGCAAGTGACAGCTGAATAGGTCTGAATCACCGCTTGAGATTCCAGAGGCAGCACTAGTCCCAAGCCAGCAGCTTTTTCCGATGATGGTGAGAGGTGCACCCAAGTGGTTTGCCTCCTGCTGCCACGGGGCGGTGAAGAAGAGAAATTCGATGAAGAGGATTCGACTTTGTTGCCGAGGAAGAGATCACTTCTAAACCTAAGAGGAAAGTGGTTGCCAAAGACTATCAAGGGCAACATACCAAGAAAGGCACCAAAGAAAGTGAAGAAGTCCACTGCTGCCAAGAAGTTGAGTATGGAAGAGGAAACTCCAAAGAAGATAAAGAAAACTTCCAAGAGGAAGAGGATAGTACATGATGAAGCAACTGATGATGATTCTGATGAGGAAGCACCCCAGCCCCCTCCTCAGAAGTCTAAGTTGATGGGAGATGCCATCAGGGCAGGAGCACCTACTAAGTCTAAGCCATCAGCTCCAAAGAAAGGTAGCTCAAGCCAAGCCTGCTGCCAAGCCCAAGAAAACAAAGAGAAATATTCCCGCTTGAGAGAAGAAGAAGGACAATGTGCCACCAATGAATCAAGATGAGGCACATGTGTTGTCAAACTCGCATGTAAACCGCCACCCACAATGATGCTCATCCTCGAGCGTAAAATATGAAGGAAAGGAAGGACAAAGGCCTCGTGCTATGGAGGCAAGTTGATCCATATGCCACCAGGAGAAGGACAGCTGTTGACTCAAGATTCCACACCGTAGAGCAACAAGATTTCTATGAGATGTGCTTATGGACAAGAAGCCCATTGTTGTTGACACTAGATATGTTGATCGGGAATATATTGATAGTGAAGAGCACAGAGACTACTTCCCACATGTGCATGAGAGCTTCACCGCATGTGGAGTTGCAGAGTTTGTTGGTCGAAACCGACAAAGATGGAATGATGAGATGATCATGCGTTCTATGCCACAAAGACACTTCTATCCATATGGCGTAATTGTATGGATGATCAAGGCCGTAGATTCTCTTCAACAGTTGAAGAGTGGGCAGCACGCTAAATGCTCCAAAGATCAAGAGATGATGATGTTGATGTCTACGGAATTTCAAAGAAAAATCATGAGTCAATGAAGAACATGTACAATGAGGTACCAGCCAAAGATGTAGAGATATGGAAGCTCGGATCAGTGTATCATCTTCAGGCAGGTCTCCCAACCACTAACACGATTCTGAGGCATACCTTGATGCCCAAGTCAGGAGATCATCGCATGATAAGAGGCTATTCTATCAACATGCTGCATATTCTAGATCAGAAGGCACCTTTCAAGGTGATGGACCTGATAGTAGAGACTATCAAGAGGACAAAGAGAGACTGTAAGAGGTCATGTGGGTTTGCCCGCACATTCAGATGCTCATCAATGCCAAGTTTGGCACGGGCACCTACTTGTTGGATAGACCCCACTTGCCACCGCAGCCCTAACATGAGGATAATGAAGTTGTGATGACAGAGGATGATCCCACATCTGTTGAAGGTCAAGCTAAGTCCGGCTGCCAAACAAGCCAAAGCCGAGAAGGAAGCAGAAGCAAGCAAAGAAAACCCAAGAGCGTTGGAGAACAGCTTCTTGAAGCTACCTGAGGATTGAACTACGCCTGCCAAAGATAGTGCGCCTCGGGAGAGTCTTGAGAGGATAGTTGAAGACAAGTTCCATGCTCGATGTCAAGTCGATCAAGTGCAAGTCACTCACAACAAGCTTGAGGCAGATATTGAGGAAGCCAAGAGGGAGAAGGCAGAGCTCATGAAGGAGATGGAAGGTGATTTGGTCCAGATGATTATGAGCAGCCTGCTCAGTTCCCACAAGACCCAGATCAGTTGCTATTCCCTGTGATGCACCCTGTGGCTACAACATCAAGACCTCCCACAGCTCCATCGGCCCAGCTCCAGCTCCAGTGTCCACCTCCAGCTCCACAGACTTCACCAAGCCTTTGCAGATGCAGCTATCTCCACTCCATCAACCTGCATAGAGCCGCGAAAGCAGAGTCCCTAGTGACGCTTAGCTCTATACCTTTCGAACTTTTTGGTAACTTGTTGCCAAAGGGGGAGAAATTGTATAGATCATAGGACTTCGAGAGAGAGAGTGCTCGCTTTTGCTCTTTCGTTTGCGGTCTTTCGTTTGCGGTTTTCTTTGAGATACTTTTGAGTTTTCCGAGACATTTCGTGAGTTTGATACTACGCTTGTTTCTACTTTGATGAGTGCTTGATCATACTATGCTTAATGTGTGCTTAATGCTTATCATATGCTATTCATATCTTGTATGATCATTTACTCATGTCTTGGTGATTGGGTGCATGCTACTCATTCTTATCATTTTGTGCGCTCCACCAAGATGTATGTGACATGGAAGAGTGACCCATGATCCTAATCGATTGTGCATTTGCATTCAAACGCAAATCTTAAATAATGCACAAATTTAGGGGGAGCTCTTGCTTATCACATACTTCTCAAAGCGATTTATATCATTCATTTATTATATCATTTGTCGAAGCTTTGATCTATATGTTGTCATCAATTACCAAAAGGGGAGATTGAAAGTGCAACTAATCCTCGGGTGGTTTTGGTAATTAATAACAACATATATATCATTGAACTAATTGTTTCTTGAGAATATTTCGAAAGTTCAAGGATATGGGTATGGCAATGACTGATGATGTGGACCCCTCAAAATGCTAAGGAAAGCATTGGCAAAAGCTCAAGACTCCATTTTTGGTTTAGTGATCCATGATCACATTGAGTCCATAGGAAAGCCAATACTATTAAAAGGGATGAGGTTATGATGATGATCCGTTGCTCAAAGTGCTTAGTGATCTATCTCCCAAACTATCGCAATCTTTCATTCCAACATAAGTAATCTCGGTCCCACCGATTCCATAAACTCACCACACCGAGATGAACCACCTTAGCCATATAGCCAAACCCTAGTAATTTCGGATTTTCCGATTCCAAACTCGGTCTCACCAAACTAGTGTTGCCAACCTTCAGAACCTTCAGAATCATATCGGTGTCACCGAGATGATAAAGTCGGTCCCACCGAGAATGGCAAACCCTAGTCTTTGGAAGAATCGGACTAACCGAGATTGTATTTTCGTCCCATCGAAAATCCCAACGCTCACAAGATTTGAACTTTCGGTCTCACCGAGTTGTCAACTTCGGTCCGACCGAGATTGGTCAAATGTGTGTAACGGTTGGATTTTGTGTGGAGGCTATAAATACCCTCCACCTCCTCTTCATTCGTGGAGAGAGCCATCGAAAGAACTACCACTCCTACCTTACATTTCTCGAGAAGAGAACTACCTACCCTTGTGTTGAGATCAAGTTGCTCCACTCCCACCATATGAAACTTGATTTCTAGCCTTCCCAAGTTGCTTTCCACTCAATCCTTTCTTCCAAAGACATCCAAATCAGTGAGGAGAGTTGAGTGTTGGGGAGATTATCATTTGAAGCACAAGAGCAAGGAGTTCATCATCACCAACACCATCTATTACCTTTTGGAGGGTGGTGCCTCCTAGATTGGTTAGGTGTCGCTTGGGAGCCTCCGTCAAGATGTGGAGTTGAACCAAGAAGTTTGTAAGGGCAAGGAGATCGCCTACTTCGTGAAGATCTACCCCAGTAAGGCTAGTCCTCCGTGGGCGAAGCCATGATGGCATAGACAAGGTTGCTTCTTCGTGGACCCTTCGTGGGTGGAGCCCTCCGTGGACTCTCGCAGCCGTTACCCTCCGTGGGTTGAAGTCTCCATCAACGTGGATTGACGATAGCACCACCTATCGGAACCACGAGAAAAAATCTCCGTGTCTCCAAACTGCGTTTGCTCTTCTCCACCTCTATTTACTACATGTGCAATTTACTTTCCGCTGCCATAACTCTAGAATTGCATGTGTAGGGTGATACTTGACTTGGTCATCATTGTGAACTTGCCAAAAACTTGTCTTAATCAAAAGGCTAAACTTTTAAATTGTCAAGTAGTCTAATCACCCCCCCTCTAGACATACTTCCGATCCTACACAATGCTCATGCCAGAGGAGAAGGGGGTGGCGCATACACACTGGAGAAGGGGACAATGCACACGAAAGTGAAGAGGGTGGTGCACAAGTAAGAGAAGGGGCTAGTGCACACGCCAGTGAAGGGGGTGAGGCACACGCCATCAACAAGTGGTTTATAAATGCCGTCTGTTTAAATGCTTTTTTCATGCAACTTCTTAAAAACTAGGTGCATGGGTTTGATTGATGTGCTAAATGTTTACATTTGGAGAGAATCGAAGTGTTTGAGCCAAGAAACAGAAAAATGAAGATTGTGATATGGCGAATCTGAGTTTACACGTCATCTGGCCAACCTCCAATTGCATATGAAACACGCTCCATATGCATTATGGTGACTGCCAATATGGCGGATATGCTAAAATTGCTCTTAGTATCCATCGATATCATGTCCTACTTATACTGAACTCCATTTACTATTTCACATGTACAATGGAACCGAGGCACGACCATTCACACTGTTTGTCTCGAGAGCTAATCTTCTTCCTTTTCTTCTTCTCCTCCTCATCATCACCATATCCTCCTCTAATTTTTACCTTGCCACAGTTGAAACATAGGGGTCAGGGTTTTGTGTGGGTGGTTGACATCTAGCCTCACATCTCAATATATAGATGATCGCAATTACAATTACATACGTATACAAATACATGTACAAGGACAATATACTAGACCCTACTTTACATGCCCCCTCAATCTGAACTACATACAAGATTCAGATTGGTTCTAAAATGGTCTAGCATCTGTCTAGTAGCGGCTTTAGTAAATACATCCGCTAACTGATCATCTGTAGAAATAAACCTGACTTCTAGTTCACAAGCAGCTACTCGTTCTCTCACAAAGTGGAAATCAATCTCAATGTGTTTAGTCCGAGCATGAAACACTGGATTCGCCGTCAGGTAAGTTGCGCCTAAGTTATCACACCACAATATAGGAGTGCGCTGCCGTGAGACTCCAAGTTCTGTGAGAACTGAGTCTATCCAAATGGCTTTAGCCGTGCCATTGGCCAATGCCTTATACTTTGCCTCGGTGCTTGATCTCGAGACTGTGGGTTGCTTCTTCGAGCTCCAAGATACAAGGTTAGGTCCAACAAATATAGCAAAACCACCAGTGGAGCGCCTATCATCAACACAGCCTGCCCAATCTGCATCGGTGAATATACTCACTCCAGTAAATCTGGACTTACGAATCTGTAGTCCCATGTCTAGCGTACCTTTGACATATCTCATAATACGCTTGATTGCTTCCCAATGATCCTCCGTTGTTTGAGACAGGAACTAACACACTTCGTTCACTGCGAAGGAGATATCAGGACGGGTGAGGGTCAAATACTGAAGTGCTCCAACCACACTGCGATACTGAAAGGAGTCATCTCTACCCAGTAGTGCACCACTATGACGTGAGAGACTCTCGGATGTAGCAAGCGGAGTGGAAGTGGCCTTGCAGTTCTCCATGTTGACACGATGAAGAAGATCCAAAGTATACTTTTTCTGCATCAAGGTCATGCCCCCTGAATGAAAAGACGCTTCCAAACTAAGAAAGTACTCGAGGAGACCCAAATATTTGATGGGAAAGCTAGCAGACAACGACTGCACAAGACGATCCACCACAGCAGGGGTAGAGCCAGCAATCACAATATCATCAACGTACACCAGCATGTATATCTGTATAGTACCATGGGAGAAGATGAATAGAGATGCATCTGATCTCGAAGCAACAAAACCGAGCTGCGAAAGGCGCTGACTCAAACGAGCAAACCAGGCACGGGGCGACTGCTTGAGACCATAAATAGACCACAGAAGTTTGCAGACATGAGAGGGATAAGTGGCATCCTCGAACCCAGGTGGCTGCTGCATGTATACATCTTCGGCCAAGAACCCATGTAAAAAGGCATTGCTCACATCAATCTGTGGAGGCTCCAGCCACGAGACACAGCAAGAGACAGAACCAAGCGAACCGTGGCAGGCTTCACCATCGGGCTAAAAGTACCTCCGTAGTCAATCCCGTGTTGTTGCGTGAAACTGCGAGCAACAAGACGAGCTTTGTGCTTATCAACAGACCCATCCGGACGATGCTTGGTTTTGAAAATCCACTTGCAGCTCACAATATTAACATCGGGTGGCCGAGGCACCAACACCCAGGTGTTAGTGTGACGGAGAGCATCAAACTCCTCAGGCATGGCGGCATGCCAGGCAGGTTCACCCAGAGCATCACGATGGGAAAATGACGCGGCGAAGAAGGCATAGCGGCAAGAGGCATACCGAACCATGCCATTAGTGTAAGACTTCTCCTTGCGCGTATGATCACGATGGCGTGTAACCATAGCATGTGCCAGAGCTGCATCGCTAGTAGGAGAAGACGACGGCGACGAGGGCTCGACCGAGGGTGTTGCGGCTGAGGGGACCTCAACAAGGGGTGACACGGGCCGAGAGACGATGGTGTGGTTGACCGGGCCAGGCGAGGGTGGCGGCCCGGGTGACGGACTGGGTAAGGGTGGCAACCCAGCCGTGCCGGGCGAGGGTGGCGACCCAGCCGCGTCTGCGGTCGTGCCATCGGGCGAGGTAGCCGCTCCTGCCTCGGGCGGTGGGACATGCACGTCGGGCGCATCAGGAGGCGTTGGAGCAGCAGCATGTACCTGGGGGAAACTCGAAGCAATATCACCTGCAAAAGACAAGTTAGATGACAAATAGGACAGGTCATATTTACGCACATGGACATCCGGAACTGGTTCATCGGAGGGAAAAGTGAGTGCATGTTCAAGAGAAGCAGGATCAACCGTAACGCCGGGTTGAGAGTAAGGGAACACAGTCTCGTCTAAAACAACATCACGAGAGATGTATATCCGACCGGAGGTATGGTGAAGACACTTATAGCCCTTATGCAAAGGAATATAGCCAAGGAAAACACACATCTTGGACCGAAACTCAAGCTTGTGAGCATTGTACTTACGGAGACTAGGCCAACAAGCACACCCAAAAATCCGAAGGGAGGAGTAGTTGGACTGAACATGAAACAAACGGAACAAATTGAAGGAAATATGCCCTAGAGGCAATAATAAAGTTATTATTTATTTCCTTATTTCATGCTAAATGTTTATTATTCATGCTAGAATTATATTAACCGGAAACATAATACATGTGTGAATACATAGACAAACATAGTGTCACTAGTATGCCTCTACTTGACTAGCTCGTTTATCAGAGATGGTTATGTTTCCTAGCCATGGACAAAAGAGTTGTCATTTGATTAACGAGATCACATCATTAGGAGAATGATGTGATTAAATTGACCCATTCCGTTAGCCTAGCACTTGATCGTTTAGTATGTTGCTATTGCTTTCTTCATGACTTATACATGTTCCTATAACTATGAGATTATGCAACTCCCGTTTACCGGAAGAACACTTTGGGTACTACCAAACGTCACAACATAACTGGGTGATTATAAAGGAGTACTACAGGTGTTTCCGAAGGTACATGTTGGGTTGGCATAATTCGAGATTAGGATTTTTCACTCCAATTGTCGGAGAGGTATCTCTGGGCCCTCTCGGTAATACTCATCACCTAAGCCTTGCAAGCATGTAACTAATGAGTTAGTTACATGATGAAGTATTACGGAACGAGTAAAGAGACTTGCCGGTAACGAGATTGAACTAGGTATTGGATACCGACGATCAAATCTCGGGCAAGTAACATACCGATGACAAAGGGAACAAAGTATGTTGTTATGCGGTTTGACCGTAAAGATCTTCAGAGAATATGTAGGAACCAATATGGGCATCCAGGTCCCGCTATTGGTTATTGACCGAGAATAGTTCTAGGTCATGTCTACATAGTTCTCGAACCCGTAGGGTCCGCACGCTTAACGTTACGATGACATTTATATTATGAGTTTATGAGTTTTGATGTACCAAGGAGTTCGAGTCCCTGATGAGATCGGGACATGACGAGGAGTCTCAAATGGTCAAGACGTAAAGATCGATACATTGGACGACTATATTCGAGTTCGGAAAGGTTTTGAGTGATTCGTGTATTTTCGGAGTACCGGGAGTTACGGAATACGGGAAGAGTATTGGACCTTGATGGGCTTTAGTGGGAAGAGGAGAAAAAGGCCAGGGGGCTGCGCCTCTCCCTCTAGTCCGAATTGGACTAGGGAAAAGGGGCCGCCACCTTTCCTTCTCCTCCACTTCCTTCTCCTTCCTCCCTCTTGGTGGACTCCTATTAGGACTTGGAGTCCTAGTAGGACTCCACATCATGGCGCCTCCCCCCCTAGGGCCGGCCTCCTCCTCCTTCTCCTTTATATACGGGGCAAGGGGCACCCCATGACACACAAGTTGATCTACGGATCGTTCCTTAGCCGTGTCGCGTGCCCACCTCCACCATATTCCACCTTGGTCATATCGTCATGAGTTTAGGCGAAGCCTGCGCGCCGTAGAACATCATCATCATCACCACGCCGTCGTGCTGACGGAACTCATCCCCGACGCTTTGCTGGATCGGAGCCCGGGGATCGTCATCGAGCTGAACATGTGCTGAACTCGGAGGTGCCGTACGTTCGGTACTTGGATCGGTCGGATCGTGAAGACGTACGACTACATCAACCGCGTTGTCATAACGCTTCCGCTTATGGTCTACTAGGGTACGTGGACGAACACTCTCCCCTCACGTTGCTATGCCATCACCATGATCTTGCGTGTGCTTAGGAAATTTTTGAAATTACTACGTTCCCCAACAGTGGTATTAGAGCCTAGGTTTTATGCGTTGATGTTATATGCACGAGTAGAACACAAGTGAGTTGTGGACGATATAAGTCATACTGCCTACCAGCATGTCATACTTTGGTTCAGCGGTATTGTTGGATGAAGCGGCTCGGACCGACATTACGCCAGACGCTTACGCGAGACTGGTTCTACCGACGTGCTTTGCACACGTGGGCTGGCGGTGTCGGTTTCTCCAACTTTAGTTGAACTGAGTGTGGCTACGCCCGTCCTTGCGAAGGTTAAAACGGAGTCTATTTGACAAACTATCGCTGTGGTTTTGATGCGAGGTGAGAACGGTTCTTGCTAAGCCCATAGCAGCCACGTAAAATTTGCAACAACAAAGTAGAGGACGCCTAACTTGTTTTTGCAGGCATGTTGTGATGTGATATGGTCAAGACGTGATAAGATATAAGTTGTTGTATGAGATGATCATGTTTTGTTGAAGTTATCGGCATCGCGTAAGCCCTATGGATGTCTCTTTGTTGCATAAAATGCAAGTGCCAAATAATTGCTTTACTTTATCGCTATACGATAGCAATAGTTGCAAGAGCAATAGTTGGTGAGACAACCATGTGATGACACATTGATATAGATCAAGATGATGAAGATCATGGTGTCGTGCGGTGATGATAGAGATCATGACAAGATTTTGGAGATGGAGATCAAAGGCGCAAGATGATCATGGCCATATCATGTCACATATTTTGATTGCATATGATGTTTATCTATTATACATCTTATTCTTGCTTTGATCGACGGTAGCATTTTAAGATGATCTCTCACTAAATTATCAAGAAGTGTTCTCCCGAGTATGCACCGCTGCCAAAGTTCGTCGTGCCTGCACACCACCGATGATCGGGTGTGATAAGCTCTCACGTCCATCTACAACGGGTGCAAGCCAGTTTTGCACACGCGAATACTCAGTTAAACTTGACGAGCCTAGCATATGCAGATATGGCCTCGGAGCACGGAGACCGAAAGGTCAAGCGTGAATCATATAGTGGATATGATCAACATGAGATGTTCACCATTGAAAACTACTCCATCTCACGTGATGATCGGTTATGGTTTAGTTGATTTGGATCACGTGATCACTTAGATGACTAGAGAGATGTCTGTCTAAGTGGGAGTTCTTAAGTAATATGATTAATTGAACTTAAATTTATCATGAACTTAGTCCCGTGGTATTTTGCAAATTATGTTGTAAGATCAATAGCTTGCGTTGTTGCTTTCATATGTTTATTTTGATATGTTCCTAGAGAAAATTGTGTTGAAAAATGTTAGTAGCAACGATGCGGATTGGATCCGCGATCTGAGGTTTATCCTCATTGCTGCACGTAAGAATTATGTCCTTAATGCACCGCTAGGTGATGCACCTATTGCAGAGCAGCCGCAGACGTTATGAACGCTTGGCTAGCTCAATATGATGACTACTTGATAGTTTTGTGCACCATGCTTTATGGCTTAGAATCGACTTCAAAGATGTTTTGAACATCATGGACCATATGAGATGTTCCAGAATTGAAGTTAATATTTCAAGTAAATACCGAGTTGAGAGATATGAAGTCTTCAACAAGTTCTATAGCTAAAAGATGGAGGAGAATCGCTCAACTAGTGAGCATGTGCTCGATCGTCTGGGTACTACAATCGCTGAATCAAGTGGGAGTTAATCTTCCGATAAGATAGTGATTGATGAATTCTCTAGTCACCTACCAAGTTAGTAGAACTTCGTGATGAACTATAGTATGCAAGGGATGATGAAAATGATTCCCGAGTTTCATGATGATGAAATCGATGAAGGTAGAAATCAAGAAAGAACATCAAGTGTTGATGGTTAACAAGACCACTAGTTTCAAGAAAAGGGCAAAGGGATAGAAGGGAACTTCAATAAGAACGGCAAGAAAGTTGTTGCTCAAGTGAAGAAGCCCAAGTCCGGACCTAAGCCCGAGACTAAGTGCTTCTACCGCAAAGGACTGGTCAATGGAAGCGAACTACCCCAAGTATTTGGCGGATAAGAAGGATGGCAAAGTGAACAAAGGTATATTTGATTGATGTGTACTTTACTAGTGTTTATAGCAACCCTCGGTATTTGGTACTTGTTCGGTTGCTAAGAGTAGTAACTCAAACGGAGTTGCGTATAAAATGTAAACTAGTTAAGGGTGAAGTGACGATGTGTGTTTCAAGATTGATATGATCATCATCGCACACCCCTAAACTTTCGGATAAGTGTTAAACCTAAATAAATGTTATTTAGCGCTTATGCTAAGCATGAATATGATTTGATCGTGTTTATTGCAATACGGTTATTCATTTAAGTAAGAGAATAAACTATTGTTCTGCTTACATGAATAAAACCTTATATGGTTACACACCCAATGAAAATGGTTCATTGGATCTCGATCTTAGTGATACACATATTCATAATATTGAAACCAAAAGATGCAAAGTTAATAATGATAGTGCAACTTATTTGTGGCAATCGCCGCTTAGGTCATATCGGTGTAAAGGGCATGAAGAAACTCCATATCGATGGACTTTTGGAACCACTTGATTATGAATCACTTGGTACTTATAACCGTGCCTTTTGGGCAAGATGACTAAAACACCGCTTCTCCGAACAATGGAACGAAGCTATCGACTTATTGGAAATAATACATACCAATGTATGCGATCCAATGAGTGTTGATGCTCATGGCAAGTATCGTTATTTTCTCGACCTTCACAAGATGATTTGAGCAGATATGGGTATATCTACTTGATGAAACATAAGTTTGAAATAGTTGAAAGGTTCAAAGAATTTCAGAGTGAAGTGGAAAATCATCGTAACAAGAAAATAAAGTTTCGCGATCTGATCATGGAGACGAATATTTGAGTTACGAGTTTGGTCTTCAACTAAAACAATGTGAAATAGTTTCACAGCTTCACGCCAATGTAACACCACAACATTATGGTGTGTCCGAACGTCAGAATCGTATTTTATTGGATATGGTGCGATCTATGATGTTTCTTGCTGATTTACCATTGTCGCTTTTGGGGTTATGCATTAGAGACAAATGCATTCACGCTAAAAGGGCACCATCTAAACTGCTGAGACCACACTATATGAACTGTGGTTTAGCAAGAAACCAAAGTTGTTGTTTCTTAAAGTTTGGGGCTGTGATGCTTATGTGAAAAAGTTTCAT
The DNA here is from genome assembly GCA_021437245.1 of Aegilops speltoides. Classification (NCBI taxonomy): domain Eukaryota; kingdom Viridiplantae; phylum Streptophyta; class Magnoliopsida; order Poales; family Poaceae; genus Aegilops; species Aegilops speltoides. The sequence goes on along the minus strand of CM038146.1, from coordinate 84,346,612 downwards.
CCTGATAAGATCAAACCCAAATCGAAGAAGTGCGTCTTCATAGAATACCCAAAGGAAACTGTTGGGTACACCTTCTATCACATATCCGAAGGCAAATTATTCGTTACTAAGATGGATCCTTTCTAGAGAAGAAGTTTCTCTCGAAAGAAGTGAGTGGGAGGAAAGTAGAACTTGATGAGGTAATTGTACCTTCTCCCTTATTGGAAAGTAGTTCATCACAGAAATCAGTTCCAGTGATTCCTACACCAATTAGTGAGGAAGTTAATGATGATGATCATGAAACTTCAGATCAAGTTGCTACCAAACCTCGTAGGTCTTCCAGAGTAAGATCCGCACCAGAGTGGTATGGTAATCCTATTCTGGAAGTCATGTTACTAGACCATGATGAACCTACAAACTATGAGGAAGCGATGATGAGCCCAGATTCCGTGAAATGGCTTGAGGCCATGAAATCTGAGATGGGATCCATGTAAGAGAACAAAGTGTGGACTTTGGTGGAGTTGCCCGATGATCGGCAAGCCATATTGTATAAATGGATCTTCAAGAGGAAGACAGATGCTGATAGTAGTATTACTATCTACAAAGCTCGACTTGTCACAAAAGAGTTTTCGACAAGTTCAACGTGTTGACTACAATGAGATTTACTCAACTATAGCGATGCTTAAGTCTGTCCGAATCATGTTAGCAATTGCCACATTTTATGAAATCTGGCAAATGGATGTCAAAACTGCATTCCTTAATGGTTTTCTCAAAGAAGAGTTGTATATGATGCAACCAGAAAGTTTTTGTCAATCCTAAAAATGCTAACAAAGTGTGCAAGCTCCAGCAATCCATCAATGGACTGGTGCAAGCATCTCGGAATTGGAATATACGCTTTGATGAGTTGATCAAAGCATATGGTTTAATACAGACTTTTGGAAAGGCCTCAGATTTACAAGAAAGTGAGTGGGAGCACTACAACATTTCGATAAGTATATGTGAATGACATATTGTTGATCGGAAATAATGTAGAATTATTCTGGCAAAGCATAAAGGAGTGTTTTAAAGGAGTTCTTTAAGAGAAATCCCCCATGAAAACTACTTACATATTGAGCATCAAGATCTATTGAGATAGATCAAGACGCTTGATAAGTTTTTCAAAAGTACATACCTTGTCAAGATTTTGAAGTAGTTCAAAATGGAACAGTCAAAGAAAGAGTTCTTGCGTGTGTTGCAAAGGTGTGAAATTGAGTAAGACTCAAATCCCGACCACGGCAGAAAATAGAAAAGAGAATGAAAGTCATTCCCTATGCCTTAGTTATAGGTTCTATAAAGTATGATATGCTATGTACTGCACCTATTGTATACCTTGCTCTGAATTTGGCAAGGAGTACAATAGTGATCTAGGAGTAGATCATCGACATTGGTCAAGAATATCCTTAGTAAGGACTAAGGAGATGTTTCTCGATTATGGAGGTGATAAAAGAGTTTGTTGTAAAAGTTACATCAAGGCAAACTTTACACCGATCCGATGACTCTAAGTCTCAACCTGGATACATATTGAAAGTGGGAGCAATTAGCTAGAGTAGCTCCGCAAGAGCATTGTGGACATAAAATATTTGCAAAATACATACAGATCTGAATGTGATGCACCTGCTGACTAAGCTTCTCTCACGAGCAAAACATGATCACACCTTAGTACTCTATGGGTGTTAATGACATAGCGATGTGAACTAGATTATTGACTCTAGTAAACCCTTTGGATGTTGGTCACATGATGATGTGAACTATGGGTGTTAATCATATACGATATGAATATTGGTGTTAAATCACATGGCGATGTGAACTAGATTATTGACTCTAGTGCAAGTGGGAGATCAAGGACATATGCCCTGAGGCAATAATAAAGTTATTATTTATTTCCTTATTTCATGATAAATGTTTATTATTCATGCTAGAATTGTATTAACCGGAAACATAATACATGTGTGAATACATAGACAAACATAGTGTCACTAGTATGCCTCTACTTGACTAGCTCGCTTATCGAGATGGTTATGTTTCCTAGCCATGGACAAAAGAGTTGTCATTTGATTAATGAGATCACATCATTAGAAGAATGATGTGATTGACTTGACCCATTCCGTTAGCCTAGCACTTGATCGCTTAGTATGTTGCTATTGCTTTCTTCATGACTTATACATGTTCCTCGTAACTATGAGATTATGCAACTCCTGCCACCGGAAGAACACTTTGGTACTACCAAACGCCACAACGAATCGGGTGATTATAAAGGAGTACTACATGTGTTTCCAAGGTACATGTTGGGTTGGCATAATTCGAGATTAGGATTTGTCACTCCGATTGTCGAGGAGGTATCTCTGGCCTCTCGGTAATACTCATCACCTAAGCCTTGCAAGCATGTAACTAATGAGTTAGTTATGAGATGAAGTATTACGGAACGAGTAAAGAGACTTGCCGGTAACGAGATTGAACTAGGTATTGATACCGACGATCAAATCTCGCAAGTAACATACCGATGACAAAGGAACAAAGTATGTTGTTATGCGGTTCGACCGATAAAGATCTTCGAGAATATGTAGGAACCAATATGGGAATCCAGGTCCCGCTATTGGTTATTAATCGAGAATAGTTCTAGGTCATGTCTACATAGTTCTTGAACCCGTAGGGTCCGCACGCTTAACGTTACGATGACATTTATATTATGAGTTTATGAGTTTTGATGTACCAAGGAGTTCGAGTCACGGATGAGATCGGGACATGACGAGGAGTCTCAAATGGTCGAGACGTAAAGATCGATATATTGAACGACTATATTCGGAGTTCAAAAGGTTCCGAGTGATTCGGTATTTTCGAGTACCGGGAGTTACGGGAATACGGGAAGAGTATTGGGCCTTGATGGGCTTTAGTGGGAAGAGGAGAAAAAGGCCAAGGGGTGCTGCACCTCTCCCTCTAGTCCGAATTGGACTAGGGAAAAGGGGCCGCCACCTTCCTTCTCCTCCACTTCCTTCTCCCTTCCTCCCTCTTGGTGGACTCCTACTAGGACTTGGAGTCCTAGTAGGACTCCACATCATGGCGCCTCCCCCTAGGGCCAGCCTCCTCCTCCTTGCTCCTTTATATACGGGGCAAGGGGCACCCCATGACACACAACTTGATCTACGGATCGCTCCTTAGCCGCAGCGGTGCCCCTCCACCATATTCCACCTCGGTCATATCGTCATGAGTTTAGGCGAAGCCCTCGCGCCGTAGAACATCATCATCATCACCACGCCGCCGCGCCGACGGAACTCATCCCCGACGCTTTGCTGGATCGGAGCCTGTGGATCGCCATCGAGCTGAACGTGTGCTGAACTCGGAGGTGCCGTGACGCTCGGTACTTGGATCGGTCGGATCGTGAAGACGCACGACTACATCAACCGCGTTGTCATAACGCTTCCGCCACGGTCCATCGGGTACGTGGACGAACACTCTCCCCTCTCGTTGCTATGCCATCACCATGATCTTGCGTGTGCGTAGGAAATTTTTGAAATTACTACGTTCCCCAACACAAATGTGTGTCCTTGTTGAGAACCGGAGTGGGCATACGGTTGATGAGGTAACATGCCGTAAGAAAAGCCTCATCCCAAAACCAAAGTGGAAGAGAGGAGTGCGCAAGCAAGGCAAGACCGGTCTCAACCAAATGTCGGTGTTTGCGCCGCAATACCGCTCACGAGAGGTATGTGGACATGAAACTCGGTGAGAGATGCCCGTGCATTGAAAGTAGCAATGGAGTTTGTGGTATTCACCACCCCATTCGGACTGAACGGCCTTGATTTTATAATCCAGAAGGCGTTCGACGTGAGCCTGAAAGTTGTAGAAAACTTGCTCAACATCAGACTTATGTTTAAGAAAATAAATCCAGGTGAAGCGCGTGTAGTCATCAATAAAACTAACATAATTTTTGTACCCTCCCTACAAAGCAAGAGCGGGACCCCAAACATCTGAATGTATTAATTCAAGAGGTACAATAGTGATGTGAAACGAAGTAGAATAAGGTAGTTGATGACTCTTAGCACGCTGACGGGCATCACAAACTAACGATGAATTATTTGAAGTAGAACATGGAAGTTCATGACTCCGAAAAATGGAAGTGACCACATTATTTTTAGGATGACCAAGACGTTGATGCCATTCTGATGATGAAACTTGAACACCGGAGGAGGCACTGCGAGACGATGAAGATGACGCATGAGCGAAGGGGACCGGATAGACCCCCCCGGTAACTTCTACCGTGAAGGATGACGCGCCTGGTTGCTTTGTCCTTAACAAGGAAAAAACGACGGTGAAATTCAATAAACACGTCATTATCACAAAGAAGACGATAAACAGAGAGAAGATACTGGCTGATGTGTGGAACATGAAGGATGTTACTGAAGGAAATATGCCCTAGAGGCAATAATAAAGTTATTATTTATTTCCTTATTTCATGATAAATGTTTATTATTCATGCTAGAATTGTATTAACCGGAAACATAATACATGTGTGAATACATAGACAAACATAGTGTCACTAGTATGCCTCTACTTGAATAGCTCGTTTATCAGAGATGGTTATGTTTCCTAGCCATGGACAAAAGAGTTGTCATTTGATTAACTAGATCACATCATTAGGAGAATGATGTGATTGACATGACCCATTCTCGTTAGCCTAGCACTTGATCATTTAGTATACCGCTATTGCTTTCGCCATGACTTATACAAAGTTCCTTGAACTATGAGATTATGCAACTCCTATTTACCGTAAGAACACTTTGTGTGCTACCAAACGTCACAACGAATCGGGTGATTATAAAGGTGCTCTATGTGTGTTTCCGAAGGTACATGTTGAGTTGGCATAATTCGAGATTAGGATTTGTCACTCCGATTGTCTGAGAGGTATCTCTGGCCCTCTCGGTAATACTCATCACCTAAGCCTTGCAAGCATGTAACTAATGAGTTAGTTATGAGATGACGACATGTAACGAGTAAAGAGACTTGCCGTAACGAGATTGAACTAGGTATTGATACCGACGATCAAATCTCGCAAGTAACATACCGATGACAAAGGAACAAAGTATGTTGTTATGCGGTTTGACCGATAAAGATCTTCAGAGAATATGTAGGAACCTATATGGGCATCCAGGTCCCGCTATTGGTTATTGATCGGAGACATGTCTCGGTCATGTCTACATTGTTCTCGAACCGTAGGGTCCGCACGCTTAAGGTTTCGATGATGCTTATATTATGAGTTTATGTATTTTGATGTACCAAGGTTGTTCAGAGTCCCTGATGTGATCACGGACATGACGAGGAGTCTCAAATGGTCGAGACATAAAGATTGATATATTGGACGGATATATTTGGACACCGGAAAGGTTCCGGAGAGTTTGGGAATATACCGAGTTCGGGAGGTTACCGAACCCCGGTAAGTATATGGGCCTTATTGGGCCTTAGTGGAAGGGAGGAGAAGGAGCAAGGAGGGGCGCCCAAGCCCAATCCGAATTGGGAGGGGGGCCGGTCCCCCCTTTCCTTCTCTCCTCCCCCCTCTTCCTTCCTTCTCCTACTCCGAATAGGAAAAGGGGGGCCAAACCTACTTGGAGTAGGATTGCCCCCCCTAGGGCGCGCCACCCCTTGGGCCGGCCTCCTCCTCCCTCCCTCCTTTATATACGGGGGTAGGGGGGCACCCTAGAGACACAAGTTGATCTACGGATTGTTCCTTAGCCGTGTGCGGTGCCCCCTTCCACCATATTCCACCTCGGTCATATCGTCGTGGAGTTTAGGCGAAGCCCTGCGCCGGTAGAACATCATCATCGTCACCATGTCGTTGTGCTGACGGAACTCATCTCCAGAGCTCAGCTGGATCGGAGGCCGGAGATCGTCATCGAGCTGAACGTGTGCAGAACTCGGAGGTGCCGTACGTTCGGTGCTTGGATCGGTCGATCGTGAAGACGCACGACTACATCAACCGCGTTGTCATAACGCTTCGCTTACGGTCTCACGAGGGTACGTGGACAACACTCTCCCTCTCGCTGCTATGCATCACCATGATCTTGCGTGTGCGTAGGAATTTTTTGAAATTACTACGCTCCCCAACAAAGGCATCCGAGCCTAGGTTTTATGCGCTGATGTTATATGCACGAGTAGAACACAAGTGAGTTGTGGACGATATAAGTCATACCGCCTACCAAATGTCATACTTTGCTTCAGCGGTATTGTGAGATGAAGCGCCCGACCGACATTACGCCAGACGCTTACGCGAGACTGGTTTCACCATTACGAGCACTCGTGCTTAAAGGTGGCTGGCGGGTGTCTGCCTCTCTCACTTTAGTTGAACTGAGTGTGGCTACGCCCGTCCTTGTGAAGGTTAAACGAGTCTATTTGACAAACTATCGCTGTGGTTTTGATGCGAGGTGAGATTGGTTCTTGCCTAAGCCCGTAGCAGCCACGTAAAACTTGCAACAACAAAGTAGAGGACGCCTAACTTGTTTTTGCAGGCATGTTGTAATGTGATATGGTCAAGACGTGATGAGATATAAATTGTTGTATGAGATGATCATGTTTTGTTGAAGTTATCGGCGACTGGCAGAAGCTCTATGGTTGTCTCTTTGTTGCATAAGATGCAAGTGCCAAATAATTGCTTTACTTTATCGCTATGCGATAGCAATAGTTGCAAGAGCAATAGTTGGTGAGACGACCATGTGATGACACATTGATATAGATCAAGATGATGAAGATCATGGTGTCGTGTCGGTGACGATAAAGATCATGACAGTACTTTGGAGATGAAGATCAAAGGCGCAAGATGATCATGGCCATATCATGTCACATATTTTGATTGCATATGATGTTTATCTGTTATACATCTTATTCTTGCTTTGATTGACGGTAGCATTTTAAGATGATCTCTCACTAAAATATCAAGAAGTGTTCTCCCGAGTATGCACCATTGCCAAAGTTCGTCGTGCCTGCACACCACGTGATGATCGGGTGTGATAAGCTCTACGTCCATCTACAACGGTGCAAGCCAGTTTTGCACACGCGAATACTCAGTTAAACTTGACGAGCCTAGCATATGCAGATATGGCCTCGAGCACGGAGACCGAAAGGTCGAGCGTGAATCATATAGTAGATATGATCAACATAATGATGTTCACCATTGAAAACTACTCCATCTCACGTGATGATCGGTCATGGTTTAGTTGATTTGGATCACGTGATCACTTAGATGACTAGAGAGATGTCTGCCTAAGTGGGAGTTCTTAAGTAATATGATTAATTGAACTTTAATTTATCATGAACTTAGTCCCGTAATATTTTGCAAATTATGTTGTAAGATCAATAGCTTGCGTTGTTGCTTTCATATGTTTATTTTGATATGTTCCTAGAGAAAATTGTGTTGAAAAATGTTAGTAGCAATGATGCGGATTGGATCCGCGATCCGAGGTTTATCCTCATTGCGCACGTAAGAATTATAACCTTAATGCACCGCTAGGTGACAGACCTATTGCAGAGCGTATGCACGTTATGAACGCTTGGCTAGCTCAATATGATGACTACTTGATAGTTTTGTGCACCATGCTTTATGGCTTAGAATCGGGACTTCAAAGATGTTTTGAACATCATGGACCATATGAGATGTTCCAGGAATTGAAGTTAATATTTCAAGCAAATACCCGAGTTGAGAGATATGAAGTCTCCAACAAGTTCTATAGCTAAAAGATGGAGGAGAATCGCTCAACTAGTGAGCATGTGCTCGATTGTCCGAATACTACAATCGCTGAATCAAGTGGGAGTTAATCTTCCGATAAGATAGTGATTGATGTAATTCTCTAGTCACCATCACCAAGTTAGTAGAACTTCGTGATGAACTATAGTATGCAAGGGATGATGAAAATGATTCCCGAGTTTTTCATGATGATGAAATCGATGAAGGTAGAAATCAAGAAAAAAGCATCAAGTGTTGATGATTGACAAGACCACTAGTTTCAAGAGAAGGGCAAAGGGAAAGAAAGGGAACTCCAAGTGGAAAGACAAGCAAGTTGTCACTCCTGCGAAGAGCCCAAAGCTGGACCATAGCCTGAAACCGAGTGTTTACACCGCAAAGGAAATGGTCACCGAAGTGGAAATACCTCAATATTTGGTGGATAAGAAGGATGGCAAAGTGAACAAGGGTATATTTGATATACGATTATTGATGTGTGCCTTACTAGTGTTTATAGTAGCCCCAGTATTTGATACTTGTTCGGTTGCTAAGATTAGTAACTCAAACAGAGTTACGTATCAAACAGAGACTAGTTGAAGGAAAGTGACGATGAGTGTTGGAAGTAGTTCCAAGATTGATATGATCATCATCGCACACTCCCTATACTTTCGGATTAGTGTTAAACCTAAATAAATGTTATTTGGCGCTTATGCTAAGCATGAATATGATTTGATCGTGTTTATTGCAATACGTTTTCATTTAAAATCGAGAATAATTGTTGTTCTATTTACATGCATAAAACCTTCAATGGTCATACACCCAATGAAAATAGTTTGTTGGATCTCGATCGTAGTGATACACATATTCATAATATTGAGGCCAAAAGATGCAAAGTTAATAATGATAGTGCAACTTATTTGTGGCACCGCCGCTTGGGTCATATCGGTAAAGCGCATGAAGAAACTCCATAAAGATGGATTTTCGGAATCACTTGGTTATGAATCATTTGATGCTTGCGAACCGTGCCTTTTGGGCAAGATGACTAAAACTCCGTTCTTCGGAACAATGGAACGAACTACCGACTTATTGGAAATAATACATACTGATGTATGCAGACCAATGAGTATGAAGACTCGTGGCAAGTATCATTATTTTCTGACCTTCACAAGATGATTTGAGCAGATATGGGTATATCTACTTGATGAAACATAAGTCTGAAATAGTTGAAAGGTTCAAAGAAATTTAGAGTGAAGTGGAAAATCATCGTAACAAGAAAATAAAGTTTCTGCGATCTGATCGTGGAGACGAATATTTGAGTTACGAGTTTGGTCTTCAATTAAAACAATGTGGAATAGTTTCACAAACTCACGCCACCTGGAACACCACAATGTAATGGTGTGTCCGAACGTCATAATTGTACTTTACTAGATATGGTGCGATCTATGATATCTCTTATCAGTTTACCACTATCGTTTTGGGGTTATGCATTAAAGACAGCTGCATTCACGTTTAATAGGGCACCATCTAAATCCGTTGAAACGACACCGTATGAACTATGGTTTAGCAATAAACCTGAGCTGTCGTTTCTTAAAGTTTGGAGTTGTGATGCTTATATGAAAAAAAGGTTTTTCAACTTGATAAGCTCGAACCCAAATCGGAGAAGTGCGTCTTCATAGAATACCCAAGGAAATTGTTGGGTACACCTTCTATCACAGATCCGAAGGCAAATTTGTTGCTGATAATAGATCCTTTCTAGAGAAGGAGTTTCTCTCGAAAGAAGTGAGTGGGAGGAAAGTAGAACTTGATGAGGTAATCGTACCTACTCCCTTATTGGAAAGTAGTTCATCACGTAAGTCGCCTCGTGACAAATACACCAATTAGTGAGGAAGCTAATGATATTGATCATGAAACTTCGATCAAGTTACTACGTAACCTCGTAGGTCTTCCAGAGTAAGATCCGCACTGAGTGGTGTAGTAATCATGTTCTGGAAGTCATGTTACTAGACCATGACGAACCTACGAACTATGAGGAAGCGATGATGAGCCCAGATTCCGCGAAATGGCTCGAGGCCATAAAATCTGAGATATGATCCATGTATGAGAACAAAGTATGGACTTTGATTAACTTGCTCGATGATCAGCAAGCCTTGTTAAATGAATGGATCTTCAAGAGGAAGACGAACACTGATAGTAGTATTACTATCTACCAAGCTCGACTTGTTGCGAAAGGTTTTCAACAAGTTCAAGGTGTTGAATACGATGAGATTTTCTCACTCGACGATGCTTAAGTCTGTCTCAATCATGTTAGCAATTGCCACATTTTATGAAATGTGGCAAATGGATGTCAAAACTGCATTCCTTAATGGATTTATTAAAGAAGAGTTGTATATGATGCAACCGAAGGTTTTGTCAATCCTAAAGGTGCTAATAAAATGTGCAAGCTCCAAATGATCCATCTATGGACTGGTGCAAGCATCTCGAGTTGAATATACGCTTGATAAGTTGATCAAAGCATATAGTTTTATATGGACTTACGATGAAGCCTCAGATTTACAATAAAGTGAGTGGGAGCACTACAACTTTTCCGATTAGTATATGTGAGTGACATATTGTTGATCGTAAATGATGTAGAATTTTTCTCGCAAAGCATAAAGGAGTGTTTTAAAGGAGTTCTTTAAAAGAAAAGACCTCAAGAAAAGCTACTTACATATTGAGCATCAAGATCTATTGAGATAGATCAAGACGCTTGATAGGATTTTCAATGAGTACATACCTTGGCAAGATTTTGAAATAGTTCAAAATGGAACACCAAAGAAAGAGTTCTTGCTCAGTGTTGCAAAGGTATGAAATTGAGTAAGACTCAAATCCCACCACAGCAGTAAAATAGAAAGAGAATGAAAAGTCATTCCCTATGCCTCACCATAGGTTCTATAAACTATGCTATGCTATGTACTGCACCTATTGTATACCTTGCTCAATTTGGCAAGGAGTACAATAGTGATCTAGGAGTAGATCATCGACATTGGTCAAGAATATCCTTAGTAAGGACTAAGGAGATGTTTCTCGATTATGGAGGTGATAAAAGAGTTTGTTGTAAAAGTTACATCAAGCAAACTTTTACACCGATCCGTATGACTCTAAGTCTCAACCTCGATACATATTGAAAGTGGGAGCAATTAGCTAGAGTAGCTCCGCGAGCATTGTGGACATAAAATATTTGCAAAATACATACAGATCCGAATGTGATGACCCGCTGACTAAGCTTCTCTCACGAGCAAAACATGATCACACCTTAGTACTCTTTGGGTGTTAATGACATAGCGATGTGAACTAGATTATTGACTCTAGTAAACCCTTTGGATGTTGGTCACATGATGATGTGAACTATGGGTGTTAATCATATACGATATGAATATTGGTGTTAAATCACATGGCGATGTGAACTAGATTATTGACTCTAGTGCAAGTGGGAGATCAAGGAAATATGCCCTGAGGCAATAATAAAGTTATTATTTATTTCCTTATTTCATGATAAATGTTTATTATTCATGCTAGAATTGTATTAACCGAAACATAATACATGTGTGAATACATAGACAAACATAGTGTCACTAGTATGCCTCTACTTGACTAGCTCGCTTATCGAGATTGTTATGTTTCCTAGCCATGGACAAAAGAGTTGTCATTTGATTAACGAGATCACATCATTAGGAGAATGATGTGATTGACATGACCCATTCGGTTAGCCTAGCACTTGATCGTTTAGTATACTGCTATTGCTTTCGTCATGACTTATACAAAGTTCCTGCAACTATGAGATTATGCAACTCCCGCTTACTGTAAGAACACTTTGTGTGCTACCAAACGTCACAACATAATCGGGTGATTATAAAGGTGCTCTACAGGTGTTTCCAAGGTACATGTTGAGTTGGCATAATTGAGATTAGGATTTGTCACTCCGATTGTCGGAGAGGTATCTCTGGGCCCTCTCGGTAATACTCATCACCTAAGCCTTGCAAGCATGTAACTAATGAGTTAGTTATGAGATGACGTACATGAACGAGCAAAGAGACTTGCCGGTAACGAGATTGAACCAGGTATTGATACCGATGATCAAATCTCGGGCAAGTAACATACCGATGACAAAGGGAACAAAGTATGTTGTTATGCGGTTCGACCGATAAAGATCTTCAGAGAATATGTAGGAACCTATATGGGCATCCCGGTCCCGCTTATTGGTTATTGACCGAGACATGTCTCGGTCATGTCTACATTGTTCTCGAATCGTAGGGTCCGCACGCTTAAGGTTTCGATGACAGTTATATTATGAGTTTATGTATTTTGATGTACCGAAGGTTGTTCAGAGTCCCGGATGTTGGGGAACGTAGTAATTTCAAAATTTTCCTACGCACATGCAAGATCATGGTGATGCATAGCAACGAGAGGGGAGAGTGTTGTCACGCACTCGTGAGACCGAAGCGAAGCGCTGACGCAACGTAGAGGAAGTAGTCGACGCCCTCCCGTCCAACCGATCCAAGCACCGCATTCGCACCTCCGAAGTTCTTGACACGCGTGACAGCTCGATGACGCACCTCGATCTCCAATCCAGAGAGGCTCCGAGGGGAGTTCCACAAGACGATGGCGCAGGACGATCTTGATGTTCTCTCGCGCGCAGGCTTCGCCTAAGCACCGCTACAATATGATCGAGGTGTAATATCGTGGAGGGGGGCACCGCACACGGCTAAGGAACGATCAATGATCAACTTGTGTGTTCTAGGGTGCCCCCCTACCCCCGTATATAAAGGAGGGAGGGAGGGAGGAGGCCGGCCCAAGGGGGGCGCGCCATAGAGGAGGGGGAAACCTACTTCAAGTAGGTTTCCCTCCCTTTTCCTTATCTTATTTGGAGGGGGAAGGAAAGAGTACTAGTATTAGGAAGTAGTACTAGTAGTAGTATTAGGAAGAGGGGGAAGGAGAAAGGAAAGGGGGGGCCGGCCCCCCTCCCCAATTCGGTTTGGGCTTGGGGGGGCGCGCACCCTCCCTTGTTCCTTCTCCCTTCCTCCTACATGGGCCCAATAAGGCCCATATACCTCCTGGGGGGTTCCGGTAACCTCCCGGAGCTCCAAACTTCTCCTAACCTTTCCTGTCCAAATATATCCGTCCAATATATCAATCTTTATGTCTCGACCATTTCGAGACTCCTCGTCATGTCCGTGATCATATCCGGACTCAACTACCTTCGTACATCAAAATACATAAACTCATAATATAACTGTCATCGAAACCTTAAGCATGCGGACCCTACGGTTCGAGAACAATGTAGACATGACCAAAACATGTCTCCGGTCAATAACTAATAGCAGGACCTGGATGCCCATATTGGTTCCTACATATTCTACGAAGATCTTTATCGGTCAAACCGCACAACAACATACGCTGTTCCTTTGTCATCGGTATACATACTTACCCGAGATTCGATCGTCGGTATCCAATACCTAGTTCAATCTCGCTACCGCAAGTCTATTTACTCGCTTCAGAATACATCATCTCACAACTAACTCATTAGTTGAAATGCTTGCAAGGCTTAAGTGATGTGTATTACCGAGAGGGCCAGAGATACCTCTCCGACATTCGGAGGACAAATCCTAATCTCAAATACGCCAACTCAACAAGTACCTTCGAGACACCAGAGAGCACCTTTATAATCACCCAGCTTATGTTGTGACGCTTGGTAGCACACAAAGTGTTCCTCCGTAAACGGAGTTGCATAATCTCATAGTCATAGGAACATGTATAAGTCATGAAGGAAGCAATAGCAACATACTAAACGATCGTGTGCTAAGCTAACGGAATGGGTCATGTCAATCGATCATTCAACCAATGATGTGACCTTGTTAATCAAATAACAACTCCTTGTTCATGGTTAGGAAACATAACCATCTTTGATTAACAAGCTAGTCTAGTAGAGGCATACTAGTGACACTCTGTTTGTCTATATATCCACACATGTATTATGTTTCCGGTTAATACAATTCTAGCATGAATAATAAACATTTATCATGATATGAGGAAATAAATAATAACTTTATTATTGCCTCTAGGGCATATTTCCTTCAGTCTCCCACTTGCACTAGAGTCAACAATCTAGATTACACAGTAATGATTCTAACACCCATGGAGTCTTGGTGTTGATCATGTTTTGCTCGTGGAAGAGGCTTAGTCAACGGGTCTACAACATTCAGATCCGTATGTATCTTGCAAATCTCTATGTCTCCCACCTAGACTAGATCCCGGATGGAATTGAAGCGTCTCTTGATGTGCTTGGTTCTCTTGTGAAATCTGGATTCCTTTGCTAAGGCAATTGCTCCAGTATTGTCACAAAAGATTTTCATTGGACCCGATGCACTAGGTATGACACCTAGATCGGATATGAACTCCTTCATCCGCACTCCTTCATTGGCTGCTTCGGCAGCTATGTATTCCGCTTCACATGTAGATCCCGCCACGACGCTTTGCTTTGAACTGCACTAACCGACAGCTCCACCGCTTAATGTAAACACGATCCGGTTTGCGATTTAGAATCAGACGGATCGCTGTCAAAGCTTGCATCAACGTAACCATTTACGATGAGCTCTTTGTCACCTCCATATACGAGAAACATATCCTTAGTCCTTTTCGTATTTCAGATGTTCTTGACCGCTGTCCAAAGGATCCACTCGGATTACTTTGGTACCTCCTCGCTAGACTTATAGCAAGGCACACATCAGGTCCGCACACAAGATTGCATACATGATAGAGCCTATGGCTGAAGCATAGGAACATTTTTCATTTTCTCTATCTTCTGCAGTGGGTCGGGCTTTGAGTCTTACTCAACTTCACACCTTGCAATACAGCAAGAACCCTTTCTTTGCTTGATCCATTTTGAACTTCTTCAAAACTTTGTCAAGGTATGTGCTTTGTGAAAGTCCAATTAAGTGTCTTGATCTATCTCTATAGATCTTAATGCCCAATATGTAAGCAGCTTCACCGAGGTCTTTCATTGAAAAACTTTTATTCAAGTATCCCTTTATGCTATCCAGAATTCTATATCATTTCCAATCAATAATATGTCATCCACATATAATATTAGAAATGCTACAGAGCTCCCACTCACTTTCTTGTAAATACAAAGCTTCTCCAAAAGTCTCAGATAAAACCAAATGCTTTGATCACACTATCAAAACGCTTATTCCAACTCCGAGAGGCTTGCACCAGTCCATAAATGGAACGTTGAGCTTGCACACTTTGTTAGCTCCTTTGGATCGATAAAACCTTCTCGTTGCATCATATACAACTCTTCTTCCGTAAATCCATTCAGAATGCAGCTTTTACATCCATTTGCCAAATTTCATAATCATAAAATGCGCAATTGCTAACATGATTCGACAGACTTAAGCATCACTACGGGTGAGAAGGTCTCATCGTAGTCAACCCCTTGAACTTGTCGAAAACCTTTTGCAACAAGTCGAGCTTTGTAGACGATAACATTACCGCGGCGTCGGTCTTCTTCTTGAAGATCCATTTATTCTCAATTGCTTGCCGACCATCGGGCAAGTCAACCAAAGTCCATACTTTGTTATCATACATGGATCCCATCTCGATTTCATGGCTTCAAGCCATTTTATGGAATCTGGGCTCACCATCGCTTCTTCATAGTTCGTGAGGTTCATCATGATCTAGTAGCATGACTTCCGAATAGGATTACCGTATCACTCAGTGCGGATCTTACTCGCTCGACCCACGTGGTTCTCAGATAACTTGATCTCAAGTTCTATGATCATCATCATCAACTTCCTCACTGGTTGGTTTTGACGTCCACGTAAACCGGTTCCTATGATGTATTATTTTCCAACAAGGGAGTAGGTACAGCTTACCTCATCAAGTTCTACTTTCCTCCCACTCACTTCTTTCGAGAGAAACTCCTTCTAGAAAGGATCCATTCTTAGCAATGAATGTCTTGCCTTCGGATCTGTGGTAGAAGGTGTACCCAACTGTCTCCTTTGGGTATCCTATGAAGACACATTTCTCCGATTTGGGTTCGAGCTTATCAGGTTGAAGCTTTTTCACATAAGCATCGCAACCCCAAACTTTAAGAAACGACAACTTTGGTTTCTTGCCAAACTGTAGGATCGAAAGTATGTCTAGAGGGGGGGTGATTAGACTACTTGACAATATAAAAATTACGCCTTTTGACAAAGACAAGTTTTTGGCAGATTCACGATTATGATCAAGTCAAGCATCACCCTACACATGCAATTCTAGAGTATAGGCAGCGGAAAGTAAATTGCACATGTAGTAAAGAGAGGTGGAGAAGAGCAAACACAATTTTGTAGACGCGGTGATTTTTCTCGTGGTTCCGATAGGTGGTGCTATCGTACTTCCACATTGATGGAGACTTCAACCCACGGAGGGTAACGGCTGCGAGAGTCCACGGAGGGCTCCACCCACGAAGGGTCCACGAAGAAGCAACCTTGTCTATGCCATCATGGCTCACGCCCACGGAGGGCTAGCCTTACTCGGGGTAGATCTTCACGAAGTAGGCGATCTCCTTGCCCTTACAAACTTCTTGGTTCAACTCCACATCTCGACGGAGGCTCCCAAGCGACACCTAACCAATCTAGGAGGCACCACCCTCCAAAAGGTAATAGATGGTGTTGATGATGATGAACTCCTTGCTCTTGTGCTTCAAATGATAATCTCCCCAACACTCAACTCTCCTCACCGATTTGGCTGTGGTGGAAGAAAGGATTGAGTGGAAAGCAACTTGGGAAGGCTAGAGATCAAGCTTCATATGGTGGGAGTGGAGCAACTTGATCTCAACACAAGGGTAGGTAGTTCTCTTCTCGAAATGTAAGGTAGGAGTGGTAGTACTTTCGATGGCTCTCTCCACTAATGAAGAGGGGTGGAGGGTATTTATAGCCTCCACACAAAATCCAACTGCTACACACATTTGACCTATCACGGTGGGACCGAAGTTGACAACTCGGTGAGACCGAAAGTTCAAATCATGTGAACGTTGGGATTTTCGTGGGACCGAAAATACAATCTCGGTTAGTCCGATTCGTAAAGACAAGAGCTTGCCAATCTCGGTGGGACCGACTTCATCATCTCGGTGACACCGATTTGATGACGTAGGTTCTGTAAGCTTGGCAACTCAAGTTTCGTGAGACCGAGTTCGAATCGGAAAATCCGAGATTTCTAGGGTTTGGCTATATGGCTGAGGTGGTTCATCTCGGTGTGGTGAGTTTGGAATATCGGTGGGACCGAGATTACTTATGAGTGTATATGGCGGTGAAAGTTCTTGATAGTTTAGGAGATGTATCACTAAGCACTTGAGCAACCAGATCATCATCATAACCTCATCCCCTTTTAATAGTATTGGCTTTCCTATGGACTCAATGTGATCTTGGATCACTAAACCAAAATGGAGTCTTGAGCTTTTGCCAATGCTTGCCTTAGCATTTTGAGGGTCCACCTCTTCAGTCCTTGCCATACCCATATCAATCGAACTTTCTCAAATGATTCTCAAGTAACTATTAGTTCAATGATATATATGTTGTTATTAATTACCAAAACCACCCGGGGATTAGTTGCACTTTCAATCTCCCCCTTTTTGGTAATTGATGACAACATATAGATCAAAGCTTCGACAAAGGATATAATCAATGAATAATATCGTCGCTTTGAGAAGTATGTGATAAGCAAGAGCTCCCCCTAAATTTGTGCATTATTTAAGATTTGCGTTTGAATGCAAATGCACAATCGATTAGGATCATGGGTCACTCTTCCATGTCACATACATCTTGGTGGAGCGCACAAAATGATAAGAATGAACAGCATGCACCCAATCACCAAGACATGAGTAAATGGTCATACAAGATATGAATAGCATATGATAAGCATTAAGCACACATTAAAGCATAGTACGACTAAGCACTCATTAAAGTAGGATCAAACGCAGATCAAACACACCAATGTCTCGAAAACCAAAAGTATCTCAAAGAAACCGCAAAAGAACGAAAGAGCAAAAGCGCAAAGACAACAACACTCTCTCTCTCGAAGTCCTATGATCTATACAATTTCTCCCCTTTGGCAACAAGTTACCAAAAGTTCAAACAAAGATAGAGCTAAGCGTCCACCGGGACTCTGTGGCGGCTCTCGTCTCAGGTTGATGTTGGAGTTGATATGACAAGATCGGCGAAGACTTCACTGATGTCTGTCTTTGGAGGAGTGGTCACCGAGCTGGAGTTGGAGCAACTGATGGAACTGTGGAGGTGCTTTGGCTGTAGTCCCGGTGTCATCCTTTCGAATAGCAAATGATCGGGTCTGTGGGAACCGGAGCAGTCTGTTGATAAGCATCCTGGACTAAGTCATCCTGCATCTCACGCATAAGCTCTTCCTTCTCCCTCTTTGCTTCCTCAATGTCTGCCTCAAGCTTGTTGACCATTACTTGCACTTCAGTCAGCTTCACATCCAGAGCGTGGATCTTGTCTTCAACAATCCTCCCTAGGCTCTCCTGAGACTGTACAATGCTGGCCAAGCATTGTTCAATCCTTTGGGTAGCTTCAAGGAGCTGCTCTCCGACACTCTTTGGTTTAGCTGCTGCTGCTGCTGCTTCCTTGTCAGCTTTGGCTTTCTTGGCAGCTTCAATCTTTGCTTGACCTTCAACTGATGTTGGATCCTCCTCATCCATCACAACAACATTATCCTCATGCTCAGGCTGTAGTGGTAAGTGTTCTCTATCCAACAAGAATGTGCCCGTGCCAAACTTGGCATTGATAAGCATCTGAATATGCGGGGCAAATCCACACGACCTTTTCTGGTCAGCTGCAGTCCTCTTAATGGTCTCAACTATCAAGTCCATCACCTTGAAAGGTGCTTTCTCATCAAGTATATGCAGCATGTTGATAGAGTATCCTCTGATCATGCGATGATCTCCAGACTTGGGCATCAAGGTATGCGTCAGAATAGTGTTAGTGGTAGGTAGACCTGCCTGGAGATAGTACACTGAGCCGAGCTTCCAGATTCCCAAATCCTTAGCTGGAACCTCTTTGTACATGTTCTTCATGGATTCATGATTCTTCTTTGGAATACCATAGACATCAATATCATCCTCTCTTTGCACTGGAGCATTCAGAAGTTCTGCCCATTCTTCAACAGATGAAGAAAATCTTTGGCCTTCAGTCATCCATGTGATCTTTCCATCGGGATAGAAATGAGTCAGGCATAGAATTGCATAATCATCTCATCGCTCCAATTTGTCAACTTCGACCTACAAAGTCCGCAACACCACATGCAAGAAGCTTTCATGCACATGTGGAAAGAAATCTTGTGCTCTTCACACCAATGTACTTCTAGTCAACGATCCGTGTCTGCGACTATGGGCTTTTTGTCCATTAGCACGGTCTCATAGAAGTCCTGCTGCTCTCTCGTGTGAAATCTGGGATCAACAGCAGTTCTTCTCCTCACGGCATATGGGTCGATTGTCTCCATAGCCCGAGACCTCTATCTTTCCTTTCCTTCATATTCTCACTTGAGGATGAGCATCATTATGTAGTGGCAGTTTACATCGAAGTTTCAAAGAAAAACTGGTGCTTCATCATCCGACACAAACCGGTGGCACATCATCTTTGTTCTTTTCAGATGCTGGAATGTTCTGATGTCTTCTTTGGCTTAGCAAAGAGCTTTCTTGGAGCTGCCTTGGATGGAGAGCAGATTGCTTGGGCTTTGAAGTGGCTCCACCACGATGGCATCACCCATGATCTTAGGCTTCGAGGAGGCTGGGGTGCTTCCTCATCCTCATCTTCTGCTGCATCATCATGCACTAATCTCTTCCTCTTGGAAGTTTTCTTCACCTTGCTTGTAGTTGCCTCTTCCAAGTTCAGCTTCTTGGCAACAGCTTGATCGCTTGACTTTTCTCGGTGCCCTTCTTAGTTTGTCACCTTGTGGCTCTTTGGCAACAACTTTCCTCTTGGGCTTTGAGGTGACCTCTTCCTCAACGACAAAATCGAATCCTCATCATCTGAGTTCCTCTTCTTCGCTCGGTGGCTGCAGGAGGCAAACCACTTGGTGTACTCCTCTCACCATCATCGATGAGTCTGGGATCGGGACTAGTGCCCGCCTCGAATATCTCGCAATGGGTGTCTCGACCTGTTCGGCTGTCACCGGCATCCGACATGGTGACAACCCGTGAATAGATAAGGTGTAGGCAGAGTAGAAGAGTCATCACAAACTGCGAAGATTTTTTAAAAAATGAGTTCAAATTCTAGTATTAGGTTTTCACAGAAGACATTTCGGTCGACCGAGTTTAAAATTCGTGAATCCAAGTGTTCAAATGTAGCATTCACACCACTTTCGGTTGGACGAAGTGGGTTTCGTCCCGCCGAAAACACTAGGGTTTCACAGAATCGCTATTTCGTCACACCGATTTGCACAACTCGGTTGGACCGAAGGTGCGATGTAATGGCTATAGGCCAAATCGGTCATACCGAAAATGTAAAATCGGTCTTACCGAGATGTGTTCGTGGAAACCTAACCCTAAAACTTTTACTCGAATCTGGTCCAAGCGAACTAATCTAGTGTTCGTGAAGATTTCAATCGTGGCAAGATACTAGGCAAACCAAACGTGCATTGAATCGGAGATGGGAGCACGAGTGGGATCAAACTCACCCTAACTTGGTGGAGTTTTCTCGGCGGCAACGGCGCGGAGAAGATGTCCGCTGACGGCGACGGAGACTCGCGGCGAGGGTGCACAAAGCGACGCACGGAGACGATCCGGAGACCAGGCGACGGCAAGAAGGGGTGGGGCGAAGCGTTTGAAGGAGAAATCAACGCCGCCCTCGAGTATATATACCCTTGTCGTCGGTGGGACCGAGTTGTAAAACTTCGGTGGCACCGAGATGGATAACTGCAGGCGATTATGCACTTCGTCACACCGAAAATCACAACTCGGTTTCACCGAGGTGAAAACCTAGATCGATCTAAATGCTTTCGGTTCGACCAATTTGAGTGAGTTGGTCCGACCGAAATCACTTAGAAGGTTTTGGAAGTTAGCCTTTGACGGATCGGTGGCTCCGAGTGCTCCTCACTCGGAGGGTCCGAAAATGACTTGTTCAAAGTTTGTGATGTAAGCATGAATAGAATTTGAGACAAGAAAGCATAGATAGCTAGGGGAGGTACTTAGGCATTCTTGTCCATCCATTTGGTCAGAAAAATCAAAACAACCAAAACAACAAATGGATGTCCTCGAATGGATAAAATCATGCATCCAACATGCTCACACAATAAGATAGCAAATGAAATATGTGTCAAACATGCACAATCAAAAACTCTAGCAACTAACACACAATTTGTCGATGACTAGGTCATCTTTATATGAGTATATTGACTTAGGAGCCAAATGAGAACATTTGATCATAGGTCATACTCATCGTTTAAGCACAAGTGGGGTTACCACTTTTACATAAAGCATTAATGTGTTCACATCATTTGAAGATGCTTTAGCTCAATTCTTTAGAGCAAAGCTCCCCCTAGATGTGAGAACCCCTTTTAAAGGGTCAAACTAACCTTGGGTTGTCGAGAAGACTTCATGTAGATGTTGAAGATGTGGATGCTCAATGTTGATGAAGATCATCAAGAGTTGGGAGCAATCCTTTGGATTCGGGCACTTTCAATACCTACATGGGTTAGTCCAACAAGGAACAAACAAGGATATCCATGGACATAGATTGAAGTTCACAATAGATGATGTCCATGAAAGCAATGATTACCTTGTCCCTTGACTTACCAACAAGAGGGTTTGTGACTCCATGAACTAGTGCACAATGTGGAAGTTGGTTGCACAAGTTTTTGCCAAAATGAATGTGAGTGAAGTATGTTGGCGGAGTCACCCTCAAGAACTCTCTAGTTCTTCTTCTTCGGGATCCACATCATCTTGATGGGAATCCTTGGGGTTGTAGTTGAGCTTGACGAAGTAGAACTTGACGTTTCCTTGGGAACCCACTTGACCATGGCTTGAGGTGCTTCAACAAATGCATCAATCTCCTCTTGAAGCTTGTCCTTGCCTTTTAGCTTGTGGTCTTGTGGTGGAAGGTCATCTTGTGCTTGTTCCACATTGGAAGAAGTAGGATCATACTTCTCCTTTTGTCGGTGTACTAAGGTAGGGGTACCTCAGTACCCCAACTTGTGCACGGGCAGCCCCAGCTCCCCGCAACCAGATCCATCAAATGCTTGCCGAGATCATCTCCGCCCACACCAAGCCGCTCAAGAACAAAGTATATAAGATAGAAACTCAAGACCCCGCAAGAGGAGCTTGCCGGGAAGGCCATTCCAGGCTCAAGGCTACGTTACTCCTACAGATCCCCGGCGAGAGGAGCTCGTCGGGAGGACCAGAAGATCACATCGCAGGTCACGCCTCGGCGCCCAGGCGCTGGGCGAGGACCCGGGGGGCGGCAAGTCACAGAGCCCGACAAGCCCCCGGGTCCGGCAAGATCAAGGCCCCGGCAAGGAGCTTGCCGGGGAGAGCTGTGCTACGTGCCCGCACTCCAGCTCATTTGCCCACGCGTCGCCTCCAGCCTTCTCGAGAGGCGTGGCGGGTGGTCAGTCTTGCATGAAGAATGCGGTGGCACTCCACGGTGGTGGCTACGCCGCCGTGGCGAAAGAAGACGCAATGGCGGGAGCTTTTGGGGCGACGGCGACGGGCATTTAATGCCCTTGTCCCCCTCTGTCAAAAGTAGGTAGAAAGCACTGTAGCTGCACTGTTCCCGCACTATTCCAACTACCACCTCTTTTACGTTTTTACCCCTCTACCTCACGTTGACACCTGTCGGTGACCCCTTGCCCTATAAAAGGAGGCCCATGCACAACGTAGAGGGGGTTCCAACGGGTCGCTATTCTCGCGAGGGGGTTCGGCGAATAGCTACCCTCTCGAGGGTTTCAGACACCACTCCACCGTTTTGCTCGCATTCTCGAGCAAGATCAAATACAACACAATGCAGCAGTAGGGTTTTACGCAACGATCGCGCCCAAGCTGGGTAAAATCCCAGCCGCCTCGATCTGCTCTCCGCAGCCTCCGCCTGCATCAACACACGAAGGGCCCTGCCCCATAGGTGCCGCGCCACCCATCCGTCGCGACATCTCGGGCGCGCCCGTAGGGCGTCGAGGTTGTGCGAACTGATCCGGCGTCAAGCGCCAAAGACTCTTCATCAACCCCTCCAATTTCACGGCAAGCTTCATCGACAATCGCATCATGGCCCGAAGACGAGAGCTGAGGGTCGCAGACCCATCTCCGTCTTCCCGCCGCCGAGCCGACGGCAAAGCGGAGGAGACGCCGGTGGAAGGGTGGACACCGGCGAGGGTGCTCGCGGTGCCACCAGATCAAGGACAGGCGGAGGACCACGCCTCGGCCTCCGTAGACCCACGCCCATCCCAAATACCACAACCCAGCGGCGCCGTGCCACAGAAGATGGTGCCCGCATGCTGGGGCTAGAACATGCCGGGGGCTCGCGGGATGCTCCGGACCGCTGTCCGAGCATGAGCAAAGCGAAAGCGCCGGGACAAGACCCTGCTCCTCTTATCGCTACTAAGAGTCCGAGCACGACCCGTTCCTCGCGCCGCTCGCTCCCGCTCCCCCTACGCTCCGGCAAGCGTGTCTCCCTGGAGCGCTACGCAGTCGCTGAGGACGCGCCATCGAGCTCTAAGTCCGGCAAGGACGGCTCTGGTGCTTACTCCGACGAGCGCAGCTCCTCGGAACGCTCTAAGCCCGGCGAAGACAACTTTGGTGTTCGTTCCGGCAAATGCACCTCCCCGGAGTGCTGCGCTGCCGTCAGGAACGCACCATTGGCGCCTCCGGTAGTGCGAGGAAACAAGAAAAAAAAAAAAAGCTAAGTCGCCGCGCCGTCAGAGCACTCCTTAATATCATGCTTTTATTCGTTATATCCCTCTCGCATTGGTCGTTTGTGCTCAAACCTGCACGCCGAGGAGCCTGCTTGGATAGCCGCACCCTTACTTCGCTTCGAACACACTCAACGAGTAAAAGAGCGAGCGGCGACCAGCTTCGCACCCTCGTTTCGTTCGAGTCTGCTCAGCAAGTTAAGCGCGTCGCGAACTAGACACGGCAAGGTTGCTTGCCGGAAGCGACGCCAGCCAGCGGGCTGCGATGTCCCAGACTCAGCAAGCGCGTTAAGCGCCGCAAGTTCCTCGGCGTAAAGCGGCGCACAAAGGATGCTGGGTAGAGGGTGTAACGTTGCAAGCCTTGCCGTGAGATGCCCTTGGTATGGGAGGCTTGGGCGCAAGAGGAGCCAAGTCGTGGCCCAGTTACGTACTTGTTTTGTTTCCGAGTCCGCTCAACAAACACAAGTGTGCTGCAGCACCCTTATCTTGCTTCCGAGCCACGCTCAGCAAGTTAAGCGTCGTAACTGGCCCGACAAGGTTGCTTGCCGGAGGCGACGCCACCAGCGGGCTGTCCCGCGGTCACTAAGCGTGTCCCCCCCCGGCAAGCTCCCCAAGAGCGTAGAGCACAAACATACGAAGGACAAAACCCGACATCGCCTTGCTTAGCCAAGATTTATATACACATACATGTGCATTGAGCAATCGCATATCTACCTCAGCTGTTTTCATGGCTAAAATTGCAGCAACAAGGGAGAACCAAAAGACCACACCAGCGCCTAGGATCCGGCAAGCCCGGGTCGCCGGGGGCTGCGATTGCCAAGGCTCTCCCTCGGCAAGCCAGCCCCGCTGGGGGCTGCGAACGCCAAGATTCGTCTCCGGCAAGCTAGAGTTGCTGGGGGCTGCTATTTCAGATAAGTTTTTCATCCTCGTCATGCATCCTCTCATGGATGGGGAGATGCGGATCTCGTCTTTGAACGATCGTGTCTTGTAAAAACCCGTGCGTGGAGGAACCGAGTCGTGGCCCGATTCGCGTGCTTGGTTTGTTTCCGAGTCCGCCAACAAACCCAAGTGTGCGCTGCACTCTACCTTGCTTCCGAGCCTGCTCAAGAAGATAGATGTCGAATCGCCCGACAAGGTTGCTTGCCGAGTGACACCACCAGCCGGGCTGTCCCATGATGCGCTAAGCGTGTTAAGCCCGGCAAGCTCCCCGATAGCGTAAGCACGCAAAAGGCACGCATCAAGTAAAAGATTCAGTCCGCAAGCTTTCCTTTCTTTTCATTAAAAACATCCAATTTAGTACAAGTCCATGGGGATGAAAAACATGATAGAGAGGATTACAAGTTCTTAAATGCAGCTAATGCCCGAGGGCTTACAATCTGAAAAGATAAGGTGCCCGTGATCCCTCTCTGTTTCTCTGCTCAGAGTTCGGAGGTAGGTCAAGAGCCCCGGCAAGATAGGCTTGCCGGAGAGAAGACCCCGCAAGAAGAGCTTGTCGGGAAGGGCGAAGGAGCGACTAGGAGGCGTGGCGGAGACGCCGCCCGTGCCCCTGTGAGCTGCGCAGAAGGTGACGGGCATGGGGAACGATGCCCAAGAACCAGCGGCAAGCCCTCAAGCCCGCGAAGAGCCACGGGCGCCAGAAGACCCCAAGAGAACACCCGGGGCCCGCCAGAGCATGGCGGAGTCGGAGGCGAGGGAGGCGAGCTTGAAGACGGGTAGTGGGACGTCGGCCACGCTTATCGAAGGCTACTCGCCCTCGTCTTTGCGACGAACGGCCTTGCCGCCACTCCCCTCTTCCTCTTCCGCAGCCTCCCTCGCCCGCCGGCAAGAAGACGGCCCCGGAGTTCAGGAGCCCGCAACCCGTGAAGAAGGGGTTGCGGTGGCGCCGAGGCAGCGGTGTCCGACGCCTAGTCGGGCCCGCCATCCCCTCGCCGTCGCTGTCGCTCCCTCCTCGTCACTCTCGCCGAGGAGGGGCCTTAAGCTATCCGAGGAGCTGTCCACACAGCAGCACACCGGGTTCCATAGTCGCCAAGACCTTGACGGCGAGGAGATCACCATCCAATAACTTGAAATGGAGGGTGAACCCGCCCGTCAAGCTATGGATCCGGCGAATGTCTTCCACCCTCGGTCGAAGAACATCACGCCGGGGCTGGGGACACGACACTCACCCGAGTGCCGCTGATCCCGCAGCCCCTCATCGTAGCTCCATCACGTCGGGTGGGTCCGGTCCCATCGCGTCCGCAAACGGGACCGGCAGCCGGAGGCGGCGGCGAGGCGCCCGCGGCTTGCTTGATGAAGAACTCCCGTGGGTCATCTCCGGTGTGGACCGCGCCGTGGTCGAGACGCCGGGAGACAGGGAGGCACGCCGCCACGGCCGCCTCTCCCCGACCGCCTCGGCCACGCCCTCGACCTCGTCCCGCGCCACGCCTTCCTCTCCCTCTCGTGGGCGGCTCCACCACCACGGGAGCGGGTTGAGGCGGTGCGCTGCTGGAGGCAACCAGCGCCGCCACCGCCGAGGAACCGGATTCCCTCCTTCCATGACGGCAAGAAGAATGTAAGATGAAGACGAAGGGAGAAGTGGGTGAGTGTGGCGTTGTGCACCCCTTCCGCCCTATTTAAAGGGGGGGGTGGGACTCAACCGCCCCGCCGACCAATCGAGAAGCGAGGAGGCCAGAGGAGCGGGCCGACTCGCCCTCTCCGCCTCCGTGACGGCTCGGTCTCCCACTTTCCGCCCACCGACCCCGTGCATGAGGGCTGCGTGGCGGCGGGCAGAGCGGCAGTGAAGCGACCCGCTCTGCGCCACAATCACGGGTGGATGCCTTAAAGGCTGCATCGCCGCCCACTCCTCCCACGACACCGCAATCAACGCGTGCCGTTGCGGGAGGGGAGACGACAGATCAAAGAAGGATTCGACGCCCGTGGGCTTCGGCGCCCGTGCCTTGCCTTGGGCCTGGCCCAACAGCGCTTCGGCTGCGTGTATGGCCCAGGCCGGGGCTCTGTCGGTGTACTAAGGTAGGGGTACCTCAAGTACCCCAACTTGTGCACGGGCAGCCCCAGCCCCCGCAACCAGATCCATCAAATGCTTGCGGAGATCATCTCCGCTCCACACCAAGCCGCTCAAGAACAAAGTATATAAGATAGAAACTCAAGACCCGGCAAGAGGAGCTTGCCGGGAAGGCCATTCGTGCTCAAGGCTCGTTACTCCTACAGATCCCGGCGAGAGGAGCTCGTCGGGAGGACCAAAGATCACATCGCGAAGTCACGCCTCGGCGCCTTGGCCCTGGCGAGGACCCGGGGCGGCAAGTCACAGAGCCCGACAAGCCCCGGGTCCGGCAAGATCAAGGCCCCTAAGGAGCTTGCCGGGAGAGCTGTGCTCGTGCCGCCTCCACTCATTTGCCCACGCGTCGCCTCCAAATTTCTCGAGACGCGTGGCGGGTGGTCAGATTGCATGAAGAATGCGGTGGCACTCCACGGTGGTGGCTACGCCGCCGTGGCGAAAAGAAGACGAATGGCGGGGAGCTTTTGGGGCGACGGCGACGGCATTTAATGCCCTTGTCCCCCTCTGTCAAAAGTAGGTAGAAAGCAATCGTAGCTGCCTTGTTCCCGCACTATTCCAACTACCACCTCTTTTACGTTTTACCCCTCTACCTCACGTTGACACTGCCGGTGACCCTTGCCCTATAAAAGGAGGCCCATGCACAACGTGGGGGTTCCAACGGGTCGCTATTCTCGCGAGGGGGTTCGGCGAATAGCTACCCTCTCGAGGGTTTCAGACACCACTCCACCGTTTTGCTCGCATTCTCGAGCAAGATCAAATACAACACAATGCAGCAGTAGGGTTTTACGCAACGATCGCGGCCCGAAGCTGGGTAAAAATCCCCCGCGCGCGTCGCCTCGATCTGCTCTCCGCGCAGCCTCCGCCCCGTACCGAACACACGAAGGGGCCCCGGCCCCATAGGTGCCGCGCCACCCATCCGGCCGCGACACCTTTTGAAGAACAAACTGTGGAGTAGGATATTGACCTTCTTCCCATTCAACACCCTCGGCGTTGAACTTTCGCTCAAAACCAATTCCTTGATTCTTCCTGCCTTCCTTGCTTGCGAACAATTTCCTCAAAGTTCTTGCTTCCTAAGGCTCTTGTAGACACCTTTCTCTATAATCCCTTTCAATAAACTATTTTCTTGCTCAAGTGTAACTTGGCTTGAAACATTGTTAGTGGAATCAAGAGAACTACTAGAAGCAACAACATTGGATTTAGCATGGTTATTGTTATTACTAGAGAAAGAATTTTTCTTATGCTTGTCATGCTTAGTTTTAATGGGTGGCAAGAAATTAGACAAGAGAAGTCGTTTGGCAAGATATGAGGAACTCTTCTTTCGAAGATCGTCATTGATTGCTTTTAGAAACTCATGTTCTTGCTCTAGAGTGAGCTTCTCGAAGCGTAGCTTCTCATGAGATCTTAGGAGCTCTCTATGATCTTCTTGAGTTGTTTCATGAGCTAACTTAAGAGTGTTTAGTTCTTTAGTTAGACGCTCAATTTCCTTCATAGCATTGTCATTCGACTCTTCTCGACTATAAAGACTACTAGCATGTTCATCATTACTAGGCTCACTAGATTTATCATGTAAGAGCTCATCTTCACCAAGCAAGTCATCCTCATCACTATCAAAGTCAATGAATTCAGGGTGTGATACCTTGGGGCCTTTAGCCATGAAGCATCTTCCAATTCCCTCATTTGGTGAATCAAATAAGTCATAGGAGTTGGAGTTGGAGGATCTGAGAGCAAGACCGCAACACCTTCATCTTGACTTTGTTGTCGGAGTTGGAGTGATAGCTTCTTCGGATTGATTGTCGAGTCGGAGCCGGAGACCCATTCACCTACATGAGCTTGATGTTTTCTTCTTGTGTAGCTCCTTGATGACTTGTCTTTCCTCTCCTAATCCTTGCTTCTCCGAGAGGGTCTTCGTTCATAACGATCATCTCTACTCCTTCTCTCTTTCGAGGTGACTCATCTCTTGAGCTTCTTCTTCTTGGAGATTCTTCTCTTCTCTTGTGGGAGCCGAACACTCATTTGAGTAGTGTCCGGGTCTTCCACAATTGTAGCAGTTTCGATCACGACTAGAAGATCTCTTTTCATCATATGATCTAGACTTTGAGCTTCTCTCTTTGCTTCTACTCTTGTAGAATTTGTTGAAGTTCTTGACCATTAGGCTTATCTCTTCATTGGAAACTAGCTTGTCACTTGAGGTTGTGGGAGCATCACTTGTAGCTTTGTAAGCACCACTTGACTTGTTGTGAAGCTCTTCCTTATCCTTGAGTGTCATCTCATGAGCAACAATTCTTCCAATGACTTGGTTGGCTTGAGATTCTTGTAGTTTGGCATCATTTGGATCAAAGTGCACACGGTGTCATACTTTCCATCCAAAGCTCGAGAATCTTCTTGATGATGAATCGGTCGGTCATTTCTTCGCTTCCTAAGCCGGCAATCTCATTTGTGATGAGAGCAAGCCTAGAGTACATTTCAGCGACTCCTTCACCTTCCTTCATCTTGAACTTGTCAAGTTGACCTTGAAGAACATCTAGCTTTGATTCCTTCACGGACTCGGTACCTTCGTGCATTTCAACCAAAGTATCCCAAATCTCTTTTGCATTCTCAAGACGGCTGATTTTGTTGAACTCCTCGGGACACAAGGCATTGAAGAGAATGTCACAAGCTTGAGCATTGTTTTGCAACATCCGCAATTCTTCCATTGTAGCTTCGCGATCCGGAATTTTCCTTCCTTGAAGAATTCACCTTGCATACCGACACAAATAATGCCCCATGCGGCTGGGTTATGGCCAAGAATATGCATTTTCATTTTATGCTTCCAACTAGCAAAATTTGTACCATCAAAGTAAGGACCTCTACGAAAATTACCCTCACTAGACGCCATACTCTCCTAGGTTGTGAAACCTGTTGGAAATATGCCCTAGAGGCAATAATAAAAGGATTATTATATTTCAATGTTCATGATAATTGTCTTTTGTTCATGCTATAAATGTATTATCCGGAAATCGTAATACACGTGTGAACACTAAGACCCAATGAGTCCCTAGTGAGCCTCTAGTTGACTAGCTCGTTGTGATCAATAGATAGTCATGGTTTCCTGACTATGGACATAGGATGTCGTTGATAACGGGATCACATCATTAGGAGAATGATGTGATGGACAAGACCCAATCATAAGCATAGCATAAAAGATCGTATAGTTCGTTTGCTAGAAGCTTTGCCAAATGTCAAGTATCTTTTCCTTCGACCATGAGATCGTGTAACTCCCGGTTACCGTAGGAGTGCCTTGGGTGTATCAAACGTCACAACGTAACTGGGTGACTATAAAGGTGCATTACAGGTATCTCCGAAAGTATCTGTTGGGTTGACACGGATCGAGACTGGGATTTGTCACTCCGTATGACGGAGAGGTATCTCTTAGGCCCACTTTCGGTAATGCATCATCATAATGAGCTCAATGTGACCAAGGTGTTGGCCACGGATCATGCATTACTGATGCAGTAAAGTGACTTGCCGAGAACGAGGCCAACAAGGTATTGGGATACCGACGATCGAGTCTCGGGCAAGTAACGCATCGATTGACAAAGGAATTGTATACTGAGGTTTGATCGAATCCTCGACATCGTGGTTCAACCGATGGAATCATCGAGGAGCATGTGGGAGCCAACATGGATATCCGCATCGCTGTTGGTTATTGCCCGAGAGTCGTCTCGGTCATGTCTGCGTGTCTCCGAACCCGTAGGGTCTACACACTTAAGGTTCGGTGGCGCTAGGGTTTGTAGGAAGTCAAGTATGTGACCACGAATGTTGTTCGAGTCCCTGATGAGATCCGGACGTCACGAGGAGTTCGGAAGGGTCCGGAGGTAAAGAATAATATATAGGAAGTGGTGTTTGACCATCGGGAAAGTTTGGGGTTTCGGTAAAAGCACGGACCACCGGAAGGGTCCCGGGGTCCACCGGTGGGGCCACCTATCCGGAGGGCCCCATGGGCCGAGGGGAAGGAACCAGCCCACGGGGGCTGGTGCGCCCCTAGGCCCACCTGCGCCTAGGGTTGAAACCCTAGGGGTGGGCGCCCACCGGCAGGGGGCACTCCACCCCTTGGCCGCCGCCCCGGAGATTGGATCTCGGGGCAGCCACTGGGGGCCTATATAAAGGGGGGGGGGCTGCTGTACACAACACCCAAGGCGCAGCCCTCCCTCCCAACACATCTCCTCCTCCGTAGAGCTTGGCGAAGCCACAGCCGAGTCTTGCTTCTCCACCATCATCACGCCGTCGTCTTTGCCGGTGGAGCTGTCTTCCTCAACCTCTCCTTCCCCTTGCTGGATCAAGAAGGAGGAGACGCCGATCGTCCGTCACGTGTGTTGAGCGCGGAGGTGCTGTCCGTTCAGACTTGGCATCGGTGATCTGAATCACGTTCGAGTACGACTCCATCATCACCTTGCAAGCTTCATACACGCGATCTACAAGTGGTATGTAGATGTCATCTCTCTCCGTTACTCGTTGTAGATGAACTCATAGATGGATCTTGGTGAAGCCGTAGGAAAAATTTTAATTTTCTCGCAGCGTTCCCCAACAGTGGCATCATGAGCTAGGTCTATGCGTAGTTCTCTAATGCACGAGTAGAACACAAATTTGTTGTGGGCGTTGATCTTGTCATCTTACTTGCCTCTACTAGTCTTTTCTTGCTCAACGGTATTGTGGGATGAAGCGGCCGGACCAACCTTACACGTGCGCTTCGTGAGACCGGTTCCACCGATGACATGCACTAGTTGCATAAGGTGGCTGGCGGGTGTCTGTCTCTCCACTTTAGTTGGAGCGGATTCGATGAACAGGGGCCCTTATGAAGGGTAAATAGAAGTTGACAAAATCACGTTGTGGTGATTCGTAGGTAAGAAAACGTTCTTGCTAGAACCCAATCGCAGCCACGTAAAAGATGCAAACAACAACTAGAGGACGTCTAACTTGTTTTTGCAGCGATTGATCATGTGATGTGATATGGCCAGAAGTTGTGATGAATGATTGAATTGTGATGTATGAGATCATGTTCTTGTAATAGGATTCACGACTTGCATGTCGATGAGTATGACAACCGGCAGGAGCCATAGGAGTTGTCTTTATTTTTTGTATGACCTGCGTGTCATTGAAGAGCGCCATGTAAACTACTTTGCTTCATTACTAAGCGCGTTAGTCATAGAAGTAGAAGTAGTCGTTAGGCGTGACAACTTCATGAAGACACGATGATGGAGATCATGATGATGGAGATCATGGTGTCAAGCGGTGACAAGATGATCATGGAGCCCGAAGATGGAGATCAATGGAGCTTGATGATATTGGCCATATCATGTCACAACTATATAATTGCATGTGATGTTTATTATGTTTATGCATCTTGTTTACTTAGGGCGACGGTAGTAAATAAGATGATCCCTTATAAAATTTCAAGAAGTGTTCTCCCTAACGTGCACCGTTGCTACGGTTAAATCGTTTCTAAGCACCACGTGATGATCGGGTGTGATGGATCCTTACGTTCACATACAACGGGTGTAAGACAGTTTTACACAAATAAAACACTTAGGGTTAACTTGACGAGCCTAGCATGTGCGACATGGCCTCGGAACACGGAGACCGAAAGGTCGAACACGAGTCGTATGGAAGATACGATCAACATGAAGATGTTCACCGATGATGACTAGTCCGTCTCACGTGATGATCGGACACGGGCTAGTCGACTCGGATCGTGTAACACTTAGATGACTAGAGGATGTCTAATCTAAGTGGGAGTTCATAATTTTGATTAAGAACTTTATTATCATGAACTTAGTCTAAAACCTTTGCAAATATGTCTTGTAGATCAATGGCCAACGCTAATGTCAACATGAACTTCAACGCGTTCCTAGAAAACCAAGCTGAAAGATGATGGCAGCAACTATACGGATCGGGTCCTAACACGAGATCATCCTCATAGCTGCCAGAAGCAATATGTCCTAGAAGGACCGCTAGGTGCCGCTCCCATCCTGAAGAACCAAGGCGTTATGAGCGCTTGGCAAACTCGCTTGATGATTACTCCCTCGTTCGGTGCGGCATGCTTTACACTTAGAACCGGGGCTCCAAAAGCGTTTTGAGCATCACGGAGCATATGAGATGTTCAAGAGCTGAAACTAGTTTTCCAAGCTCATGCCCGGTCGAGAGATATGATGTCTCCGACAAGTTCTACTGATTGTAAGATGGAGGAGAACAGTTACATCGGTGAACACATCTTGAAGATGTCCGGGTTGCACGCCGTATGACCCAGTTGAACATTAACCTCCCGATGAGGCGGTCATTGACAGAATCCTCGATCGCTCCCACCAAGCTACAAGAGCTTTGTGATGAACTACAACATGCGGGGATGGTAAAGACCATTCTGAAGTGTTCTCGATCTTTGAAGTCAGCAGAGGCTGAAATCAAGAAAGAACATCAAGTGTTGATGGTCAATAAGACCACTAAGTTCAAGAAGGGCAAGGGTAAGAAGAACTTCAAGAAGGACGGCAAAGATGTTGCTGCGCCGATAAGCCGATTGCGGGAAGAAGTCAAAGAATGGACCCAAGCACGAGTGAGTGCTTTTATTGCAAGGAAAGAACCTTTGGAAGCGGAACTGCCCCAAATACTTAGCGGATAAGAAGGCCGCAACACCAAAGGTATATTTGATATACATGTAATTGATGTGTACCTTACCAAGACTCGTAGTAACTCCCAGGTATTTGATACGGTGCCGTTGCTCACATATGTAACTCACGGCAGAGCTGCGGAATAAGCGGAGACCGGTGAAGGACGAGGTGACGATCTTGCGTCGGGAATGGTTCGAGTCGATGTGATCGCCGTCGACCGCTGCCTCTACATTTACCTCGGGATTAGTTTTAAACCT
This sequence comes from Aegilops speltoides, assembly GCA_021437245.1. Lineage (NCBI taxonomy): Eukaryota > Viridiplantae > Streptophyta > Magnoliopsida > Poales > Poaceae > Aegilops > Aegilops speltoides. The sequence goes on along the minus strand of CM038146.1, from coordinate 84,313,015 downwards.
CAATAATTGTTATTTAGTGCCAAGTTTGAGCATGAACATTGTATCGGATCTCGTTTGATCTGAGATGGCTACTCATTTAAGTCCGAGAATAATGGTTGTTCGATTTATATGAGAGATATGTTTTATGGTCATGCTCCGATGGTCAATGGTTTATTCTTAATGAATCTCGGCGTAATATTACACATGTTCATAGTGTGGATGCAAAAGATGTAAAGTTGATAACGATAGTCCCACATACTTGTGGCACTTTGCCGCCTTGGTCACATTGGTGTCAAGCGCATGAAGAAGCTCCATCTGATGGACTTTTAGAGTCTCTTGATTATGAATCGTTTGACACATGCGAACCTTGCCTCTTGGGCAAAATGACCAAGACTCCGTTCTCCTAACAATGGGCGAGCAACCAACTTGTTGGAAATCATACATACCGATGTGTGCGGTCCAATGGCGTTGAGGCTCATGGAGGATATCGTTATGTTCTCACTCTCACCGATGACTTAAGTAGATATGGGTATGTCTACTTAATGAAACACAAGTCTGAGACCTTTGAAAAGTTCAAGGAATTTCAGAGTGAGGTGGAGAATCAGCGTGACGAAAGATAAAGTTCCTCTGATCGGATCGTGGAGGAGAATATTTAAGTCACGAATTTGGCTCACACTTAAGAAAATGTGGAATCGTTTCACAACTCACGCCGCTGGAACACCTCGGTAAACGGTGTGTCCGAGCGTCGAATCGCACTCTATTGGATATGGTGCGGTCTATGATGTCTCTTACCGATTTACGCTATCATTTTGGGGATACGCTCTAGAGACAGCTACATTCACTTTAAATAGGGCACCATCTAAATCCGTTGAGACGACACCGTATGAATTATGGTTTGGAAAGAAACCTAAGCTGTCGTTTCTAAAAGTTTGGGGATGCGATGCTTATGTCAAGAAACTTCAACTTGAAAAGCTCGAACCCAAGTCGGAAAAATGCGTATTCATAGGATACCCTAAGGAAACTGTCGGGTATACCTTCTACTTAAGATCCGAAGGCAAGATCTTTGTTGCCAAGAACGGATGCTTTCTAGAGAAAGAGTTTCTCTCGAAAGAAGTAAGTGGGAGGAAAGTAGAGCTCGATGAAGTACTACCTCTCGAGCGGGAAAGTGGTGCGGCGCAGAAACCGTTCTGTGATGCCCACACCAACCAAGAGGAAAACGTTGATGATGATCAAGGTACTTGGATCAAGTTACTCTTGAACTTCGAAGGTCCACAAGGACACGTTCCGCACTGAGTGGTACGGCAACCTGTCATGGAAATCATGTTGCTAGACAACGATGAACCTTGAACTATGAAGAAGCAATGGCGGGCCCGGATTCCAACAAATGGCTTGGAGCCATGAAATCCGAGATAGAATCCATGTATGAAAACAAAGTATGGACTTTGACAGACTTGCCGATGATCGGCGAGCGATAGAAAATAAATGGATTTTTAAGAAGAAGATGGACGGATGGTAATGTTACCATCTATAAAGCTCGACTTGTCGCTAAGGGTTATCGACAAGTTCAAGGGATTGACTACGACGAGACATTTTCTCCGTAGCGAAGCTCAAGTCCGTCCAATCATGTTAGCAATTGCCGCATACTATGATTATGAGATATGGCGAGATGGACGTCAAAACAACATTCCTTAATGGACATCTTAAGGAAGAGCTGTATATGATGCAGCGGAAGGTTTTGTCGATCCTCAAAACGCTAACAAAGTATGCAAGCTCCAATGATCCATTTATGGACTGGTGCAAGCATCTCGGAGTTGGAACATTCGCTTTGATGAGATGATCAAAGCGTTTGGGTTTATCTTGAGACTTATGGAGAAGCTGCGTTTACAAGAAAGTGAGTGGGAGCTCTGTAGCATTTCTCCTATTATATGTAGATGACATACTCTTGATGGGAAATGATACGAAACTCTGGACAGCATTAAGGCCTATTTGAACAAGTGTTTTTCAATGAAGGACCTTGGAGAAGCTGCTTATATATTAGGCATCAAGATCTATAGAGATAGATCGAGGCGCCTCATAGGTCTTTCACAAAGCACATACCTTGATAAGATTTTGAAGAGGTTCAAAATGGATCAGTCCAAGAAGGGTTCTTGCCTATGTTACAAGGTGTGAAACTGAGCTCAGCTCGATCACCACCACGACAAAAGATAAAGAAGAGATGAGTGTCATCCCTATGCTTCAGCCATAGGATCTATTATGTATGCCATCTTGTGTACTGACCGATGTAAACCTTGCCGTAAGTTTGGTTGCAAGATACCAAAGTAACCCGCAAGGAACACCGGACAGCGGTCAAGAATATCTGAAGTACACGAAAAGGACAAAGGACATGTTTCTCGTTTATGGAGGAGACGAAGAGCTCGTCGTAAGGGTTACGTCGGCGCTAAGCTTCGACTCAGATCTGGATGACTCTAAGTCACAAACCGGATCGTGTATATGTTGAATGGTGGAAGCGATGGCTGGTGCACCGCAAGCGAGCGTCGTGGCGGGATCTACGTGTGAAGCGGAGTACATGGCAGCCTCGGAGGCAGCGCATGAAGCGATTTGGGTGAAGGAGTTCATCACCGACCTAGAGTCATACCCAATGCGTCGGGGCGATCAAACTCTTCTGTGACAACACCGGAGCTATTGCCCTTGCCAAGGAGCCTGGTTTCACAAGAAGACAAGGCACATCAAGCGTCGTTTCAACTCCATCCGTGAAAATGTTCAAGATGGAGACATAGAGATTTGCAAAGTGCACACGGATCTGAATGTCGCAGATCCGTTGACTAAACCTCTCTCGCGTGCAAAACATGATCAACACCAGAACTCTATGGGTGTTCGATTCATCACAATGTAACTAGATTGGTGACTCTAGTGCAAGTGGGAGATGTTGGAAATATGCCCTAGAGGCAATAATAAAAGGATTATTATATTTCAATGTTCATGATAATTGTCTTTTGTTCATGCTATAAATGTATTATCCGGAAATCGTAATACACGTGTGAACACTAAGACCCAATGAGTCCCTAGTGAGCCTCTAGTTGACTAGCTCGTTGTGATCAATAGATAGTCATGGTTTCCTGACTATGGACATAGGATGTCGTTGATAACGGGATCACATCATTAGGAGAATGATGTGATGGACAAGACAATCATAAGCATAGCATAAAAGATCGTATAGTTCGTTTGCTAGAAGCTTTGCCAAATGTCAAGTATCTTTTCCTTCGACCATGAGATCGTGTAACTCCCGGTTACCGTAGGAGTGCCTTGGGTGTATCAAACATCACAACGTGTTCGGGTGACTATAAAGGTGCATTACGGTATCTCCGAAAGTATCTGTTGGGTTGACACGGATCGAGGCTCGATTTGTCACTCCGTATGACGGAGAGGTATCTCTTAGGCCCACTCGGTAATGCATCATCATAATGAGCTCAATGTGACCAAGGTGTTGGCCGGGATCATGCATTACTGATGAGTAAAGTGACTTGCCGAGAACGAGGCCGAACAAGGTATTGGGATACCGAAGCGATCGAGTCTCGGGCAAATAACGCACCGATTGACAAAGGGAATTGTATCTGAGGTTTGATCGAATCCTCGACATCGTGGTTCAACCGATGAAATCATCGAGGAGCATGTAGGAGCCAACATGGATATCCGACCCGCTGTTGGTTATTGCCCGAGAGTCGTCTCGGTCATGTCTGCGTGTCTCCAACCCGTAGGGTCTACACACTAAGGTTCGGTGGCGCTAGGGTTTGTAGGAAGTCAAGTATGTGACCACGAATGTTGTTGAGTCCGGATGAGATCCGGACGTCACGAGGAGTTCGGAAGGGTCCGGAGGTAAAGAATAATATATAGGAAGTGGTGTTTGACCATCGGGAAAGTTTGGGGTTTCGGTAGCATCTGGGACCACCGGAAGGGTCCCGGGGGTCCACCGGGTGGGGCCACCTATCCCGGAGGGCCCCATGGGCCAGAGGGGGAAGGGAACCAGCCCACAGGGGGCTGGTGCGCCCCCCTAGGCCCACCCCCTGCGCCTAGGGTTGAAACCCTAGGGGTGAAGCGCCCACCGGCAGGGGGCACTCCACCCCCTTGGCCGCCGCCCCCCCGAGATTGGATCTCCAGGGGGCCGGCCACCCCCCTGGGGGCCTATATAATGGGGGGGGGGGGCTGCTGTACACAACACCCAAGGCGCAGCCCCTCCCCTCCCCAACACATCTCCTCCTCCGTAGAGCTTGGCGAAGCCACCGCCGAGATCTTGCTTCTCCACCATCATCACGCCGTCGTCTTTGCCGGTGGAGCTGTCTTCCTCAACCTCTCCTTCCCCTTGCTGGATCAAGAAGGAGGAGGCGTCGATCGTCCCGTGCGTGTGTTGAGCGCGGAGGTGCTGTCCGTTCAGCACTTGGCATCGGTGATCTGAATCACGTTCGAGTACGACTCCATCATCACCTTGCAAGCTTCATACGCGATCTACAAGTGGTATGTAGATGTCATCTCTCTCCCGTTACTCGTTGCTTAGATGAACTCATAGATGGATCTTGGTGAAGCCGTAGGAAAAATTTTAATTTTCTGCAACGTTCCCCAACAAAACCAAGCTTATGGAGTCCAATGCAATGGAAACCAATACAATGGAGACCAAAGCTCTGATACCACTTGTAGGATCGAAAGTATGTCTAGAGGGGGGGTGATTAGACTACTTGACAATATAAAAATTACGCCTTTTGACAAAGACAAGTTTTTGGCAGATTCACGATTATGATCAAGTCAAGCATCACCCTACACATGCAATTCTAGAGTATAGGCAGCGGAAAGTAAATTGCACATGTAGTAAAGAGAGGTGGAGAAGAGCAAACACAATTTTGGAGACGCGGTGATTTTTCTCGTGGTTCCGATAGGTGGTGCTATCGTACTTCCACGTTGATGGAGACTTCAACCCACGGAGGGTAGCAGCTGCGAGAGTCCACGGAGGGCTCCACCCACGAAGGGTCCACGAAGAAGCAACCTTGTCTATGCCATCATGGCCACGCCCACGGAGGGCTAGCCTTACTCGGGGTAGATCTTCACAAAGTAGGCGATCTCCTTGCCCTTACAAACTTCTTGGTTCAACTCCACATCTCGTCGGAGGCTCCCAAGCGACACCTAACCAATCTAGGAGGCACCACCCTCCAAAAGGTAATAGATGGTGTTGATGATGATGAACTCCTTGCTCTTGTGCTTCAAATGATAATCTCCCCAACACTCAACTCTCCTCACTGATTTGGCTGTGGTGGAAGAAAGGATTGAGTGGAAAGCAACTTGGGAAGGCTAGAGATCAAGCTTCATATGGTGGGAGTGGAGCAACTTGATCTCAACACAAGGGTAGGTAGTTCTCTTCTCAGAAATGTAAGGTAGGATCCACGAATGAAGAGGGGGTGGAGGGGTATTTATAGCCTCCACACAAAATCCAACCGTTACACACATTTGACCTATCTCGGTGGGACCGAAGTTGACAACTCGGTGAGACCGAAAGTTCAAATCATGTGAACGTTGGGATTTTCGGTGGGACCGAAAATACAATCTCGGTTAGTCCGATTCGTGTAAAGACAAGAGCTTGCCAATCTCGGTGGGACCGACTTCATCATCTCGGTGACACCGATTTGATGACGAAGGTTCTGAAGCTTGGCAACTCAAGTTTCGGTGAGACCGAGTTCGTAATCGTAAAATCCGAGATTTCTAGGGTTTGGCTATATGGCTGAGGTGGTTCATCTCGGTGTGGTGAGTTTGGAATATCGGTGGGACCGAGATTACTTATGAGTGTATATGGCGGTGAAAGTTGCTTTGATAGTTTAGGAGATGTATCACTAAGCACTTGAGCAACGGATCATCATCATAACCTCATCCCCTTTAATAGTATTGGCTTTCCTATGGACTCAATGTGATCTTGGATCACTAAACCAAAAATGGAGTCTTGAGCTTTTGCCAATGCTTGCCTTAGCATTTTGAGGGTCCACCTCTTTAGTCCTTGCCATACCCATATCAATGAACTTTAAAATGATTCTCAAGTAACTATTAGTTCAATGATATATATGTTGTTATTAATTACCAAAACCACCCGGGATTAGTTGCACTTTCAATCTCCCCTTTTGGTAATTGATGACAACATATAGATCAAAACTTCGACAAAGGATATAATCAATGAATAATATAAATAAGCTTTGAGAAGTATGTGATAAGCAAGAGCTCCCCTAAATTTGTGCATTATTTAAGATTTGCGTTTGAATGCAAATGCACAATCAATTAGGATCATGGGTCACTCTTCCATGTCACATACATCTTGGTGGAGCGCACAAAATGATAAGAATGAACAGCATGCACCCAATCACCAAGACATGAGTAAATGGTCATACAAGATATGAATAGCATATGATAAGCATTAAGCACACATTAAAGCATAATACGACCAAGCACTCATTAAAGTAGGATCAAACGCAGATCAAACACACTTGAATGTCTCGAAAACCAAAAGTATCTCAAAGAAACCGCAAAAGAACGAAAAGAGCAAAAGCGCAAAGACAACAACACTCTCTCTCTCGAAGTCCTATGATCTATACAATTTCTCCCCTTTGGCAACAAGTTACCAAAAGTTCAAACAGCATAGAGCTAAGCGTCACTTTGGGGACTCTGTGGCGGCTCTGTGCAGGTTGATGTTGGAGTTGATATGACAAACATCGGCGAAGACTTGGTGATGTCTGTCTTTGGAGGAGTGGTCACTTTGGAGCTGGAGTTGGAGCAATGATGGAACTGTGGGAGGTCTTTGAAGCTGTAGTCTGGTGTCATCCTTTGGAATAGCAAATGATCGAGGTCTGTGGGAACAGGGGCATTCTGCTGATAAGCATCTGGTTTAAGTCATCCTGCATCTCACGCATAAGCTCTTCCTTCTCCTCTTTGCTTCCTCAATGTACGCCTCAAGCTTGTTGACCGTTACTTGCACTTGATCGACTTCACATCGGGCGTGGATCTTGTCTTCAACAATCCTCTCTAGGCTTTCTGAGACTGCATAATGCTTGCCAAGCGTTGTTCAATCCTTTGGGTAGCTTCAAGGAGCTGCTCTCCGACACTCTTTGGTTTAGCTGCTGCTGCTGTTGCTGCTTCCTTGTCAGCTTTGGCTTTCTTGGCAGCTTCAATCTTTGCTTGACCTTCAACTGATGTTGGATCCTCCTCATCCATCACAACAACATTATCCTGATGTTGGATCGTAGAAACTTTATTTTCTTGTTACGATGATTTTCAACTTCACTCTGAAATTCTTTGAACTTTTCAAATGTTTCAGACTTATGCTTCATTAAGTAGATATACCCATATCTGCTTAAATCATCTGTGAAGGTGAGAAAATAACGATATCCGTCACGAGCCTCAACATTCATTGGACCACATACATCTGTATGTATGATTTCCAACAAATCTGTTGCTCTCTCCATAGTACCGGAGAACGGCGTTTGGTCATCTTGGCCATGAGGCACGGTTCGCAAGTACCAAGTGATTCATAATCAAGTGATTCCAAAAGTCCATCAGTATGGAGTTTCTTCATGCGCTTTATACCGATATGACCCAAACGGCAGTGCCACTAATAAGTTGCACTATCATTATCAACTCTGCATCTTTTGGCTTCAACACTATGAATATGTGTATCACTACTATCGAGATTCATCAAAAATAGACCACTCTTCAGGGGTGCATGACCATAAAAGATATTACTCATATAAATAGAGCAACCATTATTCTCTGATTTAAATGAATAACCATCTCGCATCAAACAAGATCAAGATATAATGTTCATGCTCAACGCTGGCACCAAATAACAATTATTTAGGTCTAATACTAATCCCGAAGGTAGATGTAGAGGTAGCGTGCCGACCGCGATCACATCGACTTTGGAACCATTTCCCACGCGCATCGTCACCTCGTCCTTTGCGGTGTTAAGCAATCCGTAGTCCTGTTTTGAGTTGCAAATATTAGCAATGAACCGATATCAAATACCGGGTGCTCTGCGAGCTCTAGTAAGGTACACATCAATAACATGTATATCACATATACCTTTGTTCACTTTGCCATCCTTCTTATCCGCCAAATACTTGGGGCAGTTACGCTTCGGTGACGATCGCTTGCGATAGAAGCACTCGATTTCAGGCTTAGGTCCAGACTTGGGTTTCTTCTCTTGAGCAACAACTTGTTTGCTGTTCTTGAAGTTCCCCTTCTTCTTCCCTTTGCCCTTTTTCTTGAAACTAGTGGTCTTGTTAACCATCAACACTTGATGCTCCTTCTTGATTTCTACCTCCGCAGCCTTTAGCATTGCGAAGAGCTCGGGAATTGTATTATCCATCCCTTGCATATTATAGTTCATCACGAAGCTCTTGTAGCTTGGTGGAAGTGATTGGAGAATTACATCAATGGCGCTATCATCCGGAAGTGTAACTCCCGGTTGAATCAAGTGATTACAATACCCGGACATCTTGAGTATGTGCTCACCGATGAACTATTCTCCTCCATCTTGCAGCTATAGAACTTATTGGAGACTTCATATCTCTCAATCCGGGCATTCTTACGGAATATCAACTTCAACTCTGAAACATCTCATATGCTCCATGACGTTCAAAACGTCGTTGAAGTCCCGTTCTAAGCCGTAAAGCATGGCACATTGAACTATCGAGTAGTCATCAGCTTTGCTCTTCGAGACGTTCTTAACGTCGTCGGTTACATCGGCGGCGAGGCACGGCACCTAGCGGTGCTTCCAGGCGTAATTTTTCATCATGCAGCAATGAGGATAATCCTCAAATTACGGACCCAGTCCGGGTAGTTGCTACCATCATCTTTCAACTTAGCTTACTCAAGGAACGCATTAAAATTCAACGGAACAACAAACGGGCCATCTATCTACAAACAACATAGACAAGCAAGATACTATCAGGTACTAAGTTCATGATAAATTTTAGTTCAATTAATCATATTACTTAAGAACTCCCACTTAGACAGACATCTCTCTAGTCATCTAAGTGATCACGTGATCCAAATCAACTAAACCATAACCGATCATCACGTGAGATGGAGTAGTTTTCAATGGTGAACATCTTATGTTGATCATATCTACTATATGATTCACGCTCGACCTTTCGGTCTCCGTGTTCCGAGGCCATATCTGCATATGCTAGGCTCGTCAAGTATAACCTGAGTATTCTGCGTGTGCAAAACTGTCTTGCACCCGTTGTAGATGGACGTAGAGCTTATCACACCCGATCATCACGTGGTGTCTGGGCACGACGAACTTTGGCAACGGTGCATACTCAGGGAGAACACTACTTGATAATTTTTAGTGAGAGATCATCTTAAAATGCTACCGTCAATCAAAGCAAGATAAGATGCATAAAAGATAAACATCACATGCAATCAATATAAGTGATATGATATGGCCATCATCTTCTTGTGCTTGTGATCTCCATCTCCGAAGCACCATCATGATCACCATCGCCACCGGTAGCGACACCTTGATCTCCATCATAGCATCGTTGTCGTTTCGCCATCTATTGCTTCTACAACTATCGCTACCGCTTAGTGATAAAGTAAAGCAATTACAGTATGCGTTGCATTTCATACAATAAGCGACAACCATATGGCTCCTGCCAATTGCGATAACCGGTTACAAAACATGATCATCTCATACAATAAAATATAGCATCATGTCTTGGCCATATCACATCACAACATGCCCTGCAAAAACAAGTTAGGCGTCCTCTACTTTGTTGTTGCAAATTTTACGTGGCTACTACGGGCTTAAGCAAGAACCAATCTCACCTACGCATCAAAACCACAACGATAGTTTGTCAAGTTGATGCTGTTTTAACCTTCGCAAGGACCGGCGATGCCACACTCGGTTCAACTAAAGTTGGAGAAACCGACACCGCTAGTCACTGTGTGCAAAGCACGGCGGTAAAACCAGTCTCGCGTAAGCGTCTGGCGTAATGTCGGTCGGGCCGCTTCATCCAACAATACCGCCAACCAAAGTATGACATGCGGTAAGCAAGATGACTTATATCGCCCACAACTCACTTGTGTTCTACTCGTGCATATATCATCAAACCATAAAACCTAGGCTCGGATGCCACCGTTGGGGAGCGTAGTAATTTCAAAATTTTCCTCGCACATGCAAGATCATGGTGATGCATAGCAACGAGAGGGGAGAGTGTTGTCTCGTACCCTCGTGAGACCGAAGCGGAAGCGTTGGCGCAGCGTAGAGGAAGTAGTCGTCGTCCTCCGGTCCAACCGATCCAAGCACCGTTACTCGGCACCTCCGAGTTCTTGACACGTGTACAGCTCGATGGCGCACCCTCGATCTCCAATCCGTAGAGGCTCGAGGGGAGTTCCGTCGACCTGACGGTGTGGTGGCGATCTTGATGTTCTCTGTCGCGAGGGCTTCGCCTAAGCACCGCTACAATATGATCGAGGTGTAATATCGTGGAGGGGGCACCGCACACGGCTAAGGAACGATCAATGATCAACTTGTGTGTTCTAGGGTGCCCCTACCCCGTATATAAAGGAGGGAGGGAGGAGAAGGCCGGCCCAAGGGGGGCGCCATAGAGGAGGAAACCTACTCCAAGTAGGTTTCCTCCTTTCCTTATCTTATTTGGAGGGAAGGAAAGAGTACTAGTATTAGGAAGTAGTACTAGTAGTAGTATTTGGAAGAGGGGAAGGAGAAAGGAAAGGGGGCCCCCCCTCCCCAATCGGTTTGGGCTTGGGGCGCGCCTCCCTTGTTCCTTCTCCTTCCTCCTACATGGGCCCAATAAGGCCCATATACCTCCGGGGGTCCGGTAACCTCCGGAGCTCCAAACTTCTCCGGAACCTTTCCGGTGTCCAAATATATCCGTCCAATATATCAATCTTTATGTCTCGACCATTTGAGACTCCTCGTCATGTCCGTGATCATATCCGGGACTCGAACTACCTTCGTACATCAAAATACATAAACTCATAATATAAGCATCATCGAAACCTTAAGCGTGCACGACCCTACGGTTCGAGAAATGTAGACATGACCAAAACATGTCTCGGTCAATAACCAATAGCGGGACCTGGATGCCCATATTGGTTCCTACATATTCTACGAAGATCTTTATCGGTCAAACCGCACAACAACATCGTTGTTCCTTTGTCATCGGTATGTTACTTACCCGAGATTCGATCGTCGGTATCCAATACCTAGTTCAATCTCGTTACGGCAAGTCTCTTTACTCGTTCCGTAATACATCATCTCACAACTAACTCATTAGTTGAAATGCTTGCAAGGCTTAAGTGATGTGTATTACCGAGAGGGCCCAGAGATACCTCTCCGACATTGGAGTGACAAATCCTAATCTCGAAATCGCCAACTCAACAAGTACCTTCGGAGACACCAGAGAGCACCTTTATAATCACCCGATTCGTTGTGACGTTTGGTAGCACACAAAGTGTTCCTCCGATGGCAGGAGTTGCATAATCTCATAGTCATAGGAACATGTATAAGTCATGAAGGAAGCAATAGCAACATACTAAACGATCGTGTGCTAAGCTAACGGAATGGGTCATGTCAATCAGATCATTCAACCAATGATGTGACCTTGTTAATCAAATAACAACTCCTTGTTCATGGTTAGGAAACATAACCATCTTTGATTAACAAGCTAGTCTAGTAGAGGCATACTAGTGACACTCTGTTTGTCTACATATCCACACATGTATTATGTTTCCGGTTAATACAATTCTAGCATGAATAATAAACATTTATCATGATATGAGGAAATAAATAATAACTTTATTATTGCCTCTAGGGCATATTTCCTTCACCGGATGTGATCACGGACATGACGAGGAGTCTCGAAATGGTCGAGACATAAAGATTGATATATTGGACGGATATATTTGGACACCGGAAAGGTTCCGGAGAGTTTGGGAATATCTAGGAGCTCAGGGAGTTTACCGAACCCCGGTAAGTATATGGGCCTTATTGGGCCTTAGTGGAAGGAGAAAGAAGGAGCAAGGGGGCGCCCCCAAGCCCAATCCGACTGGGAGGGGCCCCCCCTTTCCTTCTCTTCTCCCCTCTTCCTTCCTTCTCCTACTCCGAATAGGAAAGGGGGCCAAACCTACTTAGAGTAGGATTGCCCCCCTAGGCCTTGCCACCCCTTGGCGGCCTCCTCCTCCCTCCCTCCTTTATATCACGGGGTAGGGGGCACCCTAGAGACACAAGTTGATCTACGGATCGTTCCTTAGCCGTGTCGGTGCCCCTTCCACCATATTCCACCTCGGTCATATCGTCATGCGGAGTTTAGGCGAAGCCTGCGCCGGTAGAACATCGTCATCGTCCCACGCCGTCGTCTTGTGGAACTCATCTCCGGAGCTCAGCTGGATCGGAGGCGGAGATCGTCTTGAGCTGAGCGTGTGCGCGAACTCGGAGGTGCCGTGACGTTCGGTGCTTGGATCGGTCGGATCATGAAGGCGTCATTTACTACATCAACAGCGTTGTCATAACGCTTCGCTTACGGTCTACGAGGGTACGTGGACAACACTCTCCCCTCTCGTTGCTATGCATCACCATGATCTTGCGTGTGCGTAGGAATTTTTTTGAAATTACTACGTTCCCCAACAGTTACGCAGTTTAAGAGATGAACCGGGTAAATGCAAATGACCAATGTGTGAAATAGACAAACCTGCACCATTGGCCACCTGAACCTGATCCTTGCCGTCGTAGCACTCGTGAACCTGGAGGCGCTCAAGATCATTAGTCAAGTGATCCGTAGCCCCGGTATCCAGCACCCAAGGAAAGTCGACGATGTTGGTGGAGGCTGAGTTGGCAGAGCAGGAGTTGTGATCTTGATCATAGCGCTTGTAGTAGTCGTCGGCTTCATGGCCCTAGTTCTTGCAAATTTGGCACCGGGGACGCCAGCTGTTGCGATGCCCACCTCCTCCGCTGTTGTTGCTCCCTCCACCTTGCCGGCCATTGCCGGCATAACTAGGGTTGCGGTCACGGCCGCCAGTGTTGCCGCCATTACTGCCCTGGCGGCTCTACCCAGGCTAGCCATGTCCATCAGCTGGGCGCCCCCCGCTCCCCGTGGGAGGGACAGGGATCGGAGTAGGGCATGCGTCCGCTCGCGCCGTACGAACCCGAACGGGTCACGGCGTTCGCGTAGGGAGACCACCCCTCCACAGCACTCTGTTGTGCTTGCAGCGCCTCGAAGGACAGAACCAATGAGTAAAGATTGGAGTAGAGCATGGGTGCATTACTCACACCCATGGAGGCGGTGATGGAGTTGTAGGCGGAGCCTAGGCCGGTGAGGATGTGATCGATAAGCTCATCATCGCGAATCGGAGAGCCGGCGACGGCCATAGTGTCGGCCAAAGCCTTCATCTTGTGCATGTATTCTGCGGCAGACAGATCGTCCTTCCTTAGCGACTGAAGTTGCCGCCGGATGTGGCGGACATTGGCACGGCTCTGGGCGCCGAGCATGGCGGCGATGGCTGTCCACACCGCATGCACCGACTCACAGCCAATGAGGTGGCATGCAATATCCTCATCCATGGAGGTGAGAAGGAGCCCCTTGACTCGCTGATCTTGAACCCACCATTGGTGGTACTCTGGGTTGGCGATGGTGGTAGCAGCATCGCCGGTGTCGACAACGAGTGTTTTGGCCGGTGCCGCCTTGGTGCCATCGAGGTGTCCGTGGAGGTTGGTACCAGCAAGAACGATGCTGGTGATGCCCCCCAGAGCATGAAGTTGTTGTTGGGGAACGTAGTAATTTCAAAAAAATTCCTATGCACACGCAAGATCATGGTGATGCATAGCAACAAGAGGGGAGAGTGTTGTCCACGTACCCTCGTAGACCGAAAGTGGAAGCGTTAGAACAACGCGGTTGATGTAGTCGTACGTCTTCACGATCCGACCAATCCAAGTACCGAACGCACGGCACCTCCGAGTTCAGCACACGTTCAGCTCGATGACATCCCACGAACTCCGATCCAGCAGAGCTTCGAGGGAGAGTTCTGTTAGCACGACGGTGTGATGACGGTGATGATGATGCTACCAACGCAGGGCTTCGCCTAAGCATCGCTACGACATGACCGAGGTGGATTATGGTGGAGGGGGGCACCGCACACGGCTTGGAACAATCAACTTGTGTGTTCTAGGGTGCCCCACTGCCCCCGTATATAAAGGAGCAAGGGGGAGGCCGGCCAGCCCTTGGGGCGCGCCAAGGAGGGGGGAGTCCTCCTCCTAGTAGGAGTAGGACTCTCCTTTCCTAGTCCAACTAGGAAGAAGGAAGGGGGAAGGAAAGAGAGGGAGAGGGAGAGGGAAAGAGGGGCCGCGCCCCCTCCCCTAGTCCAATTCGGACTCCTCATGGGAGGGGGCGCGCCACCTCCTGAGCTGCTGCCCTCTCTCTCCCCTCAAGCCCACTAAGGCCCAAATACTTCCCTGGGGGGTTCCAGTAACCCCTTCAACACTCTGGTTTTCTCCAAAACCACTCGGAACACTTCTGGTGTCCGAATATAGCCGTCCAATATATCAATCTTTATGTCTCAACTATTTCGAGACTCCTTGTCATGTCCGTGATCACATCCGGGACTTTGAACTACCTTCGGTACATCAAAACACATAAACTCATATTACCGATCGTCACCGAACGTTAAGCGTGCGGACCCTACGGGTTCGAGAACTATGTAAACATGACCGAGACTCGTTTCCAGTCAATAACCAATAGCGGAACCTGGATGCTCATATTGGCTCCTACATATTCTACGAAGATTTTTATCGGTCAAACCGCATAACAACATACATTGTTCTCTTTGTCATCAGTATGTTACTTGCTCGAGATTCGATCATCGGTATCCCAATACCTAGTTCAATCTCGTTACCGGCAAGTCTCCTTACTCGTACCGTAATACATCATCCCGCAACTAACTCATTAGTTGCATTGCTTGCAAGGCTTATCGTGATGTGCATTACCGAGAGGCCCAGAGATACCTCTCCGACAATCGGAGTGACAAATCCTAATCTCGATCTATGCCAACTCAACAAGTACCATCGGAGACACCTGTAGAGCACCTTTATGATCACCCAGTTACGTTGTGACGTTTGGTATCACACAAAGTGTTTCTCCGGTATTCGGGAGTTGCATAATCTCATAGTCATAGGAACATGTATAAGTCATGAATAAAGCAATAGCAATATACTAAACAATCGTATGCCAGGCTAACGGAATGGGTCAAGTCAATCACATCATTCTCTAATGATGTGACCCCGTTAATCAAATGACAACTCATGTCTATGTCTAGGAAACTTAACCATCTTTGATCAACGAGCTAGTCAAGTAGAGGCATACTAGTGACACTCTGTTTGTCTATGTATTCACACATGTACTAAGTTTCCGGTTAATACAATTCTAGCATGAATAATAAAAATTTATCATGATATAAGGAAATATAAATAACAACTTTATTATTGCCTCTAGGGCATATTTTCTTCAGTTGTGGCGACCAAGGCGAATGGAGATCGTCAGGACGGCGAGCGCGGTGGGGATCAAGGCGACGGAGGAAGAGACGTTGGTGCTGGCGGTTTGGGCGGTGGACAGGGCGGTGGACGACATCGCAGCGGCAGAGCAGATGGGCCAGCGCGCGGCGGCAGCGGAGCAAGTCACGGTGGCGGTCGCGGAAGATGGCACACACGACAGCTGCGATCGAAAGCGGCGGCGCGGATGGATGGAACGCACATCAGCAACAGCAGCTTGCGGATGGATGGCTCGTGCGGATGGATGGCTAGCTCACGCAGCGGATGGATGGCTAGCTTGGCTAGCTCGCGCGGATGGATTGCGCGCGCGGATGCAGCAGCAGCGATCAGAAGTAGCAGCTGCATGGAGAGAGGATCAAGCGGTGGCGGCCCGACCTGGCTGATACCAAGTTGAAACACAGGGTTTAGTGTTTTGCGTGGGTGGTTGACATCCAGCCTCACGTCTCAATATATAGATGATCATAATTACAATTACATACATATACAAGGACAATATACTAGACCCTACTTTATAGCCACTAGAGTCATTTTCCTCATCATCTTGAATCTCTATCCCATTAACGTCGTTCCACAGTTTTGTCGTCCCGCTCTATCACCAATTCACCTCATGTGCTCCTTTCTCTATCCACAACCACGGTCAATGGTGCTAACATCTCACACTACCAACCCTCTGAAATCTGAAGTGCGTTATGCCATTCAGCGTTAATATTTTTTTTGAACAATCACCGGGGGGGGGGGTCCCCACCTGAATATATTACTCAAAGAACGCCCAAGGGCGAGTTACATCATAGATTACAGCGAGAGGAGAGGTATAGGCGCCAAGACACGACAACCTCCCTACTTACGGGGTCCTTAAACCTAAAGGCCCAAAGAGTAAAGTCTGAAATAATGTTCCTAAGGGTATCCAGGGGGAGTGTAGCTCGTTGCGGAAGACACGAGCATTCCTAGAGTCCCAGAGCTTCCATAGGATGGCGAAGGCGACTGTGGGCCAAATGTTGATGTTGAGGCCAGCCGGGGTAGGAGTTTCCCAAACACGGTCAATGGAGAGAGGTGTCTGCAGGCCCAACAGGGACCACACCTGGGTCACGCATGGGCAGAGCAAGGCAAGATGCCTCGCATCCTCCAATGTAAGGCCACACCGAGGGCAAGAAGAGACCGAGGTAATGGTCTTACGTAGCAAGTTAGCCATCGTGCTCAGGCGGTCACGGCATAGAAGCCAACCGAAAATCTTCACCTTAATAGGTGCCTTGGAGCTCCAAATGTACCCGACGTTGAGGTCAATCTCGTGGTCGGAGGAGAGCAGCAAGTAAGCGCACCTAGAGGAGAACGGGTAGCCATGGTTGAGAAACCCGTCGTCTGGCGCGTCACTGGGGGTAACATCCTGCAACAAAGACAAAACAAACGCAAGCTCGAGGGAAGCAACATTGGTTAGGCGATTCCGAAGAGTAGCGAGTAAACCATTATGCATGACTTGAGATACCAGGACGAAGGGGGACGTGGAGTGAGGAAAAATATGGGGGTAAGAAACTGCGAGCGGAGTAGGAAGCAACCAAGAGTCGAGCCAGAAAAAGGTGGACGAACCATTAATGGTAAGGACAAAGGAGATATCATGAAGGGAGTTTAGTTGACCATTAACGATCTTCCAAAGGTAGGATGGGTTGTGAGGCTTTGATGTAAAATCGAGAGAGTAGTGTTGGAAGAACCAGTTAGCCCAAGGCGGGTCTGGTTTTTTAAGAAGTTTGAAAGCGAATTTCATAAGGAGGCAGTTGTTTTGGAGGGAAAGAGATTTAATGCCCAGACCACCAGCCGCCTTGGGTGTACAGACATTTTTCCAGACAATGAGGCACTTAGCACCGGAACAGGTTTCCTCAGCAGCCCAGAAGAAGGATCTACGGATGGTGTCTAGTCTTTTAATGATTTTCTTGGGGATCCTAAAGACAGGCATGAAGTGGGTGGTAAGGGCATCGAGCGTGGAGGAAATGAGCGTGAGCCTTGCCCTGTGTGAGAGAAGTTTGGCAGCCCACCCGCAGAGGTATTTTAGGAAGCGCTGAATGATAGGTTCAAAGGCGGAGGAGGGAAGGCGAGTGTGAGAGAGGGGGAGTCTGAGGTAGATTTGGGGGAAGGATGAGAGGCCACACCTGAAGGTGGATGTAATGATGTGGCTAGCGATGGGGTCCATGTGAATTGTAACGAAGGTGGTTTTATGGAAGTTGATGGCTAAACCCGTAGCTAGGGCAAAGTTGTCAAGGATCTCCTTGAGTGTAGCTGCGGCTTCAAGGGATGCGTGAGCTATGATTAGAGTATCATCAGTGTATTGAAGGACCGTAGGAGGGCGATCAGGAAAGATTGGGTGGTAGAGGTGATTTGGGGAGGAGGCGTGTAGGATTAAGCGTTGGAGCAGGTCAGCGACGATTATGAAGAGGTAGTGGGATATAGGGTCACCCTTTCGGAGGCCCTTCTTGTAGTTGATCCATGGGCCCAGCGTCCCATTGAGGAGGACGACAGTCTTGCCACAGGTAAGTAGAGTTTCGATCCATTTAATGGTGGTGGACGGGAAACCCCGAGCGTGAAGGATGAGAAGGAGCGAGTCTGAGTAGATGGAGTCAAACGCTTTGCGAAAGTCAAGTTTGAGCACCATGGTTGGAGCTTTCCTGATGTGACAAGCACTAAGGAGGTCAGCAGCATAGATGAAATTATCGGCAATGCATCTCCCGGAAATGAAACCTGTTTGGTCGCCATGAACTAGAAGGGGAACGAGAGGTTTGATCCTATTAGTGATAACTTTGGCGAGCGCCTTGGGTGTGCAATCTTGAAGGGAGATTGGCCTAAAATCATCCGGGGTCCTAGCTGCTCCTTTTTTGGGAAGCAGGATCATGTGTGCCCTGTTGAAGCGTTCGACATCAACATGGAGGTTGGCGAAGTCTTCAAAGAAGGAGAGGCTTGTGTGCTTGATGTTGTGCCAGAATTTTCGGAAGAAACCCGGGCCGAGGCCATCAGGACCTGGACTGGCATTTACATTCATCTGAAAGAAGGCATCTTGGATTTCCTAAGGGGACTCCCTCGCCGTTGCGGTGCATCAAACCGTCAAAACATTTTTCATCCGACAGTCATGAACTGTTCGCTTGTTAGGACCGGAGCGAACGTTCCGAAAAGAAAACCACATCCCACTTATTGGTTCATGCTTTACACCCAAGAATTTCACATTGTTGAATGTAAAAATATTTGGCAGCCAAAGCAATGGTGTGTAGATTGTGGAATCGCTTTACAGCACGGGGTGGAACACAGATCCTCCAATCCAAGTATCCCAAACCCTTCAAAGCTTTTCCCCGAGCACCCACCACTACGAAGCAAAGCGAGAGAGAAAACCCCCATTCCCCTCCCAAGCCCAACCAACCTTTCCTCCCCCAAAACGATGGCCGAGGTACAGCCGTCGCCGTCGTCGCCGCCGCCGCGAGCAGCCGGCGGGGATCCCGAGGATCCGCCCCTGCCGCCGCCGATGCCTCCGCAGCCGCAGCCGCAGCCGCGCGAGGGGGGCGGCGGCCGGTCGGAGGACGAGGAGGATCCCCCCTCCCCGCCGCTGCCTCAGTCCACCACCGTCCCCATCTCCAACGCCGCCCAGTACATCCCGCGCGTCTCGGACCACACGACCAGCGCCGGGGGCGACGGCCGGTCCTGGTACTCTTGGAACGGCCGCACCAAGGACCGCCGCCGCCAGACGCCCCCTCCTCCCCAGAGGCAGTACCCGCAGTCGCAGCCGTATCCGCAGGCGCGCCCGCAGCCGCAGCAGTGGGTCACGCCGGAGCCGAAGCCGCGGCCGCAGCTGCCGCACGTGGCGGACTCGCCGCCTGTGCCTCCCGCGCGGGCCGCGCCATCGACGGTGCCGGCGCCGGGCCCGACCAGGTCCGTCGAACGGGACCGCCGGGCCGTGCCCGACATCATGTACAGGAAACGCCGCACGGCGACGCTGCAGCGCACGGCGCTGTTCGCGCGGCTCGTGGCCGCGGCGCTCTGCCTGGCGGCGCTCGCGGTGCTCGCCGCCGACACCCGCAAGGGCTGGGCCCTCGACTCCTACAGCAACTACACCCAGTTACGGTAAGCAAATAAAAAGCTCCTTCTCGAAATTCAGTTCATAAAATCTCCCGGTTTGTTCGGTTAGGGTTCTTCAATCGGTGATTTCCCTTACGATGGTGTGCTCTGCTGCTGCGCAGGTACTCGGAGGCTATCAACGTGATCGGATTCGTGTACTCGGTGTTCCAGTTCTTTGCACTAGCGTTGCACTTGACGAGAAAGAGACATTTGATTCCCCGGCCCAAGGGCGATTATTTCGACTTCGCCATGGATCAGGTTTGCATCTCAGAGTCTCTTGTTCCTTTTCATAGGTATCTTTAGTATTGTGCGACCTGCAAGTCATGTGATCTTAGAAGGGAATAAGGGTAAGGTACAAAGTCATCATGGTGAAGCTAAGTATAAACTTTAGAAGATTCTGAGGATGTCTTTCTTGTCATTAGCGATTTGCTCCTTTATGCTGTGTTGCAATTTTGCAGTCAGCTTGGTTGTGCTTCATGGTCTTGGTATGCTCGAAATGCATACATTCTGATTGCCCCAACTTGCATTAGAATTCTAGAAACTGAATAAAGCCTTTATAGTCTTTAATTGCTGTTTAGTGTTAGCTGACAATTGTCTAGCTCAAGTTCCCGGTGAACACTGCAATATTCAAAACAATTTGGTTCTAGTATATGCAGCATTACTGTGGATTGCAAAGTGGATGATTGGGTTTAGCATGCATATTACCTTGTGTCCTATAGTAATATGTATACTTCATATGTGACGATGGACAACCATGGCTTTCATATATCTTGATATGTTTGCTCCATTACAAACAAGTGAACTATTAATGAGTGAAAACTGAGAATTGTTGCTGTCTTCCAAAGGAATAAGACCAGTTTCACTTTTCTGCCTTAAATGGTATTCTGAAGTCAAATGCTACAATTAGTCATTGAATTTAGTATTCAGGTCTACTAGTGCACTAATACTTACTTTCACATTGAAATAAAAAAATTCGAGAAAAAAAATCAACAGTATTCATACAAAATGTATATACAGTGTCACAATATTCAAGTTCTGAATTCACTACATAACTCAATAATAATAAAAAAATCTGTTTAGGTTTGGATGTGATAATATTCAAGTTCTGAATCAACAGTACTCACTTTAGGTTTGGATGTGATACTATTCACAACCTGTTTTGTCTCTTTTTGTGTATCAAGTTGTGAATCGAATGCAGATTTGAAATTTGTATCATGGTACATAAATATATATCCATATCCTGCCGGAAAGCAGGGGAGGGGAGGGGGTGGGGTGGGTATAGAATACACTAGCAGCCTTAGGGTGTACTAGTGTACTAGGCCTCTAAAGAACACATCTAAAGTTGTGTCAAATACGTCTGAATTTCATTTATGCCATAGACATAATATATGTACTATGCCACAAAATCTCATTTCTGAATCCGATTGAAAGCTTCATACACAAAATAGACAAATCATAGTATGAATGCCTCAAAATCTAGTCTGAATAGTATCCTGGTGGTACTATCCTATCGGTACTATTCACTGATGGTTTTGTCCTATACATTTCTTCAGTTGTAGTCGAATGTAAATCTAAAAAATTATGACATGATATATACATGCATGTGCTGTTAATTGTTTTCAAGACTTTTTAGATGTTGAACTAGGGGTCTAGTGCACCCAATATGTCCCCAGGAAATGGTTGCTATGAATATATTATTAGCTCTGTGCTCCTTGGTAATACCTTCATTATGGTGATAGCGCATTAGCCATTAGACCTATGCTTGTGCATGTCATTTCATTTTAAATTTTGTATAGAGACCGGCCTTTTCCCATATATTTCTCTCATGTGTGATGTCCTGACCTGGTTGTGTGGCAGCACGACCACATCATGTCCAGTGCATGTGTCACTGATTAGTTGGTTTAGATGAAGTAACAAAGTAAAGAGGGCAAAAAAGTAGGAGGAATATGTCATTTGAACCATGTGTTGGAGTTGCTCCTTTGTTCACCTTTGATTTCTTTTGCTAGCTATACAAATTGAAATGCAAATTAAATATCCCCAATAACTAAATTCACTTTGTCACAGCTAAACCATTTTCTCAGCACCGTTTTTGTTTCATGTTCCATGTGGTAGCTTCCTAGGGCCTTGCCTTCATGTTTGCTTGTTTTGTACAGGCTGTACTCTTAAATTTTACTCCCCCATAATATAAGAGTGTTTTTGACACTACACAAAAACACTCTTATATTAGTGTCAAAAACACTCTTATATTATGGGACGGAGGGAGTAGTTGTTAATTTTTCGTTCATTCTTTTCTGTTTGTACCAAACAAACTTGCTTTCCCTGACATATACAATTCCCCAGTTCTTCAATCTCTGCAAGGAGAGATCAGTCCTTAATTATTTATTTTATATGCATTGCAGGTCCTCGCATACCTCTTGATATCATCATCGTCATCAGCAACCGCGCGAGTAAGTGATTGGATCGACAACTGGGGGAGCGATACTTTTCCGAATATGGCGAACAGCTCCATCATCATATCTTTCCTGGCATTTGTGGTTTTTGCCATCAACTCCCTCATCTCCGCGTACAATCTGTTCCGCCGAGATCTTTAGCTGCATCTAACAATTATTAACAGTTACATGTTGTCGATTTTTCATTTCTGGACGAAGATTCCAGTGCAGACTATGTTGTGTTGTAAATGTGTATGATCGAATGACTGCAAGTGTTGAGTTCTAAACTTCCAGTAATGATATCCATGCGTCCATAGCTGCTGCTGCACGTTTATGTAATCAACAAATTTCTGAAAATTACAATACTGTAGCATCTGTATTTGTCCAAGATATGTTATTTTGGACAAGACAAGATCATTAATACGTACTCCCTCCGTAAAGAAATACAAGAGCGTTTAGATCACTAAGTTGTTTTTATATTTCTTTGCGGATGGTATTTGGCGATCTCCTCCCCTGCCCAGAAGAATCTGGACTGGTATTTGCGGCTTGCCCTCCTCCCCTGCCCAGAAGAATCTGGACTGGTATTTGGCGATCTCCTGGTGGAGCGTCTCATGAAGGCTGTAGAAGCTCATGAGGAACCACAGGAGGCTGGCCAGCGAAGAGTTGATAAGAATCACGCGGGCCGCCTTTGACAGCCAACGCCCTTTCCAGGGCTCCACGCGATGCTGCATACGGGTCACCGTGGGGCGGAGGTCCGTCACGGTGAGGCGCGAGTCACTAATGGGGATCCCCAGATAAGTCGTGGGAAAGAACCCACCGACGCTTAAGCCGATCGGCAATGGATGAGCTTCAGTGGGGTAACCGAGCACCATCACTTCGCTCTTGTCAAAGTTGATGGTAAGGCCCGACATTTGCCGGAAGCACGAAGGAGGAACTTGAGGTTGGAAATCTCAAGGCGGATCCTCGACCATAACAATGGTGTCATCGGCGTATTGGAGAAGGAGACCCTCCCTCCAACAAGGTGCGGGACCAATCCTCTAATATGTCCCGCACCTTGGCCTTATCTAGGATGGCAGCCGGGCATCCACCACCATGTCAACAAGAACGGCGAGAAGGGGTCCTTCACGGACCCCACGAAGGTAGGGAAGAAGGGCCCGATGTCGCCATTGATGTTCATCGCCGTCCGGCCACAGGAGACTAGCTGCATGACGCGGGTCACCCAACGGTCGTCAAAGCCCTTGCGAAGCAAGACTTCCCTCAGGAACGGCCAGTGCACCGTGTCATAGGCTTTGTGGAAGTCCAACTTAAGGAAGACCGCCGTATGGCGCTTCAGACGGACCTCGTGGAGCACTTCGTGGAACACCAACACCCCATCAAGGATAAATTGGCCTTGAATGAAGGCGGATTGGTTCGGGTGGGTGATTGTGTCCGCAAGGAGGGTCACCCTATTGGCGTACCCCTTCGCCAGGATCCTAAAAATCACATTAATCACTGTGATGGGGCGGAACTGGCGAATATCGGAGGCGCCCGGGACCTTGGGGATGAGGGTCACCACCCCATAGTTGAGGCGCCCCAAATCCATGGAACCCGAGTAGAATTCCTCAAAGAGAGCCATGACCTCGGGTTTGATGGTAGGCCAGAACGTCTTGAAGAAAGCTACTGGGAGACCGTCCGGTCCCGGGGCCGAGGAGGAGTTCATCCCCTTAATGGCAGCGAGGACCTCGTCCTCACTGAAGGGGGCAACTAGAGCCGCATTGGCTTCATCCGAAACTCCTAGCGCGCCCGACCAAATGTCGGGGGCGAGGCTAGCCTCACCGCGCGGGGTGGGGGTAAATAATGCCCTATAGAAGCCATCCACATGAAGGCGGATGGCCTCGGGCAGCACTAACTGCGCGCCTCCATCCCACAGGCAGTGGATGGAGTTGCGGCGACGCCGGCCGTTCGCGACCGCCTGGAAGTAGGCGGTGTTGGCATCGCCCAAGCACCCACCTCTGGGTACCCGCAGCGCCAGTAAGCCTCCTCATCCGAGTAGATGATAGAGAGCTGGTCTTCCAGGTCGTAGCGAAGCAGCCACTCGTCCGAGGAGAGCCCGGTCGAGTCCGCACGCGCATCCAGAGCTTGAATAGCCACCAAGATGGACTTCTTGCGCTCTCTCAGGTCCCGGCCTAAATTAGCCCCCCAACCCTTCATGAACTGGCGGGCTAGCTTGGCACAAAAGTGCCATGAGTCGACCGCAGACATGGAGCGGTGGGGTGCCGACCTAGCGGAGATCCAGCGGGCGACGACGGCCTCCCGGAAGCCAGTTTGGTTGAGCCAGAAGAGCTCGAACCGGAACCGCGGCGGGGAGGGGGGGCGCTCGTCAGCGGTGGAGAGGAGAAGGGGGACATGGTCGGAACCAATCCGGGTAACCGCCCGGAGCGACGCCAGAGGGCATCGCAATTCCCACTCCGGGGAAACTAGGACACGATCCAGCACGAATTGTGTCGGGACAGCTTGCCGGTTGGTCCAGGTGAATCTGGCACCTGTCCGGTCAAGCTCACGGAGCCCCAGCTCCGCGATCCAATCGTTGAATAATTGCATCCGGGGAAAATTAACCCGGGAATTATTCTTCTCCTCCGAGGATCGGATGAGATTGAAGTCACCCCCCACCACAACAGGGAGTGGGGAGTTGGAGATCTTCAGATGCAGCTCGGCAAGGAAGGCCGGGGAGCGGCGGTGATCCGCCGCTCCGTAGACAACAATGACCTCCCATTTGAAATTCAGAGCCCGCTCGAAGATCTCCATGCTAACGAAAAAATCCCCTCGGTCCATGCCGCCCACCTCAAATGTAGCATCCTTCACCCCAAGGAGGATGCCACCCGAGTGACCTGAGGTCCCACTAGAAGGGAGCCAGTGCCACGCGAAAAGGTGGGGGCTCAGGTGCTCAAGCTCTTGAAGGGTGAACTCGGATCGAAGGGTTTCTTGGATGGCTACAATGTCAATGTGTTCATCCCGGATGTACTCGATGAGCTGGCGGCGACGACCGTCATGGCCGAAGCCGCGGAGGTTCCAGAAAAGGGCCCTCATCTAAACCCCCATCGGGGGATGCTTGACCCCAGGACACGAGAGGCGCTTTGAGCGCGAAGGGCGGCCGTGCGAGACCGGGTGCGACCACGAATAATCCCGTCGGCCACCGGAGGGGTCGGGACCTGGGGCCGGAGCAGGCGGGCTCGAGTCTCAGCCAGCCTGCCGTCGAGGATCTCTCGGGCCCTAATGGCCTCAATCTGATCCAAGGGGGGACCGACCTCCCCCCTGAAGACGATGGCCGAGTCATTGGCCACCTTAGCGAGGTGGCCGAGGGGAGCGGCCTCGAGAGCAGAGAAGGAGCAACGAGAAGAACTGGGAAGGTCGGTGTCCGCACCTGACTCGAGGTTCCGAACCGCGGCGCGGAGCTCCGCCCGAACGGCGACGGAAGGCGCAGGAGAGTCGCCCGGCCGCGACGCCTCAGTGGGCGCTGGGGCGGAGGGCGCCACCGCGTCGAGGTGGACCGAGGCCTCCTGGCGTACGCCACCGTCGGAGGGGGGGTGCGCGGAGGCCGGGGAGGCGACATCCACCGTCACCGAGGCGGCAGGGGAAGCCGGCGAGGCGAGGGCGAGGCTGGACGGCACCGACACGGGGAGGGGGGCGGGCGACCCCAGAGCAACCCCCACCGCAGCCCCCGAGGACGGAGGGGACGGGAGGGCCGCGGAGGGGGCGACTAGCTCCCCCACGTCGCCAACCGCGGGGGACGCCGGAGAGGCCAAGCCGGCGGGGGTGGGCTTAGCCCCTGGTGTCGCGGGGCGACGGGTGGAGGCGGTGTCGGGGGAGCGGGGGGGCGAAGGTGGGGCGACGAGGAGGCTCACACTGGAGATGTCCCCGGTCGACTCCGACGCCGACGGGGAGGGAGCCAGAGGGGTGGCCAGGCGGAGGGCTACCGCGAGATCGGTGGCCGACACCTGCGTACGCCCTGGCCCCGCCCCGCCCCGACCTGCGGGAGGGTTAGAGGAGTCCCGAGCCGGGGAGCGAGAGTGCTCCGACTCATCCTCATCCTCGGCAGGATCGTCGAAGCGGGAGGAGCGCGAGCGGCGGCGGTGGGAGTCATCATCATCAGGCCCCCCCCCAAGAGATCGCCACAAGGCGGGCGGGGCGGCCGACGTGGGACGGAGGCTCGGGGCGGATCTTGAGGTCGTAGCCGTCATCGTTGAAGAAGACCCGGATCGTGACGTGGAGCTTGGAGGAGTCCAGGCATTTCACCTTAACCCGGACCTCCTCCTCCTTGCGCAGGGAGAGCTCATCCACCACCACCACCCGGCCCAGAATCTTGGACATACTGCGGATGGTCCGCTCGGAACAGGCAACATCAGGGAGGCCGGAAATGAGGAGCCAAGCCGTGTCCAGGGTAGCGACGGCTCTGGGATCCCACTGCGGCTCAGAGATGTTCACCACGATGTCGTTGAGGGCCAGGGTGATGTTGTTGCTACAGGTGCAGAAGCCCATGCTCATCGCGTCTGGGAACACCACAGAAGGAGCTGGAGCCGTGGGGTCACTGCCATCCCACGTCAGCGGCACGGTGGTTGAGCTCAGCCTCAATCAGCTCCGGAGTGGCGACGGCCTCTCCCACAACCGTCACCAGAGACAGCAGCGAGGGGGACGGTGGGGCGAGCTCGGGGACCTCGATGTGGAAGAAGGCCAAGTCCTCGATGTCGTGCCCATACATCATGAGCTCCTCTGTCACCGGGCGATCCGGACATAGAATCGCGGGGTGCCCGGACTCCTTGCATAAGTAGCACGATGGTGGATTGGGGCATGCCACCTGGAAGTGGCCGGAGAGGCCGCAGTTGAAGCACGGCTGAGCCACGGCCGCGGCGGAGGCACCCTGAGGAGGAGCCACGGTAGCAGTGGAAGTGGCGGCTTGAGGCGCGAGGCCCTTCTTCTTCTTCTTCTTGGCTCCGGGCGTCCCGGTTGCCGTTACCGCCGTTAGCCGTGAAACGCCGCTGGGAGCGGGAGGCTAATAGCGGCGGAAGGGGCGTCGGCATTGGTGGTGGCGGCGCGGGGGGTGGCGAAGGGGACGGTCAGGGCGCTGGTCGGCGAGGAGACCGGCGCCGAGTGGGCTGCCGAGTCTCCCGAGCCGGAGACCGACCATGATCACGGGGTCCCATGGGAGGAGCGGCGGAGGGCGACCGAGACCGGCGCTTCGCCATGGACCGGGAGCGCGCGCGAGGGGCGGGGGAGGGGCTCATGGCTGGCGAGGCCCGGCCTGCCGGGAGGACAGCTGCTGCCGGAGGTCTTCCTCACGCCGGCGGCCATCGGGGGAGGGGCGGGGTGGGTCGCGGCGGTCGTCCGCCCGGCGCTTGGGGCGCCCCGCCTCATTCCCCCATTCCCGAGGCATGGGTGGCGTGGGGGGAGCAGGGGGCGGGGAGGGCGGTGGCGCCGGCGAGGAGGAGGTGCGGGGAGGCGGCCACGAGCAGAGGGGCGGGGGTAGGAGCCGGCGGCGTGAGAGTGGGAAGGAGCGGGGGACGAGGGAACCCTAACGGGGGCCAAATGGACCGTCTAGGAGGGCCGGCCGACGCCAAGGGGAGTTGGGCCAGGCGGGGCCTAGCCGGCCTGTCAAGGCGGCCCGCCCGGGCCACTGTGGACAAGCACCCACGGCCCGCTCCAGCCGCTGCCATCCCAGGAGGGGGCCTAGGAGCCCGGCTCGTGGGCCGGCCCATCAGCAGCGCGGCCCGAAACGACCGCCCGGGGGTGACCCGACGGGGCGCTAGGGTTTCCCAGCACCACATGGTGGCATGCCAGGGGCGTCTGGCGGCGTGGGGAGGCGGGCGGAGGAGCGGCGGTGGGTGGGCACCGCGGTCGACTGAGGAGAGGAAGGCGATATGGGTTCGGCGGGGGGCCGGGCGCCAGGCAGCATGGAAGACGGGCGAGCCGGCCGGAGCAGCGACGGCGGGGCGAGGAGGCCGGGCGGGCGAGATCTCTCAGGCGGCGAAGGCCCGGTCGGCGCGGCCGACAACACCCCAGTGCCAACAAGGCCGCTGCTGTGGGGCGCCGAGCCCCAAAGGGTACGCTTGAGGCAGCCGAGCCGGGAAGCGGCGGGAGGAGCGGCGCCGGCCCGACCAGGCGGCCGATCCCCACCCCGGGGAAGGGCCACCGGCGAGGTCGGCGTCGGCCGCGACGGAGCCTTGGGGAACCCGCCTCCACAGACGCGGGACAGGCGGCCCGCCAGTCCTCGGCCTCGGCTATGTCCGCCAGAGCATGCCCGTGGGCCGGAGGGGCAAGCGGCGGGCGGGCGCCATGCGGGGCGGGGCTCGAGGAGGGTGGCGGGGTGGGCGGGCGGCCACGGCGCCACGCCCGACGGGCGGGCGGCGGTCGCCAGAGCGCAGGACGCCATCTCTCTCTTCAGAGACTGTATCAAGGCACATGGTTTTACTTTGAGAACCTTTTAGGTGAATATGAGTATGATTTTATTATTTTCGTGGATGTAATTAAAAAAAGTGCACATTTCTGTTTTTTGTATCAAATGGACTTGCCTAGTATCGATATTGTCTAGAGTAAGAAAGGAATCTTTTGTTTGCCTAGAATTCTGATTCATGTAAATTTTATAGTTGGTTTATTTCACAGGTTTGATTTCTTTATCATCTCGCGGAGATCATAATTAAGCGCATCTACTCCACTTCTTAATAATAGGAAACTATCGGTGGAAGCTACAAGATTTGTTTATCAAAACTCATTACCAATCAGATTAGAGAGGTAAGTGATTGGGGTAATGTTTTGGTCAAATACTTTTGCACAGAAGCCTCACTGTACAAAGTACTTCTTATTCAGATCATGAGACATTTTTTCCATACCATCCCTTTGAAATGAAATACCATTATTAGAGGGAGCTTCACGGGTAAATGGTGGCATTGTGGCAGCTAATTGCAACATCTTATTTTGTTATATGTGGTTCCAAAAGTATTGGCCAGTCAGAATGCAAGTGCATGCCTTAAAATAAATGAAAGTGTAGGTTTACAACTAGCACAATGTGACTATTTTTGTGATAATGAAGAAATATGAAGTACTTCCAAAATTAAAAGTAGATGGAATTTGCAACAAGGGTAATTCCTTTTTGAGAAAACGCAACATCTGCTTTGGTTTTGGTGTACAGGCTTCTGTTCCTGGAAAAGAAGCAATATATAGTCACTTTTATTTTGCAAGCATCATGTGTAAGTCACCCAGGGTTTTTTTCTCTCTCAAGGAACTTGCGGGAGCACATCCTTGTAGAGTACGTAATGGGCCTAATGGGCCTGTGCTGGCGGTATAGCCCGTTAGTCTTAGGGTTAATTAGAGATAAGGGTCGCTTGCTTAGGGGTCAAGTAAGCCTTGCTGGGGAGTCAAGTAAACCTCTCTATTTAAAGGGAGGAGATGTATCAATCTAATTAAGCAAGAATTAAGAAGGAAATCCCTTCCCTCTTGCCCGGCCGTGGGCAAAAAGGCCCCCAGCCGTCCCTCTCGCGCTCTCCTTCTAGCAGCGCCATAACAATTAGTGTTAGAGTACGTAATTGGCCTAGATAAGGGCCACTTGCTTAGGGGTCAAGTAAGCCTTGCTGGGGAGTCAAGTAAACCTCTCTATTTAAGAGGAGGAGATGTATCAATCTAATCAAGCAAGAATTAAGAAGGAAATCCCTTCCCTCTTGCCCGGTCGTGGGCCTCGCACCCTCCTTCTAGCAGCGCCATAACAATTTGGTATCAGCTTTCCCGGATTCGATCATGTCCAACCCTCCACGAGTTCTTCCCACCCGTCGCCGCCGCACACCTATCCGCCGCCACTAGCATCTTCATCGGCGCTGCTGCCCCACACAACAGGCGCGCCGGCATTAGGCGTGCTGGCGTCCTCAGGGGCGATTGCACCCTCTGCTCCGGCGCCGTCCGCCCTCGTCCTCACCCCGGAGCAGATGACAGCCGCAATCCTAGAATTACGGCAGGCCGTGGCGGGCATCAGGGCCTTCCTCGTCGGGCCCTATGCGCCCCAGCCGCATCCCCAGCAGCCACCTCGGCCGCCGCCACACTAACAGCAGCTCCCCGCCGCCCTCGGACGCGACCGCGGCGCCGGTCATCTCGTACCAGTATGGGATGCCCTACGACGGGACTGCGACGACCTCGTTCCCATCAGCGCCGCCCGTCCCGTATGTCCCCATCCAACAGATCAAGTTCCCGCCGCCGCCGTCGCCGCTTTTGGCTTGGATTGCTACCCGCCACGTGTCGGCGGCGGTGAGGCTGCAGGCTGCTGCGCGCGGCCTCCTAGCACGTCGGCGTGTGCGGGAGATGCGTGGTCTGCAGCTGCCGCTCCTCCCAGTTGCGCTTCGCTGCGCAAAGGACCTCGATCTCGTCCGCTGCGTCGGGGATCTTGGGCATGCTGTTTTCCCCACGAACAGCGACCTCAAAGTCTGCGACATCGGCGGTTGGGGGGGCGCACCCATCCTCGCCATTCTCCATCGAAAGCCCTCCACTCTTCTCTGTGCGGTGC
Source organism: Aegilops speltoides (assembly GCA_021437245.1). Classification (NCBI taxonomy): domain Eukaryota; kingdom Viridiplantae; phylum Streptophyta; class Magnoliopsida; order Poales; family Poaceae; genus Aegilops; species Aegilops speltoides. The sequence goes on along the minus strand of CM038146.1, from coordinate 84,282,414 downwards.
AGACCAACAGCCGTCCGGCGGGGAGAAGGCATGGTGTCACCGACAGGAGTGCACCACGTAGCACTAGTACATTCCGCCGCCGGCCGCCGCGAGGGCGCCTCTGCTGGTCGCTCTTGCGACCACTTCCAGGTGGCCATACACGTGCACTCCTTTTGTCCAGATGGTGTCCATGGGATCCAGGTGGCTGTACACATGCACGTCCAACGTGCGGATGGTGTCCACTTTATGTTCAGGGGTCCAAAATAAAGCGTCCCAGTCCATTTCAGGTTGAGAGTAATAAAACAAGCCGAGGATGTAAAAGGCTTGTTTTTAGGTGTTAGGTTTGTGTTGCGTCGAGTCATGGTTATAAGTTGGTTAGGTTGCAGCTCGAGGACAAGCTGCATGTCCAGGTGGGGTGTAGTGTTAGAGTACGTAATGGGCCTAATAGGCCTGGGCTGACGGTATAGCCCGTTAGTCTTAGGGTTAATTAGAGATAAGGGTCGCTTGCTTAGGGGTCAAGTAAGCCTTGCTGGGGAGTCAAGTAAACCTCTCTATTTAAGGGGAGGAGATGTATCAATCTAACCAAGAAAGAATTAAGAAGGAAATCCCTTCCCTCTTACCCGGCCGTGGGCAAAAAGGCCCCCGGCCGGCCCTCTCGCGCCCTCCTTCTAGCAGCGCCATAACAATTGGCCAGTCAGAATGCAAGTGCATGCCTTAAAATAAATGAAAGTGTAGGTTTACAACTAGCACAATGTGACTGTTTTTGTGATAATGAACAAATATGAAGTACTTCCATAATTAAAAGTAAATGGAATTTGCAACAAGGGTAATTCCTTTTTGAGAAAACGCAACATCTGCTTTGGTCTTGGTGTACAGGCTTCTGTACCTGGAAAAGAAGCAATATATAGTCACTTTTATTTTGCAAGCATCATGTGTAAGTCACCCAGGGTTTTTTTCTCTCTCAAGGAACTTGTGGGAGCACATCCTTGTAGAATAACCTTGTGAAATTTGGTAGATCCTTTTAAGATCCTCAATGGGACTTAGGATTCGTACTAAAATTTTAAGCTAAGAAAACATAGAATGTGGTTCAGTTGTTGGGCATTCATCTGGGGTGGCTAGGACTGTGGGAGTTCTTACATCTAGAGTATCGACCTTTCTGTAACAGGTTTTTGGGAACTCTTATGAGCATTGAAATCATAAGACACATTTGTCAACATTGAGACCACCCTTCTTCCTCCCTACCCAGTAGCCTCCCCCTGTGAGCTCATTCTTCTGCCTCTTGTTCAGCCTTGCTGTTGGAGGTGGCTTACGATTGCACAGTGGCTGCATAACGCCCAAGTAGCTCATTAAAACTACCGTCTTTTTATTTCTGGATTGTTATATGGATTCATCGCGGTCGGAGTTACTGATTTTGCTCTTTTTTGGGGATGTAATTTCTTTTGCTGAGATGGATTGATTCTGGGTGGAGGTGGCAGTTGTGTGCAGATTGCCCAAAGTGGGATCTCTTTTCTTGGTGTGATCATACATCATCATTTATCCGCAAAAAAATAAAAAAAATAAATACATCATCATTTAATTTGCCAGTTTACGTGCTCACTTCACCACATCGCCCTTGGAAATTTGTCAACTTTAATTTGCTAGCAATTTTGTGAAAAAAGTAAAGATAAAGATAGCTTTGCATTGATAAGCATGAAAAAAAGAGTTGCACTGTAGGTGCTGAGACATAGACAGAGCAGCAGCCATATCACTCGAGAGATTCCACTGATTGATTCCCGTCGCGGCGCTGCTTGCATAGTTTCTTCTCAGAGGTTGCTTGATTTGATGGTGGATGAAACATGGTTTGGTTGGGAATGAGTGATTTTGGCTCTTCTTGGTGGCAACTAATTACGTATTTATACCAAGAATCAATAAACATGAGGCAGAATGACCAGCTTCAAATATTGATGGCCTTATTAGTACCTTTGTCATTGTCTTTCTGTTTGTGTATTTCTTCAGGCTGTCCAATACCTTTGAAGGGCATGAGGCAGGTTGGTCGCAGGCTGAAACATCGTTTGGATCCAAACTCTCTCTCTCTCTCTCTCTCTCTCTCTCTCTCCATTATTTGTACCCTTATGTACTCATGCTTGCTATTTGGAAATTTGTACAGAAACAAGAAAAAAAAAGAGGCGCCAGTGATACCCAACTGTAAGTACCTTGCACACGAACGCACATGTTTGAGATTGTTATTTCCAGTTCTTGGCCCTGATTTGCCATATAATGCTTCTCCACAGCAATGTAGTATAAGAACCAGTTCAGGAAATGTAGTGGTCACCTGTTGGCTTTATAATGCAACCAAGTTATCATACAGGTATTTTCATCTACACAAGCCATCCAGTACCCTGGAGGCACTGCTCGTGGACCAATTAAGCACACTAACTTGGTTCCGCTCGACCAACATGTTTGAACTCCCTGTTACTTTGATAAAATTTCCACCATGTTGTCACTCTCTTTATTATTTTTTACTGTGTTTTTAGTCTTGCTTATCAACACCTTAGTTCCTCTGTGGAATCATGATTATAAATAAAATAAATTATCTAAACTTAATGTTTATGCCGATCAATATGACAATCATGGAAGTGTACTAACAGTGTTCTCATGCTTATGCTTCATCCGGGGGAGTGTGCTGACAGTGGAGAATTTTTCTGTTGTATAATTGGTTTGCACTTCATAGTACATACTATTTCAGTACAATTTAGGTTATGGCAGTGTGTTGATGCATATGCTTCATTTAGTATGTTGCAGGTTTATAATTTGCGGCGGCCACCCTGTGGGCCCTATGGTGCAAGCGGAGCCGCCTTGTGTTCCGGAACGACGCTCTCCCTGCATCTGTTGTGGCTCGCTTAGTTTCGGATGAGCTCCACTTTTGGTACCTAGCGGGTGTTGTGAACCTAAACTTGCGAGAGTAGGCTTAGACTCCCGACAATGGCCGTCCCACCCTCTCCCTGGTTAACCCTCTCTATATAGTGTTTTTTTTCCCCTGATCAATGGATACCAACAGCTCTCCTGTTGGGACTTCAAAATAATAATAATAATAATTTGCTATCCTGTACAGTGTGTGTTTGCCCTGATCCATGGATACCAACAGCTCTCCTATTAGACTTCAAAATAATAATAATAATAATTTGCGATAACACGCCCTCCCTCTTCCTCGACCTCCCTCCTAGACTTTTGTCTTGCTTCTTAATCAACACCTGGGTATTTATGGGGGAATGTAGCTTCTTTGGTCAAATTATCTGTCCAACAGGAGAGATTTTTTGATAAAGGGTGTTTTTATTGACTCATAATGTAGCATCAAGGGGATACAAAACACAATGAGAACACACCCGGCCTCTGCATAACTATGATGCACACAGCCAGCACTAACACACACACACACACAAAAAGAATCACACTAGCAAAGGCAAAGTCATACAAGACCGAGGCTATGCATAGGTGAAGAAAAGAAAAAAATAACCATCAACACCAACCATCTCTTCATAACACAAGGACTACGAGAAAGGTTCTTCAAGCGACGCCTCCAGGAAGGGAACGACGTGCAAGCGCCGCCGTCACCGGATCCAACCATTGAATGTCAGATCATGGGTTTTCACCCTGAAGATTATGTCCGAGCAAATTCCAAGCAATGCCTTCAACAAGGTAACGGCGCAAACACCGCCATTGCCAGGTATAACCAGTAAGGGTCGGACCTAGGGTAGTAACCCCGGAGCTCGAAACCAAGTACTCAAAAAGCACCAGCCATCCAAGTCATCATGTGTTGCCACCTCCACTTTCCGCAATCCCAGCAGTGTTACAAACGGGGTAAGGTCATTAACGAGGAAGGAAGGGCAACGGCACCGCCAAAATCCCAGATCGGGACGCTTCGGCAGTCTCACGTCGTCCTAGCAAGTGAATGTCGGTGGCAGGTCTACAGAAGACACCATCATGCATCGCCTCTTGCTACGGCGTCCTCGTCAACTGCACCGGACTAGTCGCGGCGTCCAGTTACCATGCCCATGTAAGATGCCGTCGACGAAGACGCTTGCTGTTACATCTGTACGTCGGCTATCGAGAGCAGCTGGTGTGAGGTCGCACCACACTGCAAGGTTGCTCGCGCCATCAAGAGCCCAGAAGGCCATCTGACGGCTCCATGCACCAAAGCAGCCGATGTAGGGTATATGCCTGGTAAGCCACCGTCCAGCCATGGAATCTGGACATGCTTGACACATACGATGCCTCATACAGCCACGATCTGGACTTCCCTAGTCTGGCTGCCACCGTAGAAGACACCTGACGAGAAGCTGCGGCGTGGAGTGCTAAACGACCACTTGATCCGGAGAGAAGGCCCCAACAAGATCACAGACCGTCGCGCAGCTCACACCGCCGATTGCGCCGCCGGACTGCGCACCTTCTTGGCACCGCGCAGCACCTCTGCGGCGATCGCATCTCACCGCCGCTACTGCACGTAAGGTACCGTGCAGCCGACCAAGACCACCGCTACAACGCCGCAGCCGCCGCCGATGGTGGACAGAAAAACGAGTCCTCGCCGCCGCCATCGGCCGCACAGGCTTTGCCCAGCGACGTCCTCCGGCGACGGCGAGGGGAGAAGAAGAAGATTGAGCGCCGGTAGTGGACGGAGGAGAAGGGCCGCCGCCCGTGTCGCCCAGAGACGACGCGGGGGCCGATCCGTTTTTTTCGGGAGCACAGGCCTCGTATTTGTGAAGCTCACCTCCAACAGGAGAGATAATTGCTCGCTCTATATTTCTCAGTCAATGCGTGCCGAGTCCACTTGGAACTGAATATGCACTGTTTTCTTTGAAACTGAATAACGGTGGTTGAAATTTAGTTTCATTTGAACGAGATACCCCAAGTATCATCAATTCATGATGGCTAATTTGTTTTGGTTCTTGATGAATCGGACCTGGTCCTGATTTTAGAGTTTTTATGTTATTTTTCGGCTTATTTGAGCCATTATTGTTTCTGTTTAACACAGACAATTGTAGCTGCCCTTTTTTATTAAGAAAAATGGTCTTGATGTCTGTGGTTTGGTTAAACATTTTCTCAGCATATCTCTATTCGTTAGTCTAACTCACAGAACACCCAATATAGTTTGTCTGATCCAAGCTAAATGTTGGTTGTTGCTATGGTTTGTGTGCAGTCTATTTTTCTTTGATCTTAGTCATTAAAGATGTGATAAGAAAGAAATTTCAAAAGGTTTGATAATCTAGAATGCTCATATGGAGTTATTTGAACCAGTTCTTTAGTATCTACTGAGACCAGATGTATCGGAAAAATTTAAAATATACCAACAATAGGAGTTGACCAATAATGCTGAATTGATTCAGTCTTCAGGCATTATGCACAATTTCCACCATGTTGAACATAACATATGCTTTAATGCTCCTGTGCAGTGCTTTAATGCTTCTGCTTGTTTGTCTGAATTTTGTTGTTGTTCATTAATTTCTTGTCACTTGCTGTTGTCCGTAAGGGGGAGTTGGATCCATCTTGGATAACCATCCCTGATGATGGTGACAAAATCGATGCCATTGTTCATGCTGTATACAAAGATGTTCCTACTAAGTATTCTGACGTTGATTATCTAAAAGAAAGAGCAATTCTAACACCAACGAATGAAGTAGCTGAAAAAATAAATGAGTGTGTTCTATCTTTAGTGCCTACCAGTGAGAGAGAGTACCTAAGCTGTGATACTATAGGGAATTCAGCTGACGCGGTTCGTAATCAGGACGCCTTCTATCATGTCGAACAAACCATCGTTGTAAATATTGTCGTTGGCCCTTTCTGCCTTCTCTCCCTCCTTATGACAATCTCTACTCACTGTAAATGCCGCTCGGTCATGCTGTTTAAACTATGCCTTGTCGTTGCTGTTACACTGTGTGTGCCTCCTTATATCTTCTATTTACTGTTGGGCTTGCTAATCTAAAAGCCCTTCTCCTTCATCGGTTTACCTCTGAAGGCAAACATCACGTTTCTTCCTGTTAATTCCCTGCTGCACTTCATCATTCTAGGTTCTTGCCTTCTTCGCATATAGATAGGGACTTACCAGGAAATCAAAGCCAAGAATTGCCAGATGAATTTAATGTTAAACACAGAGAAGGTCGATTTGTTTTTGTAAAAGGCCTGCTAAGATCCTCTTCCTTTATTTTCTTTCCGGTCTTACCTGTGTGCTTGGTATAAAGAAATACACAGGTTTCACTTATCAGCTAAAAAGCACGGACACGCCAGGAATCGCCGAACTGCCATCCTGATACGCCGGGATACGGGGATACGGCGGGATACGCCGGGATACGCGAATTTTGGAGTATCCCCGAAATTCGAATTAAAAAAAATAAAAAAACGATTGGGATACGCTGGGATACGCGGGGACACGTTATGGATACGGCCTGGCCCAAAAAACAGCCTCGGCCCACCAGGAAACCCTATTTTGCAGGGTCACGACATAATGAAGAGGCGCTCCCTCCCTGCCTCCCAGGTCGCACAGACGGCGCCGCCACCTCCTGGACTCGCCCCCACCGCCTGGACTTGCCGCCACCGCCGCCGGCGCGCCTGGATTCGACCGGCGACTGTCCCCTCCAGCACCACCAGCAGCAGCCTCTCCTCGCAGCCGCAGGTAACCCAGCTGCATCCTCTCCTCATTCTTCTTCAACCTCTTCCACTTTTAATCTTCAGATGCTTGCTGCTTGCTGCTTGCTGCTTGGTGCTCTACTGTTGTTTGCTTGCACTAAGTTATTGGATCTGATGCTTGCTGCTTTCTGCTCTTTGCTTGTGCTGCTGGCTGCTGCTGTTCTTGATAGGAATTGATTGCTTGTTGTTGGCCTGATAGGTACCAAACCATGGCATCTACGAGTGGCACAGCCGGTAGCCAATCATCCGTGGGTGAGAGTGAAGGGCGTCCGGGTCCTGGTGCTGCAATTGGGAGCCAAATGGCATTGCAAATTGGGTGAGCAAAGCAAAAGTCTTTACTCTTTTGATGTGTTCATATTGTCTTCTGGTTATGTCTTCTATTTTTCTAACATTCTTTGCTGTTTGATGTGTTCTGCAAGATGCAACTTGCAATGACACGGGGGGAAGAGGATCAATCAAGCACTTGATAAAAGAGCCACCAAATGGGGCAATATTCTCTATTCTCAACTCTTTTTCTTTAATTTTCTGTCTTTATTCTATATTATATGTCATATTTTTATTTTATTTTATATATACTCGCCGTATCCCCGAATGGCTGTTTTTGGAAAATGCCGTATGCCGTGTCCCCGTATGCGTATCCCCGTCCTTCCGTCCCCGTGTCCGTGCTTTTTAGCTTATCAGCAGCCAAAAATATAGGTTCAAAAGCTTATTATTTACCTTGCTTTGGTTTTGCCTCCGCATACATATAAAAAATAACAGTTTTTAGTCATATTCACGTCTGTTTTTGCCTAAGCAAAAAGAAAACATAATCAGTTTATATCCCACTCTGGCTATCAATTTTCCTACCTTTTCAGCCACAAGTTCCTTGCTGCCCTATCATCTTCATCTTGTTATTTGGTTGCTGCTACGCAAACTGTGGCGATTTACTGCCTTCTGATCTTCTCACTACTCAATCAAGGTCCTTTCTGAAAAGCTTCAGGACGATATGAGCGCTAAAAAGCACCACCTTGTTGTTGACGCTGTTGGACTTGGTAAGCTTGATGAAGCCGAGGTCCATAAGAAAAATATAATGCCGTCATCCTATACCGGTGGGCATTGCTGTATAATTGAAAACTTTCACGCCGTGATGACTATTTCCCGTGCCCAAGCCTCGCCTGATATAATCACAACCTTCATGTGTAATCCAAAGTGGCCTGAAATAATGGAGTCTTGAACCTGCGCAAAAAATTGTCGATAGGGCTGATATTACCGTTCGAGTATATCGCATGAAACTGCTTGAGTATCTACAGAAGATCGGGACAGGAAAGATGACCATGCCCAGTGCATTTTCTCTCCTTTCTTTGTTTTTCTTACCCATGTTTCGAGTGAATTGCAGAAAACCACCACATTTCAGCTTAGGTTTGCAGGTAACACTCTTCTACGTTTTTGCTACAGAAAACACTGATTTTTTTTCTAATCTTTTGCAGAAAGCACCAAACCTCCTGCTCAGCAGCTTTAAGCACTATTATAACAGTGGGACCTGTCTTGTCGACGTGGCTCACGATCATGAGCCGCCGCCGCCTAACGGCTATGGCCTTCTGCTCCACCGACGCCTCGCTTAGGTCAAGAGACCAGATCGAATCGACACCTCTCCCAAGATCTCGAAAATTTCCCCACCATCTCATGACGACGCTCTCTCTCTCTCTGTCTCATTCATGGCAACGGCGAGTCCGGACGCCGGCCAAGTGAGTGGATGGCGGAGGTGGCGACAGCCTTGAGGAGGGTTGTTTGGCGGAGATCCAAAGCCACCCGAGGAGGTCTGTGGTAGCTCTAACCCTAGCTGTGCCTCATGGAGCGCACCACCGCCCCGTCATTTGAGTCTGCAGTGTCCGGTCACGCGCTCGCCCGTCTTTGCTGAGCTACTCCGACGGGGAGCCACCACTGGGCATCTGCATTCGACGGTGTGGAGTAAGATATCTCCTCTGCCTCCCCCACCCCCCTCATTTTCTGTCGATTCCATAGTTAGGGTTAGGTGTGTAAATAAAAAATGAATCTTTTGCCTAGTACTAAGTGTTCATCTGCTCTCTAACTTAGACTAGTAAAATGCCCGTGCGTTGCCACGGGCCTTTTAGTTTGTTTTCATCCGATTGCACCTATGAATATAATGCATATCTTATCTCGTTCCTCACTCTGTCCACCACCCTCCATCTCTATCCCTACCCTTCTATTTCCCACCCCCGCTCCCTCTTTCTTTCTAGACCCCTCTATTTCTCCATGACACAATCCCCTAATGACGAAAACGCCCCCTGCTTTATATTATAAAGAGACAATCACTGTATACATCCAATAAGACCGATACAAACACACACCACCACCGCACTCAGCACACACCCAAAGCAAGATACAAAGGTGCCGATAAACCACCCCAAATGACTACCAAGCATACTACTTAATGAGCAAAGAAGAACCGCTTCTAGCCGACGGACCACCACATGAGTGATCCACCAAGGAGAGGCGAGGCGACCAACGCCGAGCGGGACTCCAAAATGGTGCCTCCAAGAAGGGGGACCATCGATAGCCGCCATCATCCGATCCCGTGGATCAAGATTTAACTTCGGAGTAACACAAAGGGTTGAGAGCACCACGGCGGACCTCGCAGGGGGAAACAACGTCTGCGGACGCCACCGCCGATGGCTAGTACAAAGATTGGGAAAGTGATGTACACCGTGCTCACCCTCCGTCCGCACCCCCGCTCCGCCAACCACCCGCATCCATGCCGCCCGAGCACCCTTGTTCCGCTCTCCCGCTCTGAGCCGCAAAATCCGCCAAGATCAACGCTGCCCCATCGCCAGGCCGCCACCTTGTACCTGCACCACCCCGAGAACATCAAAGGGGTGGCTTTCAATAGCTTCTCCAAATCCAACCACCGCCGAATCGACAACGACCGTCCCAACCTCAAGCATCGCTAGAAAGCACCAGTGAGGAAAAGGGAAGGGAAGGACCGCACACGACCATGACCGCACCTTTACGTCGGCGACAAAGCGACTCAACAACAAAGCAGAGCCCCATCCTCCTACCAACTTCCCCTCCCCGGCACCTCGCCGCCCCACCACGCCATCGGCGCGAATCGGCGGCGAGGCCACCAATGACCACATGTCCGCCAAGAGGGTAGATCCACCGCCATCACCACCAAAGATGGGCACAAGAGAAGCCCGCCGCGCCACACGCCGTCGTCCGTAAGGGGAAGAAGGCCCGATCGACTCCAGACGTGCACGCACCTCCACCACCTCGCCCACGCCACCAAGATCGCCCATCGATCCACGCCAATACGCAGACACGCACGGCCCTGTTGCCTCGACCCTCGCCACGGACGGTGCCGGCGCCAGATCTGTTTGGATTAGACCAGATCCATGTTGCCGATTTGCACAAGGACGAAGCCCCCTCCACCGCACAACCACCACTACACTAATATAGCATGCAATCCCCTAATGTCGCCGATTTGATTTGATTGAAGCATGGAATCAAAGAGAAGCCTACCGCAGATAGGAAAGCAATAGAGCAAACAAGATTCTCATTTACATTACAAAGAGAAGAAAACGAAGATATATGCGAAAAACAAGACAGAGATGCTTGTGCAACTTATCATACGCACCTAGAAGAATATTGTGATCCGCTACTGACGCCACACCGAGACATACATCTTTGAAATGCATTGTTCTCTCTCTTTTATAGGAGCCGAGACATACATGCCGAAATGCATTGTTCTCTCTCTTTTTATAGGAACACATACGTAATTTGGTTACAATTATGAATTTTAATGTCAAGTTAGTCAATTCTAGCGAGAATAAAAGAATAGGTTTCATGCTATCCCGCAAATTCTTTGAATCAATATTGATATATGAGCGTGCTCACACAACTTGTAAATTAAGCTAAGGGTAGATCCTAAATATACTATTTTTTGCTTTAGCACATGGGTCTTCTGTCCTCTTCACCTTTTGAGGAATATGGTATGCGTGGTTTGCTTAAGAACATGACAAAATCAACGTCGATAGAGAGAATTTGGTCACGATATTACCTTCGATAATTATTGTAGGTAAACCAAAGATAGGTCGTCTGACAAATATATACATGCGTAAATGTGGGCTCTTGGAAAGACGCTAGTATAGAATGCCCGCCACCCAAAGGCTTTATATTTTCAAGATACTCTTAACAACAAACCGACATAATACATGTAGGTTTAGACCAAAGATGCATAATATCATCAGAACTCATCATTTTCTTACCACCCCATGTCTATCTCCGGTGTATCCTCGTTTTCCAACAAAGGAAAACATCCTTTGTAAGTGTGAGCGAGCCTTCTCCAAATTGTCATCAATGAAGCAATTCAGATGATCTGGGCAACCCAAAGGAGACTTCACGACAATGAAGCTCGAGTAGTGATCAAGTTCTCAAAGGCACCTCCTCCGGACTGCACAACCATGTTGACATTTAGTTTCACTGCTCCTCAAAGAAGGTCTGGATCAGAGAAGCTAGTTTTTTAAACGGAGGCATAAGCATAGGTTGTGAATCTAGAAGATAGTTTTGATGCTTACAACGACAACATTTAATTAGAAAACTAATGCATGTAAAAACTAAGGTTGTATTCAAAGTGGTGACATGTTCTTGATAAATATCCGCCGATAAAAGTATTTTAGTAACACGATTGAGGTGAACACATCGTAAATGGAAATAATACAAACTTTAGGCAAAGTAATCATTACAGTTCCTTTGGAATCAAGGACAGAAGAAACACAATAGACGATAACACGAGAAAAGTAATCGCTATTTTTGTTTTAACACTACCGATACAGTATAAGATGTTAAGAGTTTTGAGAATCAACATCTTATCGACATAAGTACTTCACTTTTCTCAGGAACATGTGCAATAAGGAGAGCAAAAATATCCAATAGGAAGGAGTTATAGAGCACACACTTCATGCCCAAACAGTCCTAGTCAAGTAACTCGACAACCATTAATGGTTTCAACCAATAAAACCAACACATCATAATTCACGAAACTCTCGTGGTGCATGCTATGTAACCAGATCATCTATTCAAGTGTATATACCCGACCAATGTTTATTGTTGCAAAATTGTGCACATTGTAAGAAAACAATTGTGAGGAAACCCATAAGATAAGAGAAATAAAGATGGCACCTTCCAACATGTGCCATCAAGAAAATACTAAACCCCTTCTCTTGTAGGCTAACTACCTTCCGAACCCAAACTCTCCACACCTTGTATTGGTGCAATCAATAAATTATTACAAGAAACGAGTTGTAACACATACAATTAAGAAAAGTCACGCTTAGGCCTTTTTTTTTTGAAAAGGAGTACCGACCTCTGATCAAGAATGATGCATACGGCCCTCTTATTAAAGAAAACGAAGAAGTCGTGCATACAAAGTTCCATAGTCTCAAAAATAAACGAAAGAAAGGCTAGAAACACGACTAGCCAGAGATAAAAAGCCACAACCGGCGAAGTAAAGAAGATAGGAAAACTAATCGCTTATCCTATTACATGACCGCCATCCAAACCGGTTGAAGATAACCCGAGCAACCATTTCCCATCTGGTACTCCAAGAACTAAATGCTCCCCGCCTCCATCGGAGTGAGTAATGACCACGAACGGATCAAAGTCAGTAGCTCGAATATAACCCGCAAAAAATGAATTCGTGATGCTCGTTAAAACCAAATCATTTCGCACAACCGGATGGTCCACAACAACGCACAAACTCCCAATTCGAATACGCTTTGCTAATGCGAGTCAATCCCATTAAGCCAAGTCCCAAATAAAGCGGTAACCGTCGTGGGTGGAGTAATATTAAACGCAATGTGCACCGCCGCCATAGAATCTTAGCTAGCGGCAATCAAAAAGAGATGTTTAATTGTCTCATCCCGATCACGTAAACTACACCTAGTAGGTCCCGGCCCAATTACGCTTTATCAAATTGTCCTTTGTGAGAATGACTTGTTTATGAACAAACCACATAAACACTTTTATTTTCAAAGGAACTTTAACATCCCATACCTTTTTGGATGTTGGAATGTAACTTGAGTTAATAACATCAAGATACATCGACCTCACCGTAAAAGCTCCGGACTTGGTCAACTTCCAACAGAATGCATCGGGTTGGTCCGAGAGTTGTACCTCCATTAGTCTCCTAACTAATCGAGCCAAACCTCCCAAATATTGCCCACTAACGACCGCCTAAATCAATATTAAGGGGATAGTCTCAAATACCGTCGCCACGAACACCTCACGCCGCTGAAAGCAATACGATATAAAGACGGATATTGAATAGCCAAGGGTGAATCTCCCACCAAGTATCCTCCCGTAAACGCGTAGTAGCACCATTTCCAAGGACAACCTTTGTCCTATTGAACAAGAATACTTTAACCTTCATTAGTCCCTTCCGAAAGGCGAATCACCGGCCTAACCGACACTGTGATAGCGTTCTAGTGTGTAGGTACTTGTCTGCGAATGATTTGCGCCCACATTGCTTCAAAGGTTTACACGAGCTTCCACAACCACTTACTAAGTAGGCATCTATTCTTAACCTCTAGATTCTCAATGCCAAGCCCACCTTGGTCTTTGGGTCGACAAATAATATCCCACTTAGCAAGTCGGTATTTTCTCTTGTGCTCATCACCCCGCCAAAAGAAGCGAGAGCGATAGAAGTCCGATTTTTCCTAACTCCCATCGAACCTCAAAGAATGATAAGAGGAACATAGGCATACTTGTGAGAACCGAGTTAATCAAAATTAACCGCCTCCGTATGACATGAGCTTACCCTTCCAAAGAATTTTTCTTCTCAAAACGATCCTCGATACACTTCCACTCTCTCGTTAGTTAGCCTACGATGATGAATCGGAATGCCAAGGTAGGAGAAAGGTAGACTTCCCAAGTCACACCCAAACAATTGCTTATAAGCATCTTGTTCGTCTTTGGCTCTCCCAAAGCGTAACAACTCGCTCTTATGGAAATTGATCTTCAACCCCGATAATTGTTCAAAGAGGCATAGTAATGACTTCATATTTCTCGCCTTGGCCAAATCATGCTCCATAAATATTATCGTATCATCGGTAGATGAAGGATAGATACACCTCCATCAACCAGATGAGGTACTAGGCCACTAACCTGTCCATTATCATTCGCCCTTCCTATCAAGATTGCTAGCATATCTACCACAATGTTGAATAAGATAGGGGACATTGGATCTCCTTGCCTGAGGCCCTTGTGAGTTTGGAAGTAATGACCTATATCGTCATTCACTTTAATACCAACACTCCTTTTTGCGTAAAAGATTCCACCGGTGGCACCAGCATCATCAAAACCTTTCATACGCAATGCTCGCCAAGGAACGCCACTTAACCTTATCAGACGCTTTTCGAATCCACCTTAAAAATTACCCCATCTAATTTTTTAGAGTGAATTTCATGGAGCGTTCATGCAGACAACCACCCCTTCAAGAATGTTTCATCGGCATGAAAGCCGTTTGGGACTGCTGCACCACGTAAAGCGCAATTTGTGAGAGCCTGTTCGTCCCAACCTTGGTGAAAATTTTGAAACTAACATTGAGAAGGCAATCGGCTGAATCGCTTAATTCGCACGACCTCCGCTCTCTTCGGGAGTAATGTGATAGTTCCAAAATTCAAGTGAAACAAGTGGAGTTGTCCAGAAAAGATCGTTAAACATAGGTAACAGATCTCCCTTAATAACGTACAAGACTTTTTATAAAACTCATTAGGAAACCCATCCGGTCCGGAGCCTTATTGTTTTTCATTTGTGCAATAGCATCAAACACCTCCTTCTCCGTAAACGGGCTAGCAAAATCTCATTATCGGCCACCGATACCGAGGCACATCCTCGATCCCGACTCATCCAAAGACATGGAATTAACCTCCGTGGTCCGAATAGTATCTATAATACTCAATGATGTATGTTTTGAGATTATCTCGCCAACGATAGTGCCTTCATCCCGCTCTAGCCGAATATACGCTTCTTCTAAGCTTGCCATTCGCAATCGTGGAAGAATTGAGTATTAGCATCCCTTGGATTAATTTATGACCTTAGCGCAACGCCCACTTCAACTCTTCCTCGCGAAGAAGTTCTTTCAACCTCTTCTCGGCCTCGCTTTTAACTCGGAGCTCGGCGGGTAGCAAAATCAAGATTCACCTTTGTATCTAGGGCTGCGTAAGAATAAGGAGTCTATCCTTTTCAATCTTATAAGCCCCACTTAGGTGCTTAGCCCAACCTCGTAAGAAACTTCTTAAGTGCCTAATTTTATTTTGCCACCGCTCAACCGCCGTCCTACCTCCACCACCCTTATCCCATTCCCCGCAACGAGGTCCAAGAAACCCTCACGCTCAAACCAAGCCATCTCGAATGAGAAGGTGTTCTTGTTTCCCACATAATTGACTCCCGAGTCCACAAACGATGGTGTGTGATCGGATATACCCTCGTTAACGCTTGCACCGTAGCCAATGGAAATTTACATCCCACTCAACGCCGCCAACACACGATCAAGCTTTTCAAATGTAGGGTTGGGCGAGCATTAGCCCATGTAAACTTTACGCCCGAGAGCTCTATCTCCCTCGGATCCAAGCTCTCAATAATAGTGTTGAGCATAAACGACCATCGCCCATCAAAGTTATCGTTATTCTTCTCCTCTCTCCGCCAATGATGTTGAAATCACCCCGACCAAAGAAGGGAGTTGTTCGGATCCACGATTCGAACCAGTCCGCTAGAAATTCGGTTTAAGCTCGGGTTGTGCCGCTCGTACACCGCCATTAAAGCCCAATCGAATCCATCAACTTTTGACCTAACCCAAACTTAACCGCAAAGTCGCCCATCACCACACTCCGGACTCAAGAGACTCGCATCTCACTCCCAAGAAGATCCTCCCGATCGTCTCACATGGAGGCAGCAATGCCACCAAAATCAATACCACCGACAATAGAAGCTAGAAATCATGAGCAAAATTATCCTTCCAGCTTTGGAGAAGCAACGAAATCTAGTCGGCGCCCGAGTCTCCTCGGCGAAATCTTCTTTAGCCAAGTCCTTAAGACCTCTGCTATTCCAAAAGATTCCTTTCATAGTTCGTCAGGAAATTTTTTTGCCGTGCGAATCCTAGCACTTTACGTGATCATGGATGTTTGGATACACCTCCGCTTCCACTTACGCTTAGGTTTTTCCAGATCTTCCGGCGGTCCTCATAACCAAAGCCGTGGAACCGTGATCGACGATCCCCAACATCAATAGAGGCCTCATCCTCATCGACTCATTAGAGTTAGGTGCAAGATCCGCACACAAATTATCTAACACTCTCACCCCAACGCGTCAATCTCCAAGATCATTCATGGCCTTACTACGCAAGGTTGCGAATGGTTTCTATGGCACGCCCGCTCAAATCCGTAAGATCATTAACCGAGTTGGAGATTTCAAAATTATTATTTCCTAGCTTAAACCCCTACTTGAGTTGCATTATGAATAATCTCCTCCTTAGAGAAATGCATAATAGAATTGATAAATTGACCGACATACCAAGAGTGACCTCCATGTCACGGCTTGGCCGCTCTCATTGCAAGACCTCTGCTGCATGTCATCAACCTCCGGATGGTCCCGAGACGGAGCTCGTCTGTCGTCCTCAAAGAACCGGATCGTGGATTCCGCCAAAGCAATAACCTCCTCTCGAGAAGCAATTACGCAGACGGTGCGAAACAAAACTCCCGACTCAATGGACACTCGCCAGTGAAGTCGACGCCGCCGGCCGCCCGCCTCGGCAAGACACCCAAGGCGGCGGTGGCACCATCCCTACCGTCGAAGAGAAGGATGGTCCGGGACACCTTCCCGGACTCCGCTAATGACGACGATCGCGGCCGCCTCCGTCGAAGCCGAAGGAGGTGTCGGGGCCTCCGCCCCATACGACCTCCCTAGGTATAGCTAATTCCGTCGCCGGCGGCCGCCACTGCGCCACCACCCGGACAAAACTCGAACGCCAGACGGAACGTCCGCCTCGATCCGCTCCCACGAGGAGGGTATCTCCTCTCAGAGACCCTACCGGCGTCGGAAGGGTGATGAGCCAAGGCCTCCGCCTTAATGCCCCCACCACGCCGGAGTCTCCAGCAGCTCCACCGTCACCGAGTCGGTGAGGAGGCGATCTCGAACCTCCCTCCACTCCCGACTCGATACTCGTCATCAAGATCCAACTCAGAAGGAGCACTCAAACTCCTCTGGCGACTCCACCCGCCACTCCATAATCTCGGAGGTGCGGATGAAGGTGAAAAGACCCAAATCGCAGTGTGGTCGATGGCATCAAGAAGTAGGTGCGGTCGCCTCCCGAGGTCTTAGCCACCGACCCCTGCCTATCCTCCTCTCGCCAGACTCACCATCTCAGGCTCCTTGCCCCCATGCCATCGTCCCTCGCATGTCAACATCGACCAGTAGTGTGCCTCACCAAACAAACTCTCATCCTCAAACTCAATCAATGTTATACACCGCCCTCGATAAGCCCACTTCACCACATCCTAACAAACTCAATGTCCAAAATGTCGACAAGAACGCGAGCCACCCCCGAGCTCTAGTAAAGACCATATCAACACGCTCGCTTTCCAACCGTAATAGCCAGACTAGCCACCACCCTAGCATCCCGCATAGGTCCGTGAGGAGCTCCCAAAAGCGCAGCCAGTTCGAGTAAGTGGCTTGACTTGGGGCTCACCAATTTCCACTCATGGAACTCAAGAATGCCCTCCGTGCACTGCACCTTACACATCCCAAAACCGAGTAACCTCTCGCAAATCCTCCACGGAAGGAAACTCCACCGAAAGTGTTAGGCTCCAGATCGACAAGCTCCCAGAGGAAGTCACCTGGCCAGCCCAGCATCATTGCACAACTGACATCGAGACTTCTCCTTTAGTCACTTTAACAATCCCGTTGTGACATCACAGACCTCATCAAGAACTTCCTCTCAACCGAGACTCAAAAAAGTAAGCTCGGAATGTAACACACCATACATCATCGATTGGGTGGCGGCTCTCTCATAGCGGACACTCCTCAAGCATGATCTGGTTTTCCGCACTGTCGATAGGACCGCCACACTCAAAGAATGAAGTGACCCTTATTTCCACAACGATAGCAAATCATCTTTTCTTTCTTGCGAGCATACTTAGCCACCCGGTCCAACTCGGTCTTATCGGCGTCCTCCACCGACACAACCTCATCCGGCAACCACTCACCGTAGTCGTGGCCACCTCAATGGCTATCTCTCGAGTTCCGTCATCAATCATTGCCCGATCCACCACCACCGGATGTCGTTTGGGCGGTAGCGACCACCTCGGCCATGATTACCGGAAACCACCGCGGTTTCATTGGCGGTCCATAGGCCCTCGACGAAGCCTCCGTCGGCCCCTGTGAAGGGTCTCTGTGGAGCCGCCACTCGCTAAGCATATCCCGACCACCACCCGTGGGCGAGGACCCCGTCCGCCCATCTCCGACGCATTAAGCCCGCTGTCACCCCACTTTCTCGAGGCACCTCCAAAGCACCACCATTGCCGAACGCCCCGAATCGCGCTTGCTCCAGACCGGGCTGCCACGTTCTCGCGATCGGCGAGCCACAAAAGAGGTGGCCTAGCCCTTGCCTCGACCAGCCGGGGGGACGGGTCAAGACCAAGACAAAGCGGCCTCACCGCCGGGTCAGCGCCTGCAGCAGACCACAGGGAGAAGGCGCCGTGGCGAAGGTCTCCACGACCCGTAGACCCGGAAATCTATTCCCGTCGGCGGTGCCCGCGTCCCACCAAGCCGCTCTCGAAAAGCTCCTGGGAGGTCGCGCCCGACCACACCCATGGCAGCCACACGGCAACGTGGCAGCGCGACATCATGAAGTCACAAGACCAAACCGACCGCCGTCCCAATACGCTCGAGCACCACCACTTCTAAGATATCTCAAAAGCGGCACATGAGGGACATATCCTAATATTAAACGTGAAGTCGACATGAAGATATCCCTAGATACAAACTTTCCGTAATGTATCATGAAAATTGTCACCGATATAGTCTAAAGTCCAAAATTTCATCATTCTTGATTATTATCAAAAACTTTTGTTTTGATTAATTAAATATACATACCGCACACAAGACAATGGTGCATCCCTTGCCGCTTTGAAGTTATAAGAAATTTTCCGGCTCAAGTGGAACTTGGTACCCAAATGATAGTTCTTCGTTACATGGACAAGCAACAATGAAATGATTCAATTGCCTAGTTTACAAAGGTTATTCGATCCGATCTTATTCCATTAAGTTCAACGAAGCGGGGTGACACTGGGAGGCATGGTGAACTTATCTTCAGAGGTGGCTTTAAGTTTCTTGCTTTTCACCGTGATTTTGAGCACCACCCAAATATATTTGATAAGAAAATAGTTACAAGATTAAACCCCGACCATTCCTTGAGAATACACAACAGAATCATCAATATGTTCAATAACGATCCGGTTGCCTCTAATCGTAATCATGCATGTTGAGTTTACTTATTGTAGGGCCCAAGATAAGGTGCCTACAAAATAAATTCCAAAATAAGGTACAATACGAAACAAAATATCCAAAATCATATGAAAAAAATACGCTATAAAGCAGCGAGTGCAAACATCAGGAAACAACTTGATCAATGTACCCTTTTTTCAAGGATGCATCTGACCGATGTGCCCTTGAATCCTTGATAAGAGGAGCAAACAATGTAAGAAATGAAGTGCGATTGTAAGGGAGATACCGCCACCGCTCGCCTTAAAGGCAATGTTCACCTTGCTCAGGAGCCACGTCATCACCCCTGTTCGCCTTTCCTCCGCTTGTCCTCCGGCCAAACAGAGCTCGGCTCGAGTGCGGACATCCCGACAATGATAAGAAGACCATAAAAACGTTAATGCAGAGGAGTCAAGACGCAAACTACATAATCAAGCACATATAGGGGCCTAGTAAAATTCACAAAAGGTGTGCATGAGTTCAGACGTGCCTGTGCTTGCCCATTGATCTCGAGTAGAAGATGGGGGCAAATGAGGTTTACCTTGTGCACAGACCATGAGAGAGACGAGGAAGGTGATGAATTGTGGCTCGCCTCCTCGTCACAGATGTGCCCAAAGGCACCACAAAGAAGAAGGGGTTGAGGGTCGCCGCCTCCAAGGCACGGGTCACCTGCCCGCTCGTCCGAGCTCCTCTCCTCAAGGCCACGGCTAGATCCATCATGATGTTAATACATGGGGTTGAAACCGCTCGCTATACCTATGATTGAAACAGCCTGCGCTTGAGTTTTCTCCTATCCATACCTCTGGTTGAAACCGCCTGCGACGGCGATCCAGAATCGCGGCCCCGACGCAAGATCCGTGGGTCTTCCGAGGGATCGACGGGTTTTCGAGGAGATCGACGGCGGCGCTTTATGGAGTTAAGGCGGCAATGAGATCCGTGGGATCTTCGCGAGGAGATCGACGGCGAGATCCGGCAGGTCTTCTCGAGAGATCGGCGCGTGAGATCTCGGGGTCTTGGCGGCGGCGAAGGGATGGAGGGCGGCCGCGAACGAGGGCAGTGAGTCGGGTGCGAGTGGAGGGCAGGAGAGTCGGGCATGCGAGTGGAGGGCAGGAGAGTCGTGCGTGCGATTGGTTTAGGTTTTTTTTGCTGGTTAATTTTCATAGGTTTTTTTTCGTTGGTTAATTTTCGTAGGTTTTTTTCCTTTGCTTTGTAGATGGGTGCGTGGGGGCGGGTGGGAGCCTCAGTACGAGGTTTTTTTGGTTCATGGCGGCTCAGTATGAGGTGGGAGGAAGTACCAAAGAAGTACCAAAAAAGACCGGGTGAGGTGGGACGAAAATTAAATCCGGAACGCGACCTACCAACTGAGACATTAGGAGTAGAGATTGTAGTGATATTAGTATGCTCTGTTTAGGAGAGAATATAGTGATAATTTTTGTGATTTAATTGCTATTTGGGTTAGGATGCACTGTTTATTTAGTAGACATTAGGGTCATAGTTAGCTCTTATTGAAATTGGTATGCATAGTATATTTTAAATTGGTCACTTGTATTGTTTGTAGTTAGTGTTATACTGTTTAATTAATAAGTACAAGAATTGTTCCTTTTTGTAGCTTGTTTGATGATGTTTGGGAGGTTAGACTGCACTTTCATGATATGGATAACTTGGAAAGGACTATGTGTGTTTCAGACATCACTTTTTTCAATCTGTCGATGAATCGATGACATGAGGGTCAAGGTACCCCTAGGGCCATTCTGTCGATGAATCGATGAAATGGTGGTCAAGGTACCCCTAGGGCCATTCTATCGATGAATCGATGACATGAGGGTCAAGGTACCCTTAGGCCCATTCTGTCGATGAATCGATGAAATGGTGGCCAAGGTACCCCTAGGGCCATTCTGTCGATGAATCGATGACATGAGGGTCAAGGTACCCCTAGGGCCATTCTGTTGATGAATCGATGAAATGGTGGTCAAGGTACCCCTAGGCCCATTTTGTCGATGAATCGATGAAATGGTGGTCAAATTGGATCCAACCCCATTGATAACAAAATAGTAAGTTAAATTACTTGGCTGACAGATTCATACTCAAATACTGAATAGATGTCCATATAAAACCAAATTGTACTAAGCACATAAAGCATATAACATCAAATTTGACTCACATTCATTAAGGTTGATCAAGGTTGGATCCAACACAATGGATCACAACATACATACTTAAATTACTGGGTTCACAAATTCAAACTAAAGTACTAAATAGATGATTATCATCTACATTACAACACTGCTGGATCCAACACCTTGGATCACAAAATACATAGTTAAAGTAGTTGAGGACCAAGTTCATACTAAAGTTTGGCATAGAAGACTATCATCTACATATAGATAGATGATTATCATACTAGAAGACACCCCTACTCATCTAGACTTTTGAAGCTCAGAAATGTGATGCTGCAATTTAAGCCTCTCTTCTGTCAGCCTTTCCTTCTCCTTCAAATGATTGAACTTCAAGTTCCTAATCACAATGGCTTGAGCACCTGTCAGGTTCACTAGAGTCTCATACTTTTGCAGCAGCTTCTTCTTCTCTTCCTCTTTCTTTGACAGCTCTGCCTTCAAGTTGCCCACTACAGTTTCTAACTTAGCAATCTTCAAATCAACATATTCCTTCTGCACCTTCTGATTGTTTAACTCCACACCCTTCTGCTGCTGGGCATCAAAGAGAGCATTGACATCAGCATACAAACTGTCATAGTCCTCTTGTACTTTCTTCTTCTCCTCCTCTTTCTTTGCCACCGCCTTCAAGTTGCCCTTCTACTACAGCTTCTAGCTCGCAATCTTCACATCAAGACATTGCTTCTACTCCTTCGATTGCTCAAACTGCACTCTCCTCTGTCTTTGGGCATCCAAGAGAGCATTGACATCAAGATACAAACTGTCATAATTCTCCTGTAGTTTCTTCTTCTCTTCTGTCAGGTTGTGAATTACAAAGGAACTCTCCATATTGTCATTGGTCCTACCTGACTTACTCTCCTCATACATATCCCATAACTTGGCCAATGCCTTCTCCATTGAGTCTGGCCATTCAAAATCAATCCATTGAACTACACCACAGTTTATGCCTTCCTATAAAAAAAATAAAACAATAAAGAATCATCTAAGTGAGTAGGCTGAAGACCACTGTTAAGTGCCATACTCCATAAGCAAACATGTTCAGGGGGTCTAATATGTGCAGCAAACATATCACACATCAAACAAATAAACAATGACCACTGTTAAACAAGTAATTAAGCACTGACCATAATAAACAATGACAACCATCCACTCACTGGATAAAACAAGTTAAACAAAGACTAAGCACTTAACCAAGCTTAACAACTTGATAAACAAAGCAGTAATCACTAACCACAATAAACAATGTGTACCATCTGATGACAAGGCATGTCAGGTAAAGGTAAAGAAAGACCAAACTAAACAAAGCTTAACAACTACGTAAACAAAACATTCAGCAATGAACACCTTCCTTTATAAAGGATCATACCTTCTTAGCACATCCTAGAAACCTCCTGCCGGTGTGCATCCCTTCAAATGCAACTAAGCGCTCGGCTCGCCGTGTTCGCACAAAGCATTCACATCTGCGTTAGTGCCATTGAAATTCGGATCGTGCATCGTAGCTGGAAGCTGCGGGAGCAAGCAAAGATAAACCTAGGTTCAGCTCGAGCTCATTCACAAAATCCCCAATCACTAACCCTAACCCTAACCCTAGCCGTAGCAAACTGACCTTGGTGATGCCATCGCAGGAGGAGGAGATGTTCATGACTGAATCCTCACTTGTCTCGTCGCTCCACGACACCATGGCCACGGGGGAGCAGCAGAACGGCGGCCGGCATTGTGGCGGCGTCGGGGGAGAAGAACAGACTGACGAGAGGAGAGGGCGAGGCAGATGACAGAGCTGGATCGAGCTGGTTTCTATCGGCGGACCGGCACTGTAGCTGTAGCGCCGTTAGACGGCGTCAGCTTGCGGCCGTGAGCCACATTGACAAGTCAGGGTCTCACCTGTCATAATAGTGCTTAAACTGCCCGAACAGGAGGTTTGGTGCTTTCTGCAAAAGATTAGAAAAAAAATCAGTGTTTTCTGCAGCAAAAACGTAGAAGAGTGTTTCCTGCAAACCTAAGCTGAAATGTGGTGGTTTTCTGCAATTCACTCCCATGTTTCTTATTTTTCATATTTTTCGTTTACCCTCCTGTTTTCCAGTTCTCTACACCATAGAGTTTAAAAAGATGGGTCTTCCACACGCTCGTGTCCTTGTTTGGCAGGAGAAGGATAATGACCGGGTGGTCACACCAACTTTCATAAATTCTTTTGTTTCAACTACTGTTAGTATTTCTATCAGATTTACCGTCCTCTTTTTTTTCCCTCTTGCATGGTTCCCAATGATTAGCTTGACTCTATCACAGGGATCTGAACTGGTCGGCGTTGCTGCTATGCACTTACTTACACCATGGAAACTGGACTTGCTCAACCACCTAGGCTTAAGAGGTACGACCTCTCTAGGCAATGAAGCGTAGTTCCCTGTTAGCTACCAATCCTGACTGGAAATACATGCATGAATCATAAAACAAAATAGTAATAAGAAACCCTTTGCAATCAAGCTTCTGTTCTTATAGCGATTATAGTTTTGATACATCTGTTTCTTTATATCGTCTTGTTGGGTTTCTGTTTCTCTTCATATAGGATACAGATATGTGATTCTCATGGGATCCTTTTGCTGGATACTTGCTAATCTTAGGGGTGCTGCTACTAGTGTAAAAAAAGTTTTATCGGAAGAACTAAAGTAGTAGCTAATCCAAGCATTGAAGAAGTGACACAGAGGTTACGCTATATTGGCATGAAGTCAGAGCAGCGCTAAAAACTACACAAGATTTCTGGTGACCTTCAGTCTATATGTACTAACCAACAACAGCCACCTCTTGTTTCGTATCAATCGATCCAGTATCTTTGCCCTTTTGGCGTTGCTCTGAGCAAGGTATGTATAGCCTTTAGATTTCCATTTGTGTATGATACTGCATGTACACTTTAGACCTCATTACTGTCTCCGTGGTCAAAAGAAGCTTGTGATCACTTGTTTTATATATGTAATCAATTGCCCTTCTACTAATATTTTCAAAAGACTATTTATATATGTTTACACTGTTTATAGAAAATCATGCCAGCAACAATATTTTATTTCCATATGTTTTAATCTGTCTCTAAATATTTTTATGTGTACTCTTTCAATACTTGGCTTGATCTCGCCCTTTGCGCCATCGGCGCAACGGGTCATCTAGTAAGGATAAAAATGAAAGGAACTCAGTCAGTCGATCGGGTAGCAATTGCTTGCTACTAGTAATGCAACATTGTCAGGGGAACAGGGATCAGTACTTCTCATTTCTGTATATGGAGACTCACTCCATACTGGATCATGAAAAGAAATGTATGGAGAAGGGATACCAATGAACAAGAAAAATCCACGGAAATGAGGAAGGAAATTCAGGAAAATCAAATTAAAACTAAAAGTAGTCCTCATCTCAGAAAAATATTCAAATACCAAAAAAAATCAAAATATTGTTGAAATTTCATGTGCCTCGCCTTGGGTGTATGCCAAAAAAAATCAAAATATTATTCAAATTTAATGGGCCTCACCTTGGGTACAGAATGCCCAAGAAAAATTGAGAAAGCGCTTTGTAAAGCATTTTTACCGCAAGTTTTTTTTTAAGTTTAGACTTTAGGTTTTAGCAAACCTGCAAGATTTTCAATTATTATTTCAATTATATGTAACTAAAGCAACTATTGTATAGGATGAAATGCACCACTTTAGTTTATAACAACGTCAATGTTCTCTTAAATACTACAGTATGTTTTATGAATTAGATCCTCCCCACCCATGTGGCTCGCCATCTGCACCTACATTTGGGTCACAGTTCCGTTAAAAAGAACATTTAGGTCACGGAGGAGGCCTTGTGGCACCAGTAGGACTACATATAGCCAAATCCAAGCAATGGATTGAGTTTGCACGTATGGCTCTTCGATCCTGCACGGAGCTATGACACGGACCCTTCTGATGCGTTATGGCACGCGTGTCGAGCAATGACACCTATCTCCTCGATAGGCATGACGAGGTGTCTGTACAACAAGATTGGGGACTACTAGAGATAGATGGGTGCAAACATGCAGTAGAGCACGTACAACTTATGAGTCAACTTCTCGGTGAACAAGGTTGTCTCTACGGTGTCAGGTATGAGCACCTCCAGTGCATGACAAGCGGTGTGTAGGAGGGCTTAGGAGTACCGGAGGGGTACGGTAAGCGAGGGTCGGATCTCGTGCATTATAATGCACGTGGGTGCCAACCATTTCCGCATCTCCAAGATTTTGCATTTTGCTATGCATTACTTGAAGGTTTAAAGTTACTTGAAAGCATGGGGGTGCAATAATGTCTTGGTGATGATGGATAATTCTGTTGGTTGTGTACGATGCTATACGTCTGAATGAGGGACATTCTATGTCAGCTCCTGTTTTAGATGATTGTAGAGAGTTATTATGCTTTATGAAAGTTTGGGAAGTTTACTACTATTGAGCACTGTAATAGAGGATCAAATATACTAATTGCTAATGACCTAAGTGAGTCGGGGCATGTAAACACTCCTTTTTTATAGAGATGCATCTCCGGGTACTATCACTAAATTTTAGCAGACAATGTAAGCACTATTTGAGTTTAACAAAGCTAGTAGTTACAAAGGTTTAAAAAAAAAGTGATCACGTCCACAAAATATCCTTTAAAAAAATCCAAATACAAAAGAAATTCAAAATATCCAACAGATGCATGTTCGTACGAACACCACCCAATCCCATGAGTAAAATGCATGGTGCACCCGCCCTGCAAATGGAATCCCAGTCGCGCCGAGCTCCAAATTGAATCTAAAATTCCCCAATCCCACACCTCCGTCCACCGTCGTCCCGCCATCGGGCGCCGCCCGCCCGTGGTTGGTCAATGCGCGGCCTGCCCGCCCTTCCGCCGTCGCTGCAGGAAGAAGGGAGAGAGACCCCTCTGTCCAGTGTCTCCTCCGTCCGTCCTCCTTCCACCAGAGTAAGGTCTTGGTCGTTGCCTCCCGCATTCACCGCTGCAGAAATTGGACGGCGACAATGTCACGCCTTCAGGTCCGCTCTTTCTCCAGCTCCGTTTCCTCACGCGCCAACGAGCTGCTGAACGAACTCCACGGCCATCTGGGCTTCGGGACACTCAGGCCAGAGCTCGCGCACCAACTGTTCGACGAAATGCTGCGCCAACCTGTCACAGTATCAGTACGTGCACTCGACGGCTTATTTGCTGCCCTCGCGCGTGCGCCGCCCTCACCTGCCTGCACCGATGGCCCTGCCCTCGCCATTGATCTCTTCAACCGCATGGCCCGTCGCCAGGTGCCAGCACCCTCCATTTACACCTACAGCATACTAATTGAGTGTTGCCACCGAGCATGCCGCCCAGACCTAGGGCCTGCCTTCTTCGGCCGCCTCCTCAAGACAGGCATCAAGACGGATGTCGTTACCTACAGCAGCTTACTCAAGTGCCTCTGTGACATGAAGCGCACGGAGGAGGCTTTGGGCGTGCTGCTCCACAGGATGCCCGACGACCTGCCTAATGCCATCTCCTACTCAGTAATTCTCAAGAGTTTCTGCGACAGTGGTAGGAGCCAGCTTGCGCATGACTTGCTCCGGATGATGGCCGAAAAAGGATCTGACCACTCTCCCAGCGTGGTGTCATACAGCTTGGTAATCAATGGCTTCTTGAAGGAGGGTGAAATAAGCAAAGCATGCAATCTGCTCCCTGAAATGATGCAGCAGGGGGTTGTGCCCGATGTGGTAATGTATAACTCCTTTATCGATGCGCTATGCAAAGCAAGAGCAATGGACAAGGCAGAGGTAGTTCTTCGATCAATGGTTCATAATGGTGTCCAACCAAGTGCTGTGACATATAGTAGCTTGATCCAAGGATATTCAACTTTGGGCCAGTTGAAAGAAGTCGCTAGGCTGTTGAAAGCAATGAGAAGCCAAGGCAGTATGCCAGACGTTGTTATTTGCAGCTCAGTCATGGACTACCTTTGCAAGCATGGAAGAATCAAAGATGCTGAGGAAATATTTTACTCCATGGCCGTGAATGGCCGAAAACCAGATATAGTCTCATACACTATTATGCTCCATGGGTACGCTATAGAAGGATCCCTTGTTAAAATGATTGATCTCTGTGAGCTGATGGCAAGAGATGGAGTTGTACCCGACCTCCGTTGTTTCAACATACTGATTAATGCATATGCTAAGTATGGCATGATGGATGTGGCCATGCTTTTCCTTGAAGACATGTTGAAGCAGGGTGTGAAGCCTAATGAATTCACTTATTTAACTGTGATATCTGCATTTTGCAAGATGGGCAGGATGGATGATGCGATGGAAAAATTCAGTGAGATGATTGATATGGGAGTACCAGTTGACACAGAAGTTTACATGTGCATGGTTGAGGGTTATTTTAATCATGGTGATTCCATGAAAGCCGAGGAATTTATTACCAAAATGAAGAACAGGGATATTCATCATAAGCTGCGGAAAGGTAATCGATGAACACGGCATCTTTGACTTGGTTACCCATACTGGTGAGAGGTCTGATCCTACTGCATTCACTAAAATTATCAATGGATATTGCTTATCGCCAAGATGGAGAAAGCATTCAGGGTACTTGATGCTATGATATCAGTTGGCGTGAGGGCTGTTGTTGTTACGCAGCACTTAACTGACCATGGTTATGCTCTCATCTTCTTGATATGCTCTAGATGTGTTGTTATCCTGATTGCTCCAGCATGAACTAGAATTAGAGAAGTGTGAATTAAGCCTTATGGTTGTTAGTTGCTGTTTATCGGTAGTTGGATATATTGCCTAGTTCGAATTTCCTCAAGGCACTGCAGTATTCAGGGTGGATAGTGACCTGGCTGATTAGGCGTTGCATGCATAATTCCCTGTGTCTCTATGTCTTATGTATACTTCATATATCATGGATGCAAAGGGCTTTTTGTAGACCTTGCATGTTTGTGTCATTCCAAAAGTGAACTATTGATAAGTTACAGTTGAGAGTTATTGCTGTCTTTCGGGGAGTAAGACAACAACAACAACAACAACAAAGCCTTTAGTCCCAAACAAGTTGGGGTAGGCTAGAGGTGAAACCCATAAGATCTCGCAACCAACTCATGGCTCTGGCACATGGATAGCAAGCTTCCACGCACCCCTGTCCATCTTTCGGGGAGTAAGAGAACAGAAGAATTTCACTTCTCTGCTATAAATGATTTCTAAAGTCCAAACACTACAATTGGCCATTGATCATGAAGCTTTAGTACTTGCGCCAAATGGTTACTATGAAAATATTATTAGCTGAGTTCTTCCTGGCAGCACCTTGCTGATGATACTGTATTAGCCATTATGCTTATGCCTATATACTCCCTCCGTTCGGAATTACTTGTCGTAGAAATGGATGTATCCAGATGTATTTTAGTTCTAGATACATCCATTTCCGAGACAAGTAATTCCGAACGGAGGGAGTATATCATTTCAGTTCAAGTTTGGCATACTTGACTTGTATGTTTTACACTCGCTGTTAAAGAAACCTGATCTGCGTTTGAGCAATGAAGACATTATGGTGTGGGTGTGGCAATTATTTGCACTGCTACTGCCTCTGAAATGGCTTTGAACTCCATGTCAGCTCTTGGATAGTACTCTCTTTGTCCCAAAATTCTTGTCTTAGATTTGTCTAAATACGGATGTATCAAGTCATGTTTTAGTATTAGATACATCCGTATGTAGACAAATGTAAGACAAGAATTTTGGGATGGAGGGAGTATTTGGGTAGTCCTCTGAAGTGGCTCTCCTGCCTTGAAAGGGCGCTCTTGACAACAAGCTTTGCTCAGCAGAAGAGGTTCCTCATTTCGCAGGCCTCGGTCCCTACCGTGGTTGGCGTCTTCTTTGTCCTCTGATTGATATCAGGCCGTTCACTGTGCCTAATGAAGATAGTGAGCAATGACAATTTCTCCGCGATGAGATGAAATATGTAGAGTGGCCCATGAGATGGAGATGTCAAGTCTGAAGGTTGTTCATGCCCGTGAGGTCATGACAGATTCTTGCTGAAGAACCAGATAAGATCTCAGCAGTGGCCCAAAACCTACCTGCAAGTTTACAAATAGCTGATGACTATCAGCAAGTGCTGTACCACATTTCCTACAAGTTCTTTTAAGAAAATGATGTAGAAGCATAGGTGGAGAACTGCGGTCGGCATGTTTTCTTGTGAACTTGTATGATTTATTAAAAGAACGGAAAAACACGGGAGAAAAAAAGAAGAAGTTTTGACTGACAAGATTGATGATAATCTGTCAAGAGATTCTAATCTCATTCTTGCTTCCATGTCATTTTGGGCTAATTAGTACTCCAGTATTCTTTATTCTTTTTTAGGGACAATTTGGTACCATGTGCCCTTCAAGTCTTTGGTAGTACACATTCTTTGTGTAATAATGGAAGATTAACTCTTGGCATCTGCTTACAGAGATCTTTGGTGTGCCTCTCTGCCGCGTCGAACAGCAGCACGGGTCTCTCGGCAATGAGTTGCTTGCAATTCAGTGCAAGCAACCTTGGCAGCGACATACGTATATACTGTCTACAAGCCTTTCACACTCGTCCGCCTTGCGGCCCAGACCGAATACCGCCGGACATGCAATGAGGCGCAGGACGCACCACATCAACCTTGTCAGGCAGTTCGGGTTTTGCTTTGGCATGTTGCTGCTCGTGCCCGTCGGTCGAAGGAGGAACTTCGACGAGGCCGCGCCCGAGAGCCATCAATGGTCCCCTAAGCTGGCATGGACCAAGTATGAAAGTGGCTGACAAGTGGAGCTTATGACGCCGAGCCGCCATGGCATGGATGCAGTGGATGACCCGCAGTGGCAGCTGTGCAGGGAGCTGGCGGAGAGGATGTGCAAGATGGTGTTTTGGTGCGTGCAACGGCAATCGAAGGCGAGGCCGCCTATGGGCGCAATGGTGAAGATGCTGGAGGGGGAGATGGACATTGCTTTGCCGGCAAACCCGCTGTTCCGGCATCTTATGGTCGATGTGCCGGCAGAAAATCTTTGGATGACAATGACGAGCAGCGTAAACACAACATCAGCGTTGGCAAATGATACTAGGAGTATTTCTCAAGGTGGCAACGAGATCACCTCGCTTTGATGATCTGCAGATCATTCAATCCTGAAATGAAGGCTGTCTTCTTTCTTACTCCCTTCACTCCGAGGTTTACGATTGGCAGGAGTTACAGATGAAAGCAGCCGGGACTATACGGTTATGTCTATCGGGCTAGGTCATTTATCATGTGATGGATGAGAATTCGTTGAAGAAGATACGATCTGAGAGAATCCAAAAGGTCAATTTATGTCTAAAACTGCGACGACCAAGGTGTATTTGAAGCAAAAATTGTATGGGACGAAGATGCGGGAGGGGTCAGATCTTGTAGAGTGTGTTAAACCCTATAATCAAGTCGTGACAGATCTAACATGCTTGGGTTCGAACGTTCCTGATGAGGATTGGGCAATTCTTCTTCTTTGTTCGTTGACATAGTCCTATGAGCATTTAATCACTACTTTGACGCACGGCAAGGAAACCATGAAGAATGAGGACATTATAGCGGCATTGCTATCTTATGATATGAGAAAGAAGAACGCGGTGGAAGTCTTTCGTGGTGAAGGTTTGTTAGTCAAGGGTGAGGAGCGGAGGAAGGAAAGAACAAGAAAAAGAAGGTACAATGTCACAAGCGTAAGCACTAGGGACATATGAGAAATGCCTGTCCAAATCTCAATGATGGGTCAAGTGCTAATATGGCAACTCATGGTGATGACTTAGGCAACAGTAGTGATGTCCTCGTAGTATCATACTCCCTCCATCCCGAAATTCTTGTCTTAGGTTTGTCTAGATACGGATGTATCTAACACTAGAACGTGACTAGATAAATCTGTATCTAAACAAATTTAAGACAAGAATATCAGGACGGAGGGAGTACATGTGATCATCAAAAGAGAAGTGTGGATGTTGGATTCAGCTAGCTCTTTCCATGCGACACCCAACATGGAGTGGTTCTCTTCATACAAGTTTGGCAGTTTCGTTTGGCCTATGTGGGTGATGACACAAGTTATCGTGTTGCTGGAGTAGGTGACATCAAAATCGAGATGTTTAACGAAGTTGTTCGGATGCTTCGAGGAGTCAGGCATGTGCCCGGCCTAAGGAGGAATCTAATTTTGTTTGGAGTTCTTCATGATGGTGGTATGATATTCCATTGGGAGACCATGAAAATCATGGAAGGTGAGGTGACCGTGATGATGGGAGAGAAGATGGCTTCACATCTTTACAAGTTTCAAGGGAGCACTATCGCAGGTGGAGTCATGGAGACTGTAGTTGCAAGAGTAGCAGCAGGGTCCCACAGAGGTGGCGTGTCTGGGCAAGCTCGTCGAGTAGCTCTACGTAAGATAGGAAGAAGACAACCCAAGTCCATAGTACATGGAAGTTTGATGCATGGATGAATTCAAGGTGGTGGAGAATATCCGCTAAGATGGAGTTTCTTCTGTATGTGTATATTGTGTATGAATCGGGTTATGTTTAGACTTGGTGTTGTGGTGGGTAGGATATGTGTAGTGTTACTTGTAGTGTTGGAGTCGGATACGTTGTGCTCTTGGCCTCTTATATATGATGAGGCACCCCAAGTTGTAACCCATAACCACTAGATAGTGACAGGAACGGAGGGGAGCCGGTGGCATGTGTCGGCGTCCAGGGCGGCCAGTGTTACGATATCTCTGGGAGGAGCGCCTGTAATCATTGCCCTGGAGAGGAGGCGATTTAGCCTAACCTCGTTAACAAATCTCGATGTCGTCATCGTTTTGTGATAGCTTATTCCTCATGGATCAGCCGTGTACCTCAGATTAATTCTAACACCCGGCTGCCTCCGGAGCTCCTTGTGGGTTGTCTTCCTCCTCTCGGCGGTCGCATCTCTCTGCCCCTCTAACTACCGGCAGACCCTCATCTGTCAGTCGACCGAGCTCGGCCTTCACGCATTAGCCTGCCTTTGTCGCTCATAAAGTGCAATGACCGCTAACGGCTGGTGCTGCTCCGGGTCTCCATGACGCGGAGAACCATCCTAGATGGGTCTTCTACAAGTGTGAAAAGGGCAAAGTAAGTGCAATATTTTGTGAATGTTCTTCATTTCAAGCAATTTGAGCTCATTGTTGGCCTAATACTATGCAGAAAGGTTGCAACTTTTGGTATTGCAAAGAAGAATGTATTGATTGATTAGGGGAGGTCAATTGGATGTTGATGTACTGGTTGTTAGAGCCGCGATCACCGAGGACACAATGTCCAAGTTCTTTATGAGAAGGCAGAGACGAAACAAGTGCGCAGGCTAGAGATGTCAACGAAGAAGGGAAAAGGTGTTGGCAATGAACTTAAAGAGATGAAGATAGTAATTATTGGACTTGAAGTAGTAGTCAAGGAAGTTGTGTTTCCATTGAAGCGTGTAATTTTTTGTCTTTCTGTTTGGATGAGTTCTCCCAGCGAGAAACTGGTGAACTATATGCCCAAAGTATTGTTTAATGACGTAGTTGAGTAGTGAAGGTTTTAGCTCAATGAACGCAAAAGAATTTATGTTAAAAGATTTGGGAAGTTAAGTTTTAAGGGCTCTGTTATGAACTTCTTTTACTCCTCGTATTTGTTTACTCTAGTGAAGAACAATATAGATATATAGAAAATATAGGGCGCGTTTGGTTGCCCATAAAATCAAAACAAGGCTTGATGTATGCAGCATCCTTTTGGTGTTGAGCTGTTTGATTACCCGTGTATCCTATTAGGCCTACATTCGCACGATTCTTAAAGCATCTTTGGGTGTGGCTCACTGGGAACTGCCAAATCAGCAGTTTCTAGCGAGCCAGACTCAAGCGATGCGAGGAAGCACACATGGGTGGCTCCCTGAAAACGTGTGATGCGAGGAAGCACACATGGGTGGCTCCCTGAAAACGTGTTAGCTGTTAGTCACCTTATCCTCTCGCCCCCTTCCTCTCCTTCTCTCGTTGCCGCCCGTGCTCGCTCCACGCGCGCGCACAAGCCGCCGCTGCCCCGCCCCCGTTCGCCGCCCAGCGTCTGCAGCCCTACTGCTGCCCGCCCCGCTTGCCGTTAGCACGCCCACGCTGATCGCCGCCCCGCCCGCCGCCTTTTCGCCGCCCCAATGCAGCCACCACGCTTCGCCCATGCCCATACGGCCGCCGCCGTTACCCTATCCACGCGCCGCGCTCGCCGCCCGTCGCCTAACCGACAACCCCGCCGCCCCGCCGCCCGCGCGATCGCCACCATCACGCCGCCCGCGCGTGCCCGCTACGACAATCGCTTCTGCCCGCTTCGCTTCGCTTGTTGCCGTCGCGCAGATGCGATCGCCGCCTCCGCACACGCTGCGGTAACAACCACCAT
The DNA here is from genome assembly GCA_021437245.1 of Aegilops speltoides. Taxonomy (NCBI): domain Eukaryota; kingdom Viridiplantae; phylum Streptophyta; class Magnoliopsida; order Poales; family Poaceae; genus Aegilops; species Aegilops speltoides. The sequence goes on along the minus strand of CM038146.1, from coordinate 84,248,694 downwards.
CGCGCCAACCACGTGTCGGCCGCGGCGTTGCCCACAAGCCAAGCTTAGCCGCCCACGCAACAGCTGCACCACCCCCATCTGCCCGGCCGCGCACGCAACAGCCGTCGGTACCTCGCGAATCGTGGGCAATAGCCGCCGCTACCTAGGCCTACAAGATGGTCCCGGACATGGTGCCGGCCACGGGGCTGCTGGCCTTACACTGCGTGGAGGGGCGGCCCGGCTTGCCTCGAGTAGGTGGCCTCCGTCGTCCAGTCTGCGGTCATCTCAACGGGCTGCAGATGCAGGTGGCCTCCACCTTGCACGAGCCACGGAGCTGTTGGGCTCGATCGATGCGGAAGGGAGGCGCACTTCAGATCGCGTGGGTCAAGAAGGGCCCTCCCCATCATGGTGGCCCTCTCGACGGTCTTCCCGGGCACGCGGAGGTCCAAGGCGGGGCGGTGGTCGGACTCGCCGACGCACGCACTAAAGGAAATATGCCCTAGAGGCAATAATAAAGTTATTATTTATTTTCTTATTTCATGATAAATGTTTATTATTCATGCTGGAATTGTATTAACCGGAAACATAATACATGTGTGAATACATAGATAAACAGAGTGTCACTAGTATGCCTCTACTTGACTAGCTCGTTAATCAAAGATGGTTATGTTTCCTAGCCATAGACAAAGAGTTGTCATTTGATTAATGGGATCACATCATTAGGAGAATGATGTGATTGACTTGACCCATTCCATTAGCTTAGCAATTGACCGTTTAGTATGTTGCTATTGCTTTCTATGACTTATACATGTTCCTATGACTATGAGATTATGCAACTCCCGTTTACCGGAGGAACACTTTGTGTGCTACCAAACGTCACAATTAACTGGGTGATTATAAAGGTGCTCTACAGGTGTCTCCGAAGGTACTTGTTGGGTTGGCGTATTTCGAGATTAGGATTTGTCACTCCGATTGTCGGAGAGGTATCTCTGGGCCCTCTCGGTAATGCACATCACTTAAGCCTTGCAAGCATTGCAACTAATGAGTTGGTTGCGAGATGATGTATTACGGAACGAGTAAAGAGACTTGGCGGTAACGAGATTGAACTAGGTATTGAGATACCGATGATCGAATCTCGGGCAAGTAACATACCGATGACAAAGGGAACAACGTATGTTGTTATGCGGTCTGACCGATAAAGATCTTCGTAGAATATGTAGGAGCCAATATGGGCATCCAGGTCCCGCTATTGGTTATTGACAAGAGAGGTGTCTCGGTCATGTCTACATAGTTCTCGAACCCGTAGGGTCCGCACGCTTAAACGTTCGTTGATGATATAGTACTATGAGTTATGTATGTTGGTGACCGAATGTTGTTCGGAGTTTTGGATGAGATCACAGATATGACGAGGAACTCCGGAATGGTCTGGAAGTAAAGATTGATATGTGGATAGTAGTGTTTGATCTCCGGAAGGGTTCCGGAATTCACCGAAAGGGGTTCCGGATGTTTCCCGAAATGTTTGGGCACGAGAACACTTTATCTGGGCCAAAGGGGAAAGCCCACGAGGTTTTTGGAAAGCGCAAAAGGAAGTTTTGCGAGTCCGGGGCGACGCCGAGGTCCTCGGCGTCCGGGTCCAGAGCACGCCGAACCCTGCCATCTGGCCCTGGAGTCCGAGAAGGACTCTTGTCTTTCGGGTGAAACCGACTTTATGGAGGCTTTTACTCCAAGGTTCGACCCCAAGGCTCAACATATAAATACAGGGGTAGGGCTAGCACCCAAGACACATCAAGAAACACCAAGCCGTGTGCCGGCAACCCCGTCTCCTCTAGTTTATCCTCCGTCATAGTTATCGTAGTGCTTAGGCGAAGCCCTGCGAAGATTGTTCTTCACCAACACCGTCGTGCTGCCGGAACTCATCTACTACTTCGCCCCTCTTGCTGGATCGAGAAGGCAAGGACGTCACCGAGCCGTACGTGTGTAGAACTCGGAGGTGCCGTGCTTTCGGTGCTTGGATCGGTCGGATCGTGAAGACGTTCGACTACATCAACCGCGTTGATATAATGCTTCCGCTTACGGTCTACGAGGGTACGTGGACAACACTCTCCCCTCTCGTTGCTATGCATCACCATGATCTTGTGTGTGCGTAGGAAAATTTTGAAATTACTACGTTCCCCAACAGTGGCATCCGAGCCTAGGTTTTATGTGTTGATGTTATATGCACGAGTAGAACACAAGTGAGTTGTGGGCGATATAAGTCATACTGCTTACCAACATGTCACACTTTGGTTCAGCAGTATTGTTGGATGAAGCGGCCCGTACCGACATTACGCGTACGCTTACGCGAGACTGGTTCTACCGACGTGCTTTGCACACAGGTGGCTGGCGGGTGTCAATTTCTCCAACTTTAGTTGAACCTAGTGTGGCTACGCCCGGTCCTTGCGAAGGTTAAAACATCACCAACTTGACAAACTATCATTGTGGTTTTGATGCGTAGGTAAGAACGGTTCTTGCTAAGCTCGTAGCAGCCACGTAAAACTTGCAACAACAAAGTAGAGGACGTCTAACTTGTTTTTGCAGGGCATGTTGTGATGTGACATGGTCAAGGCATGATGCTAAATTTTATTGTATGAGATGTTCATGTTTTGTAACCGAGTTATCGGCAACTGGCAGGAGCCATATGATTGTCGCTTTATTGTATGCAATGCAATCGCCCTGTAATGCTTTACTTTATCACTAAGCGGTAGCGATAGTCGTAGAAGCATAAGATTGGCGAGACGACAATGATGCTACGATGGAGATCAAGGTGTCGCGCCGGTGACGATGGCGATCATGGAGGTGCTTCGGAGATGGAGATCACAAGCACAAGATGATGATGGCCATATCATATAACTTATATTGATTGCATGTGATGTTTATCTTTTATGCATCTTATCTTGCTTTGATTGACGGTAGCATTATAAGATGATCTCTCACTAAATTTCAAGATAAAAGTGTTCTCCACGAGTATGCACCGTTGCCAAAGTTAAATCGTGCCTAGACACCACGTGATGATCGGGTGTGATAAGCTCTCGTCCATCTACAACGGGTGCAAGCCAGTTTTGCACACGCAGAATACTCGAGTTAAGCTTGCGAGCCTAGCATATGCAGATATGGCCTCGGAACACCGAGACCAAAAGGTCGGCGTGAATCATATAGTAGATATGATCAACATAATGATGTTCACCATTGAAAGCTACTCCATTTCACGTGATGATCGGTTATGGTTTAGTTGATTTGGATCACGTGATCACTTAGAGGATTAGAGGGATGTCTATCTAAGTGGGAGTTCTTAAGTAATACGATTAATTGAACTTTAATTTATCATGAACTTAGTCCTGGTAGTATTAGCATATCTATGTTGTAGATCAATAGCTCGCGTTTAGCTCCCCTGTTTTATTTTTGATATGTTCCTAGAGAAAACTAAGTTGAAATATGTTAGTAGCAATGATGCGGATTGGATCCGTGATCTGAGGTTTATCCTCATTGCTGCACGGAAGAATTATGTCCTTGATGCACCGCTAGGTGACAGACCTATTGCAGGAGCAAATGCAGACGTTATGAACGTTTGGCTAGCTTAGTATGATGACCACTTGATAGTTTAGTGCACCATGCTTAACGGCTTAGAATCGGGACTTCAAAGACGTTTTGAACGTCATGGACCATATGAGATGTTCCAGGAGTTGAAGTTAATATTTCAAGCAAATACGCGAGTTGAGAGATATGAAATCTCCAACAAGTTCTATAGCTAAAAGATGGAGGAGAATAGCTCAAGCAGTGAGCATGTGCACAGATTGTCTGGGTAATACAATCGCTTGAATCAAGTGGGAGTTAATCTTCCAGATAAGATAGTGATTGACAGAATTCTCTAGTCACCATCACCAAGTTAGTAGAACTTCGTGATGAACTATAATATGCAAGGGATAACAGAAACAATTCCCAAGCTCTTCGTGATGCTGAAATCGACGAAGGTAGAAATCAAGAAAAACATCAAGTGTTGATGGTTGACGAGACCACTAGTTTCAAGAAAAGGGCAAAAGGAAGAAGGGGAACTTCAAGAAGAACGGCAAGCAAGTTGCTGCTCAAGCGAAGAAACCCAAGTCTGGTCCTAAGCCTGAGACTAAGAGCTTCTACTGCAAAGGGACTGGTCACTGGAAGCGGAACTGCCCCAAGTATTTGGCGGATAAGAAGGATGGCAAAGTGAACAAAGGTATATTGGATATACATGTTATTGATGTGTATTTTACTAGTGTTTATAGCAACCCCTCGGCATTTGATACTGCTTCAGTTGCTAATAGTAGTAACTCGAAACGGGAGTTGCAGAATAAACAGAAAATAGTAAAAAGGCGAGGTGACGATGTGTGTTGGAAATAGTTCCAAGATTGATATGATCATCATCGCACACTCCCTATACTTTCGGGATTAGTGTTGAAACTAAATAAGTGTTATTTGGTGTTTGCGTTGAGCATGAATATGATTTGATCATGTTTATTGCAATACGGTTATTCATTTAAGTTAGAGAACAATTGTTGTTCTGTTTACATGAATAAAACCTTCTATTGTCATACACACCAACGAAAATGGTTTGTTGGATCTCGATCATAGTGATACACAAATTCATAATATTGAAGCCAAAAGATGCAAAGTTAATAATGATAGTGCAACTTATTTGTGGCACTGCCGTTTAAGTCATATTGGTGTAAAGTGCATGAAGAAACTCCATGCTGATGGGCTTTTGTAATCACTTGATTATGAATCACTTGATGCTTGCGAACCATGCCTCATAGGCAAGATGACTAAAACTCCGTTCTATGGAACAATGGAGCGAGCAACTGACTTATTGGAAATAATACATACTGATGTATGCGATCCGATGAGTGTTAAGGCTCGCGGCGGGTATCGTTATTTTCTGACCTTCGCAGATGATTTGAGCTGATATGGGTATATCTACTTGATGAAACATAAGTCTGAAACATTTGAAAAGTTCAAAGAATTTCAGAGTGAAGTGGAAAATCATCGTAACAAGAAAATAAAGTTTCTATGATCTGATCGTGGAGAAGAGTATTTGAGTTATGAGTTTGGTCTTCAGTTAAAACAATGTGAAATAGTTTCACTACTCACGCCACCTAGAACACCACAGCATAATGGTATGTCCGAACGTCATAACCGTACTTTATTGGATATAGTGCAATCTATGATGTTTCTTACCGATTTACCACAATTGTTTTTGGGATTATGCATTAGAGACAGCTGCATTCACGTTAAAAGGGCACCATCAAAATCCTTTGAGACGACGCCTTATGAACTGTGGTTTGGCAAGAAACCAAAGTTGTCGTTTCTAAAAGTTTGGGGCTGCGATGCTTATAAGAAAAAGTTTCATCATGATAAGTGAAGGAAATATGCCCTAGAGGCAATAATAAAGTTATTATTTATTTCCTTATTTCATGATAAATGTTTATCATTCATGCTAGAATTGTATTAACCGGAAACATGATACATGTGTGAATGCATAAACAAACAACATGTCACTAGTATGCCTCTACTAGACTAGCTTGTTAATCAAAGATGGTTATGTTTCCTAACCATGAACAAAGAGTTGTTATTTGATTAACAAGGTCACATCATTAGTAGAATGATCTGACTGACATGACCCATTCCATTAGCTTAGCACACGATCGTTTAGTATGTTGCTACTGCTTTTATCCATGACTTATACATGTTCCTTAAACTATGAGATTATGCAACTCCGTTTACGGAGGAACACTTTGGTGCTACCAAACGTCACAACGAATCGGGTGATTATAAAGGAGTACTACAGGTGTCTCCAAAGGCGGATGTTGGGTTGGCGTATTCGAGATTAGGTTTTGTCACTCCGATTGTCGGAGAGGTATCTCTGGCCCTCTCGGTAATACACATCACCGAAGCCTTGCAAGCATTACAACTAATGAGTTAGCTGTGAGATGATGTATTACGGAACGAGTAAAGAGACTTGCGGTAACGAGATTGAACTAGGTATTGGATACCGACGATCAAATCTCGGGCAAGTAACATACCGATGACAAAGGAACAACGTATGTTGTTATGCGGTCTGACCGATAAAGATCTTCGTAGAATATGTAGGAACCAATATGGGCATCCAGGTCCGCTGTTGGTTATTGACGGAGACGTGTCTCGGTCATGTCTACATTGTTCTCGAACCGTAGGGTCCGCACGCTTAAGGTTTCGATGGCGCTTATTATGAGTTTATGTATTTTGATGTACCAAGAAGTTGAGTCCCGGATGTGATCACGGACATGACGAGGAGTCTCGAAATGGTCGAGACATAAAGATTGATATATTGGAAGCCTATATTTGGAGTTCGGAATGGTTCCGGTGAAAACGGAATTTATCGAGTACAGGAGGTTACCGAACCCCCGAACTAAATGGGCCTTAGTGGGCCTCGAGGGAGAAGAGAAGGGGCGGCCAGGGGTGGCCGCCCCCAGCCGAATAGGACAAGGAGGGGGCGGCCCTTCCTTCTTCCCCCTCCCCCAATCCTACTCCAACTAGGAAAGGGGGGGAGTCCTACTCCCGGTGGGAGTAGGACTCCTCCTGGCGCGCCTCCTCTAGGCCGGCCGCACCCCCCTTGCTCCTTTATATCACGGGGCAAGGGGCACCCTAGAACACACAAGATTGATCTACGGATCGTTCTTTAGCCGTGTGCGGTGCCCCCTCCACCATATTCCACCTCGGTCATATCGTCATGAAGCTTAGGCGAAGCCCTGCGCAGATAGAACATCAAGATCGTCCCACGCCGTCGTCTTGTGGAACTCTCCCTCGACACTCGGCTGGATCGAGTACGAGGGCGTCATCGAGCTGTCGTGTGTCAAGAACTCGGGGCGCCGAGTAACGGCGTTGGGATCGGTCGGATCGCGAGGAGAACGTCGACTACTTCCTCTACGTTGTGATCGCTTCGCTTGGTCTACGAGGGTACGTAGACAACACTCTCCCTCTCGTTGCTATACATCACCATGATCTTGCGTGTGCGTAGGAAATTTTTGAAATTACTCGTTCCCCAACAATGGCATCCGAGCCTAGGTTTTTATGGTTTGATGTTTTGCACGAGTAGAACACAAGTGAGTTGTGGGCGATACAAGTCATACTACCTACCAAATGTCATACTTTGGTTCAGCGGTATTGTGAGATGAAGCGGCCCGGACCGACATTACGCCAGACGCTTACGCGAGACTGGTTTCACCGCCACGAGCACTCGTTGCTTAAAGGTGACCGGTGGGTGTCTGTCTCTCTCATTTTAGTTGAACAAAGTGTGGCTACGCCCGGTCCTTGAGAAGGTTAAAACGGAGTCTATTTGACGAAGTATCATTGTGGTTTTGATCGTGGGTGAGATTGGTTCTTGCTTGAGCCCGTAGCAGCCACGTAAAATTTGCAACAACAAAGTAGAGGACGTCTAACTTGTTTTTGCAGGGCATGTTGTGATGTGATATGGTCAAGACGTGATGCTATATTTTATTGTATGAGATGATCATGTTTTGTAACCGGTTATCGGCAATCGGCCGGAGCCATATGGTTGTCGCTTTATTGTATGCAATGCAATCGCCCTGTAATGCTTTACTTTATTACTAAGCGGTAGAGATAGTCGTAAAAGCATAAGATTGGCGAGACGACAACGATGCTACGATGGAGATCAAGGTGTCGCGCCGGTGACGATGGTGATCATGGTGATGCTGCGGAGATGAAGATCACGAAGCACAAGATGATGATGACCATATCATATCACTTATATTGATTTGCATGTGATGTTTATCCTTTATGCATCTTATCTTGCTTTGATTGACGGTAGCATTATAAGATGATCTCTCACTAAATTATCAAGAAGTGTTCTCCCGGTATGCACTTGTTGCCAAAGTTCGTCGTGCCCGGACACCACGTGATGATCGGGTGTGATAAGCTCTCGTCCATCTACAACGGGTGCAAGCCAGTTTTGCACACGCAGAATACTCGGGTTATACTTGACGAGCCTAGCATATGCAGATATGGCCTCGGAACACGGAGACCGAAAGGTCGGCGTGAATCATATAGTAGATATGATCAACATAAGATGTTCACCATTGAAAACTACTCCATTTCACGTGATGATCGGTTATGGTTTAGTTGATTTGGATCACGTGATCACTTAGATGACTAGAGGATGTCTGTCTAAGTGGGAGTTCTTAAGTAATATGATTAATTGAACTTAAAATTATCATGAACTTAGTACCGATAGTATCTTGCTTGTTTATGTTTGATTGTAGATAGATGGCTCGTCTTTGTTGTTCCGTTGAATTTTAATGCGTTCCTTGAGAAAGCAAAGTTGAAAGATGATGGTAGCAATTACACGGATTGGGTCCGTAACGAGAGGATCATCCTCATTGCTGCCTGAAGAGTTACGTCTGGATGCACCGCTAGGTGCAGACTCTGCTGCTAGAGCAACACCGATGTTGTGAGCGTCTGGCGAGCAAAGCGATGACTACTCTATAGTTCGATGTGCCATGCTTTACGGCTTAGAACCGGGACTTCAACGACGTTTTGAGCGTCATGGAGCATATGAGATGTTCCAAGAGTTGAAGTTGATATTCCAACAGAATGCCCGGATTGAGAGATATGAAGTCTCCAATAAGTTCTATAGCTGCAAGATGGAGGAGAATAGTTACATTCTTGAGCATATACTCGTAATGTCCGGTACTATAATCACTTGACGCAATTGGGAGTTAATCTTCCGGATGATTGTGTCATTGATGAAATTCTTCAATCACCGCCACCAAGCTACAAAGGCTTCGTGATGAACTATAATATGCAAGGGTTAGTAAAGACTATACCGAGCTCTTCGCAATGCTAAAGGCTACGGAGGTAGAAATCAAGAAGGAGCATCAAGTGTTGATGGTCAATAAGACCACTAGTTTCAAGAAGAAAGGCAAAGGGAAGAAGAAGGAACTTCAAGAAGAACAGCAAGCAAGTTGTTGCTCAGAGAAGAAACCCAAGTCCGGACCTAAACCTGAAATCGAGTGCTTCTCTGCAAGCGATCCTCATCGAAGCGGAACTGCCCCAAGTATTTGGCGGATAAGAAGGATGGCAAGGTGAACAAAGGTATATGTGATATACATGTTATTGATGTGTACCTTACTAGAGCTCGCAGTAGTACCTGGGTATTTGATACTGGTTTTGTTGCTAATATTTGCAACTCGAAACAGGGACTACGGATTAAGCGAACAATGGCAAAGGACGAGGTGACGATCTTGCGTGGGAAATGGTTCCAAAGTCGATGTGATCGCGGTCGGCACGCTACCTCTACATCTACCTTCGGGATTAGTTTTAGACCTAAATAATTGTTATTTGGTGCTGCGTTGAGCATGAACATTATATCTGGATCTTGTTTAATGCGAGACGGTTATTCATTTAAATCGAGAATAATGGTTGTTCTATTTATATGAGTAATATCTTTTATGGTCATGCACCCTTGAAGAGTGGTCTATTTTGATGAATCTCGATAGTAGTGACACACATATTCATAATGTTGAAGCCAAAAGATGCAGAGTTGATAATGAGAGTGCAACTTATTTGTGGCATTGCCGTTTAGGTCATATCGGTGTAAAGCGCATGAAGAAACTCCATCTTGATGGACTTTTGGAGTCACTTGATTATGAATCACTTGGCACTTATGAACCGTGCCTTATGGGCAAGATGACTAAAACCCGTTCTCGGTACTATGGAGAGAGCAACAGATTTGTTGGAAATCATACATACGTATGTATGTGGTCCGATGAATGTTGAGGCTCGTGGCGGATATCGTTATTTTCTCACCTTCACAGATGACTTAAGCAGATATGGGTATATCTACTTAATGAAACATAAGTCTGAAACATTTGAAAAGTTCAAAGAATTTCAGAGTGAAGTTGAAAATCATCATAACAAGAAAATTAAGTTTCTGCGATCTGATCGTGGAGGTGAATATTTGAGTTACGAGTTTGGTCTACATTTGAAACAATGCGGAATAGTTTAGCAATTCCGCCACCCGAACACCACAACAAATGGTGTGTCCGAGCGTCGAATCGTACTTTACTAGATATGGTGCGATCTATGATGTCTCTTACAGATTTACCGCTATCGTTTTGGGGTTATGCTCTAGAGACGGCCGCATTCACACTGAATAGAACACCGTCGAAATCCGTTGAGACGACACCTTATGAACTGTGGTTTAGCAAGAAACCAAAGTTGTCGTTTCTTAAAGTTTGGGGATGCGATGCTTATGTGAAAAAGCTTCAACCTGATAAGCTCGAACCCAAATCGAGAAATGTGTCTTCATAGGATACCCAAAGGAGACAGTTGGGTACACCTTCTATCACAGATCCGAAGGCAAGACATTCGTTGCTAAGAATGGATCCTTTCTAGAGAAGGAGTTTCTCTCGAAAGAAGTGAGTGGGAGGAAAGTGGAACTTGATGAGGTAATAGTACCTTCTCCCTTACTTGAAAGTAGTTTGTCGCAGAAACCGTTTTCGAGACATCTACACCAAGTAGTGAGGAAGTTGATGATATTGATCATGAAACTTCGATCAAGTTACTGCAGAACCTCGTAGATCAACGAGAGTAAGATCCGCACTGAGTGATACGGTAATCCTGTTCGGAAATCATGCTACTAGATCATGATGAACCTACGAACTATGAAGAAGCGATGGTGAGCCCAGATTCGGAAAATGGCTTGAGGCCATGAAATCGAGATGGGATCCATGTATGAAAACAAAGTATGGACTTTGGTTGACTTGCCCGAGGGTCGGCAAGCAATAGAAAACAAGTGGATCTTCAAGAAGAAGACCGACGCCGACGGTAATATTATCGTCTACAAAGCTCGACTTATCGCAAAGGGTTTTCGACAAGTTCAAGGGATTGACTACGATGAGACCTTCTCACCCGTAGCGATGCTTAAGTCTGTCCGAATCATGTTAGCAATTGCCGCATTTTATGATTATGAAATTTGGCAAATGGATGTAAAGACGCATTCTGAATGGATTTACGGAAGAAGAGTTGTATATGATGCAACGAGAAGGTTTGGTCGATCCAAAGGGAGCTAACAAAGTATGCAAGCTCCAGCGATCCATCTATGGACTGGTGCAAGCATCTCGGAGTTGGAATAAGCGCTTTGATAGTGTGATCAAAGCATTTGGGTTTATATAGACTTTTGGAGAAGCCTCAGATTTACAAGAAAGTGAGTGGGAGCTCAGTAGCATTTCGATATTATATGTAGATGACATATTGCTGATCGGAAATGATATAGAATTTCTGGATAGCATAAAGGGATACTTGAATAAGAGTTTTCAATGAAAGACCTCGGTGAAGCTGCTTACATATTGGGCATTAAGATCTATAGAGATAGATCAAGGCGCTTAATTGGACTTTCACAAAGCACATACCTTGACAAAATTTTGAAGAAGTTCAAAATGGATCAAGCAAAGAAAGGGTTCTTGCTGTGTTACAAGGTGTGAAATTGAGTAAGACTCAATGTAAGACCACTGCAGAAGATAGAGAGAAAATGAAAGATGTTCCTATGCTTCAGCCATAGGCTCTATCATGTATGCAATGCTTGTGTACTGACTGATGTGTGCCTTGCTATAAGCCTAGCAGGAGGTACCAAAGTAATCCAGAGTGGATCATCGGACAGCGGTCAAGAACATCTGAAATACCGAAAAGGACTAAGGATATGTTTCTCGTATATGGAGGTGACAAAGAGCTCATCGTAATGGCAGTTACGTTGATGCAAGCTTTGACACCGATCCCACGATTCTAAATTGCGCACGGATCGTATTTACACTAAACGGAGGGGCTGTCGGTTGGTGCGTTCTAAACAAAGCGTCGTGGCGGGATCTACATGTGAAGCGGAGTACATAGCAGCTTCGAAGCAGCTAATGAAGGAGTGCGGATGAAGGAGTTCATATCCGATCTAGGTGTCATACCTAATGCATCGGGTCCAATGAAAATCTTCGTGACAATCTTGGAGCAATTGCCTTAGCGAAGGAATCCAGATTTCACAAGAGGACCAAGCACATCAAGAGACGCTTCAATTCCATCCGGGACTTAGTCCAGGTGGGAGACATAGAGATTTGCAAGATACATATGGATCTGAATGTTGCAGACCCGTTGACTAAGCCTCTTCCACGAGCAAAACATGATCAGCACCTAGTCTCCATGGGTGTAAGAATCATTACTATGTAATCTAGATTATTGACTCTAGTGCAAGTGGGAGACTGAAGGAAATATGCCCTAGAGGCAATAATAAAGTTATTATTTATTTCCTTATTTCATGATAAATGTTTATCATTCATGCTAGAATTGTATTAACCGGAAACATGATACATGTGTGAATGCATAAACAAACAACATGTCACTAGTATGCCTCTACTAGACTAGCTTGTTAATCAAAGATGGTTATGTTTCCTAACCATGAACAAAGAGTTGTTATTTGATTAACAAGGTCACATCATTAGTAGAATGATCGATTGACATGACCCATTCCATTAGCTTAGCACACGATCGTTTAGTATGTTGCTACCGCTTTTATCCATGACTTATACATGTTCCTGTAACTATGAGATTATGCAACTCCGTTTACGGAGGAACACTTTGGGTGCTACCAAACGTCACAACGAATCGGGTGATTATAAAGGAGTACTACAGTGTCTCCAAAGGCGTATGTTGGGTTGGCGTATTTCGAGATTAGGTTTTGTCACTCCGATTGTCGGAGAGGTATCTCTGGGCCCTCTCGGTAATACACATCACTGAAGCCTTGCAAGCATTACAACTAATGAGTTAGCTGTGAGATGATGTATTACGGAACGAGTAAAGAGACTTGCCGGTAACGAGATTGAACTAGGTATTGGATACCGACGATCAAATCTCGGGCAAGTAACATACCGATGACAAAGGGAACAACGTATGTGTTGGAAATATGCCCTAGAGGCAATAATAAAAGGATTATTATATTTCAATGTTCATGATAATTGTCTTTTGTTCATGCTATAAATGTATTATCCGGAAATCGTAATACACGTGTGAACACTAAGACCCAATGAGTCCCTAGTGAGCCTCTAGTTGACTAGCTCGTTGTGATCAATAGATAGTCATGGTTTCCTGACTATGGACATTGGATGTCGTTGATAACGAGATCACATCATTAGGAGAATGATGTGATGGACGAGACAATCATAAGCACAGCATAAAAGATCGTATAGTTCGTTTGCTAGAAGCTTTGCCAATGTCAAGTATCTATTCCTTCGACCATGAGATCGTGTAACTCCGGTTACCGTAGGAGTGCCTTGGGTGTATCAAACGTCACAACGTAATCGGGTGACTATAAAGGTGCATTACGGTATCTCCGAAAGTATCTGCGGGTTGACACGGATCGAGATCGATTTGTCACTCCGTATGACGGAGAGGTATCTCTGGGCCCACTCGGTAATGCATCATCATAATGAGCTCAATGTGACCAAGGTGTTGGCCACGGATCATGCATTACTGATGCGAGTAAAGTGACTTGCCGAATGCGAGGCCGAACAAGGTATTGGGATACCGACGATCGGGTCTCGGGCAAGTAACGCATCGATTGACAAAGGAATTGCATCTGAGGTTTGATCGAATCCTCGACATCGTGGTTCAACCGATGAAATCATCGAGGAGCATGTAGAGCCAACATGGATATCCGACCCGCTGTTGGTTATTGCCCGAGAGTCGTCTCGGTCATGTCTGCGTGTCTCCCGAACCCGTAGGGTCTACACACTAAGGTTCGGTGGCGCTAGGGTTTGTAGGAAGTCAAGTATGTGACCACGAATGTTGTTCGAGTCCGGATGAGATCCGGACGTCACGAGGAGTTCGGAAGGTCCGGAGGCAAAGAATAATATATAGGAAGTGGTGTTTGACCATCGGGAAAGTTTGGGGTTTCGGTAAAATCTGGGACCACCGGAAGGGTCCCGGGGGTCCACCGGGTGGGGTCACCTATCCCGGAGGGCCCCATGGGCCAGAGGGGGAAGGAACCAGCCCACAGGGGGCTGGTGCGCCCCCCTAGGCCCACCCCCTGCGCCTAGGGTTGAAACCCTAGGGGTGAAGCGCCCACCGCTTGGGGGCACTCCACCTCTTGTCCGCCCCCCAGGAGATTGGATCTCGGGGGCCGCCACCAGGGGCCTATATAAAGGGGGGGGGGGCTGCTGGACACAACACCCAAGGCGCAGCCCTTCCCCTCCCCAACACATCTCCTCCTCCGTAGAGCTTGGCGAAGCCACAGCCGAGATCTTGCTTCTCCACCATCATCACGCCGTCGTCTTTGCCGGTGGAGCTGTCTTCCTCAACCTCTCCTTCCCCTTGCTGGATCAAGAAGGAGGAGACGTCGATCGTCCCGTCGTGTGTTGAGCGCGAGGTGCTGTCCGTTCAGCACTTGGCATCGGTGATCTGAATCACGTTCGAGTACGACTCCATCATCACCTTGCAAGCTTCCGCACGCGCGATCTACAAGTGGTATGTAGATGCAATCTCTCTCTCGTTACTCGTTGCTTAGATGAACTCATAGATGGATCTTGGTGAAGCCGTAGGAAAAATTTTAATTTTCTGTAACGTTCCCCAACAGTGGTATCAGAGCCAGGTTACGATCCTGGGACCTGTGGGTTATGGGCCCGGACCAACCTTACACGTACGCTTACGTGAGACCGGTTCCACCGACTAACATGCACTAGTTGCATAAGGTGGCTGGCGGGTGTCTGTCTCTCCCACTTTAGTTGGAGCGGAATCGATGAACAGGGCCCTTATGAAGGGTAAATAGAAGTTGACAAAATCACGTTGTGGTGATTCGTAGGTAAGAAAACGTTCTTGCTAGAACCCAATCGCAGCCACGTAAAAGATGCAAACAACAACTAGAGGACGTCTAACTTGTTTTTGCAGCGATTGATCATGTGATGTGATATGGCCAGAAGTTGTGATGAATGATGAATTGTGATGTATGAGATCATGTTCTTGTAATAGGATTCACGACTTGCATGTCGATGAGTATGACAACGGCGGAGCCATAGGAGTTGTCTTTATTTTTTGTATGACTGCGTGTCATTGAAGAGCGCCATGTAAACTACTTTGCTTCATTACTAAACGCGTTAGTCATAGAAGTAGAAGTAGTCGTTAGCGTGACAACTTCATGAAGACACGATGATGGAGATCATGATGATGGAGATCATGGTGTCAAGCCGGTGACAAGATGATCATGGAGCCCCGAAGATGGAGATCAATGGAGCTTGATGATATTGGCCATATCATGTCACAACTATATAATTGCATGTGATGTTTATTATGTTTATGCATCTTGTTTACTTAGGACGACGGTAGTAAATAAGATGATCCCTTATAAAATTTCAAGAAGTGTTCTCCCCTAGCGTGCACCGTTGCTACAGTTCGTCGTTTCTAAGCACCACGTGATGATCGGGTGTGATGGATCCTTACGTTCACATACAACGGGTGTAAGACAGGTTTTACACAGCGAAAACACTTAGGGTTAACTTGACGAGCCTAGCATGTGCGGACATGGCCTCGGAACACGGAGACCGAAAGGTCGAACACGAGTCGTATGGAAGATCGATCAACATGAAGATGTTCACCGATGATGACTAGTCCGTCTCACGTGATGATCGGACACGGGCTAGTCGACTCGGATCGTGTAACACTTAGATGACTAGAGGATGTCTAATCTAAGTGGGAGTTCATAATTTTGATTAAGAACTTTATTATCATGAACTTAGTCTAAAACCTTTGCAAATATGTCTTGTAGATCAATGGCCAACGCTAATGTCAACATGAACTTCAACGCTTCCTAGAAAACCAAGTGAAAGATGATGGCAGCAACTATACGGATTTGGGTCCGGAACACGAGATCATCCTCATAGCTGCCAGAAGCAATATGTCCTAGAAGGACCGCTAGGTGCCGCTCCGTCGAGAACCAAGGCGTTATGAGCGCTTGCAAACTTCATGCTGATGATTACTCCCTCGTTCGGTGCGGCATGCTCTACAGACTTAGAACCGGGGCTCCAAAAGCGTTTTGAGCATCACGGAGCATATGAGATGTTGAAGAGCTGAAATTAGTTTTCCAAGCTCATGCCCGGTCGAGAGATATGATGTCTCGACAAGTTCTACTGATTGTAAGATGGAGGAGAACAGTTACATCGGTGAGCACATCTGAAGATGTCCAGGTTGCACGCTCGTATGACCCAGTTGAATATTAACCTCCCGATGAGGCGGTCATTGACAGAATCCTCGATCGCTCCCACCAAGCTACAAGAGCTTTGTGATGAACTACAACATGCGAGGGATGGTAAAGACCATTCTGAAGTGTTCTCGATCTTTGAAGTCGTGAGAGGCTGAAATCAAGAAAGAACATCAAGTGTTGATGGTCAATAAGACCACTAAGTTCAAGAAGGGCAAGGGTAAGAAGAACTTCAAGAAGGGCGGCAAAGATGTTGCCACGCCCGGTAAGCCGATTCTTGGGAAGAAGTCAAAGAATGGACCCAAGCACGAGGTGAGTGCTTTTATTGCAAGGGAAAGGCACCTTTGAAGCGGAACTGCCCCAAATACTTAGCGGATAAGAAGGCCGCAACACTAAAGGTATATTTGATATACATGTAATTGATGTGTACCTTACCATTACTCGTAGTAACTCCCGGGTATTTGATACGGTGCCGTTGCTCACATATGTAACTCACAGCAGAGCTGCGGAATAAGCGGAGACGGCGAAGGGCGAGGTGACGATCTTGGCGTCGGAAATGGTTCGAGGTCGATGTGATCGCCGTCGACACGCTGCCTCTACATTTACCTCGGGATTAGTTTTAAACCTCAATAATTGTTATTTAGTGCCAAGTTTGAGCATGAACATTGTATCTGGATCTCGTTTGATCTGAGATGGCTACTCATTTAAGTCGAGAATAATGGTTGTTCGATTTATATGAGAGATATGTTTTATGGTCATGCTCCGATGGTCAATGGTTTATTCTTAATGAATCTCGGCGTAATATTACACATGTTCATAGTGTGGATGCAAAAGATGTAAAGTTGATAACGATAGTCCCACATACTTGTGGCACTGCCGCCTTGGTCACATTGGTGTCAAGCGCATGAAGAAGCTCCATCTTGATGGACTTTTAGAGTCTCTTGATTATGAATCGTTTGATACATGCGAACCTTGCCTCTTGGGCAAAATGACCAAGACTCCGTTCTCGGAACAATGGGCGAGCAACCAACTTGTTGGAAATCATACATACCGATGTATGCGGTCCAATGGCGTTGAGGCTCGCGGAGGATATCGTTATGTTCTCACTCTCACGATGACTTAAGTAGATATGGGTATGTCTACTTAATGAAACACAAGTCTGAGACCTTTGAAAAGTTCAAGGAATTTCAGAGTGAGGTGGAGAATCAGCGTGTGAAAAGATAAAGTTCCTCGATCGGATCGTGGAGGAGAATATTTAAGTCACGAATTTGGCTCACACTTAAGAAAATGTGGAATCGTTTCACAACTCACGCTACTGGAACACCTCGGTAAACGGTGTGTCCGAGCGTCATGTCGCACTCTATTGGATATGGTGCGGTCTATGATGTCTCTTACCGATTTACGCTATCATTTTGGGGATACGCTCTAGAGACAGCTACATTCACTTTAAATAGGGCACCGTCTAAATCCGTTGAGACGACACCGTATGAATTATGGTTTGGAAAGAAACCTAAGCTATCGTTTCTAAAAGTTTGGGGATCGATGCTTATGTCAAGAAACTTCAACTGAAAAGCTCGAACCCAAGTCGGAAAAATGCGTATTCATAGGATACCCTAAGGAAGCTGTCGGGTATACCTTCTACTTAAGATCCGAAGGCAAGATCTTTGTTGCCAAGAACGGATGCTTTCTAGAAAGAGTTTCTCTCGAAAGAAGTAAGTGGGAGGAAAGTAGAGCTCGATGAAGTACTACCTCTCGAGCAGGAAAGTGGTGCGGCGCGAGAAACCGTTCTGTGATGCCCACACCAACCAAGAGGAAAACGTTGATGATGATCAAGGTACTTGGATCAAGTTACTCTTGAACTTTGAAGGTCCACAAGGACACGTTCCGCACTGAGTGAATGCAGCAACCTGTCATGGAAATCATGTTGCTAGACAACGATGAACCTTGAACTATGAAGAAGCAATGGCGGGCCCGTTCCAACAAATGGCTTGGAGCCATGAAATCCGAGATAGAATCCATGTATGAAAACAAAGTATGGACTTTGACAAACTTGCCCGATGATCGACGAGCGATAGAAAATAAATGGATTTTCAAGAAGAAGACGGACGCGGATGGTAATGTTACCATCTATAAAGCTCGACTTGTCGCTAAGGGTTATCGACAAGTTCAAGGGATTGACTTCTGACGAGACATTCTCTCCGTGGCGAAGCTTAAGTCCGTCCGAATCATGTTAGCAATTGCCGCATACTATGATTATGAGATATGGCGGATGGACGTCAAAGCGGCATTCCTTAATGGACATCTTAAGGAAGAGCTGTATATGATGCAGCGGAAGGTTTTGTCGATCCTCGAACGCTAACAAAGTATGCAAGCTCCAGCGATCCATTTATGGACTGGTGCAAGCATCTCGGAGTTGGAACATTACGCTTTGATGAGATGATCAAAGCGTTTGGGTTTATCTTGAGACTTATGGAGAAGCTGCGTTTACAAGAAAGTGAGTGGGAGCTCAGTAGCATTTCTCCTATTATATGTAGATGACATACTCTTGATGGGAAATGATCTGAAACTCTGGACAGCATTAAGGCCTATTTGAACAAGTGTTTTTCAATGAAGGACCTTGGAGAAGCTGCTTATATATTAGGCATCAAGATCTATAGAGATAGATCGAGGCGCCTCATAGGTCTTTCACAAAGCACATACCTTGATAAGATTTTGAAGAGGTTCAAAATGGATCAGTCCAAGAAGGGTTCTTGCCTATGTTACAAGGTGTGAAATTGAGCTCAGCTCGATCACCGACCACGACAAAAGATAAAGAAGAGATGAGTGTCATCCCTATGCTTCAGCCATAGGATCTATTATGTATGCCATCTTTGTGTACGGACCGATGTAAACCTTGCCGTAAGTTTGGTTGCAAGATACCAAAGTAACCCGACAAGGAACACCGGACAGCGATCAAGAATATCTGAAGTACCGAAAAGGACAAAGGACATGTTTCTCGTTTATGGAGGAGAAAGAGCTCGTCGTAAAGGGTTACGTCGGCGCTAGCTTCGACTCAGATCTGATGACTCTAAGTCACAAACCGGATCGTGTATATGTTGAATGGTGGAGCGATGGCTGGTGCATTTTGCAAGCGAAGCGTCGTGGCGGGATCTACGTGTGAAGCGGAATACATGGCAGCCTCGGAGGCGGCGCATGAAGCGATTTGGGTGAAGGAGTTCATCACCGACCTAGGAGTCATACCCAATGCGTCGGGGCCGATCAAACTCTTCGTGACAACACTTGGAGCTATTGCCCTTGCCAAGGAGCCCAGTTTCACAAGAAGACAAGGCACATCAAGCGTCGTTTCAACTCCATCCGTGAAAATGTTCAAGATGGAGACATAGAGATTTGCAAAGTGCACACGGATCTGAATGTCGCAGATCCGTTGACTAAACCTCTCTCGCGTGCAAAACATGATCAACACCAGAACTCTATGGGTGTTCGATTCATCACAATGTAACTAGATTGGTGACTCTAGTGCAAGTGGGAGACTGTTGGAAATATGCCCTAGAGGCAATAATAAAAGGATTATTATATTTCAATGTTCATGATAATTGTCTTTTGTTCATGCTATAAATGTATTATCCGGAAATCGTAATACACGTGTGAACACTAAGACCCAATGAGTCCCTAGTGAGCCTCTAGTTGACTAGCTCGTTGTGATCAATAGATAGTCATGGTTTCCTGACTATGGACATTGGATGTCGTTGATAATGAGATCACATCATTAGGAGAATGATGTGATGGACAAGACAATCATAAGCACAGCATAAAAGATCGTATAGTTCGTTTGCTAGAAGCTTTGCCAATGTCAAGTATCTATTCCTTCGACCATGAGATCGTGTAACTCCGGTTACCGTAGGAGTGCCTTGGGTGTATCAAGCGTCACAACGTAATCGGGTGACTATAAAGGTGCATTACGGTATCTCGAAAGTATCTGTTGGGTTGACACGGATCGAGGCGGGATTTGTCACTCCGTATGACGGAGAGGTATCTCTGGGCCCACTCGGTAATGCATCATCATAATGAGCTCAATGTGACCAAGGTGTTGTACGGGATCATGCATTACTGATGCGAGTAAAGTGACTTGCCGTGTGAGACGAACAAGGTATTGGGATACCGACGATCGGGTCTCGGGCAAATAACGTACCGATTGACAAAGGAATTGCATACGAGGTTTGATCGAATCCTCGACATCGTGGTTCAACCGATGAAATCATCGAGGAGCATGTAGGAGCCAACATGGATATCGGACCCGCTGTTGGTTATTGCCCGAGAGTCGTCTCGGTCATGTCTGCGTGTCTCCGAACCCGTAGGGTCTACACATAAGGTTCGGTGGCGCTAGGGTTTGTAGGAAGTCAAGTATGTGACCACGAATGTTGTTGAGTCCGGATGAGATCCCGGACGTCACGAGGAGTTCGGAAGGTCCGGAGGCAAAGAATAATATATAGGAAGTGGTGTTTGACCATCGGGAAAGTTTGGGGTTTCGGTAAAATCTGGGACCACCGGAAGGGTCCCGAGGTCCACCGGTGGGGTCACCTATCCGGAGGGCCCCATGGGCCAGAGGGGAAGGAACCAGCCCACGGGGGCTGGTGCGCCCCTAGGCCCACCCCGCGCCTAGGGTTGAAACCCTAGGGGTGGGCGCCCACCGGCAGGGGGCACTCCACCTTGGCCGCCGCCCCAGGAGATTGGATCTCGGGGCCGCCACCGGGGCCTATATAAAGGGGGGGGGGGGCTGCTGGACACAACACCCAAGGCGCAGCCCTCCCTCCCAACACATCTCCTCCTCCGTAGAGCTTGGCGAAGCCACAGCCGAGATCTTGCTTCTCCACCATCATCACGCCGTCGTCTTTGCCGGTGGGCTGTCTTCCTCAACCTCTCCTTCCCCTTGCTGGATCAAGAAGGAGGAGGCGTCGATCGTCCCGTCGTGTGTTGAGCGCGGAGGTGCTGTCCGTTCAAAGACTTGGCATCGGTGATCTGAATCACGTTCGAGTCGACTCCATCATCACCTTGCAAGCTTCCGCACGCGCGATCTACAAGTGGTATGTAGATGCAATCTCTCTCGTTACTCGTTGCTTAGATGAACTCATAGATGGATCTTGGTGAAGCCGTAGGAAAATTTTTAATTTTACGTAACGTTCCCAACAAGATGTTGTTATGCGATCGACCGATAAAGATCTTAAGTAGAATATGTAGGAACCAATATGGGCATCCAGGTCCGCTGTTGGTTATTGACGGAGACGTGTCTCGGTCATGTCTACATGTTCTCGAACCGTAGGGTCCGCACGCTTAAGGTTTCGATGGCGAGTTATTATGAGTTTATGTATTTTGATGTACCGAAGAAGTTGAGTCCGGATGTGATCACGGACATGACGAGGAGTCTCGAAATGGTCGAGACATAAAGATTGATATATTGGAAGCCTATATTTGGAGTTGAATGGTTCGGGTGAAAATGGGAATTCTTAGAATGCACCGGAGGTTACCGAACCCCCGGAACTAAATGGGCCTTAGTGGGCCTCGAGGGAGAAGAGAAGGGGCCGGCCAGGTGGCCCCCCAGTCGAATAGGACAGGAGGAGGCGGCCCTTCCTTCTTCCCTCCCCAATCCTACTCCAACTAGGAAGGGGGAGTCCTACTCGGTGGGAGTAGGACTCCTCTGGCCTCCTCTAGGCCGGCCGCACCCCTTGCTCCTTTATATCACGGGGCAAGGGGCACCCTAGAACACACAAGATTGATCTACGGATCGTTCTTTAGCCGTGTCGGTGCCCCCTCCACCATATTCCACCTCGGTCATATCGTCATGAAGCTTAAGCGAAGCCTGCTGCCGATAGAACATCAAGATCGTCCCACGCCGTCGTCTTGTGGAACTCTCCCTCGACACTCGGCTGGATCGAGTCTGAGGGACGTCATCGAGCTGTCGTGTGTCAAGAACTCGGGGCGCGAGTAACGGCGCCGGGATCGGTCGGATCGCGAGGAGAACGTCGACTACTCCTCTACGTTGTGATCGCTTCGCTTCGGGTCTACGAGGGTACGTAGACAACACTCTCCCCTCTCGTTGCTATACATCACCATGATCTTGCGTGTGCGTAGGAAGTTTTTTGAAATTACTACGTTCCCCAACAATAAGCTCAAACCCAAATCGGAGAAATGTGTCTTCATAGGATACCCAAAGGAGACAGTTGGGTACACCTTCTATCACAGATCCGAAGGCAAGACATTCGTTGCTGAGAATGGATACTTTCTAGAGAAGGAGTTTCTCTCGAAAGAAGTGAGTGGGAGGAAAGTAGAACTTGATAAGGTAATTGTACCTTCTCCCTTATTGGAAAGTAGTTCATCACAGAAATCTGTTCCTGTGACTACTACACCAATTAGTGAGGAAACTAATGATGATGATCATGTAACTTCAGATCAAGTTACTACCGAATCTCGTAGGTAAACCAGAGTGAGATCCGCACCAGAGTGGTACGGTAATCCTGTTCTGGAAGTCATGTTACTAGACCATGACGAACTTGCGAACTATGAGGAAGCAATGATGAGCCCAGATTCCGCAAAATGGTTTAAGGCCATGAAATCTGAGATGGGATCCATGTATGAGAACAAAGTATGGACTTTGACTAACTTGCCCAATAATCGGCAAGCCATTGAGAATAAATGGATCTACAAGAGGAAGATAGATGTTGATAGTAGTGTTACTATCTACAAAGCTAAGATTGTCGCAAAAGGTTTTCGACAATTTCAAGGTGTTGACTACGATGAGAGTTTCTCACTCGTATCTATGCTTAAGTCTGTCCAAATCATGTTAGCAATTGCCGCATTTTATGAAATCTGGCAAATGGATAAACAAAAACTGCATTCCTTAATGGATTTATTAAAGAAGAGTTGTATATGATGCAACTAGAAGGTTTTGTCAATCCTAAAGGTGCTAACAAAATATGCAAGCTCCGGCGATCCATCTATGGACTGGTGCAAGCATCTCGGAGTTGGAATATACGCTTTGATGAGTTGATCAAAACGTATAATTTTATACAGACTTGCGATGAAGCCTGTATTTACAAGAAAGTGAGTGGGAGCACTACAACATTTCTGATAAGTATATGTGAATGACATATTATTGATCGGAAATAATGTAGAATTATTCTGCAAAGCATAAAGGAGTATTTGAAAGGAGTTTTTCGAAGAAGGACCTCGGTGAAGCTGCTTACATATTGAGCATCAAGATCTATAGAGATAGATCAAGACGCTTGATAAGTTTTTTCAATGAGTACATACCTTGACAAGATTTTGAAGTAGTTCAAAATGGAACAGTCAAAGAAAGAGTTCCTGCATGTGTTACAAGGTGTGAAATTGAGTAAGACTCAAAGCCCGACCACGGCAGAAGATAGAAAGAGAATGAAAGTCATTCCCTATGCCTCAGCCATAGGTTCTATAAAGTATGCCATGCTGTGCACCAGATCTATTGTATACCCTGCCCTGAGTTTGGCAAGGGAGTGCAATAGTGATCTAGGAGTAGATCACTGGACAACGGCCAAAATTATCCTTAGTGGAATAAGGATATGTTTCTCGATAATGGAGGTGACAAAAAGGTTCGTCGTAAAGGGTTATGTCGATGCAAATTTTGACACTGATCCATAAGACTCTAAGTCTCAGTCTGGATACATATTGAAAGTGGGAGCAATTAGCTAGAGTAGCTCCATGCAGAGCATTGTTGACATAGACATTTGCAAAATACATGCGGATCTGAATGTGGCAGACCCGTTGACTAAGATTCTCTCACAAGCAAAACATGATCACACCTTAGTACTCTTTGGGTGTTAATCACATAGCGATGTGAACTAGATTACTGAATCTAGTAAACCCTTTGGGTGTTGGTCACATGGCGATGTGAACTATGGGTGTTAATCACATGATGATGTGAACTATCGATGTTAATCACATGGTGATGTGATCTAGATTATTGACTCTAGTGCAAGTGGGAGACTGAAGGAAATATGCCCTAGAGGCAATAATAAAGTTATTATTTTTTTCCTTATTTCATGATAAATGTTTATTATTCATGCTGGAATTGTATTAACCGGAAACATAATACATGTGTGAATACATAGACAAACAGAGTGTCACTAGTATGCCTCTACTTGACTAGCTCGTTAATCAAAGATGGTTATGTTTCCTAGCCATAGACAAAGAGTTGTCATTTGATTAACGGGATCACATCATTAGGAGAATGATGTGATTGACTTGACCCATTCCGTTAGCTTAGCAATCGATCGTTTAGTATGTGGCTATTGCTTTCTTCATGACTTGTACATGTTCCTATGACTATGAGATTATGCAACTCCCGTTTACCGGAGGAACACTTTGTGTGCTACCAAACGTCTACAACGAATCGGGTGATTATAAAGGTGCTCTACAGGTGTCTCCGAAGGTACTTGTTGGGTTGGCGTATTTCGAGATTAGGATTTGTCACTCCGATTGTCGGAGAGGTATCTCTGGGCCCTCTTGGTAATGCACATCACTTAAGCCTTGCAAGCATTGCAACTAATGAGTTAGTTGCGAGATGATGTATTACGGAACGAGTAAAGAGACTTGCCGGTAACGAGATTGAACTAGGTATTGAGATACCGACGATCGAATCTCGGGCAAGTAACATACCGATGACAAAGGGAACAACGTATGTTGTTATGCGGTCTGACCGATAAAGATCTTCGTAGAATATGTAGGAGCCAATATGGGCATCCAGGTCCCGCTATTGGTTATTGACAAGAGAGGTGTCTCGGTCATGTCTACATAGTTCTCGAACCCGTAGGGTCCGCACGCTTAAACGTTCGTTGACGATATAGTACTATGAGTTATGTATGTTGGTGACCGAATGTTGTTCGGAGTTTTGGATGAGATCACAGATAAGATGAGGAACCCCGGAATGGTCCGGAAGTAAAGATTGATATGTGGATAGTAGTGTTTGATCTCCGGAAGGGTTCCAGAATTCACCGGAAGGGGTTCCGGATGTTTCCCGAAATGTTTGGGCACGAGAACACTTTATCTGGGCCAAAGGGGAAAGCCCACGAGGTTTTTGGAAAGCGCAAAAGGAAGTTTTATGAGTCCGAGGCGAACGCCAGGTCCTCGGCGTGCAGGTCGAGACGCCGAACCCTGCCGTCTGGCCCTGGAGTCCGAGAAGGACTCTTGTCTTTCGGGTGAAACCGACTTTGTGGAGGCTTTTACTCCAAGTTTCGACCCCAAGGCTCAACATATAAATAGAGGGGTAGGGCTAGCACCCAAGAGACATCAAGAAACACCAAGCCGTGTGCCGACAACCCCGTCTCCTCTAGTTTATCCTCCGTCATAGTTATCGTAGTGCTTAGGCGAAGCCCTGCGAAGATTGTTCTTCACCAACACCGTCGTGCTGCCGGAACTCATCTACTACTTTGCCCCTCTTGCTGGATCGAGAAGGCGAGGACGTCACCGAGCCGTACGTGTGCAGAACTCGGAGGTGCCGTGCTTTCGGTGCTTGGATCGGTCGGATCGTGAAGACGTTCGACTACATCAACCGCGTTGATATAACGCTTCCGCTTACGGACTACGGGGGTACGTGGACAACACTCTCCCCTCTCGTTGCTATGCATCACCATGATTTTGCGTGTGTGTAGGAAAATTTTAAAATTACTACGTTCCCCAACACGCACGACGTGCAGCCGCTTCGCAGAGACGCACGGCTTGGCCGGGCGAGCCGGGCAACTGCTGCAGCTTTGGCGAGCGCGCGGAGGAGTCTGGCTGCTATAGCTCCGTCGAGCAAGTCTGCTGCAGCTCCAGGGTTCACTCCCTTGCCTGTTAAGTGTAGTTGTTCGCTACTAATCACCATGCGGGTATGCAACTAAACACCGAGTGAAAATTGCTTCACGATGACAAGACATCACATGCAGACAACCAAACTATTTGTTAATATCGTTTTTGCCTTGTTTTCTCTTAACCAGGCCTGCTTAGCTTGGCTCATTTTTGTCCTCTGTGCCTGCACTATTCACTGGAGGCAACAGCGAATCCAAGGGGCAGGCTTGGATGGGCTCAAGCCTGCCCTCCAAAATCGAACAATTTTTTTTACTACTACTCATCAAGTCAACAGTGCAGTCCAGCCCAGCCCAGCCCAAAAAACATAGGCCCATCTGCTCAGCCCCTATAGACGCTGGTCTCGAGCACCAATTCCAGTGGGCTATTGCCTGCAACACCTCTCGACGCCTCATATTTGGCACGTATTGGCTGTTTAAATTGGCAATACCAATTTTTACCTCAAAATTTGACTACTTCCAAAAAAAATCTGACAAAACTCTTGTAAATACTACTCCCTCCGTTCCAAAATAGATGACCCAACTTTGTACTAACTTTATACTAAAGTTTGTACAAAGTCGAGTCATCTATTTTGGAACGGAGGGAGTACATGTGACTAGTATGAATGTGGGAAAGTTTGCGCATCTTTGGACAAAGGGATTGGTATATAATAGCTATTTTGACAAAATGTTCAAATTTTGGTTCATGCTTACAGTAGTAATCTGGGAAACTGTAAGCTTATTTTAACAATATGATTAGGAGATAACAACTATTTTGCTCAACTGATCCTAATTTTGGTTCAAAATTTGATAGATTTCAAAAATTCTAAAAAAAATATCAAATTTGGACATATGGCCAGTAGCACTCTGCTAAAGTTTGAGCTTATTTGCACAAAAGGTTTAGGAGAAAATTGTTTTTTTCTTCTAAAAGGTGTTTAATTTACTCATCATTAACTTTGAGCCCCCCCTCCCTCCCCTCCATTTTCTTTCTGGATTTGCCGCTGACTGGAGGCAACCAAATGCGCCATAAAGAAGAGAGCAAAAGCAGAAACATTATCAGAATCTTAAAATATGAGACAGTGATCACGTCAACCAAATATCGTAAATACCTCCCTTCAAAAGAAAATATCGTAAATAAGTACAAAACAAATTCAAAATATCCATCAAGCCTTACAACGACGACACAGTGGAACTCTCAATGAAAGCACCAATGTCGGTGTCAAAAACGGCGGATCTCGGATAGGGGGTCCCGAACTGTGCGTCTAAGGCTAATGGTAACAGGAGGCAGGGGACACGATGTTTTACCCAAGTTCGGGCCCTCATGATGGAGGTAATACCCTACTTCCTGCTTGATTGATCTTGGTGACATGAGTATTACGGGAGTTGATCTACCACGAGATCGTAGAGGCTAAACCCTAGAAGCTAGCCTATGATTATGATTGTTCTTGTCCTACGGGCTAAACCCTCCGGTTTATATAGACACCGGAGGGGGCTAGGGTTTCACAGAGCTAGTTACAGAGAAGGAAATCTACATATCCGAATATCCAAGCTTGTCTTCCATGCAAAGGAGAGTCTCATCCGGACACGGGACGAAGTCTTCAATCTTGTATCGTCATAGTCCAACAGTCCGGCCAAAGTATATAGTCTGGCTGTCCGAGGACCCCTTAATCCAGGACTCCCTCACCTACATCGCATGATTCTTAAAGCACCTCTAGGTGTGGCTCATTTGGAACCGCCAAATCGGCAGTTTCTAGCGAGCCAGACTCGAGTGATGCGAGGAAGCACACATGGGTGGCTCCCTGAAAACGTGTTAGTTGTTAATCACCTTATCCCGCCGTCCCTTTCCTGCTTCTCTCGTTGCCGTCGCTTTCGCTTCCAGCAGCACACCGCCGCTTCCCGCCCCTGCTCACGCGTCTGCGAGCAGCCTCTGCCGCTGCCCGCCCCGCTTGCCATCAGCACGCCTACGCCGATCGCGCCCGCCCGCCGCCGCTTTTCATCGCCCCCACGCAACAACCACCATCGCCCGCCCGCGTCCGCCTTTGCCGCTGCCCTATCCACGCGCCGCGCTCATTGCTCATCGCCCAACCAATCGCCGCCGCTCCGCCCGCCCGCCACGCGCCACCGCCACCATTGCGCCCTTTGCTTTCGACAACAGCAGCCCGCTTCGCTTGCCGTCGGCGTGCCCATGCGACTGCCACCACCCGCACGCGCGTGCAACAACCACCACTGCCCCAACCACGCGTCAGCCGCGGTGTTTCCACAGCGCGCCGCTTCGCCGCTGTCTTTCGCGCCCACGCGACAGCCGCACCACCCCCACCCGCCCGGACGCATGCGCAACAGCTGTTGGTACCTCGCGAATCGTGGGCAACGGCCGCCGCTACCCAGGCCTGTAAGATGGTCCCGACCATGGCGCCGGCCACGGAGCTGCTGGCCTTGCACTGCGTGGAGGGGCGGCCCGGCTTGCCTCGAGTAGGTGGCCTCCATCGTCCAGTCCGCGGTCATCTCAACGGGCTGCAGATGCAGGTGGCCTCCACCTTGCACGACCAGGGAGCTGCCGGGCTCGATCGATGCGGAAGGGAGGCGCGCTTCAGATCGCGCGGGTCGAGGAGGGCCCTCTCGACGGTCTGCGTGGGCACGCGGAGGTCCAGGGCGGGGCGGTGGTCGGACTCGCCGACACACGCATGACGTGCAGCCGCTTCACAGAGACGCACGGCTTGGCCGGGCAAGCCGAGCAACTGCTGCAACTTCGGCGAGCGCGCGGAGGAGTCTGGCTACTGTAGCTCCGGCGAGTGCGCGGGTGAGCCAGTCTGCTGTAGCTCCAGGGTTCACTCCCTTGCCTGTTAAGTGTAGTTGTTAGCTACTAAGCACCACGCGTGTATGCAACTAAACACCAAGTGAAAATTGCTTCACGGTGACAAGACATCACATGCAGACAACCAAACTATTTATCAACATCGTTTTTGCCTTGTTTTCTCTTAACCAGGCCTGCTCGGTCTGGCTCATTTTTGTCCTCTGTATCTACACTATTCACTGCAGGCAACCAAATGCGCCCATACACGCATGAGAATCTTAAAATATGGGACAGTGATCACGTCAACCAAATATCGTACTCCCTCCGTCCGAAAATACTTGTCGGAAAAATTGATAAAAGTGGATGTATCTAAAACTAAAATACGTCTAGATACATCCATTTCTCCGACGAGTATTTCCGGACGGAGGGAGTAAATACCAAACAAATTCAAAATATCCAACAGAATTGCATGATGCATGCTTGTACGAACACCACCCAATCCCATGTGGGAGTAAAATGCATGGCGCACCGCCACAGCAAATGGAATCGCAGTCGCGCCGAGCTCCAAATCGAATCTAAAATTCCCCAATCCCACACCTCCCTCCACCGTCCTCCCGCCGCTGGACGCGCCCGTGGTTGGTCGTCGCCGGTGCGTGCTCGGACTCACCGCCGCTGCAGGAAGAAGCGAGCGACACCACCCAGTCTAGTGTCTCCTCCGTCCGTCCTCCTCCCACCACCCACCACGACCTGGTAGTTGCCTCCCGCATTCGCCGCCGCTGCAGAAACTGGACGGCGACAATGTCACGCCTTCAGGTCCGCTCTTTCTCCAACTCCGCTTCTTCACGCGCCAACGAGCTGCTGGACGAACTCCAAGGCCATCTGCACTCCAGGACGCTCAGGCCAGACCTCGCGCACCAACTGTTCGACGAAATGCTGCGCCAACCAGTCCCAGTATCAGTACGTGCACTCAACGGCTTATTTGCTGCCCTTGCGCGTGCGCCGCCCTCCACGATCTGCACCGATGCCCCTGCCCTCGCCATTGATCTCTTCAACCGCATGGCCCGAGCAGGCCGTCGCCAGGTGCCAGCGCCCACCATTCACACCTACAGCATACTAATTGAGTGTTGCCACCGAGCATGCCGCCCAGACCTAGGGCTTGCCTTCTTCGGCCGCCTCCTCAAGACAGGCATCAAGACGAATGTCATTACCTACAGCAGCTTACTCAAGTGCCTCTGTGACATGAAGCGCACGGAGGAGGCTTTGGGCGTGCTGCTCCACAGGATGCCCGACGACCTGCCTAATGCCATCTCCTACTCAGTAATTCTCAAGAGTTTCTGCGACAGTGGTACGAGCCAGCTTGCACTTGACTTGCTCCGGATGATGGCCGAAAAAGGATCTGACCAGTCTCCCAGCGTGGTGTCATACAGCTTGGTAATCGATGGCTTCTTTAAGGAGGGTGAAATAAGCAAAGCATGCAATCTGCTCCATGAAATGATGCAGCAGGGGGTTGTGCCTACTGAGGTGACATATAGCTCCATAATCAATGCGCTATGCAAAGCAAGAGCAATGGATAAGGCAGAGGTGATCCTTCGACATATGGTTCGTAATGGTGTCCAACCACATGATATGATATATAATACCATGATCCATGGATTTTTAACTTTGGGGCAGCAGAAAGAAGCCTTTAGGTTGTTGAAACTGATGACAAGCCAAGGTGTTATGCCAAACGTTGTTACCTGCAACTCAGTCATGACCTACCATTGCAAGAATGGAAGAGTCAAAGAAGCTGCAGAAATATTTTATTCCATGGCTGTGAAGGGCCGAAAACCTAATGTCATCTCATACTCTATTATGCTCCATGGGTACGCGACAGAAGGATCCCTTGTTCAAATGATTGATATCTGTGAGCTGATGGCAAGAGATGGAGTTGTACCTGACCTCCGTTGTTTCAACATACTGATTAATGCATATGCTAAGTATGGCATGATGGATGTGGCCATGCTTTTCTTTGAAGACATGTTGAAGCAGGGTGTGAAGCCTAATGAATTCACTTATTTAACTGTGATATCTGCATTTTGCAAGATGGGCAGGATGGATGATGCGATGGAAAAATTCAATGAGATGATTGAATGGGAGTACCACTTGACACAGAAGTTTACATGTGCATGGTTGAGGGTCATTTTAATCATGGTGATTCCATGAAAGCCAAGGAATTTATTACTAAAATGAAGAGCAGGGATATTTTTCATAGGCCGCGGAAGGGTAATTGATGAACACAACATCTTTGACTTGGTTATCTGTACTGGTGAGTGGCCTGATCCTATTACATTCCCTTCAATGGGTGGTTGGTATTGCTTATCTCCAAGATGGAGAAAGCGTTTAGAGTCTAGATACTGTGATATCAGTTGGCGTGGCCTAGTGTTATGCTCTCATCGTCTTGATATTCTCTACATGTGTTGTCATTCTGATTGTTCCTACTTGCACTAGAATTTGAGAAGTGTGAAATAACCCTTAAAGTTGCTAGTTGCTGTTTATTGGTAGTTGGGTACATTGTTTAATTTGAATTTTCTTGAGGCATTGCAATATTTAGGCCTTGTTTGTCGAAACCTATCTTGGGGATGATTGAAAGGTTTGGAGGGGATTGAGGGGTATTTTGACTTGTAGAGGATTAAATCCTTCCCAATCCACTATAATCCCCTTCGAAACCCTTTCGACCGGACAGGCCCTTAGGCTGGTTTCTGACCTGGTCGGTTAGTGTTCTTCAAACATCATACATGATAGACAGCGGAAGAGTTATCCATTGATAAGTTGCAATTGAGAGTTATTGCTAGCTTTCAGGGAGAAAGAGAATAATTTCATTTTTCTGAGACAAATTATTGTGTGCTGAAGTCGAAACACTACAATTGGTCATTGATCATATAGCTTTAGTATTGAGCCAAAATAATTCTATGAAGATATTATTAGCTGTGTGCTTCCTGGTAGACAAAAATTTTGGGACGGAGGGAGTAGTTATCATTTCGGTTTAAGTTGCACATATTTCCCTCATGTGTTTTACTCTTGATGTGAGATACCCAGACCTGGTTGTGAGCACTAAGCAAATCATAGATTGGCACTTATACCAACAAACTAAAGCAGAGGACACGACGCAGGAAAAATATGGCATTTGACCAATGTGTTGGACTTACTTCGCTTTGGTCTTCTTTTTCTTCTTCCTTCTGCCAGCTATAAAATCCGAGATAAATATATTACCCAAAACGAATTACATTTTGTCAATGTCCAACCATTTTGTTTGGCACCGATTTTTTATCACATTGCCTAAATAGCTTTCTGGAGCTTTCATGTGTGCTTGTCTCGTACATGCTATACGCCAAAATGTTATTTGTTATCTTTTCGTTCATTCTGTTCTGTTTTGCATGGGACAACATGCTTTCCCCACATGTTAGAACTGATTAGTTATTGAATCTCTGCAAGGAGAGACTAATGCTGAATTATTTATTTGATTTGTATTGCAGAACGGTGAACAGCTCCATCCCATATCTTTCCTGGCATTTATGGTTTTTGCCATCAAATCCCTCATCCCTGTGTACAATCTCTTCCGCCGAGATCTTGAGAAGAATGTACAGACCTGTTGTTAATTTTTCATTTCTGGACAAAGGGTTTGGTGCAGACCTTGTTATGTTGCGCATGTTATGGTCCTTCGATTAACAATGACTGATGAGTTATAGACCCAGTAATGATGTTGTCCGTACGTGAACTGAATTGCCTGTGCTCATAGCTGCTGCTGCATGATAAGTACCCCTGTTTGTTCACTTCAGCTGATCATCTTATGCCAGTTATAATTCTCCTTGTTTCTTCAGTTGATCACTGATACTTCTCGCAACCACTACCTCAGTGCCAATTCCGCACGGTCATCATATAGTGGCATAAATCTCTCCATGGTGGATTGATTGCAAAGAATTTTCCATCTCTGACTGCTTCTGTTACAAGAAATGCCTTCGTCTGAATGGAAGGCCGTCATCTCATAGATAGTGCACAAACTAAAGGGTGTTTAATCATGTGGCTCCAGATACAAGGGGGTACAAGTTGCCAACCTGAATAAGGATAGAAATTAAAGGAACATTGTCAGGGAAACAGGGTCAGTACTTCTGTATATAAAGACTCACTCCATACTGGATCACGAAAAGAAAATGTATGGAGATGGGATGTCCATGCCAAACCAAATAAATAAATAAATAGGTAGATAGAATGAACTAAGGAAAAGTTAAAACCTCCATGAAAAAGTGGAAAAGTTTCCGGAAAATCAAATTAAAACTAAAAGTAGTCCTCTGCTCGGAAAAAAATTTCAAAATATTGTTGATAATTTCATGGGCCACACCTTGGGTACAGAATACCCAAGAAATGTTGAGAAAGGATTTTGTAAAGCATTTTTAATGCAGGTATTATTGAAATGTAGATTTTGGGCTTTAGCATACCTGCAAGGCTTTTAATTATTATTTCAATTATGTAACTAATACAATGATTGTATAGGATGAAATGCACTTCATTTTACAATGACATCAATGTGCCCGATATGTAGGAATTTTTTGATTGATTTAATTCACTGATAAATCATGATGCTAGCAATAACAATATGAAGCTCATACCTATTTCTAAACATGTGAGCACGTACCGAACATAGAACCATGAAGACAGTAAGTACGACTAGCATATGAACCACTAAAACAGGGATGAACATGCCATACTCTTCAATAGGACAGGACAGTGGCACGACGACGACATTGGCTTCATCAACATCCTTCTTGACAGCGTTGTCAACCATAGCATCGATATCGAGGAAGTAGTTGAAGCAGAGGACAAAGATGAACAACAAGCGGTCACGCCGAAGCGGTCCCAAAAATCTTATCGCCCTTCTCCTAGTGCAGGATCACAAAGGATGGGGTTTCGGAGGCCTGCTCTCCTGAATGGCCGTGCATGCGGTCGGCGAGATGGGATCGTCGGAAGTAACAATAGTGAGTGGAACAACAATAGCGGCTAGTATTATGCCCGATGAGGCAGAGCAAGTGTGTAGTCTAGGCTTGCCAACGCCTCCATTATATAGGTTGTCGGGTAGGGAGTTGTGGGCATGGGGTTAGGCCCACAATCGAGCTGGCAACAACCTACAATCCGACGTCTCGGATAGTGGGACATCCATTAGCGACTCATAATGAATAAATTAATCGTTTCCAATCGGTAAAATAAAGCACACACATGACAAAGGTCCGAGCTTGGCTCGGCTCATCCATGAAATAGGACATGCATGACGTCCTATGGCGGAGGGGTGCCCGTGTACCACTCCTCTTTTCATGCTCCAATAGCATGTGGAAGAGAATCCCTTACAAGAAGGTCTCAGTTTTCCTCCGCTAGTGTGGAGGGACTAAACATCCTACCATGTCATGATACATCGCATGCGCCTTAGAGATTTTCATCATTTATTGTTTATTTGGGGCAAATGCCCATCTATAATTCAACAACCCCTCACCCGATCTCGAAGGCACGTTGTGGAGACCTTCCATTTGATACTCTTTGCATCAAATAGGAGGCTGCCACACAAGGGACGTCTTGATGGGTCGGCCCATGCACGTTGCAGCGAGAAGAGCGGAGCGAGCGATCACTATAGAAGTCGGTGTTGTAGCAAGTACAACTACTGTCAAGAAAACACCGATACTTTCAACAACCAGCGTATCCATATCAGATACCGTATCCGATACTAATTCTTTTGTGATACTCCCTGATACCGCTCAGGCTTTAGTAGTGTCCCTGGTGGCTCCCTCCCCCGGTGCTCACGCAGTCCTGCTCCCCCCTCTCCCTTTCTCTCTAACTGATCGGTAAACACTTGGCTGTTGGTTATTGCTCTTGTTGGAATCATGAATAAGAAGATATAAGATATAGGATTGCACTCACTAGATATATGCTAAATAGCTTTATGCTTAATTGATAACATTATTTTTATTATTTCAGAAATAGTCAAACGTATCCCCATATTGGCGCTTTTCAGAAATGACATATTTACGTATCCATATCGCCTCAAAACCGATACATGTATTCGTATCGAGGCAATCTAGGTCTATTTTAGTTGCATCCAACATTGTGCCCCCCCGGAACTACCGCAACGCCCGGGTTACTGTAGGAAAAATTAATTTTTAGCTGCTTTTGAATGCAAACAAATTTTAAAATTTCCATTTGGAACATTTTCCAAACTTTTGGATTATTTTTAAATTTGTGAACAAATTTTAAAAACAGGAACATAAACTGAAATTATTAATAACTTTATGAAAACACACACATTTTTCAAATTTCTGAATTTTAAAAATCAAGAAGATTTTTGGAATTTGTGAACTCTTTTTTTTAAACAGAGGCTTTTTAGAATTCCATAAAAATGGAACATGAACATTTTTGGTAAAATTCCCGAAACCGCGAACATTTGTTGAAATTATGAACATTTTTTTAAAAGATAATGTTTGGAATAAGAAACATAAAAAACAGGAGCAATTTTTGAATTTGGAAACCTTTTTGAAATTCCAATTTTTTTTGAAACACGAACATTTTTTGAAATTCCGAAGATATTTTTTAACTGATTCCGTAGATTTTTTTAAAAAAGAAAACTTTTTGGAAAAGAGAAAAAAAGGGAAAAGAACGAAAAACAAAGAAAAACCTGTAGAAAAACAACAGAAAAAAGAGGAAGAAAACCAGATAAAGCCGCACCGGAAGCAGGATCCGTCGCGCCGAGCTCCAATCCCACTCCTCCGTCTGCCCCTAGACGCGCACGCACCAGTGTAAGAGCAAGTACAATAGAGCTGAGTCAGCGGGCTATAAGGATTAAACTAGTATATTTGTGCTTAGTTGGAGGAAAGAGAAGAGGAAAGAGAAGGTAAGCGGGCTCTTCGTGAAGAGCCAGCTCTAGCACGTGCTCCTAGGCACTTTCTGAGAATGAAAGGTGGGCCACATAATAAAAAAGTAGTACACTCTTCTGATCTACTATTGTACATGTTGGCTATAAGATAGGCTGTAGATGACATGACATTGGCTTACCTCCTCACGCGCCTACGAGCTGCTGAACGAACTCCACGGCCATCTGGGCTCCGGGATGCTCAGGCCAGAGCTCGCGCACCAACTGTTCGACGAAATGCTGCGCCAACCAGTCCCAGTATCAGTACGTGCACTCAACGGCTTATTTGCTGCCCTTGTGCGTGCGCCGCCCTCCACCATCTGCACCGACGGCCCTGCCCTCGTCATCGATCTTTTCAACCGCATGGCCCGAGCAGGCCGTCGCCAGGTGACAGCACCCACCATTATCACCTACAACATTCTGATTGACTGCTGCCACCGAGCATGCCGCCCGGACCTAGGGCCTGCCTTCTTCGGTCGCCTCCTCAAGACAGGCATCCCGACGGACGTCATTACCTACAGCAGCCTATTCAAGTGCCTCTGTGACATGAAGCGCACGAAGGAGGCTCTGGACGTGCTGCTCCATAGGATGCCCGATGACCTGCGTGATGCCATATCCTACTCAGTAATTCTCAAGAGTTTCTGCAACAGTGGGAGGAGCCAGCTTGCGCTTGACCTGCTCCAAATGATGGCCAAAAAAGGAGCTGACCACTCCCCCGACGTGGTTGCATACAACATGGTAATCCATGGCTTCTTTAAGGAGGGTGAAGTAAGGAAAGCATGCGATCTGTTCCATGAAATGATACGACAGGGGGTTGTGCCTAGTGTGGTGACTTATAACTCCATTATTGTTGCATTGTGCAAAGCAAGAGCAATGGACAATGCAGAGGTGATCCTTCGACAAATGGTTCATAACGGTGTTCAGCCGAATACTGTGACATATACTTGCCTGATCCAAGGATATTCAACTTTAGGCCAGTTGAAAGAAGTTGCTAGGTTGTTGAAAGTGATGAGAAGCCAAGGTGTTATGCCAAGCGTTGTTACCTACAACTCACTCATGGACTACCTTTGCAAGCATGGAAGAATCAAAGAAGCTGAGGAAATATTTTATTCCATGGCCGTGAATGGCCGAAAACCAGATATAGTCTCATACTCTATTATGCTCCATGGGTATGCTATAGAAGGATCCCTTGTTCAAATGATTGATCTCTGTGAGCTGATGGCAAGAGATGGAGTTGTACCCGACCTCCGTTGTTTCAACATACTGATTAATGCATATGCTAAGTATGGTAGGATGGATGTGGCCATGCTTTTCTTTGAAGACATGTTGAAGCAGGGTGTGAAGCCTAATGAATTCACTTATTTAACTGTGATATCTGCATTTTGCAAGATGGGCAGGATGGATGATGCGATGGAAAAAGTCAGTGAGATGATTGATATGGGAGTACCACTTGACACAGAAGTTTACATGTGCATGGTTGAGGGTTATTTTAATCATGGTGATTCCATGAAAGCCGAGGAATTTATTACCAAAATGAAGAACATGGATATTTATCATAAGCCGTGGAAAGGTAATCGATGAACATGACATCTTTGGCTTGGTTACCCATACTGGTGAGAGGCCTCATCCTACTGCATTCACTAAAATTATCATTGGATATTGCTTATTGCCAAGATGGAGAAAGCATTCAGAGTACTAGCCAAGATGGAGAAAGCCAAGGAATTGATTACTGAAATGAAGAACAAGGATATTCGTCATAGGCCGCAGAAGGGTAACTGAAGAACACAATATCTTTGACATGGTCATAAGTACTGGTGAGAGGCCTGATCTTGTTACATTTACTTACGGATATTGCCTAGTCATCAAGACAAAAGACGCATTTAGAGTACTGGATGCTATGTTATTACACATCACTTGTTACTTGCATGGTTATGCTCTCATCATCTTGATATGCTCGAAATGCGTTCTATTTTGATTGTTCTTACTTGGACCAAAATTTGAGGTGTGAATTAAGCCTTATGGTTGTTAGTTGTTGTTTATTGGTAGTGGGATAGATGTCTAGTTTGGATTTTGTCGAGGCACTGAAATATTTAGGATGGATTGTGAGCTGGCTGATTAGGTGTTGCATGCATAATTCCTTTAGTGTCCAAGTGTGCTCTTTATACTTGATATATCATGGACTACAAGGGCTTTGGTTTGGCCTTGCTATGTTTGCCCCATTCCAAAATAGTGAACTATATTATTGCTTCCATTCAAGGAAAAAGGGAACAATTTCACTTTTCTTTCATGTTCTGTGGTTCAAACACTGCAAAGCCCTTGTATTGGGTCAAATGGTATGCCTGTTCTGTTTAAGTTAGGCATACTTTCTTCTTGTATTTTACACTTGATGCTACATATCCTGACCTGGTTGTGAGCACTTATGACATCATGACCAGCGTTATCTATCAATGATCAGGCAAATGGTTTAGATGGGAACCTGTACCAACAAAGTAAAGAGGAGGACCAAACTAATGCAATGGACTTGCTCAGTTTTGTTCTTTTTTCATATTTTTTTCCTTCTGCCAGCTATATGAATATATATCTGACATGAATATGTTCCCCAAAACAGAAATTACTTTGTCACCGTCAAACCTTTCTTTTACCTGACCGTCAAACCATTTTTGTCAGCATTTGATTCTTTTCATGTTGTCTAAATAGTTTTTCAGAGCTTTCACGTGTAGTTGTTTCGTACAAAATGTATGCTAGAACAGTATATACTGATAGCATCTAACTCGATGGAAGTCTGCCTATTAAAATCAAAGCAATGTGTACAATCATTTGCAGCCTTATACTATACAGTAAGGATCGGAACATGATCCCAGACGCACCTTATGAATTACAACACCTGAAGCTGATGGGGAGTAAGAAAGTACACTGATTCAGCAGGCTACTTCAGCCTAATTATAATTGAAGGATCTCTAGCACAACTCCAGCTTGGCTGGATGAGTATACTACCAGATGCGGGCCTTCGCTTGGGACCTTGGAGGCTTGGACACATTCTTCACAGTAATACTTTTGACAATAATATTTCAAGATAATATGTTGTGTGGAACAAAAGTAATAATAAAA
Source organism: Aegilops speltoides (assembly GCA_021437245.1). Classification (NCBI taxonomy): domain Eukaryota; kingdom Viridiplantae; phylum Streptophyta; class Magnoliopsida; order Poales; family Poaceae; genus Aegilops; species Aegilops speltoides. Next base: position 84,209,752 of record CM038146.1, on the reverse strand, counting down.
TTTTTATAAGAAATGCAATCAAACCTGTATTGACGGCTTCCAGAAGGCAGCTCCTTGCAAAGCTACCGGAGGAGAAGCTCTTCCGGCACCAGGGCCTGACTAGCTGCTCCACCTACAGAGCCAGATCGGTTCGGCAAGTGGATAGCATCATCGGAATAATATCTGCACAGCGATGGCAAGGCCTCCATAATAGCTGCCTTGGTGCCTTTTCTTCAGAAGTGCGTAGAATCTTTGTTTGATGCGGGCTAGGATGCAATCTCTAAGCCTGCAGGCGTGGGCATCGTTGTCCGAGATCATGCATGGCTGGTGTTCCTGTGTGCGCTAGCGTGGAGGAAGCGGAGATCCGTGCCTGTCTAAAGGGACTTGGACATCTGAATGCTGATGCTCATTGAAACTAGCGGCTTGCTGGCTGTTTTGCCGGAAGTCATGGTGAACTAGGTCGCACGGGCGAGGTGAACGGTGTGGGCGCAGTTAGGTACTGGTCATGCATTTCGGTACAATGAGTCAGTGCCTACCTGCATTTTTAGGGGATTTTTTCAGTACAACGGTCATTCATATTGCCGTCTTGAGGAGAAACAGAACAGAACAAGTTCACTCTTCTGCCATAAGTGATTTCTGTAGTCCAAAGACTACAATTGGCCGCTGATCATGAAGCTCTAGTATTGCACCAAATGGTTACTATGAAGATATTATTAGCTGATTGCTTCCTCTGGCAGCACCTTGCTGTGATGATGATACTACATTAGCCATTATGCTTTTGCCTGTATGTATCATTTCAGTTTACGTTTGGCATACTTCCCTCATGTGTGTAACACTAGCAGTTAAAAACCAGACCCGGGGTGTGAGCACTGAGGACATCATGACCAATGCATGTGCCAATAACCAGTCAAATGGTTTAGACGGGTACTTGTAACAACAAAGCAAAGAAGAGGACAAAAAGTAGAAGCAATATGCCACTTTATCCTATAATTTTTTTAAAGTTCTATATCTCTTCCTTTTGCCAGCTATATTCTTAACTTGGTTTCCAGAGCTTTCATGTGTGGTGGTTTAATACAGACTGTACCAAATTAAGTATCCAAATCCGATTCACAACTTCATAAACAAAAAAGACAAATCATGATATGGATAGTACCAAACTGAAATCTGGCCTGAGTAGTATCCTGGTGGTATTATTCACAGAAAGATTTGTTCTTTTCATTTCTTGAGCTGTATGTCAGAATTTGGATCTACAAATTTATGACATTGTATATATATATATGAATGCTGTTAATTGTTTCCAAGACTTCTGAAATATTGAACTAGGTGTCTAGTGCACCCAATATGTCCCTGGGAAATTGTTGCTATGGAGATATTATTTGCTGGATGCTCCCTGGTAACACCTTCATTATGGCGATAGCGTATTAGCCTTATGCTTGACTGCTTGTACATATCATTTTGTTTTAAGTTAAGTATATACTTCCCTCATGTGATGTCCTGGCCTGGTTGTGCGGCATCCCTACCACATCATGTCCAGTTCATGTGTCAGTGATCAGTCAACTGGTTTTAGATGGGCCAACAAACTAAAGAAGATGACAAAAGGTAGGAAGAATATGCCATTTGAACCATGTGTTGGAGATAAATCTATCCCCCATTGCCTGTCACAGACATTTTCTCGGCACCAATTATGTTTCATGTTCCATATAGCAGCTTTCTAGGGCCTTAATGTGTGCTTGAATATTACAACCTCTGTATTTGAACTGTAAAAACCTCTTATATGTAGTTACAGATGGATGGTTGTTACTTTCATTCATTCTTTTCTGTTTGTACCAAACAAACTTGCTCTTCCTGAAATATACAATTCATATTTTATATGTATTGCAGATACTGGCATACCTTTTGATATCATCGTCATCATCATCAGCTGCTCGAGTCAGTGATTGGATCAACAACTGGGAGCGATCCTTTTTCTGAATATGGTGAACAGCACCATCATAATATCTTTCCTGGCATTCATGGTTTTTCCCATCAACTCCCTCATCTCTTCGTAAAATCTGTTCCTCTTGTTGGTTTTTCATTTCTGGACGAAGATTCCAGTGCAGACTTTGTTGTGTTGTAAATGCATATGATCGAATGACTGCAAGTGTCGAGTTCTAAACTTCCATTAATGATCTCTGTTCCGCTGATATTTTTTAGCTGCATTTAACAATTAACAGTAACCTGTTGTTAAATTTTCATTTTTGGCGAATGACTGCAAGTGTCGAGTTGTAAACTTTGAGTAATGATATCCATGCTTCCATAGCTGCTGTTGCTGCTGCTGCTGCATGTTTCTGTAATCAACAGAATTCTCAAAATTGCAATATTGAAGTACCCGTATTTGTACATGAATATATGATGTTTTTTTCAGAAGACATATCTCTAATAAACAACTTCCTTGAAAGGAAATAAATCAATGGTATTATATTAGAAAATAAAGGGAAGCCTTGGCGCAGCGATAAAGCTGTTGCCTTGTGACCACGAGGTCACGGGTTTGAATCATGGGAAAAAACTCTTGCATAAATGTAGGAAAAGATTGCGAACAATAGACCCAAAGTGGTCGCCTGGTCGGACCCTTCCTCGGACCCGCGCAAGCTGGAGCTACGTGCACCGGCCTACCCTTTTAGTATTGTTTAGGAAATGGTGATAAGAACAACACAAGCTCAAAATCTTGCAAACAGGCACTAAACCTAGGGAAGGTTTGGGGCAGTCTGGACATCTGCCCATGTTGGACTCCAACACCACCGGCCCATCCACCCAAACACCACAGCCGGAGCCTTTTTCCCCTACTCCGTCCCTCTCCTATGTTCTATATGTGCACCCTCAGTGATTGACGCCGCCACTGTACCATCCCGATCGCTGCCCAGGCCTTATTGGACATCTGTTGCGCCAGCCAAATGTCTGCCCGCCTTGGCCTACGCAGTTGTTCCACCCCAGATCCCGCCGGCGCCTAGGGTACCATCTGCCGTTGTCGTTGCCTTCCATGACAGCACCACACCCGACAAGTGTTGGGCCAAATGTCATAGCAAAATATTTTGACGTTATCGTTGTTCACTTTGAAGGAAACACGATGATTGTGTGTTTGCTGAAGGAGAATGAAATGTTGTATGATGTGTGGTTGGCCACATTTTTGGAGTTTTTAAGGCATGAAACATAATGCGACATTTTTCGCAAAAGCGTGCATGTTTGGTTCAATGAGGACAATCACTACACGCCCTACGACATGGAAGTTGTCCATGACCGTGGACAGAAGCTGCTACTCCATCGATGATACGCCATTCAAAATGTCGTCAAGAAGTATCACAGTGCGTATGCACAAGTGCGAACAAGGTGGCCAAGGGACGCTTCGCTCGAAGAGCTCGTAAGTTTTGTTTTCTACGTGTTGATCATTTCATTGATTTTCTCAATGTTAGCCTGCAGTATGCGCGTGTGTTTTCTACCAGAAGACCGAGTGCAAAATCTTCACAATGGTGCATTGTTGGATGAAGCTCAATGGCCATGGCAACTGGATACATTACTTAGGAAGAAGTTCAACCTCGAGGAGAGGATACTTGAGAAGAAGGCCACTTTTGGGATCGATGAACTTTAAAAACTTGTTGAACATCTTTCAGATTGAGAAGAAGATCCTTTTGTAGGCATGGCGGGCCGTGCCCTCCCATATGCCGAGGTCAGGTAGGATATGCCCCCGTTCCATAAAAAAGGTCCTTTGAAGTCTCAACCAACGGCGGGTGAATGTGATAGCGAGGTACTATTAGTAGTTTGTGCAATTCAATGAAATTAGTCTTTTTCAGAAAAGTGGTTTTTAAAAATGGGTGAAATCGGTGTTTTGAATGAGTGAAAACCTTTTTCTAAACTGTGTGAAATTAGTGAAATCACTTCCTTGAAATAAGTGAAAATAGTTTTTGAGTTGAGTGGAATGAGTGTTTCAAATTAAGCGAAATCAATGATTTAGAAATTTTTGAAACATGTTGTTTGAAATAAGTGAATATGTTATTTTAAATGAGTGAACTCGTTCTTTTCGAAAATGTTTGAACTTATTTATTTGAAATGAGTGAAATCAACGTTTCGAAATGAGTGACACCAGTGCTTCCACACTCTCAATTTTTAAGAAACGAGTGAAATCTGCTTTTTAGAAATGAATGAAATATGTTTCACAAACTTTAAACTCATTTTTAACATGTCACGAGACAAATAAAGTGTTGCCTTTTCTTTCGTTGGAGAGAGAGAATCATGTGTGCATGCAACAAATCTCTCTCTCTCTCTCTCTCTCTCTCTCTCGCGTAAAGCTGAGGCTGGTTGTAATGGAAAGTATCATATACTATACTAGTATCATGCATATGATTCTAGTGTATGATAATACCTTCCTAATGCATAGTATCATATATTAGTATCATGTAGTACTCTATTTATTGTCATGCATGACACATAGTAGTATAACATTTATTATGATACGGTATCATGATATGGTACTCAACCCTCTTTTTTTTCATTTAATTTTATGACACCTCATCAAAATTGCCTAATTGGCATGCATGATACTAGCAATGATACTATCATTACAACCAGCCTGACACATCTTAAAATAGCATGTGTATTCCTCTAGTCAACCTTATGTAGTATTGTACAGGAAAAGTGTTTTTCAAAGTATACCTCTGAAGTCTGAACTAACGGCCTGCGCTGCTGAGCCGCTGACTGTCAACTGAAATGCATGGTGAACACACAGAGCTCCAAATCGAACCTTGTCCCGATCCAAAATCCAATGGGATGATTAGATTTATGCCCCTAGTTGTGTCCCACTCGTCTGTTTTACCCCTAATTCCCAAAAGTCACCGGTTCTGTCCAAGTCACTTTGCTCCTCTTATGCTTTTGCCCTTTGACCGTTTGACCGTCAATTTGAAAACTTCATAACTAATTCATACTAAATCAAAAAAATGCAAATAAGATACCAAAATGTTCATAAAAACATCACCTATATGCCAGTGTCATTTACATTCATGAAAAAAGTGTTGGAAAGTGCACATTAGAGTTTTAGCTCTTTTGATACCACCATAAATAGTAAAGTCTAAAAAAATTCAAAAAAAATATGGTGGCAAAGATTGGCAAATGTTTTAAGTGCCTGCCAAGTTTACACAAACTATAATATGCATACACAGAAGAGTTACATATGCATATTATAGTTGGAGAGGTATCTCTGGGCCCTCTCGGTAATACACATCATTATAAGCCTTGCAAGCATTGTGACCAATGAGTTGGTTACGGGATGATGCATTACATAACGAGTAAAGAGACTTGCCGGTAACGAGATTGAACTAAGTATTGGATACCGACAATCAAATCTCGGGCAAGTAACATACCGATGACAAAGGGAACAACGTATGTTGTTATGCGGTTTGACCGATAAAGATCTTTGTAGAATATGTAGGAACAAATATGGGTTATTGGTTATTGACCGAGAATGGTTCTAGGTCATGTCTACATAGTTCTCGAACCCATAGGGTCCACACGCTTAACGTTACGATGACAGTTTTATTATGAGTTTATAAGTTTTGATTTACCGAAGTTTGTTCGGAGTCCCGGATGTGATCACGGACATGACGAGGAGTCTCGAAATGGTTGAGACATAAAGATCGATATATTGGAAGCCTATATTTGGACATCGGAATCGTTCCGGGTGAAATCGACATTTTACCGGAGTACCGGAAGGTTACCGGAACCCCCCGGGGGTTATTGGGCCTACATGGGCCTCGAGGGAGAAGAGGGAAGGAGCCAGGAGGGGGCTGCGCGCCCCTCCCCTTCCTAGTCCGAATAGGACAAGGGAAGGGCGGCGGCGCCCCCCCTTTCCTTCCTCTCTTCCTCCTCTTTCCCCCCTTCTCCTACTCCTACTTGGAAAGAAGGGAGTGAAGGAAATATGCCCTAGAGGCAATAATAAAGTTATTATTTATTTCCTCATATCATGATAAATGTTTATTATTCATGCTAGAATTGTATTAACCGGAAACATGATACATGTGTGAATACATAGACAAACATATAGTCACTAGTATGCCTCTACTTAACTAGCTCATTAATCAAAGATGGTTATGTTTCCTAACCATAGACATGTGTTGTCATTTGATTAATGGGATCACATCATTAGGAGAATGATGTGATTGACATGACCCATCCCGTTAGCTTAGCACTTGATCGTTTAGTATTCTGCTATTGCTTCCTTCATGACTCATACATGTTACTGTAACTATGAGAATTGTGTAACTCCCGTTTACCGGAGGAACACTTTGGGTACTACCAAGTACTACAGGTGTCTCCGAAGGTACATGTTGAGTTAGCATAATTCGAGATTAGGTTTTGTCACTCCGATTGTCGGAGAGGTATCTCTGGGCCCTCTCGGTAATGCTCATCACCTAAGCCTTGCAAGCATGTAACTAATGAGTTAGTTATGAGATGAAGTATTACAGAACGAGTAAAGAGACTTGTCGGTAACGAGATTGAACTAGGTATTTGATACCGACGATCGAATCTCGGACAAGTAACATACCGATGACAAAGGGAACAACGTATGTTGTTATGCGGTTTGACCGATAAAGATCTTCGTAGAATATGTAGGAACCAATATGGGCATCCAGGTCCGCTATTGGTTATTGACGAAGACGTGTCTCAGTCATGTCTACATCGTTCTCGAACCGTAGGGTCCGCACGCTTAAGGTTTCGATGACAATTATATTATGAGTTTATGTATTTTGATGTACGAAGTTTGTTCGAGTCCGGATATGATCACGGACATGACGAGGAGTCTCGAAATGGTCGAGACATAAAGATTGATATATTGGACGGATATATTTGGACACGGAAAGGTTCCGGAAGAGTTTGGGAATATCTGGAGACTCGGAGGTTACCGAACCCCGGGAAGTATATGGGCCTTATTGGGCCCATGTAGGAGGAAGGAGAAGGAGCAAGGGAAGGCGCGCCCCCAAGCCCAATCCGAATTGGGGAAGGGGCGGCCCCCTTCCTTCTCCTTCCCCTCTTCCTTTCCTACTACTAGTACTCCTTCCTACTACTAGTACTCCTTCCTTCCCCTCCAAATAAGATTAGGAAAGAGGGAAACCTACTTGGAGTAGGTTTCCTCCTCCTATGGCGCCCCTCCTTGGGCAGCCACCTCCTCCCTCCCTCCTTTATATCACGGGGTAGGGGCACCCTAGAACACACAAGTTGATCATTGATCGTTCCTTAGCCGTGTGCGGTGCCCCCTCCACGATATTACACCTCGGTCATATTGTAGCGGTGCTTAGGCGAAGCCTGCGACAGAGAACATCAAGATCGTCACCACGCCGTCGTCTTGTGGAACTCCCCTGGAGCCTCTACTAGATTGGAGATCGAGGTGCGTCATCGAGTTGCACGCGCGTCAAGAACTTCGGGGTGCGAATAACGGTGCTTGGATCGGTTGAACCGGAAGGCGTCGACTACTTCCTCTCGTTGTGTCAACGCTTCCGCTTCGGTCTACGATGGTATGTAGACAACACTCTCCCCTCGTTGCTATATCATCACCATGATCTTGCGTGTGCGTAGGAATTTTTTTGAAATTACTACGTTACCCATCAGTGGCATCCGAGCCTAGGTTTTATGCGTTGATGTTATATGCACGAGTAGAACACAAGTGAGTTGTGGACGATATAAGTCATACTGCCTACCAGCATGTCATACTTTGGTTCAGCGGTATTGTTGGATGAAGCGGCCCGGACCGACATTACGCGTACGCTTACGCGAGACTGGTTTTACCGCCATGCTTTGCACACAGGTGACTAGCGGGTGTCTATTTCTCCAACTTTAGTTGAACCGAGTGTGGCTACGCCCGGTCCTTGTGAAGGTTAAAACGGAGTCTATTTGACAAACTATTGTTGTGGTTTTGATGCGTAGGTAAGAAGGGTTCTTGCTAAGCCCGTAGCAGCCACGTAAAATTTGCAACAACAAAGTAGAGGACGTCTAACTTGTTTTTGCAGGGCATGTTGTGATGTGATATGGCCAAGACGTGATGCTATATTTTATTGTATGAGATGATCATGTTTTGTAACCGAAGTTATCGGCAATGGCGGGAGCCATATGGTTGTCGCTTTATTGTATGAAATGCAAGCATACAGTAATTGCTTTACTTTATCACTAAGCGGTAGCGATAGTCGTAGAAGCAATAGATGGCGTAACGACAACGATGCTACGATGGAGATCAAGGTGTCGCGCCGGTGAAGATGGTGATCACGACGGTGCTTGAAGATGGAATCACAAGCACAAGATGATGATGGCCATATCATATCACTTATATTGATTGCATGTGATGTTTATCCTTTATGCATCTTATCTTGCTTTGATTGACGGTAGCATTTTAAGATGATCTCTCACTAATTATCAAGAAGTGTTCTCCCGAGTATGCACCGTTGCAAAAGTTCTTCGTCTTTGAGACACCACGTGATGATCGGGTGTGATAGGCTCTACGTTCAAATACAACGGGTGCAAAACAGTTGCACACGCAGAATACTCGAGTTATACTTGACGAGCCTAGCATATCTGAGATATGGCCTCGGAACACGGAGACCGAAAGGTCGAGCGTGAATCATATAGTAGATATGATCAACATAGAGATGTTCACCATTGAAACTTTTCCATCTCACGTGATGATCGGACATGGTTTAGTTGATTTGGATCACGTAATCACTTAGATGACTAGAGAGATGTCTGTCTAAGTGGGAGTTCTTTAGTAATATGATTAACTGAACTTAAATTTATCATGAACTTAGTACCTGATAGTATTTTGCTTGTCTATGTTTGTTTGTAGATAGATGGCTCGTGCTGTTGTTCCGTTGAATTTTAATGCGTTCCTTGAGAAAGCAAAGTTGAAAGATGATGGTAGCAATTACGGATTGGGTCCGTAACTCGAGGATTATCCCCATTGCTGCACGTAAGAGTTACGTCCCGGAAGCACCGCTGGGTGCCGAACTGCTTCTTGATGTAACCGACGGCGTTAAGAACGTCTGGCGAGCAAAGTGATGACTACTCTATAGTTCGAGTGTGCCATGCTTTACGGCTTAGAACCGGGTCTTCAACGACGTTTTGAGCGTCATGGAGCATATGAGATGTTCCAGAGTTGAAGTTAATATTTCAAGCAAATGCCCGGATTGAGAGATATGAAGTCTCCAATAAGTTCTATAGCTGCAAGATGGAGGAGAACGATTACATCGGTGAGCATATACTCAAAATGTGCGGGTATAATAATCACTTGATTCAACTGGGAGTTAATCTTCCGGATGATAGCGTCATTGATGAATTCTCCAATCACGCCACCAAGCTACAAGAGCTTTGTGATGAACTATAATATCAAGGGATGAACAAGACTATTCGAGCTCTTCGCGATCTTTGAAAGCATGGAGGTAGAAATCAAAAGGAGCATCAAGTGTTGATGGTCAACAAGACCACTAGTTTCAAGAAAAGGGCAAAGGGAAGAAGAAGGAACTTCAAAAGAATAGCAAACAAGTTGCTGCTCAAGAGAAGAAACCCAAGTCGGACCTAAGCTGAATCGAGTGCTTCTCTTGCAAGCGGATCGACACCGAAGCGGAACTGCCCCAAGTATTTTGCGGATAAGAAGGATGGCAAAGTGAACAAAGGTATATGTGATATACATGTTATTGATGTGTACCTTACTAATGCTCGCAGAGCACTTGGTATTTGATACTGGTTACATTGCTAACATTTGCAACTCGAAGCAGGACTACGGATTAGCGAAGATTAGCTAAGGGCGAGGTGACGATCTGCGTGGGAAATGGTTCCAAAGTTGATGTGATCGCGGTCGGCACGCTACCTCTACATCTACCATCGAGATTAGTTTTACACCTGAATAATTGTTATTTGGTGCCTGCGTTGAGCATGAACATTATATCTGGATCTTGTTTGATGCGAGACGGTTATTCATTTAAATCAGAGAATAATGGTTGTTCTATTTATATGAGTAATATCTTTTATGGTCATGCACCCTTGAAGAGTGGTCTATTTTTGTTGAATCTCGATAGTAGTGATACACATATTCATAATGTTGAAGCCAAAAGATGCAGAGTTGATAATGATAGTGCAACATATTTGTGGCACTGCCATTTAGGTCATATCGGTGTAAAACGCATGAAGAAACTCCATACTGATGGACATCTGGAAGCACTTGATTATGAATCACTTGGTACTTGCGAACCGTGTCTCATGGGCAAGATGACCAAAACACCGTTCTCCGGATCTATGGAGAGAGCAACAGATTTGTTGGAAATCATACATACAGATGTATGTGGCCTGATGAATGTTGAGGCTCGTGGCAGATATTGTTATTTTCTCACCTTCACAGATGATTTGAGCAGATATGGGTATATCTACTTGATGAAGCACAAGTCTGAAACATTTGAAAAGTTCAAAGAATTTCAGAGTGAAGTAGAAAATCATCGTAACAAGAAAATAAAGTTTCTACGATCTGATCGTGGAGGAGAATATTTGAGTTACGAGTTTGGTTTACATTTGAAACAATGTGGAATAGTTTCCCAACTCACGCCACCTGGAACACCACAACGAAATGGTGTGTCCGAACATCGTAATCATACTTTACTTGATATGGTTCGATCTATGATGTCTCTTACCGATTTACCGCTATCGTTTTGGGGTTATGCTTTAGAGACGGCCGCATTCACGTTAAATAGGGCACCATCAAAATCCGTTGAGACAACGCCTTATGAACTGTGGTTTGGCAAGAAACCAAAGTTGTCGTTTCTCAAAGTTTGGGGCTGCGATGCTTATGTGAAGAAACTTCAACCGATAAGCTCGAACCCAAATCGAAAATGTGTCTTCATAGGATACCCAAAGGAGACTATTGGGTACACCTTCTATCACAGATCCGAGGGCAAGATTTTCATTGCTAAATTCGGATCCTTTCTAGAGAAGGAGTTTCTCTCGAAAGAAGTGAGTGGGAGGAAAGTAGAACTTGATGAGATAATCAGTATCTACTCCCTTATTGGAAAGTAGTTCATCACAAGAACCGGTTCTGTGACAACTACACCAATTAGTGAGGAAGCTAATGATATTGATCATGAAACTTGAGATCAAGTTTCTCTTGAACCTCGTGGGTCTACGAGTAAGATCCGCACTGAGTGGTACGGAAATCCTATTCGGAAGTCATGTTACTTGACCATGATGAACCTCGAACTATGAGGAAGCGATGATGAGCCCAGATTCCATAAAATGGCTAGAGTCCATGAAATCGAGATAGGATCCATGTATGAAAACAAAGTATGGACTTTGGTTGACTTGCCCGATGATCGGCAAGCCATTGAGAATAAATGGATCTTTAAGAAGAAGACTGACGCTGATGGTAATGTTACTATCTACAATGCTCGACTTGTTGCAAAAGGTTTTCGACAAGTTCAAGGGGTTGACTACGATGAGACTTTCTCACCGTGGCGATGCTTAAGTCTGTCCGAATCATGTTGGCTATTGCTGCATTTCATGATTATGAAATTTGGCAAATGGATGTCAAGACTGCATTCTTGAATGGATTTCTAGAAGAAGAGTTGTATATGATGCAGCTGAAGGTTTTGTTGATCCAAAAGGTCTTGACAAAGTGTGCAAGCTCCAGCGTTCCATTTATGGACTGGTGCAAGCATCTCGGAGTTGGAATAAGCGCTTTGATAGTGTGATCAAAGCATATGGTTTTATCTGAGACTTTTGGAGAAGCTTTGTATTTACAAGAAAGTGAGTGGGAGCTCTGTAGCATTTCTAGTTTTATATGTTGATGACATATTATTAATTGGAAATGATATAGAATTTCTGGATAGCATAAAGGGATACTTGAATAAAAGTTTTTCAATGAAAGACCTCGGTGAAGCTGCTTACATATTGGGCATCAAGATCTATAGAGATAGATCAAGGCGCTTAATAGGACTTTCACAAAGCACATACCTTGACAAAATTTTGAAAAAGTTCAAAATGGATCGAGCAAAGAAAGGATTCTTGCACGTGCTACAAGGTGTGAAGTTGAGTCAAACTCAATGCCCCACCACAGCAGAAGATAGAGAAAATGAAAGATGTTCCTATGCTTCAGCCATAGGCTCTATCATGTATGCAATCTTGTGTACCAGACACGACGTATGCTTAGCAATAAGCTTGGCGGTAGGTACCAAAGTAATCGAGTGGATCATCGACAGCGGTCAAGAACATCTGAAATACGAAAAGGACTAAGGATATGTTTCTCGTATATGGAGGTGACAAAGAGCTAGTCGTAAATGGTTACGTCGATGCAAGCTTTGACACTGATCCGGACGATTCTAAATCGCAGACCGGATACGTGTTTATATTAAATTGTGGAGCTGTAAGTTGGTGCAGTTCTAAACAAAGCGTCATAGCGGGATCTACATGTGAAGCGGAGTACATAGCTGCTTCTGAAGCAGCAAATGAAGGAGTCTGGATGAAGGAGTTCATTTCCGATCTAGGTGTCATACCTAGTGCATCGGGACCAATGAAGATCTTCTGTGACAATACTGGTGCAATTGCCTTGGCAAAGGAATCCAGATTTCACAAAAGGACCAAGCACATCAAGAGACGCTTCAATTCCATTCGGGACCAAGTCCAAGTGGGAGATAGAGATTTGCAAGATACATACGGATCTGAATGTTGCAGACCCGTTGACTAAGCCTCTCTCACGAGCAAAACATGATCAGCACCAAGACTCCATGGGTGTTAGAATCATTCTTGTGTAATCTAGATTATTGACTCTAGTGCAAGCGGAGGCAAGGAAATATGCCCTAGAGGCAATAATAAAGTTATTATTTATTTCCTCATATCATGATAAATGTTTATTATTCATGCTAGAATTGTATTAACCGGAAACATGATACATATTTGAATACATAGACAAACATATAGTCACTAGTATGCCTCTACTTAACTAGCTCATTAATCAAAGATGGTTATGTTTCCTAACCATAGACATGTGTTGTCATTTGATTAATGGGATCACATCATTAGGAGAATGATGTGATTGACATGACCCATCCCGTTAGCTTAGCACTTGATCGTTTAGTATTCTGCTATTGCTTCCTTCATGACTCATACATGTTCCTGTAACTATGAGAATTTTGTAACTCCCGTTTACCAGAGGAACACTTTGGGTACTACCAAGTACTACAGGTGTCTCCGAAGGTACATGTTGAGTTAGCATAATTCGAGATTAGGTTTTGTCACTCCGATTGTCGGAGAGGTATCTCTGGGCCCTCTCGGTAATGCTCATCACCTAAGCCTTGCAAGCATGTAACTAATGAGTTAGTTATGAGATGAAGTATTACAGAACGAGTAAAGAGACTTGTCGGTAATGAGATTGAACTAGGTATTGGATACCGACGATCGAATCTCGGACAAGTAACATACCGATGACAAAGGAACAACGTATGTTGTTGTGCGGTTTGACCGATAAAGATCTTCGTAGAATATGTAGGAACCAATATGGGCATCCAGGTCCCGCTATTGGTTATTGACCGAGACGTGTCTCACCATGTCTACATCGTTCTCGAACCGTAGGGTCCGCACGCTTAAGGTTTCGATGACAATTATATTATGAGTTTATGTATTTTGATGTACGAAGTTTGTTGAGTCCGGATATGATCACGGACATGACGAGGAGTCTCGAAATGGTCGAGACATAAAGATTGATATATTGGACGGATATATTTGGACACCGGAAAGGTTCCGGAAGAGTTTGGGAATATACCGGAGCTCCGGGAGGTTACCGGAACCCCCCGGGAAGTATATGGGCCTTATTGGGCCCATGTAGGAGGAAGGGAGAAGGAGCAAGGGAGGGGGGCGCCCCAAGCCCAATCCGAATGGGGAAGGGGCCGCCCCTTTCCTTTCTCCTTCCCCCTCTTCCTTTCCTACTACTAGTACTCCTTCCTACTACTAGTACTCCTTCCTTCCCCCTCCAAATAAGATTAGGAAAAAGAGGGGAAACCTACTTGGAGTAGGTTTCCTCCTCCTATGGCGCGCCCCCTCCTTGGGCCGGCCACCTCCTCCCTCCCTCCTTTATATACGGGGGTAGGGGGCACCCTAGAACACACAAGTTGATCATTGATCGTTCCTTAGCCGTGTGCGGTGCCCCCCTCCACGATATTACACCTCGGTCATATTGTAGCGGTGCTTAGGCGAAGCCCTGCGACAGGAGAACATCAAGATCGTCACCACGCCGTCGTCTTGTGGAACTCCCCTCGGAGCCTCTCTTGGATTGGAGATCGAGGTGCGTCATCGAGCTGCACGCGTGTCAAGAACTCGGGGTGCCGGAGTAATGGTGCTTGGATCGGTTGAACCGGGAAGACGTACGACTACTTCCTCTATGTTGTGTCAGCGCTTCGCTTCGGTCTCACGAGTGCGTAGACAACACTCTCCCCTCGTTGCTATATCATCACCATGATCTTGCGTGTGCGTAGGAAATTTTTTGAAATTACTACGTTACCCAACAGGGAGTCCTACTCCCGGTGGGAGTAGGACTCCCCCTTAGCGCGCCCTCCTTGGCCGGCCGCCTCCTCCCCCCTGGCTCCTTTATATACGGGGGCGGGGGGCACCCCATAGACACACAAGTTGATCTACGGATCGTTCCTTAGCCGTGTGCGGTGCCCCCTTCCACCATATTCCACCTCGGTCATATCGTCGCGGAGTTTAGGCGAAGCCCTACGCCGGTAGAGCATCATCATCGTCACCACGCCGTCGTGTTGATGGAACTCATCTCCGGAGCTTTGCTGGATCGGAGCCCGGAGATCGTCATCGAGCTGAACGTGTGCTGAACTCGGAGGCCCCGTACGTTCGGTGCCTGGATCGGTCGGATCGTGAAGATGTACAACTACATCAACCGCGTTGTGCTAACGCTTCCGCTTACAGTCTACGAGGGTACGTGGACGAACACTCTCCCCTCTCGTTGCTATGCCATCACCATGATCTTGCGTGTGCGTAGGAATTTTTTTGAAATTACTACGTTCCCCAACAGTGGCATCAGAGCTAGGTTTTATGCGTTGATGTTATATGCACAAGTAGAACACAAGTGAGTTGTGGGCGATACAAGTCATCTTGCTTACCAAAGATGTCATACTTTGGTTGGCGGTATTGTGAGATGAAGCGGCCCGGACCGACATTACGCGTATGCTTACGCGAGACTGGTTTCACCGTTACGAGCACTCGTGCTTAAAGGTGGCTGGCGGGTGTCTGTCTCTCTCACTTTAGCTGAATCGAGTGTGGCTACACCTGGTCCTTGCGAAGGTTAAAACAGCACCAACTTGACGAACTATCGTTGTGGTTTTTGATGCGTAGGTAAGAACGGTTCTTGCTAAGCCCGTAGCAGCCACGTAAAACTTGCAACAACAAAGTAGAGGATGTCTAACTTGTTTTTGCAGGGCATGTTGTGATGTGATATGGTCAAGACGTGATGCTATATTTTATTGTATGAGATGATCATGTTTTGTAACCGAAGTTATCGGCAACTGGCAGGAGCCATATGGTTGTCGCTTTATTGTATGAAATGCAAACACCCTGTAATTGTTTTACTTTATCACTAAGCGGTAGCGATAGTCGTAGAAGCAATAGATGGCGTAACGACAACGATGCTACGATGGAGATCAAGGTGTCGCGCCGGTGACGATGGTGATCACGACGGTGCTTCAAAGATGGAGATCACAAGCACAAGATGATGATGGCCATATCATATCACTTATATTGATTGCATGTGATGTTTATCCTTTATGCATCTTATCTTGCTTTGATTGATGGTAGCATTTTAAGATGATCTCTCACTAATAATCAAGAAGTGTTCTCCCTGAGTATGCACCGTTGTGAAAGTTCTTCGTGCTGAGACACCACGTGATGATCGGGTGTGATAGGCTCTACGTTCAAATACAACGGGTGCAAAACAATTGCACACGTGGAATACTTAGGTCATACTTGACGAGCCTAGCATATACAGATATGGCCTCGGAACACGGAGACCGAAAGGTCGAGCGTGAATCATATAGTAGATATGATCAACATAGTGATGTTCACCATTGAAACTACTCCATCTCACGTGATGATCGGACATGGTTTAGTTGATTTGGATCACGTGATCACTTAGATGACTAGAGAGTACGTCTAAGTGCGAGTTCTTAAGTAATATGATTAATTGAACTTAAATTTATCATGAACTTAGTACCGATAGTATTTTGCTTGTCTATGTTTGTTTGTAGATAGATGGCTCGTGATGTTGTTCCGTTGAATTTTAATGCGTTCCTTGAGAAAGCAAAGTTAAAAGATGATGGTAGCAATTACGGATCGGGTCCATAACTCGAGGATTATCCTCATTGGTGCACGAAAAGTTACGTCTGGAAGCACCGCTGGGTGCCGAACCTGCTCTTGATGCAACCGACGATGTTAAGAACGTCTGGCGAGCAAAGCTGATGACTACTCGATAGTTCAGTGTGCCATGCTTTACGGCTTAGAACCGGGTCTTCAACGACGTTTTGAACGTCATGGAGCATATGAGATGTTCCAGGAGTTGAAGTTAATATTTCAAGCAAATGCCCGGATTGAGAGATATGAAGTCTCCAATAAGTTCTATAGCTGCAAGATGGAGGAGAATAGTTCTGTTAGTGAACACATACTCAAAATGTCCGGGTATAATAATCACTTGATTCAACTGGGAGTTAATCTTCCTGATGATAGTGTCATTGACAGAATTATTCAATCACTGCCACGAAGCTACAAGAGCTTCGTGATGAACTATAATATGCAAGGGATGAACAAGACTATTCCCGAGCTCTTCGCAATGCTAAAAGCTGCAGAGGTAGAAATCAAGAAGGAGCATCAAGTGTTGATGGTTAACAAGACCACCAGTTTCAAGAAAAAGGGCAAAGGAAAGAAGAAGGGGAACTTCAAAAAGAATGGCAAACAAGTTGCTGCTCAAGAGAAGAAACCCAAGTCTGGACCTAAGCCTAAAACTGAGTGCTTCTCTTGCGATCGACACTTTGAAGCGGAACTGCCCCAAGTATTTGGCGGATAAGAAGGATGGCAAAGTGAACAAAGGTATATGTGATATACATGTTATTGATGTGTACCTTACTAATGCTCGTAGTAGCACCTGGATATTTGATACTTGGTTACATTGCTAATATTTGCAACTCAAACAGGACTACGGATTAGCGAAGATTGGCTAAGGACGAGGTGACGATCGCGTGGGAAATGGTTCCAAAGTCGATGTGATTGCGGTCGGCACGCTACCTCTACATCTACCATCGGGATTAGTTTTAGACCTAAATAATTGTTATTTGGTGCCAGCGTTGAGCATGAATATTATATCTGGATCTTGTTTGATGCGAGACGGTTATTCATTTAAATCAGAGAATAATGGTTGTTCTATTTATATGAGTAATATCTTTTATGGTCATGCACCCTTGAAGAGTGGTATATTTTTATTGAATCTCGATAGTATTGATACACATATTCATAGTGTTGAAACCAAAAGATGCAGAGTTGATAACGATAGTGCAACTTATTTGTGGCACTGCCGTTTGGGTCATATCGGTGTAAAGCGCATGAAGGAACTCCATACTGATGGGCTTTTGGAATCACTTGATTATGAATCACTTGGTACTTGCGAACCCTGCCTTATGGGCAAGATGACTAAAACGCCGTTCTCCGGAACTATGGAGCGAGCAACTGATTTGTTGGAAATCATACATCTTGATGTTTGTGGTCCAATGAATGTTGAGGCTCATGGCGGTATCGTTATTTTCTCACCTTCACAGATGATTTAAGCAGATATGGGTATATCTACTTAATGAAACACAAGTCTGAAACATTTGAAAAGTTCAAAGAATTTCAGAGTGAAGTGGAAAATCATCGTAACAAGAAAATAAAGTTTCTACGATCGATCGTGAAGGAGAATATTTGAGTTACGAGTTTGGTCTACACTTGAAACAATGCGAATAGTTTAGCAACTCACGCCACCGAACACCCCAGCGAAATGGTGTGTCCGAACGTCGTAATCGTACTTTACTAGATATGGTGCGATCTATGATGTCTCTTACTGATTTACCACTATCGTTTTGGGGTTATGCTTTAGAGACGGCCGCATTCACGTTAAGTAGGGCACCATCAAAATCCGTTGAGATGACGCCTTATGAACTATGGTTTGGCAAGAAACCAAAGTTGTCGTTTCTTAAAGTTTGGGGCTGCGATGCTTATGTGAATAAACTTCAACCAGATAAGCTCGCACCCAAATCGGAGAAATGTGTCTTCATAGGATACCCAAAAGAGACTATTGGGTACACCTTCTATCACAGATCTGAGGGCAAGATTTTCGTTGCTAAATCGGATCCTTTCTAGAGAAGGAGTTTCTCTCGAAAGAAGTGAGTGGGAGGAAAGTAGAACTTGATGAGATAATCAGATCTACTCCCTTATTGGAAAGTAGTTCATCACAAGAACTGGTTCCTATGACAACTACACCAATTAGTGAGGAAGCTAATGATATTGATCATGAAACTTCAGATCAAGTTTCTCTTGAACCTCGTGGGTCTACCAGAGTAAGATCCGCACTGAGTGGTACGGTAATCCAATTCGGAAGTCATGTTACTTGACCATGATGAACCTACGAACTATGAGGAAGCGATGATGAGCCCAGATTCCGAAAAATGGCTAGAGGCCATGAAATTTGAGATGGGATCCATGTATGAAAACAAAGTATGGACTTTGGTTGACTTGGCCGATGATCAGCAAGCCATTGAGAATAAATGGATCTTTAAGAAGAAGACCGACGCTGATGGTAATGTAACTGTCTATAAAGCTCGACTTGTTGCGAAAGGTTTTCGACAAGTTCAAGGAGTTGACTACGATGATACTTTCTCACCTGTAGCGATGCTTAAGTCTGTCCGAATCATGTTAGCTATTGCTGCATTTCATGATTATGAAATTTGGCAAATGGATGTCAAAACTGCATTCTTGAATGGATTTCTAGAAGAAGAGTTGTATATGATGCAGCCAGAAGGTTTTGTTGATCCAAAAGGTGCTAACAAAGTGTGCAAGCTCCAGTGTTCCATTTATGGACTGGTGCAAGCATCTCGGAGTTGGAATAAACGCTTTGATAGTGTGATCAAAGCATATAGTTTTATACAGACTTTTGGAGAAGCCTGTATTTACAAGAAAGTGAGTGGGAGCTCTGTAGCATTTCTGATATTATATGTAGATGACATATTATTAATTGGAAATGATATAGAATTTCTGGATAGCATAAAGGGATACTTGAATAAAAGTTTTCAATGAAAAACCTCGGTGAAGCTTGCTTACATATTGGGCATCAAGATCTATAGAGATAGATAAAGATGCTTAATAGGACTTTCACAAAGCACATACCTTGACAAAATTTTGAAAAAGTTCAAAATGGATCGAGCAAAGAAAGGATTCTTGCACGTGCTACAAGGTGTGAAGTTGAGTCAAACTCAATGCCCGACCACAGCAGAAGATAGAGAGAAAATGAAAGATGTTCCTATGCTTCAGCCATAGGCTCTATCATGTATGCAATGCTGTGTACCGACACTGACGTATGCTTAGCAATAAGATTGGCAGGAAGGTACCAAAGTAATCCAGAGTGGATCATCGGACAGCGTCAAGAACATCTGAAATACCGAAAAGGACTAAGGATATGTTTCTCGTATATGGAGGTGACAAAGAGCTAGTCGTAAATGGTTACATCGATGCAAGCTTTGACACGATCCGACGATTCTAAATCGCAAACCGGATATGTGTTTTTATTAAATGGTGGAGCTGTAAGTTGGTGCAGTTCTAAACAAAGCGTCGTGGCGGGATCTACATGTGAAGCGGAGTACATAGCTGCTTCTGAAGCAGCAAATGAAGGAGTCTGGATGAAGGAGTTCATTTCCGATCTAGGTGTCATACCTAGTGCATCGGGACCAATGAAGATCTTCTATGACAATACTGGTGCAATTGCCTTGGCAAAGGAATCCAGATTTCTCAAGAGGACCAAGCACATCAAGAGACGCTTCAATTCCATTCGGGACCAAGTCCAAGTGGGAGATAGAGATTTGCAAGATACATACGGATCTGAATGTTGCAGACCCGTTGACTAAGCCTCTCTCACGAGCAAAACATGATCAGCACCAAGACTCCATGGGTGTTAGAATGATTACTATGTAATCTAGATTATTGACTCTAGTACAAGCGGGAGACTGAAGGAAATATGCCCTAGAGGCAATAATAAAGTTATTATTTATTTCCTCATATCATGATAAATGTTTATTATTCATGCTAGAATTGTATTAACCGGAAACATGATACATGTGTGAATACATAGACAAAACTATAGTCACTAGTATGCCTCTACTTGACTAGCTCATTAATCAAAGATGGTTATGTTTCCTAACCATAGACATGTGTTGTCATTTGATTAGTGAGTTGACATCATTAGAAGAATGATGTGATTGACATGACCCATTCCGTTAGCCTAGCACTTGATCGTTTAGTATACTGCTATTGCGTTCTTCATGACTTATACATGTTCCTGTAACTATGAGAATTATGCAACTCACGTTTACCGGAGGAACACTTTGGGTACTACCAAATGTCACAACGTAACTGGGTGATTATAAAGGAGTACTACAGGTGTCTCCGAAGGTACATGTTGAGTTGTCGTATTTCAAGATTAGGTTTTGTCACTCCGATCGTCGGAGAGGTATCTCTGGGCCCTCTCGGTAATACACATCATTATAAGCCTTGCAAGCATTGTGACCAATGAGTTGGTTACGGGATGATGCATTACATAACGAGTAAAGAGACTTGCCGGTAACGAGATTGAACTAGGTATTGGATACCGACGATCAAATCTCGGGCAAGTAACATACCAATGACAAAGGGAACAACGTATATTGTTATGCGGTTTGACCGATAAAGATCTTCGTAGAATATGTAGGAACCAATATGGGCATCCAGGTCCCGCTATTGGTTATTGACCGAGAATGGTTCTAGTTCATGTCTATATAGTTCTCGAACCCGTAGGGTCCGCACGCTTAACGTTACGTTGACAGTTTTATTATGAGTTTATAAGTTTTGATGTACCTAAGTTTGTTCGGAGTCCCGGATGTGATCACATACATGACGAGGAGTCTCGAAATGGTCGAGACATAAAGATCGATATATTGGAAGCCTATATTTGGACATCGGAATCGTTCCGGGTGAAATCGGCATTTTACCGGAGTACCGGGAGGTTACCGGAACCCCCCGTGGGTTATTGGGCCTACATGGGCCTCGAGGGAGAAGAGGGAAGGAGCCAAGAGGGGGCCGCGCGCCCCTCCCCTTCCTAGTCCGAATAGGACAAGGGAAGGGGGGCGGCCCCCCTTTCCTTCCTCTCTTCCTCCTCTTTCCCCCCTTCTCCTACTCCTACTTGGAAAGAAGGGAGTCCTACTCCCGGTGGGAGTAGGACTCCCCCCTTGGCGCGACCTCCTTGGCCGGCCGCCTCCTCCCCCCTGGCTCCTTTATATACGGGGGCGGGGGGCACCCCATAGACACACAAGTTGATCTACGGATCGTTCCTTAGCCGTGTGCGGTGCCCCCTTCCACCATATTCCACCTCGGTCATATCGTCGCGGAGTTTAGGTGAAGCCCTGCGCCGGTAGAGCATCATCATCGTCACCACGCCGTCGTGCTGACGGAACTCATCTCCGGAGCTTTGCTGGATCGGAGCCCGGAGATCGTCATCAAGCTGAACGTGTGCTGAACTCGGAGGCCCCGTACGTTCGGTGCTTGGATCGGTCAGATCGTGAAGACGTACGACTACATCAACCGCGTTGTGCTAATGCTTCCGCTTACGGTCTACAAGGGTACGTGGACGAACACTCTCCCCTCTCATTGCTATGCCATCACCATGATCTTGCGTGTGCGTAGGAATTTTTTTGAAATTACTACGTTCCCCAACAGTATGCACCCATTGGGCTCACTTGAACCCCAACGATTTTTTCATGCTCGAATCTAATGCATGGAACTTTCTTGGTTTAGCTGCAACTTGGGCCTTGCTGATAAGCCAAGTCCACGAACATGCCAATACATTTACAAGAGAAGCCACTCGTGACGGCGTGCGAGCAGCCACACTCGGAGGTCGCGAGAGAGTAGGCATGGTGCAACTGCACAATGTAGATGCAGGGGGCCTGGGCATAGCGAGAACTAAACAGGTAGGGGCTTAGCTGTGCAATGGGCGTATTTGAAATGGAGGCAAGCAACTGATTGGATTATAAACATGCTTCATAAATAACAACGTTGGCCGAGGGGAAACTGAAAGGTCTCAACTAAAGTTTCAATATAGATGGGTGAAATATAGCAGCCCGTTAGCGAAAACTGTTGATCTGTTTTGACCGTCGGTACACACAATCACTGACCGGTCATTTTCTAGCACATTCGTGATAAGCATCAAGCCGAGCCCCAAAAGCAATATCATCGACATGTATCGGTTGGACTGTTGGTGCTAGTGCTCACCACTAACTCGTGGTCACTGGCTGGTCAATGACGAGGGGTCAGTGTTGTTTGGATTTGTAGTAAAGTGAGTCCTAGAACCTTTTGTTTTGAAGCCTCCCTCAACATGGACGTAGGATAATACCAACTATCTGAACCACGGGAATAATCCTCGTGTTGTGAGTGTTTGCATTCTCTAAACCGTAAGTCATAATTACTTGCAAGTTGGTTTGAGATGTTACAATGTTGTTTTCCATGTCTTTTTACATAGTTTACATATCACAAGAAAAATGTTGCAATGATGTTTCATATAAAGTAAGAAATCTTGTGTGGGAGGGTTCAACGTTGCATTAAGCGGATGGTTCAGATATCTCATTTAGGTTTACAAGCTGCATCGGAACTATGTGCACAACCAGACATCTAAGTGTCAAAGTATTTGCTGACACAATGTCCATGTGGAGGATAAAAGGTCCTTGAGTCCAAATTGGGACAATTCCATTTCTCCCCCTAACTTGAACCCACACCTGGCATTTGCCCCTAAGTTTCGAGTATGCTCAAAAATACCCCTCTTCCGTCAAAGCGCCTAATAGAAATACCCTTTCATACCATTTCCGTTTGGTCAAAGGAGTTTGACCATCTACGGGGCATTTTCTGGCCAATTTTGCCACTTCGTGTATCAGTGTATGACACTTACAGGTGGGACCTACCCTAAAAAGAAGAAAACAGTAGAAAAACTCTCTCTTTACTGTTGGGGAACGCAGTAATTTCAAAAAATTTCCTACGCACACGCAAGATCATGGTGATGCATAGCAACGAGAGGGGAGAGTGTGTCCACGTACCCTCGTAGACCGAAAGCGGAAGTGTTAGCACAACACAGTTGATGTAGTCGTACGTCTTCACGACCCGACCGATCAAGCACCGAAAGCACGGCATCTCCGAGTTCTTGCACACGTTCAGCTCGATGCGTCCCTCGAACTCCGATCCAGCCGAGTTCGAGGGAGAGTTCTGTTAGCACGATGGCGTGGTGACGATGATGATGTTCTAACGACGCAGGGCTTCGCCTAAGCACCGCTACGATATTATCGAGGAGGACTATAGTGGAGGGGGCACCGCAAACGGCTAAGAGATCAATAATCAATTGTTGTGTCTCCAAGGGGTGCCCCTCTTCCCGTATATAAAGGAGTGGAGGAGGGGGAGGGCCGGCCCTCTCTATGGCGCGCCCTAGGGGAGTCCTACTCCCACCGAGAGTAGGATTCCCCCTTTCCTAGTAGAACTAGGAGCCCTTCCAAGTAGTAGGAGTAGGAGAGAAGGAAAGGGAAAAGAGAAGAGAAGGAAGGAGGGGGCGCAGCCCCTCCCCCTAGACCAATTCGGACTAGGCCTTGGGGGGTGGGGCACAGCCTCCCCTCTCTCTTTCCCTAAAGCCCAATAAGGCCCATCTACTCCCCGGCGAATTCCCGTAACTCTCCGGTACTCCGAAAAATACCCGAATCACTCAGAACCTTTCCGATGTCCGAATATAGTCGTCCAATATATCGATCTTTACATCTCAACCATTTCGAGACTCCTCGTCATGTCCCCAATCTCATCCGGGACTCCGAACTACCTTCGATACATCAAAACACATAAACTCATAATATAACCGTCATCAAACTTTAAGCGTGCGGACCCTACGGGTTCGAGAACTATGTAAACATGACCGAGACACGTCTTTGGTCAATAACCAATAGCGGAACCTAGATGCTCATATTGGCTCCCACATATTCTATGAAGATCTTTATTGGTCAAACCGCATAACAACATACGTTGTTCCCTTTGTCATCGGTATGCTACTTGCCCGAGATTCGATCGTCGGTATCTCAATACCTAGTTCAATCTCGTTACCGGCAAGTCTCTTTACTCGTTCCGTAATACATCATCCTATAACCAACTCATTAGTTACAATGCTTGCAAGGCTTATAGTGATGTGCATTACCGAGTGGGCCAGAGATACCTCTCCGACAATCGGAGTGACAAATCCTAATCTCGAAATCGCCAACCCAACAAGTACCTTCGGAGACACCTGAGAGCACCTTTATAATCACCCGATTACGTTGTGACGTTTGGTAGCACACAAAGTGTTCCTCCGGTAAACGGGAGTTGCATAATCTCATAGTTATAGGAACATGTATAAGTCATGAAGAAAGCAATAGCAACATACTAAACGATCAAGTGCTAAGCTAATGGAATGGGTCAAGTCAATCACATCATTCTCCTAATGATGTGATCCCATTAATCAAATGACAACTCATGTCTATGGTTAGGAAACTTAACCATTGATTAACGAGCTAGTCAAATAGAGGCATACTAGTAACACTATGTTTGTCTTTGTATTCACATATGTATTATGTTTCTGGTTAATACAATTCTAGCATGAATAATAAAAATTTATCATGAAATAAGGAAATAAATAATAACTTTATTATTGCCTCAAGGGCATATTTCCTTCAGTCGCCCACTTGCACTAGAGTCAATAATCTAGTTCACATCGCCATGTGATTTAACACCAATATTCATATCCGTATATGATTAACACCCATAGTTCACATCGTCATGTGACCAACACCCAAAGGGTTTACTAGAGTCAATAATCTAGTTCACATTGCTATGTGATTAACACCCAAAGAGTATTAAGGTGTGATCATGTTTTGCACATGAGAGAAGTTTAGTCAACGGGTCTGTCACATTAAGAGCCGTATGTATTTTGCAAAAATATTCTATGTCTACAATGCTCTGTTCGGAGCTACTCTAGCTAATTGCTCCCACTTTCAATATGTATCCAGATTGAGACTTAGAGTCATCTGGATCAGTGTCAAATCTTGCATCGACGTAACCCTTTACGAAGAACCTCTTGTCACCTCCATAATCGAGAAACATATCCTTATTCCAATGAGGATAATTTTGACCAATGTCCAGTGATCTACTCATAGATCACCATTGTACTCCATTGCCAAACCAGGGCATAGTATACAATAGGTCTGGTCCATAGCATGGCATACTTTTATAGAACCTATGACTGAGGCATAGGGAATGACTTTCATTCTCTTTCTATTTTCTGCCGTGGTCGGGATTTGAGTCTTACTCAACTTCATACCTTTGCAACACAGGCAAGAACTCTTTCTTTGACTGTTCCATTTTGAACTACTTCAAAATCTTGTCAAGGTATGTACTCATTGAAAATCTTATCAAGCGTCTTGATCTATCTCAATAGATCTTGATGCTCAATATGTAAGTAGCTTTACTGAGGTCTTTCTTTTAAAGAACTCCTTTCAAACACTTCTTTATGCTTTCCAGAAAAATTCTACATCATTTCTTATCAACAATATGTCACTCACATATACTTATCAGAAAGGCTATAGTGCTCCCACTCACTTTATTGTAAATACAGGCTTCACTGCAAGTCCGTATAAAACTATATGCTTTGATCAACTTATCAAAAGCGTATATTCCAACTCCGAGATGCTTGCACCAGTCCATAGATGGATCGCTGGAGCTTGCACATTTTGGTAGCACCTTTAGGATTGACAAAACCTTCTGGTTGCATAATATACAACTCTTCTTTAAGAAAACCATTAAGGAATGTAGTTTTGACATCCATTTGCCAGATTTCATAAGATGTGGCAATTGCTAACATGATTCGGACAGATTTAAGCATCGCTACAGTTGAGAAAATCTCATTGTAGTCAACACCTTGAACTTGTCAAAAACCTTTTTGCGACAAGTCGAGCTTTGTAGATAGTAACACTACTATCAACGTTCGTCTTCCTCTTGAAGATCCATTTATTTTCTATGGCTTGCCGATCATCGGGCAAGTCCACCAAAGTCCACACTTTGTTCTCATACATGGATCCTATCTCAGATTTCATGGCCTCCGGCCATTTCTCGGAATCTGGGCCCATCATCGCTTCCCCATAGTTCGTAGGTTTATCATGGTCTAGTAACATGACTTTCAGAATAGGATTACCGTACCACTCTGGTGCAGACCGTACTCTGGAAGACCTATGAGGTTCTGTAGTAACTTGATCTGAAGTTTCATGATCATCATCATTAGCTTCCTCACTAATTGGTGTAGGAATCACTGGAACTGATTTCAGTGATGAACTATTTTCCAATTCGGGAGAAGGTACTATTACCTCATCAAGTTCTACTTTTCTCCCACTCACTTCTTTCGAGAGAAACTCCTTCTCTAGAAAGGATCCATCTTAGCAACAAATATTTTGCCTTCGGATCTGTGATAGAAGGTGTACCCAACAGTTTCCTTTGGGTATTCTATGAAGACACACTTCTCCGATTTGGGTTCGAGCTTATCAGGTTGAAACTTTTTCACATAAGCATCGCAGACCCAAACTTTAAGAAACGACAACTTTGGTTTCTTGCCAAACCATAGTTCATAAGGCGTCGTCTCAACGGATTTTGATGGTGCCCTATTTAAAGTGATCTAATGCATAACCCCAAAACGATAGTGGTAAATCGGTAAGATACATCATAGATCGCACCATATCCAATAAAGTGCGGTTACGATGTTCGGACACACCATTACGCTGTGGTGTTCCATGTGGCATGAGCTGTGAAACTATTCTACATTGTTTTTAAATGAAGGCCAAACTCGTAACTCAAATATTCATCTCCACGATCAGATCGCAGAAATTTTATTTCCTTGTTACGATGATTTTCCACTTCACTCTGAAATTCTTTGAACCTTTCAACTATTTCAGACTTATGTTTCATCAAGTAGATATACCCATATCTGCTCAAATTATCTGTGAAGGTCAGAAAATAACGATATCCGCCACAAGCCTCAATATTCATTGGTCTGCATACATCAGTATGTATTATTTCTAACAAGTCAGTAGCTCGTTCCATTGTTCTAGAGAATGGAGTTTTAGTCATCTTGCCCAAAAGGCACGGTTCGCAAGCATCAAATGATTCATAACCAAGTGATTCCAAAATCCATCTTTATGGAGTTTCTTCATCGCTTTACAATCGATATGACCCAAACGGCAAGTGCCACAAATAAGTTGCACTATCATTATTAACTTTGCATCTTTTGGCATCAATATTATGAATATATGTATCACTATGATCGAGATCCAACAAACTATTTTCATTGGGTGTATGGCCATTGAAGGTTTTATTCATGTAAACAGAACAACAATTATTCTCGGACTTTAAATGAATAACCATATTGCAATAAACATGATCAAATCATATTCATGCTCAACGCAAACGCCAAATAACATTTATTTAGGTTTAACACTAATCCCGAAAGTATAGGGAGTGTGTGATGATGATCATATCAACCTTGGAACTACTTCCAACACTCATCGTCACTTCCCCCTCAACTAGTCTCTGTTTATTCTGTAACTCCTGTTTCAAGTTACTAATCTTAGCAACCGAACAAGTATCAAATACTCAGGGGATACTATAAACACTAGTAAGGCACACATCAATAACATGTATATCAAATATACCCTTGTTCACTTTGCCATCCTTCTTATCCACCAAATATTGAGGGCATTTCCGCCAAAGGTGACCATTTCCTTTGCGATTAAGCACTCGGTTTGCTTTGGTCCAGCTTTGGGCTTCTTCAAGGAGTGACAACTTGCTTGTCATTCTACTTGAAGTTCCCTTTCTTTCCCTTTGCCCTTTTCTTGAAACTAGTGGTCTTGTCAATCATCAACACTTGATGCTCTTTCTTGATTTCTACCTTCGTTGATTTCGACATCGCAAAGAGCTCGGGAATAGTTTTCGTCATCCTTTGCATACTATAGTTCATCAGGAAGTTCTACTAACTTGGTGATGGTGACTAGAGAACTCTGTCAATCACTATCTTATCTGGAAGATTAACTCCCACTTGATTCAAGCGATTGTAGTACCCAGACAATCTGAGCACATGCTTACTAGTTGAGCAATTCTCCTCCATCTTTTAGCTATAGAACTTATTGGAGACTTCATATCTCTCAACTCGGGTATTTGCTTGAAATATTAACTTCAACTCCTGGAACATTTCATATGGCCCATGACGTTCAAAACGTCTTTGAAGTCCCGATTCTAAGCCGTTAAGCATGGTGCACTAAACTATTAAGTAGTCATCATATTGAGCTAGCCAAACGTTCATAACGTCTACATCTGCTCCTGCAATAGGTCCGTCACCTAGCAGTGCATCAAGGACATAATTCTTCTGTACAGCAATGAGGACAATCCTCAGATCACGGATCCAATCCGCATCATTGCTACTAACATCTTTCAACACAGTTTTCTCTAGGAACATATCAAAATAAACATATGAAAGCAACAACGCGAGCTATTGATCTACAACATAATTTGCAAAATACTACCAGGACTAAGTTCATGATAAATTTAAGTTCAATTAATCATATTACTTAAGAACTCCCACTTAGATAGACATCTCTCTAATCATCTAAGTGATCACGTGATCCAAATCAACTAAACCATAACCGATCATCACGTGAAATGGAGTAGTTTTCAATGGTGAACTTCACTATGTTGATCATATCTACTATATGTTTTCGGTCTCAGTGTTCCGAGTCCATATCTGCATATGCTAGGCTCGTCAAGTTTAACCTGAGTATTCTGCGTGTGCAAAACTGGCTTGCACCCGTTGTAGATGGACGTAGAGCTTATCACACCCGATCATCACGTGGTGTCTGGGCACGACGAACTTTGGCAACAGTGCATACTCAAGGATAACAATTTTATCTTGAAATTTAGTGAGAGGTCATCTTATAATGCTACCGTCAATCAAAGCAATATAAGATGCATAAAAGATAAACATCACATGCAATCAATATAAGTGATATGATATGGCCATCATCATCTTGTGCTTGTGATCTCCATCTCCGAAGCACCGTCATGATCACCATTGTCACCGGCACGACACCTTGATCTCCATCGTAGCATCATTGTCGTCTCACCACCTATTGCTTCTACGACTATCGCTACCGCTTACTGGGAAAGTAAAGCAATTACAGGATGATTGCATTGCATACAATAAAGCGACAACCATATGGCTCCTGCCAGTTGTCGATAACTCGGTTACAAAACATGATCATCTCATACAATAAAATATAGCATCATGCCTTGACCATATCACATCACAACATGCCCTGCAAAAACAAGTTAGACGTCCTCTACTTTGTTGTTGCAAGTTTTATGTGACTGCTACGGGCTGAGCAAGAACCGTTCTTACCTACGCATCAAAACCACAACGATAGTTTGTTAATTTAGTGTTGTTTTAACCTTCTCAAGGACCGGGCGTAGCCACACTAGGTTCAACAAAAGTTGGAGAAACTGACACCCGCCAGCCACCTGTGTGCAAAGCACGTCGGTAGAACCAGTCTCGCGTAAGCGTACGCGTAATGTCGGTCCGGGCCGCTTCATCCAACAATACCGCCGCACCAAAGTATGACATGCTGGTAAGCAGTATGACATGTATCGTCCACAACTCACTTGTGTTCTACTAGTGCATATAACATCTACGCATAAAACCTGGCTCGGATGCCACTATTGGGGAACGTAGTAATTTCAAAAAAATTCCTACGCACACGCAAGATCATGGTGATGCATAGCAACGAGAGGGGAGAGTGTGTCCACGTACCCTCATAGACCGAAAGCGGAAGCGTTAGCACAACGCGGTTGATGTAGTCGTACGTCTTCACGGCCCGACCGATCAAGCACCGAAAGCACGACACCTCCGAGTTCTTGCACACGTTCAGCTCGATGACGTCCCTCGAACTCCGATTCAGCCGAGTGTCGAGGGAGAGTTCCGTCAGCACGACAACATGGTGACGATGATGATGTTCTACCAACGCAGGGCTTCGCCTAAGCACCGCTACGATATTATCGAGGAGGACTATAGTGGAGGGGGGCACCGCACACGGTTAAGAGATCAATGATCAATTGTTGTGTCTCCAAGGAGTGCCCCTCTCTCCGTATATAAAGGAGTGGAGGAGGGGGAGGGCTGGCCCTCTCTACGGCGCTCCCTAGGGGAGTCCTACTCCCACCGGGAGTAGGATTCCCCCTTTCCTAGTAGAACTAGGAGCCCTTCCAAGTAGTAGGAGTAGGAGAGAAGGAAAGGGAAAAGAGAAGAGAAGGAAGGAGGGGGCGCAGCCCCTCCCCCTAGTCCAATTCGGACTAGGCCTTGGGGGGGCACGCAGCCTCCCCTCTCTCTTTCCCTAAAGCCCAAGGCCCATCTACTCCCCGGCGAATTCCCGTAACTCTCCAGTACTCCGAAAAATACCCGAATCACTCGGAACCTTTCCGATATCCGAATATAGTCGTCCAATATATCGATCTTTACGTCTCAACCATTTCGAGACTCCTCGTCATGTCCCCGATCTCATCCGGGACTCTAACTACCTTCGGTACATTAAAACACATAAACTCATAATATAACCGTCATCGAACTTTAAGCGTGCGGACCCTATGGGTTCGAGTACTATGTAGACATGACCGAGACACGTCTCCGGTCAATAACCAATAGTGGAACCTAGATGCTCATATTGGCTCCCACATATTCTAAGAAGATCTTTATTGGTCAAATCGCACAACAACATACGTTGTTCCCTTTGTCATCGGTATGCTACTTGCCCGAGATTCGATTGTCGGTATCTCAATACCTAGTTCAATCTCGTTACCGGCAAGTCTCTTTACTCGTTTCGTAATACATCATCCTATAACTAACTCATTAGTTACAATGCTTGCAAGGCTTATAGTGATGTGCATTACCGAGTGGGCCCAGAGATACCTCTCCCACAATCGGAGTGACAAATCCTAATCTCGAAATACGCCAACCCAACAAGTACCCTCGGAGACACCTGTAGAGCACCTTTATAATCACCCAGTTACGTTGTGACGTTTGGCAGCACAAAGTGTTCCTCCGGTAAACGGGAGTTGCATAATCTCATAGTTATAGGAACATGTATAAGTCATGAAGAAAGCAATAGCAACATACTAAACGATCAAGTGCTAAGCTAACGGAATGGGTCAAGTCAATCACGTCATTCTCCTAATGACGTGATCCGGTTAATAAAAGGACAACTCATGTCTATTGTTAGGAAACTTAACCATCTTTGATTAACGAGCTAGTCAAATAGAGGCATACTAGTGACACTATGTTTGTCTATGTATTCACACATGTATTATGTTTCCGGTTAATACAATTCTAGCATGAATAATAAACATTTATCATGAAATAAGGAAATAAATAATAACTTTATTATTGCCTCTAGGGCATATTTCCTTCATTTACCCTCTGTCCCACTTACAGGTGGACCCAACCAAAAACAAAAACAAAAAGTAAATCTCTCCCTCTAGTTCCCCTCTATTTCTCTCTATGGCTCACCTCCGGCGGCGACCAACGTCAGGCGGCCATGGCCAGCATCAGGCTCGCCGGCGTGGTCGCGTTGCGCTCAGCACCGCGCAATCGTCGTCGATTGGCCATAGTTGGGCGCGTGGGCGGCCCACGGAACCAACACTACGACGGAATCGGCGCAAGGTTCATGTTGGCGCCGACAACATCTCACGCACGGCCGACCAAGAGCAGACTCAAGCCTCTATATCATGCCCATTAGATCGACCACTTTCTAGTTCGTTTTCCAGCGGGATGAATCAGACGAAGCACCCCAAATCGATGGCTCACTTCTCGTCTTCCCCAACTCCGGTGGAGCGCGGCCGCCACCTGATCTCTTCTACCCATGAATCTAGGTGGATTCCTCCAAGTATATCAGCTCCGAGACAACCTCCCGGATGTCTTGGTGCACCCTCGAGCCTCTCCCCATTCCCAAGAACCTTCCCCCGTGAGTGCATGCTTTGGCGGCCGCCGCGCAGGTCCAAGCCAACATTGTAGTGTCTCCCCGCCGTCCCCGAACACCTAGTCATGCTCCAGGTGAGCCCATCCCCCCTTTGCCGCTATTTTCCGAGTCAACGTACTCTCCTCTCCTCTCACGCCGAGCGCCGCCCATCGCCTCCGCTCGAGCTCATTGTTGCCTGTCCTCCCGGCCGCCCACTGGCTCCGGCCACCTCGGCACAGTTCGGCTTCACGCCCACAGCCTCGCAGGACCGCTTCGCAGCCCATAGACCTCTCCGGCGTCCTCGTGTACGTCACTGTTGTGCCTTCGCGCACGCGCCGCCACCGGCGTTTAGCCCCTGTCGTTAAAAAGTTGTTTAGGCTAACCCTCATGTTAAGTACTTAAGTGTGTGTTCCACTTGCCCTAAAAAAGTGTGTGTGCGCCACTGACCCATGGGCACTCTATTCTAAGTATATTAACTAATAAAGGTTAATACCTATTGTCAATAAATAAATAATAAAAATAAAGGTAAATACATTAAGGAGACAATGACATGTGGGCCCCCAAAGTCTAATTTGACTCGTCCCTGTTGGCTGGTCTAACATTGACTTCATTATTATTTTTGTTTTTTCTACTTGTGGGTCCCACCTGTAAGGAGGGGTAAAATTGTCCCATAAATGCCAAGGCGACAGTCAAAGCCCTTTGATTGGACGGAAATGGCACGGAAGGGTATTTCTGTAAAGGTGCCAAGCGGAAGAGGGGTATTTTTGAGCATACTCGAAAATTAGGGGCAAATGCCAGGTGAGTGTTCAAGTTAGGCGGGGGGGGGGGGAATGGAATTGTCCCGTCCAAATTTTGGCACAAGGAAAAACCAACAATGGGTAAATAGTAAGCATGGATAATTAAGAAATATTGGGGAATGGAAGAAAGAATTTAAACAATACGAAACTTGAGAAACCACACTATTAACAAGAAAACAATTAAGAGGTGGAGAGCAATAAAATGATATGCATAAATTCAATTTGAAAGCACATTAATAAAATTTATGGTTACCATGCGTGTAAGTTTATGGTTAAGCTAGCTGTTTGGATGATATAAATGTTATTTGGATGATATCATTACCATGCATGTAAGTTTATGGTTAAAGCTAGTTATTGCTTTCTTTACTCCGCAAAAAAAACATGTTGCTTTCTTTATCTTCTTTTTCCTTCTCCTTTACCTGGATTGTACCGGCATATACAAGATAGTATTTATATACGTTGATCTTGCAATTGATCATAAATTAGTAAAAAGAACATGCATAGACCTTATCTTATGAAATAAATAGGGAGTTTCTATTTAAGTTTTTATTGAATAGTCATATTCTAGATGATTTCGGCGGTACCAGACTACTATGCAAATAATAGTTTGTTTCATCTTCTACAAGCTTGATTGGTGTAAATCTAACTAATCAAGTTATTTTTGTCACAAAATAGTCCTCAAGAATTTTTAGATTTAACCGAACATGGATCTAGTTCACTCCAGAACAACCCTAGATTATTATGTTATCTTTGATCGGCAAAAGGTTTGAAATGACTTTATCATTAAGCAGATGATGTATTGACATCGTTGTTTTGAGTTTTTCTCCTTTTGTACTAGATGAAGTTTATCAAGGATGCCCGGCATGTTTATTATGTAACAACACTGGCATGGGCAAATCATGCTCCAAACAAAATGAATATTTTTCAAAGCAAATCATTGGCATTGTGCCTTTAAATTATTTGAGAAGTCCCATTTTTAACTGGATGAGTTAAAATTCAAGGCTTGCATCAAGTTTGAAAGACTATAGGCTATAGCCAAGTTACTAGCTATACCCGCGCGGCGGCACGCCGCGCCCCGTCGATAAATTATGGGTATTTTGGTTATTTCTAATTCATTTGATGAAATATTAGAGGTTTATCAGTGTAAGTCTGTATTCATGACTTTGTAATCACAAGAAGGCAAGCCATGGAAAAGTAACCATACAGTGCACTCAAAATAAGAGTTTCCAGAGAATCAGTATTCACCACTACCGGTTTCCTGCGAGCATCTAAAAGACATGCCCACATTGTGCACGCCTCGCCCGGTCGATATGTTGTGATGAATTGTGTTGCGTGTTATCTATGGAGTTTGTAATATAATATGGTCATAATGTTGTGTTGCCAGCCTTGTCATTGCAAGCCTTTAGACACGTGCACAAGAATTCTCTTTCTTTTGCATACATGTGCAAATTAAGAATCACATAAGCTTTTACACATGAAACTTGTCCCGCACGGCGTGCTGTTGATACGTCATGTGAGAAATTTTGTGTAAGGTATTAAACTTTATTTGTTAATTATTTGATTAAGTATTCGATCTTCATGTGTTCATTTATTTTTACGTTATGGCGTATGTTCAATAATCATATTAGAACGGGTGCAGAAATATTTCATTAAGAAAAACTTTATTGAATCAAAATAATTAGTACAATGTAGATGAAGGGAATACATATTGATATTGCATGACAACTTTTCAATTGTTCAATCATTCATAGCATCCTTGTTCGACCGCTCGCTGGGTGTGTGCAGATGATAAAATGATATAGAGCTCCAATGATACTTTATTTTACATACACTCGTGTGGTAGTTTTCCGACCCATTGATTAGTTGTTAGTTTGGACGTTATTTCTTTGTTAGGCGTTCAAGAATCAAATTATTTGGAGTACAAGTTCATGAGACAATAAAGTTCTTGGCACATAGAATCATTGATTTATAAAAATATATTGACCCGAAATTATTTGGAGCATGTTCAAGAGGCAATGAAGTTACTGGCACATAGTAAGTTTTGTAATATTAAGGGGAAAAAACCTCTTACATCCAATCTCTACCCAAACTAATACCATCCATGCATAATTCGGTTGAATT
Source organism: Aegilops speltoides (assembly GCA_021437245.1). Taxonomy (NCBI): domain Eukaryota; kingdom Viridiplantae; phylum Streptophyta; class Magnoliopsida; order Poales; family Poaceae; genus Aegilops; species Aegilops speltoides. The sequence goes on along the minus strand of CM038146.1, from coordinate 84,174,444 downwards.
CAACTTTGAGTCATCTCCGTGGAATGATGTACTATATTTCTGAAAGTATTACCTACAGTTCTAACTTAAGCTTTTTCAGGACATGAAAGTAAAAGAGACAACCTGCACTAACAAAACTTCCATTGTTTTTCACACCATGAAACCAATTGTGCTCCCTAAATATGAGAAACATCAAGCAAGTTGTGCATGTCCTCTATTTTCAACGGAGAAGACATAAAAAACCAAACCTACCTGAATATATACCATGATAATATAAGTACCTCTAACAGATCACCACTTCATCCTAATATATCTCAAGAAAGCAAGTTCCTCAAATCAAAGCAAGATATCTCAAAAAAATGACAAGGAAGAACAACTTCTAAATACTTAATATGTGGGCTCCAACCTCGGGTACTTGATTGTATAGACCATTGACATGAGTTACAATTAAAAACCTATTTCCTTCATTTTCAGGAAATTGTGACTGATTGCTCATCCAGTCTTGTGTTATTTGCACATCCCTTTCCATGTTAACAGTAGTAGCGGTCATCTGTATCCATGTTAAGCAATACAGTCTACTATATGTGACTGAAACATAAACATAAATTAGAGAAAGGCCATACAATGCAAGTACCGTTACATACAAAAATCAACAGAGCTACGATAAATAGAACCTTTCCTTCCCTTTCAACAAAGTGTCACTAACAGTACCGGGTGTGCCTGACTAACGTCCATGCATGCAAACAAAGGGAAAGAAAATTAACAAAAACGGTTGGAAAAATAATTTGCCGCAGAGTGTGTGCCTGCACATGCAGGTGCAATCCTATAAACCGCCTACATTGATCAACCAAAATAAAATTTGGTTCCCAACTTCCCATGCACATAGTCACATCCCACCAACCTCATGCACGTAGTCACATCAGCCTGAAATCCACAACCGATCACTGCATGCAACCCACCAGCAACAAAAAAGAAAGCAGCCAATTCTCTTTCGCCAGAAGACAACTTGACAAAAAAAAATGCCGCTAAACGCCATCTACATGCACACAGGGAGCCTACCGTCGAGTATACCCAGAATTAAAAATGGTTGTTCCACAAACACAAGGAATCCAAATAATATATAAAAAATGAGAAAATAGAGACGGCGTAGTCAAATCAATCAAATCTCAGAAAATCACGGACATCGTCGCATACGTGCACAGGCGATAAATTGGAACCCCGAGAGTTAGCTACCAAAAAAATCCAGCCAAATCCTGCAGTAATACACATGTCAATCATATAGATTACTCTATTTGAAGGTGAATTTTTTTTTGAAAAATGAACAAAACAGAAACTCAGCAGCAGGTTTTCAAATACTCGATCACTTACCCTGCCCAATAGTTCAACGATGTGTCAAATACATGCAATGACAGGAACAAAGAACAGATGCAATGAAGCTACTTCTGATTCATAGTACAATGCAAAATCGCTTCTAGCACACATATGCTTTAACAGATACGCACGTACATGGTTGGATTCAGTCACACGATGTAAGAACAAAAGAAAATTCATCTAAAAAAAGAAAGAAGGGAGTGAGATATCTCCGGGCGGGATGCGCACAGCACGGCGACGCAACCTCCTGCATCCACCGCGCGCTGAGTCCGGACGCGAGCAACTCGCCTGCTTCCCTCAAGCCACCGCCTCTGGTGAGGAGGGCGCTCCGTGTTTCTGCAACCCAGATGGCCTCGCGCCCTCGCCTAGCAGTGAAAGGTAACGGCGCCGCCGCCGCTACATGGAGAAAAAGAGTGAGGAGCGGGATCGCGTGCGTGTGAGATTGTGGGGAATTCCCGCCAAGCGCCTGATTTCTCGTCAACAACTTGCGCCTCCCCCGCCACAACAGCCGAATCCGCTCGACCACGGCCAGCTGCCCGTCCACTCGCTCCTGCACCGCGTAGCCAAGACAATCATGCCCCACCGCTTCCTCTCCGCCTTGGCGCCGCATCCCAACGGCCCAACGATCGCCGGCACACAGGCGCACCAGGAGGACGCCTCCCCGCCGCCGCCGCTTCCATCGCTTCCTGGCGCGGGGCTCCTGCACGCTGAGCCAGTTTCTGTCCTCCCGAGTGTCCCTCACGGACTCCGGCCGCGGCGGCAGTAAGGAACAATCGTCGCCCCGGCGGCCGCCATGGTAAGTGCCGCGGTAGCCACGGCAGCCCTCCTCGATGGTGAAGCCGCCGTTCCCAGTAGCAAAAGGAAGGAAACACCGGCACGTTGCCACCGCCGCCACTTCAGGACTTGATCGTGCTGCTGTGGTAGAGGTGGTGGGATGGGATGGGATGGGATGCATGGATGGTATTTATAGGGTGCCCACAGAACAACCGGGAGATCACGCGATAAGCGGCGAGGTTTCCAGATTAAACGACGACAGCGGCGCCAATCAGAAACAATAGCAGACTCTAGATCGGACGATGGAAGCAACACCGATCAAGAACACGAGGAGCCCCCAGATCACTCGATCTAAGCGGCACCGTTTTTTGACTGGAAAGTGGCACCGAGAGCGCGGATGCACGACACCACACCTCGATCAAGAGGCACCTCTCGATCAAGAGGCCCGGATAAGAAAGGAAGCCCGCACACGTTACGGAAGCACCGAAGAAACGCTACACAACCAGGTGAACGGGCCATCGGGGCCCACACGCACCCATATTCGCTAACGGCACCCAGGAAATCGCTACCCACGTTAAGAAAAATTTGATAGAATGTCTGCAGTCACCACGCCTTTGTACACGGTCATTTCCCAAAAAAAGGGCACGTGCCATGTCCCAGTTTACCCAGGGGTCTTTTTCATCCAAGTGGTGAAATCTTGGAGCAAAAACCTTGCCGGATATAGAGGCTTGGGTATTTGTGCCACTGGCTGGGCTATTCGCCTTGAGTGAAAGTTCAAGGATTGCAGAAACTTTGGAAAGCTAACCGACTTATTTGGGCCACAGGCTGGGCCATCCGAAATACATTAGGCCCATTTCAGGCTCCCTTATCATCCCCCCAAATTTGTCTGAAAAAAATCTTCCCCCCAAATCAACCGACTGAATCTTTGCTTCTTGAAATCTGTTGCAGCGGAGACGCTCTCTCCGTCGTCTTCCTCCCCTCCCATTGTTTCTCGTAGCTTCCTTCCTTCCGCCCCTAAATCTCCTATTCATCTGGGCGTTCTTGCGAAGCTGTTCGACCGAGGCGAGATGGTGGGCAAGCGGAAGGCCGACGACAACCTTACCGGGACAAGGCACCCGGCTGCGCGGAGGGATCCTACAGCCGGCGACGACCTTGCCGGTACATCGGCGAACAATACAGGGCGGACGGCGAATGCAGCCGGCGAGGGCATTGCTGGGATTTCGCCGGATATGGCGTGGCTGTTGGAGGTGACTCCAGGCTACGCCCGCGGCTCTCCCCAGTTCGATGGAGGTGGGTGCCCAAGAAATCAAAGCATACGAGCGAGTTCTTGGATTGATGCCGGTTCTTGGATTGTACTAACATCCCATACCTTTGTTTCTTGCAGCTGCCCGCGGGGCCGGGGCCGGGTCGGGGTACAGGGGATTGTTCCAGTCGCATGGGAGGGCGCCGCAGATGCCCTCTCAAGGGATGCTCCGGCCGCCGCTGGCCAATCCAGGTGAGTTCCCTCCCAAGGAAAGCGCCAAATTCTTTCTGATCCGTGCGGTTCTTGGTTCTTCATTGACGTCGGAGTTGGATTTCTTGGTTTCTGTTGCAGCTTGTGGGCGTCCGCCCTTCACCAACCAGTGCCACGCGCCGACCGGCCATGGTTCGCTCTCCGACCAGACCCAGAACCACGCCGCCGGCCACAGGCAGACAGGAACGGGGCAGCCGCGCGGCCACTCCGGCTCCGACGGGGTAATTTTCGACGCATCATGTTTATGTTCCATTCATTTGTTATTTGGGCTCGTCCTGCCGCCATGAACTCATTGATTTCTTCTTGGATCTTTGCATTGGTGAGCAGCCTTCTTCCGCGATCTCTTGCGCAAGCGCGCCAGGTGCTCCAGTTCCAGTCAGTCCCCTCGATCGAGATGGCTACAACAATTTCGTCACCAGCAACGTGCTTCCGTAGCACCCGGAGATCCGCTACGTGCCTCCGCGTCCAGTCCCCAGCTACGGCGGTGCGACTCAGTGTCAGGGCCAGGACACCGCCGTTGGTCACCAGCGCCAGCTCGACCCCCGCCTCCGCCAGCCTTCTTCTGCAGCGCCGGCAGGGGTTGCCGTCGGCCCGCACACATGGGGACCATGTGGTCGACGGTGCCGTCTTTGCCCAGCGCCCGCCACGCGGGTTTATTGCTCGGCGCCCTTTTGCGAGGTTTGCTACAGCCGTCTCTTCGCCGCCGCCGACGTGCCTCAGTGGCACTGTATATTGTGATGATACTCGTAGTAATGTGGCCAAATGTGGCAATACATACATACAGTAGATCAGTGGCACTACATATTCGTTGATCTTTGGTTCGTTTCTGAAACTTTTGGATTTGCCTCAAGTGTTTGCCTGGTTCACTTTCAGTTAAACCAGGTGAATACTCAAAGCTTAGTTGCTCCTGATTATTCAGCTTAAGCCTACATTTTGTTATACAAGTGATGATCAGTTCAGACTCTAACAGTATGCTATGGCTAATACATATGATAAATAGATCATTCAGAGGGTTGTTTCCTATTATATCTTTCTATCCTTTGTCATCAGCAAATGATTTGGCGCGGCGAATGGGCTGATACGTATTAGCGTTTCTAGTGTTGCCCTCATTTGTTTGACTGGTGATTCAGTTTCAGTTAAACCGAATACTACTCACATTATTTCCCGACTATGTATCTTGAGTTCTAAACTCCGGAGTTTGGCGATAACAACACCTGATATCTAGGTTTTCTCTTAAGAAAGTGCTTCAGCGTGGATTCTCCTGATGATTTATGCAATACACATAAACTTTTGCAAATTTTTCTCTAATATCATGTGCTAATGATGTACATTTTCAGAGTTTATTTAGGGAAGGCCTTCATGGCTAGTTAATTAAAATTAAAACAGCATTACATCGTCTAAGATCTTAGAGACGAGACAGCCTCAGGAAAGCCAAGTCTTATTACAATAGCTAAAGTTTGGTAGCACATGTGCCGCTTGATTTGCAGAACGAGAAGAATGCTTAAATTTGACCTTCCCAATTAACAGCGAAACATCAACACACTCCACAAAATTGCCGAAGCCGCATCACACCGTCTTGGTTGGCCAGTGCAAAATTCAATCACATTAAGAGAGTCTGATTCCGCCTCCACATGAGAAAATCCCAACGTATTTGCAAAATGTTCTTGAATTTCAAAAAATGAGCCTATTTCCAAAAAAATCACAAACTTAAGAAATGTTTCCATTTCAAAAAAGTTAACAATTTTTTTTAAAAAAATACGTGGTTTGCAGTTTGTGTTCGCCATCAATTTGGCAGTTTATTAACATTTTAAAAAAAAGTGTTCAAATTTGTAAAATTTTCATACACAATTTGAAATTACAAAATTGTTGATAAATTTTGAGAAATGGTTAGGATATAAGAAAATGTTCATGGAGATTGATAATGATGGAAATTGCACATAACATAATCATTCAAATTAGGAAAAATTACATGGGCACGGATGGACCCGTCTAGCCTAGTCTATCACACTCCTATGAACTGGTGGGCTTTTTGGACTATGGATAAATGAGCTCAACTTCTAGCGGCAATTTGACACGGACGTATGAGGCATCAATGCAAGGTTTGAACGAATTCCGACACCGTATGCAAGTTGCGTCACGTCCGGCGATTTATCGGCCATTTTCACCGAGAAAACTCCAAAAAAGCAAGAATTATTGAACACTTGAATAACTTGGCATGATGCCTTGAATTGGTCAAAGAAACTTGTGAAAAAAATTGGGCTCATTAGATGGATGGCAAAAAAACAACGTGCTTTCAAAACAGACTCTTCTGACATTCTTGTACATGATCTAGTTTTGGATATTCTTGAAATGGCCCCAACTTTTGTAAGAAGGTGGACATGCCAATGGTAGGCATTCATGCCAGGTTTGAATGATTTCCAACACCATATGCAAGTTGCGACACGTCCGGCCTTTTGTCGGCCTCTTTTGACCGAGAAAACTCCAGAAAAGGATTTTTTTTCTTTCAAAAAACAAGAAAACTTGGCATGGCGTATTTAATTGTTCGTATAAGCTCATAGAAAAATTTGGGGTCATTTGACAGATTCGAAAAGAACGTGCTCTCAAACGGAGCCTTCTGACTTAGTTGAACACCCTTCGTTGAACATGGTGTTTTTCTGGACATTCATAAAATGACCTCAACTTTTTACAGTAGGTGGGCATGCCCATGATAGGATTCCATGACAGGTTTGAAGGAAAAAAATTATTTAAAATCATAATTTAAACAAGTACTCACTGGTGGAAAAAAGGCCTTTGGTCGCGGTTCGCAACTGCCATTAGTCGCGGCTGCGCAACCGCGACCAGATAAGCGCGACTAAAGCCCCCCACCTTTAGTCGCGGCTGCTTAAGAACCGCGACTAAAGGCCCGTCCACGTGGGCGCCAGCGACCGTCGAGGCGGAGGACCTTTAGTCGCGGTTCTTCGGCCAACCGCGACTAAAAGGCCGCCCTGAGTTTAGGGTTTTAGCCCCACCCCCTAAACCTGTTTTCTGTTTAATTTGTATTGTTTTATTTCTTTTGTGCTTTATTTTAATTTTGAAGGAGTTTCATATATTCTACGGTACTACATACATGCATATGAATGTACAATTTCAAATAAATTTGAAATTAGAACCAAAAAAATTCAAGAGGAATATACAATATATATTCAATATCATCGGATGACCATATACAATTTTGAACAAGTTTCCATACATGATTTAATCCATATAAAGTTCTACGTCCTCGTGATAGTGTTCTCCTTTAGGATGGAGGACTTCCCTGCAGAACCATCCAGCTAGTTCCTCTTGAAGTGGTGGAAGCGAGCTTACGGACTAAGCATCCACCGGAGGTTATTCCTCTGAGCATTGGTATCACTCGGATCATCCCGCTCAGAGGTGTATCTCCGGATCATCTCACAGACAAAGTATGCACATAGATTGGTCAACGGTGGCTGAATATCCCCAGTCTTAGTCTTTACCCTTTTGAATTCTAGCTCTTTTTTGAATTCACCGACCTTTGTATCTACGAACCGTCTCCAAACCCTACGAGGCAAAGAAAATTAAATGAACAAGAGAGTTATTAGTTACTTGATATTAGGAAATGAACGAAATAGGCCGATCGATATAGAGCGCAAATGAATGAAAATAATTACTTCTGCAGCATTTTTCTCATGTCGGCCCAAAGCTTTGGATCCTTATTCGAGAGTCGTGGGCGAGACATTACGAGGTGTTAACTTTAATTACTAGCAGAATCCAAAGGAACTGCGGACACGATACATGCACAATCGTCATGCATAACTCATCGATTAGCCGCCACATACCATGCATGGAGTAAACAAAGAGAATGTGCTCAAGATGAAACACTCACCCAAAATGGTAAGGAAATAGAATATCACTTTTGAGTTCCTGCTTTGTAAGAAATCGCCACAGTGTCGCCTCCACGTCGGCGGGGTAATGCTTCAACACAATATCATTAACGATGTGTGGGTCAATGAACCCAACATCATGGATGTTCCTTACTCGCATTCCTTAATCTTCATTCTGCATGTATAATAGAGGACACAACAATATAGTTAGGACATATATATATAGTGCAGCAATATGAACGAGATGGGGTAGAAATTAATAAATCACTTACGAACGTAGCAACCGATGATAGATTTGTCGAGCTCAGCAGATTGAAAAGCTGGAACAATTCACTCAGTTCAACTTGTACATAGTAATGTTTGAAGTGATGCTCATGTCTAACTTCCGCATAAATATATTCTTTGGCGTTTTATTTTTATGTAACCCTTGTACCAATTCAGCAGACGTTTCATTTGGTCGGGTAGATCCTTTTCTGCAAGCAGCTCGACGAGAGGCCCATTCTTGACATATGTAATTACTACCTCCTTCACCGGCAACTCATCAAGGTCTAATAGTTCACGAAGAGTAATACCTAAGTTGGCGCTTGTTCTCGCTTTCGTTCTGATCAATCCTGTCTTGCCGCAGCTTGTATGATCTCGGGGCATCCGGACGAAGGCTTCCACTATAAGCGGGCAATCGATTGTTTACTTTGTTCCCGAGCTGGGCAACTTGTTTCCGCTTTTATACTTTCGGCCTTCTCCGCTCTTTGTTCTCCTTGAACATGAATGCCTGCTGCGAAGTTCACGTGCATAGTCGGTAGGCGATTCTTCATGACTTGGGACGGTGTGCTCAAAATGACTTAGCCCACTTCTTTTGCTCATCGAAAATCTTGGCTTGGGCTCGGGCTCTCTTTTCTTCTTGCAGTCCGCCTTCCATTTCTCCAAATCAGCAGCCGCGCCCGCGTCGACTTCCTCGGCACTACGTTCCCAAGGCCTTGTGGGGAGAGGCTTGATGATGGCTCCGTACCTTTGTGGTCTTAGGTACATAAGGGTCCGGGTTAATAATCCAGACTATACGCTTCTTTGCCATAGGTGGATTGGGGCGGCGTCGATCACCACGGGACGAGGATCGGGGCGGCGGATGATCACCACGGACGTTGTGATCGGGGCGGCGTCGGCCGATGTGACGGAGGTGTAGGTGAACCGCCACCACCACCACCACCACCACCGCCACCGCCACCACCACCACCGTAGGGGTGGACTTGTTGTCCTTGGCGCCTCGCTGAAACTTGATAAACTTCTTTTGCCATAGAATGTAATGGCGCTTGACATCTCAAGTCTTTTCTCCCCTTGGTGTAGCAATTTCAATCTCCGTGTCCTCAAACCCTTGGACTATGTCCTCCACCGTGACACGAGCATAGCCATCTTTAATGGGGTTGTTGTGGTGGAGTGCTCGAATAAACATGGTAAAGCACTCGCCGATGGCTACCTTCACGGACATGTTCCCGATAGGATAATCTGAGATGACATTCTTTCATCTCCTTTATATCGCCCACGGGTAGCGAGGAGGCTCCGTGCAGTAATTTCGACCACCGAGGCTCCGTGCAGTAATTTCGATCGTCGGTGCATCTGCACCAGCCGGTGGGGCCTCCGTGGAAGCCACGCTGCTTCTCTGCTGCTGGCTTCCGAGATCCGCCGGATGATCTTCATCTTGCACCCGAGCTGAATCTCTTTCGCTACTAGTACACTCATGGTTTTCTTCATCACTTCCATTTCGATGCCAACCGCGCCACAACATCCGCTTCCGATCCATCTTTCTCTTCGGCTTTCAGAATCAGACGGGTCATCGCTCGGGGAACCCTATTTTCCACGGAATGTGCCCCATGCCTCGTACACGTCCTCCGTGTTCGGGATTCCCGAGGGCTTTTGTCGGTAGCGTCGTTCTCTCTGTTGAACTTGATCTTCCCTCTTGAGCATCCTTCATTGCGTCAATAAGGGCTTGGGTGGGTTTAATTAATTTGCCTGGTAAACACACTCCCCGCCTCCGGGTTCAGCGTTCCCCATGCCCGTACCACCAGCTTTTGGCCCTTGGGTCCCATCCTCCGTGCACTGGCGGATTCTCGCGCCCTCAGCTCGTTCTCCATCTTCTCGAACCTAGGCACCCAAATGCGATACCCTCCGGCCCCATAACATGATTGTACTCCTTCTTAGCCGCATTTTCCTTATTTTGTTTCGATATTTGAATGAACTGCTCCGATTTCTTTTGCTTCACAAATTCGGCCAATCATCTTTTAGTTTCTCATATTGTCCTTTGAACTCCGGAGTCTTGTTCGCTTGACAAAGTCACGGGCTAGATTTTGCTTGAATTTCCTAATCGTCGGCCATCTTATGAAGAGCGAACTGTTTGACTAGCCTCCTCCTCTCCTTGTTTTCCTCAATCTTGTTACCCTCCTCATCGAATTTGTTGTATTCGGAGGTAGAACGAAATGTTCCATAAGCTTCTTGAAGCAATCTTTTTTGTTCTCTTATCGACAAAAGTGAAACCATCAATTCGTGCCTTCTTTGGCTCATTCCACTCTCGACGGTGATCGAGACGTTGTCTCTAACAATGGCTCCGCATTGGTGACAAACTTGGTGGCGTTCTTGCGGGCTCCAGCTGCCTGCCGGTTTCACATCGACAACCCGGATGGTGCATGTTTCTCCTGGTTTCATCGTCTTGGTTGCGCCACGCTTTGACGACATACTCGATTGTTTCGACGATCCGGCCGAGGGCTAAAATAAGAAAGAGAGTCGCGCGCGTTAGTACACACATATTTATTCAAATCAGTTAGTTTGTATCACCAGAGGCTCAATGTATATATATACCTCGGCGCCGGAGGTGGTTGCTACTTCCATTTGAAGATCGTCGTTTATCGACGTTTCTTCGGCATCATCTTGCTGACGGCGCCCTTCATCTTCACCGTCAAGGTTCGATAAGAAGAGATATCATCTTCTTCTTCTCCGGTCGGCACATATTGAATATCGCCGTTTATGATGCCGAACATATGTGCTTCACCGTCCGGATCATAGTTGTCCATAATCGGGTCAGCTCTATCGTCCGCCATTATGTCAGTCCTGAAAACATGTAGTAAAAACAAATTAATTAAGTGAAGAAGGGGCGGTGGCGGTGGCGGTGGCGAAAGGGCGGTGGCAAAAGGAGGGGCGAGAAGGGGTGGGAGAGGGTGTCGCGGTAGAGCGCGAGACGGGGCGGCAGACGACGGCGTCACGGAGAGGGAGGCGAGGACAACACACATGTATAACCTCGCCGCCTCTCGATCCCAAAAACACACACATCGCCGCCCCCTCGCCGCCCCTCCATTTTATTTTTTGTTTTTCTTTGGCGGTTTTCTGTTGTTTTTGTTTTTGGGGTTTAGGGTTTTAAGTTATTTACCGCTTTTGTTAAACTAATTAACTAGTTAAAATTAAAAGAACAAAAAAAAAAAAAAAAAAAAATTCCTTTTCCTTTTCCTTTTCTTCTTCTTCCTTTTCCTTTTCTTTTCTTTCTTCTTCTTCCTTTTCCTTTCTTCTTCTTTCTTCTTCTTTCTTCTTCTTCCTTTTTCCTTTTGTTTTTCTTTGGCGGTTTTCATTGTTTTTTGTTTTTGGGGTTTAGGGTTTTAAGTTATTTACCGCTTTTGTTAAACTAATTAACTAGTTAAAATTAAAAGAACAAAAAAAAAAAAAAAAAAAAATTCCTTTTCCTTTTCCTTTTCTTCTTCTTCCTTTTCCTTTTCTTTTCTTTCTTCTTCTTCCTTTTCCTTTCTTCTTCTTTCTTCTTCTTTCTTCTTCTTCCTTTTTCCTTTTTGTTTTTCTTTGGCCGGTTTTCTGTTTTTTTTGTTTTTAGGGTTTAGGGTTTTAAGTTATTTACCGTTTTTGTTAAACTAATTAACTAGTTAAAATTAAAAAGAACAAAAAAAAAGAAAAAAAAATTCCTTTTCCTTTTCCTTTTCTTCTTCTTCCTTTTTCCTTTTCTTTTCTTTCTTCTTCTTCCTTTTCCTTTCTTCTTCTTTCTTCTTCTTTCTTCTTCTTCCTTTTCCTTTTCTTTCTTCTTCTTCTTCCTTTTCTTCTTCTTTCTTCTTCTTCTGGATGCCATGCGCGAGGACGGCAGGCAGGCAGCGGCGGGCGTGGCGGCAGGCGTGGCAGGCGGGCGGCGGGCGAGCAAGGGCGTAGGCACGGCGGCGGCGTGGCGGGCGGGCGGCGGCGGGCGGGGCAAGGGCGCAGGGCACGGCGGGCAAGGGCAGGCACGGGCGGAGGCGGCGCCATCGGGGGGGGCGGCGGCGCAGGCTTCGGCGTCAGCGCGGCAGGCGTCGATCGCGTCAGGGCAGCGTCAAGCGTCGGCGTCAGCGTCGATCGGCGTCGGCGGCAGCGCCAAGGCGTCGAGAGAGAGAGAATGGGAGGCAAAACTGCTAAGTCAGATATTAATAGACGAACCTTTAGTCGCGGTTGGTGAGGCGGGCGCGACTAAAGGTACCTTTAGTCGCGGTCCGCCTCCCAAACCGCGACTAAAGGGTTTTGCCGCCTGTTCAGCACAAAAGACCCTTTAGTCGCGGTTGGGATAACAACCGCGACTAAAGGTGACCTTTAGTCGCTGATCCGCCTCCAATAAGGACTAAAGGTCTGTCTTTGAACTGGCGCGATGCGGTGGGATGTTTAGTCCCACTCGCTAGCCGAGAGGCTTCGACAGTGGTTTATAAGCGGCTGCGCCACCACTTCGAGCTCCTCTCAAATGCAGAGCTTACGGGCCTATTCTCATTACTATGAGCTCAGAGGCCTATTGGGCCTTCTGGGCTGAATCTGGCCCATTAATGGGTTTCTAGTCGTATTCAGCCGTGGTGGCCCAATGAGGTGGCATATTTTTATTTTTTGCCTGTTTTTGTTTTCATTTTTGCTTTATTTATTTTGTTTTGTTTCTACTTACAACAAAAAACTTATTTATTTTATTTTATTTTGTTTCTAATTACTTATTTATTTTACTTTATGATAATTATTTTTGCTATTAAAGTTTCTAATTACTTATTTATTTATGTTATTAAAATCTTAAAATACAATTATATATCAAAAAATAAGAAAATAAAACTAATTCATTTTAAATTCTTGTTTTTCTTCTGCTTTTTTCTTCCTTTTTCTTCTTTTTTTTTCTTCTTTTGTTTCTTCCTTTTCTTGTTTTTCTTCTTTTTTTCTTCCTTTCTTCCTTTTTCCTTTTTTCTTCTGTTTTTCTTCTGCTTTGTTTTTTCTTATGTTTTTCTTCTGTTTGTTTTTTTCTTCTGCTTTTCCTTTTTTCTTCTGCTTTGTTTTTTCTTCTGCTTTTCCTTTTTTCTTCTGCTTTTTCTTCTGTTTTTTTCCTTTTCCTTCTTTCTTCTTCTTCCTTTTCCTTTTAAAATCGAAAAATAAAACTAATTCATTTTAAAATCTTAAAAATACAATTATATATCAAAAAATCAGAAAAATAAAACTAATCCTTGAAGGTTTGACAAAAGGTTTGATACATCATTCAGTTCATCGACCAAATACAAAGTTTGGTACAATAAATTATTACACATCAATTCTTCCTTGTGTCCTCGCTTGCTTACGATTGTGCGTATCCATGGAGCATCCTCATCATTTAACTTAATGCTTGGGTCGGTGTTCACTTTGAAGGGCGGAATTTCAGCAAACATATTATAATCTTCCGACATGTCCGTCTTGTCCTCCACTCCCACGATGTTTCTTTTCCCCGAAAGAACAATGTGGCGCTTTGGATCATCGCATGATGTATTGATCGTTTTCTTATCTTTCCGCTTTCCTCGGTTTGCTACTCATGTCCTTCACATAGAAAACCTGAGCGACATCTTTCGCTAGGACGAATGGTTCGTCAAGGTAACCAAGATTGTTGAAATCCACCATTGTCATTCCGTATTGCTGGTCCACCTTTACCCCACCTCCGTTAGCTTGAACCATTTGCACCGAACAAAGGGACCTTAAAGGAGGGTCCATAGTCAAGTTCCCATATCTCCTCTATGTAACCATAATATGTGACCTTTTGCCCATTCTCGGTTCTGCATCAAAGCGGACACCACTGTTTTGGTTGGTGCTCTTTTATCTTGGGCGATCGTGTAAAATGTATTCCCATTTATCTCGTACCCTTGGAAAGTCGTTATAGTCGAAGATGGTGTCTTGGCCAACATGTACAACTGATCTACAACATCATTGTCATTCATTAAATGTTTTCTCAACCAAGCGCCGAAAGTCTCCATGTGGGCCTTCCTAATCCAGATTCAGCTTCCCGGGTTGTCCGAAAGAAAATATTCTTGTGTTTCTCAAAGTACGGAGCCACCAAGCTGGAATTGGTCAAGACAAAGGTGTGGTGTGCTTCATCGAGAGAATGGCCGTCCATACATATCGTTGATTTCCTTCCGATCGTGCCTTTTCCACTTAGTCTCCCCTCGTGCGCGATCGAGGAAGACCAATCGGCTTAAGGTCGAACAAAGTCAACACAAAACTCAATTACCTCCTCATTTCCATAGCCCTTGGCGATGCTTCCTTCTCGCCTAGCACGGTTACTTAACATATTTCTTTAATACTCCCATGAACCTCTCAAGGGGAACATATTGTGTAGAAATACAGGACCGAGAACGGAAATCTCTTCGACTAGGTGAACCAGGAGGTGCGTCATAATATTGAAGAAGGATGGCGGGAACACCAACTCGAAATCGACAAGACATTGGATCACATCGCTCAGAACTGTGGTAGAACTTCGGATTGATTACCTTCGAGATTGCATTGAGGAATGCACATAGCTTCACAATGGCTAATCGAACATTTTCGGCAGAGCCCCTCAAAGCAATCGGAAGCAATTGCGTCATAATCACGTGGCGGTCGTGAGACTTCGGTTTTGGAACTTTTTCTCCGCCATGTTTATTATTCCCTTTATATTGGGCGAGAATCCAGACGGGACCTTCATACTGCTTCGGGCATTCAAAAAGATGACCTTCTCTTCTTTGGTCGAGCGTAGCTGGCACGACCTTGAAACCATTCCGGATGCCGGTCATCGTGGTCTTTCAAACGTTGCTGGTCCCGCCGTGCTTCCTTTGTATCATTTGTCTTCCCATACACGCCCAAGAAGCTTAGGAGGTTCACGCAAATATTCTTCGTAACGTGCATCACGTCGATTGCAGAGCGGACTTCTAGGATTTTCCAATATTCTAGCTCCCGAATATAGATTTCTTCTTCCACATGGCTGCGTGCCCGTCGGCTCCCTTCGAACCGATTGTCCGCCAGACCCTTTCCAAAGATGACTTTCAAATCCTTGACCATATCAAATACCTCAAGCACCGGTCGTTCCGCAGCTTCGCCGGTGATCTGCCTTGCCGTTGTAATGCTTGCCTTTCTTTCTTCTTGGATGAATTTTCGGAAGAAATCGACGATGCCCAAGGTACACGTTCTTCTTACAATTTGGCAAATGTACACTTTCGGTCTCATGTAAGCGGTGCGTGCATGCATTGTATCCCTTATTTGACAGTCCCGAAAGGTTACTAAGAGCAGGCCAATCGTTGATGGTTACGAAAAGCAACGCCGTGGGTCAAATTCCTCTTGTTTGTGCTCATCCCACACGGACACCACCCCACAGCTGTAAAAGTTCATCAACTAATGGCCTTAGGTACACATCGATGTCATTGCCGGGTTGCCGGACCTTGGATGAGCACGGCATCATAATGAACTTCCGCTTCATGCACAACCAAGGAGGAAGGTTGTAGATGCATAGAGTCACGGGCAGTGCTATGGTGGAGCTCGCTCGCCAAAAGGATTCATGCCATCCGTGCTTAGAGCAAATCTTATGTTCCTTGCGCTCCGCAAAATCTGTGAACCATCCGTCGATCTTTCTCCATTGCGTTCCATCTGCGGTGTGTCTCAACTCCCGTCCGACTTACGTTTCTCTTTGTGCCATCGCAACAACTTGGCATGCTTTTTGTTCATGAACAGACGTTTCAACCGTGGTATTATAGGAGCATACCACATCACCTTGGCGGAACCCTCTTCCGGGTTTCGCCCTCAACATCGCCACCGGGTCATCGCCTCGATCTTATAACGCAATGCAAAGGCATACCGGCATTCATTCAAATTCTCGTATTCACCATGGTAGAGGATGCGATCGTTGATGCATGCATGTATCTTCGTAACCTCTAAACCTAGAGGGCGGACAACCTTCTTTGCTTCAGACGCGTCTTGGCGGCAACTCGTTATCCTTTGGAAACATATTCTTCAACATTTTCAGCAAGTTTTCAAATGCCGAGTCACTACACCTGCCTCGCCTTCCATTTCAGCAAATCCAGTAGCAGCCCAGCTTTTTCGACCATCATCGCATCCGGGTACAGCGCCTTTCGTGATCCTCTAACATGCGATCCAAATTCTCCTCTCCTTTTCGGTTTAGCGGCGTCTCCGTGCATCGGCAATGGTCCGACCAAGATCATCAACGGGATCATCACGTGCCTCTTCTTCACCTTCCCTTCACCTTCAAATCCTCCATGAAAGTATCACCGAAATGAGCAAGATAGCTTTCATCGATGAAATCATCCCTTCTTCATCTTCTTCCATTATAACCCTCTTTCTCCATGCTTGGTCCAACAATTATAGCTTGGCATGAAACCCTTCAAGCGGATGCATGTGAACAACTCTTGAGGAAGAGTAACCCTTCTCATTCTTACAGATAACACATGGATGATAACAAAACCCCCGCTTGTTCGCATTAGCCACTACGAGGAAATCTTTCAAACCCGTAGTGAACTCATGGAGAGTCGGTTACAGTACATCCATTGCCGATTCATCTGCATTATTATAATATAAAATATATAATTAACCATCATGCATTTGTTATGAACTACACACATGCATATTGACACATCAAAGGTTCATCAAGTTGCTAACCGCGATCGAAGAGTGTGGCTCCAACACTTCATGTCATGTTTGTTTCATGCTCTTGGGGCATTTCATCAAACACCTTATGTGCATAAGAGGAACCAAAAGCAAACCTACACCCACTTGTGAAGAGAATGGCTCCAAATGGCTAAGTGTTGGCTCTGGATGGGTATATATAGGGAGGGCTTTAGTCGCGGTTGGCACGGCAAACCGTGACTAAAAGTTGCCGAAAACCTTTAGTCGCGGTTGGCACAGCCAACCGCGACTAAAGCCCTCACGTGCACCACCTGGCCACCGAGCGCCAGGCCCAGTTTTGGTCGCGTTCACCTCGAACCGCGACTAAAGGTCCCATTGGTCGCGGTTCCTACAGCTTCACGACTTATGGGCTGGACGGAAAGCCTGTTTTTCCACTAGTGACTTAAAACTGTTATATTTTCTCTGTTTCCGCGCACGACCATGGACCGGCCCGGTCGGACGGCCTCTTGTGAAAACAAGTCTTTAATTTGTGAACTTCTTGTCAAATTCATGATCTTTTCTTCAAATCAATGAATTTATTTCAATTTCATGAATTTTTTTTCAAATCGATGAACTTTTTTCAATTTCGCGAACTTTTTTCCTCCTTGGAGCTAGGGGTGGGCATTAAAAAACGACAAACCGAAGTCCGAACCGATACCGAAACGGAAAAAAAGATCAATTTTTTGGTTTTTTGTGTTGGTATTGGAAAATTTCTACCACATATAGCAACCAACGTGCTCAATTTCAGGGGCCAAGCTGCTCACTTGCACAAAAAGCATAAACTTGTTTTGGCTTTTTTGTTGCAGCCTGCAGCATGTACGTACCTGTAGGTAGCACACTCTGCCGTTCGTGGTTTTAGTTCCACCTTGTCTGGTTACACGAAAGGAAGCAGGAAGCTTGACTATATAATAAGGTTGTCTGGTTACACGGTTGCTGGTTCTTATAATTCAAAATATGTTCATAGATTAAAAAAAGTTCAAAAGTTTAGAAAAACTTCATCAATTTGAAAAAAGCACATGAATGTGAAAAAAAAATCCTGAAATTGAAAAAAAAACTTTGATTCAAATTTTTTGCACAGATTTGACAACAAAAGTTCACGAATTTGAAAAAGTTCGCGGAATAGAAAAAAAGTTTATTGATTTGACAGAAGTCCATCTTGCCCTTTATATGTTTATTAGTTGGGTGGGAGGGGGTGTACCTAAGCGGAGCTCTAATGGCTCACACGGTATTGGATCCGAACAGAGGAAATTAAACAGGGCTAAAGCCTGGAACAGCTTTCAGACTGCATGAGCAAAGCAAATGAGTTTAGCTGCTAGTCAGCTAATAGTATCAACCAACATTTGTCAGTGATGATGTTTATTTTGCTTAGGCAAAAAATAAACGAGTATTCCCTCTGTTACAAATTGGCCAACTGCATTACTAGCTTTGCCACGCTGCATAGGTTTGAACTTCAAGATATGTTCTATGTGAAAGAAATAAAAAAGAGAAATGTATTTGAACGGATCTTAAAGCAAGAAATGGATGGTTAGATAGAGAGGGCCTCGGTGCATGTGCTCTAATATATATTTTCGTGCATTACTTTTCATTCATTCGTTATTTGGGCTTGTCCTGCCGCCATGAACTCATTGATTTCTTCTTGGATCTTCGCATTGGTAAGCAGCCTTCTTCGGCGATCTCTTCCGCAAGCGCACCAGGCGCTCCAGTCAATCCCCTCGTTCGAGCGTGCCCTCGTTGTAACAGGCCCACGATCGTGTGTTTGGGCTTGTCGCCATTGTGCGCGGATTGCCTAAGCACTTTCGTCATCAGCTACGTGCTTCCGCGGCACCTGGAGATCCACTACGGCGGCGCGCGCGACGCAGGGTCAGGGCATCTCCAATGGTCACCAGCGCCAGCTCGACCACCGCCTCCGCCATCCTTCTTCCGCGGCGCTGCCACGGGCACGGGCTGCGCCGCCGTCGGCCCACTCAGGAGGGCACCAAATGATGGCTGGTGCAGTAGTTGCCTAGCGCTAACCAGGGAGGTTTTGGGCTCGTCGCCCTTGTGCGAGGTTTGCTACAACCGTCGCTTCGTCGCCGGCGACGTGCCTCCGCAGCACGCGCAGACCGGCGGCCACGTGCTTCCGGGTCCGGTCCCCAGCTATGCGGGCGTGCAACGGGGGCCAGTCCCTGCCAGTGAGCAGCAGTACCGGGCTGCGGCCATTGGGCCTTCTTCCAGCTCGAGCTCGGCCGTGGGTTCGGGCCCGATCTGCCAGGCTTGTGGCTACCCCTTGGGCACCGGCAACAGGGCGTGCAGGTTTGGGCACCTCCACGGTCCGCCACCGCCAGGGCTCGGCTAGCTCATACCATATCTCGTCGCTCCAATCTGCAGTACTGTGAGTGAGAATGTCTTCTGAACTCCGGCAGCCTTTTCTGCTTGCTCTGTTTTGACAAAGATGCTGCCTTGAGTAGTGGTGATTCTTGTGGCCAAATGTGGCAATACATGGAGTACATACAGTAGATCATATACTTGATTGTTTCCTTTGTCAGTGCTCTGACATTATAAAATGATACTCTTCATACTTGCTGTGGATGTCAGTGTGCAATCTGATTCCTAATCTTTGGTTCCATTCCTACGCTTTGATTTTGCCAAATGAGCTTCTTCCTTGGTACTGATTCAGTTTGAGTTGAGATTACATTTTCTTATAGTATTTAGTGATGAAACTGACGATCACTTCAAATCCTAACAGTATGCTAGATCAATCGGTGGTTATTTCCCTTTATATCTTTCTGTTCTTTGTTGTCAGTAAATGATGATTTATGCAGAGAATAGGTTGATTTGTTAGAGTAACATTTGTTTGTTCCTGACGCTTTAGTGTCTCCTCATTTGTTTGACTGATTCAGTTTTTGTTAAACCGAATGAGTGCCCAATTTACCTATTCGGACGACAATGTATCATGATTTGTAAACCCAGGAAGTTGGTGAATGGCGATATAACATAACTCAATATCTAGGTTTTTTAAGCAAGTGATTTAGAGTGGAGTCTCACGATGATTTATGCAATACACATAAAGTTTTGCAAAATCTTCTCTAATAATTATATACAGTACTGATGTACATTCTAGAGTTGTACAGTAATGCAAGTCATAAAAGTCTTTTAACCTATTGGAGACCTGTAGTTTGCTTACTGTGATACTATCGGAAGAATTGCCCACTACAGTGATTTAGCTAGCCGGCCCATTAACTGGAGTGTACGAAGCCTTCCCACAGTTTTAGGTAGGTTCTTCCTCCGATTTCAGAACGTTACGCTCTGAAAGGTTCCGTCTGGTTTTTATTTATTTTCTGCATCATTATATATTTTTTAGTTTTTTTACTATTTTTCTTGGTTTTTAGTTTCTGTTTTTTTTATTTTTTTTCTTCATTTTTTTACTTTACCTCTCTTTTTCAAAATTCATGACTATTTATTTAAATTGATGAAGATGTTCTAAATTTTGCAGTTTTCTACAAAATTCTAAAAAAATAGTTCTGTGAATAGGTTTTCAAATTCATGAATTTTTGTTTGAATCCATGAACATTTCTAGAATTCTTCAAACTTTTTGAAATTATGATAATTGTTTTCGAACTCATGTATATTTTTCCAAATTCCTAATTATAATTCAAATTTGTACTTTCTTAAATTAATGATTTAAAATTTCTTCATAATTGTGATTTTTTAAATTAAAATAAAACCAACGGTGAAGAAAAAACAAAGTAAAAAAAGTCACCATGCACTCTCATTGAGGTCATTCCTCGGATGAAAAAGAAAAAGCTTGTTCAAAGAACATTGTCCGGCTAGGTCAGAAGTGTCCGTTTGTGAGCACCTTTTATATCACTAGCATTTGGGGCGCGCCCAATGGCGCGCCGCCTGAGGCGTTATGCTGCGGTGCCAGGTTGGTGGACGCACCTTTCAGTTTCTTTTTTATCCTATGGGCAGAACATGTACATACAATTGATGTGAACTTGATGCGCCCATGAGAGACAATGCACAGGAATATGACAGGATTAGACATGTCAAATCTTTCAAGCAAACTGACCAAAGTAGCGCAACAAACCGCACCGGTATTTCTTTGCTGTAAGTTGATTCATGTGCTCTTTCTTTTTATAGTAAGTAATTAAGATGGAAAGAAAGATGTACAATGAACAGGAAACAAATAGAAAAGGAAATGGGATTTGCTTGATCAAGCTGATGATCCCTTGGCAATAACAGACCAATAATAAATAATATGCTTGTACCACATGTTAGTGCATATAAGGATGAAAGTCAATTTACTATAGTTGGTCTAATGAAATTAGAGAACCCCAAATCAATCAACCTCATGGGAGCATTTTCCTCTCATTGTGAAAAGGAAGTTCTGTCCAAGTGTTTTCTTGTCAGTGAGTAGAACAGCTCATCACTCCGTCTTCCTCCAACTCGTTTATCACAGCACAAATGGCAGGGATGAGCCGGTTCGGGGCTAGATGAAGAAGTCGCCGGCAACATGGCAGTCTGTGCGTGTACCAGCGAAATTGTGACGCCGGCGCCATGCCCATCCGTACATGGACTAGCCAAAGTGTGGCGCCGGCGACATGGCAGTATGTGCGTGTACCAGCCAAATTGTGACGCCGGCGCCATGCCCATCCGTACATGGACCAGCCAAAGTGTGGCGCCGGCGCCATGGCCGTCTGTGCGTGTACCAGCCTAAGTGTGGCACTGGCATGTCAAAGCAGCCGTCGTTGTGCTGATCACCGTCGTCCTGACCAGCAGCTACTCCCTCATCTCCTGCAGAACCACCTCTATCTGCATGCACACCTCAGCTATCTTATTGCGCTCGAAGCAGGTCTTGGCAAGGAATAACACCAAACCAAAATCGGACCACATATATATACATACTCATACATCGGCATATTTGTTAAGTTACTTACAACACGATCTTCGTTGTATGCTTTCTGCATCTGCTTTACAATGCCTTGAGTTCCATCAGGACTTCCATCATCCACAATAATGATTTCGAGCTTGGCATCCCTACAGTAGAAAGTTAGATCTTCAGTTAAAGTTTAGTAAAGCAAATGCAACAACCTTGACATTTGAAATACACGGTTAAAAAAGAGTATACAGCAGCGACGAAACAGGTTGTAATGCTGATCAAATACTACTGAGCATACAACAGCAACGGAAACATGTTGGATGTTTGTTACAAACAAATGTGTTGCATGATGGATTCTAAAACAGGTAAGATACACACTGAAAAATCACATAACAGAACTTTAGTTATGAATGTTGAAGAATTAAATAATGAAAACACCATCATGTTCAACTCCAAATGACAGTTTGAAGGCATGTATTTTCTTTTGTACACATGGCAAGCAAAGTCCTGATAAACGTTACAATTCAAAATCACTATATGATCTCATAGAGATTGAGCGAACAAAGGCTAATTCTTTTTTCATAAGAAGTTTAACCTTTATGTTCATATTTCATACTGAAGTCTAGGAAAATAGCATTTGTTTCTCAGGCAGCATGGATCCAAACAGGAATCATACAAGATAATGTTCTCGTTGGACCATTGATGGACAGACAAATATACCAAGAAGCAATCAAGAGGTGCTCATTGGAAGGACCTTGAAATGCCGCCATTCGGCAAATGTATACAAATTGGTGAAAGAGGAGTATATCTAAGTGGTGGTCAGCTTGCTTGTGTACTATACCAGAATGTTGACATCTATCTTCTTGATGTCCATTTCAGCGTTCCCGCAAAAAAAAAGATGACCCTTTCAGTGTTGTTGATGTCCATACAACAACAAATCTATTTAGTGTAAGCACCTATCTTGTCAGTAGACTCAGATTGTATTCCTGTTTGACTATGGGCTGTTTTATATGGCTCTTACTCGTCTGGCAGGATTATGTCGAGTTACCATGATTAACCATTAAAAATAATATATTCAACAATCATTTGGCTAGACTCTGTTACCTATTTATAGTGTAGTAGGACTGTAGGGGGCTCTGCTACTTGTTGGTATTTTTTTAAAAAAATATAGTACTCCCTCCATCTACATTTTTTGAACAACCTTATGATAACTTTACAGGTGTAATATTAATGAGAATATGAGATCAGTGTTCCCCTTAACATAAATCAGTTGTAAACCTCTGAATATTTAGATTGTAAATCAGTTACCTCATGATTCATCAGCATACCAAAATACCACAGCCGAGAGACCATGTGGGTAGGAGTAGGCCATGGCTGCACATACCGACTCTGGATGACATGACCGCAACAGCCTCCACTCGTCCTCCCAATGGAGACATCCGAGCTTGATGGGGGGGCATTAACGCAACCGCCCGCCACCTTGATCTTTCTACTAATGGTGGAATCCCAACAGAACCAGCAGATGGCATGCATCAGTCACAAGGACACACGGTCATCCCAGATCAAGAAAATGTGATAAGAATCCCATAGGGTGGCCACTTCTAACAGGGAACAAAATTAGCAAGATCACACCTGGACGTACACATGGTTCTCCGTCTTCTCGAAGTTTCATGGCATGTGCTCCCTTCTGAATCCCAGGAACAAGTTCATGTCCACGTACAGCCCACATCCAACCTATGCACAGACATACAAAGAAAGAAACAATGTTTTTTATAATTTCTGTAGCAGTAATCAATGACTGTGACCCTAGTTAACCACAAAGAAGATGTAATCACTGAAGATAAGCATGGACCAACCTTTTAGCAGATTCTTCTTTTTAGTGAACACCATACGACCAAGTTCCTGCATTGCAATAACACCACAACAGGAAAATCTAATAAACAAACGTCACAAAAAAAATCAGCCAAATACGATATCTTCCTTATTATAGGAATCCAAACCATCCATAGGACACATCTGACCAACATAACAAATTGCTAAATTAGATGTACAGTCATGTTGTTGTTCAAAAATCTGAAGAAACAAATTGCAGTTGAGGACTCACAAAATTGCAGTTGGGGACTCACCTTGTAGGTGCAGGCTAGCGTATGTAGGCGAGGAGGCAGTGGTTGTGGGCTTGGAGGGCCCGGACGTCGCGCTGCTCTGCTCGTGACTGCCGTCGTATCCGCTCCCGTGACACGCCGACCTGCCGTCGACCGCTGCTGCTCCTCCACAGCCAGCCGCTGCAGCTCTCCGCAGTCGTTGCTGCCACGAGCCCGTCGGCCACCGCTGCTCCTCCGGCGGCCGCATCCGGTCGTTGTTGCTCTCCTTGAGCGGTTGCCTGTGCGTGCCTGGAGGCGAGGGAGAGAGGGAGAGAAGTAGGAGATGTGTGTGGGGCCGAGGCTACGAGCAGGGATTGGGCGGCGACTACGGCCGCCACTCGGGGAAGGAAACGAGAGAGAGGGCGAAATCTAGGAGACGAGAAGAGGATTGACGATACAATGCGCTTTTACCATTTTTTCTCTCTCTTTTTTAGACGTGGTGGCCCAGCCCATATTTTTTGTCTGATAGTTGATCCTACGTGGATAGCGCGAGCGGGCGCTCCTTCCGCACACGTTAATGCTTCTCGATTATGTTTCCTGATGCTCGATGCCTCATTTGTTTCACTGATTCAGTTTCTTTTAAACGGAATGAGTGCTCTTTTTTTCGTACTATGTATCTTGATTTCTAAATCCCGGAATTTGGCCATATAACATCACCTGGTATCTATGTATTCTTAAGCAAGTGCTTTGGAGTGAACTCATGTATTGATTTATTCAAAATACTAATATTAGGCCGCCCATTAGCTGGAGTGTATGAAGCCATCGCTAGTTTCACGGGGGTTCTTCCTCTTGTTTGGAACCAAACGCTCTGTTTCTGAAAGATTATGTTTTTTCTTCTGCATCAGTGTACTTAGTTTTATTTTGGTTTTTACTAGGAAAATTGCCCGTGCGTTGTAACATGGGAAAAGGATGCAGAGCCGACCCGTGGTAGTGTTGAGTACCTTTATGGGAGGCCACCATCAAAGGAGGCGTTGGCAAGGTGGAGGGAATTAACTTGGGCAAGAAGAGATTGCAATTGATAAGGAGGACCCGGGGGGAGGCCAATGACACGGTTGCAAGCGGTGGCAACGGAGCAGTTGAGCTAGTCATCAACCCAGGCAACTGCATGAGCTAGAAATTTTGAAGACTTTTTTTGTACCGAGTGAGTTTAGATGTATCGTAGTCAGGATTAATAAAAGCTCAAGAGTATCTGACATTAAAAAGGAGGTACTATCTTGTTCTTTTATTATGTACGCACAAACCAAATAATATACTCCCTGCGTCCCAAAATAAGTGTCTCAACTTTGTACTAATTTTATATTAAAATTAGTACAAAGTTGAGACACTTATTTGGGACGGAGGGAGTAGATGCAAGAATGCGTTGAGGGGAGATGGAACAATGCTCCAAATAGGTCATGTGGGCTCGAAAGAGGTTGACGTCCTATCTGAAAAATGAAAACAAGAACATTGTATTGTTTTTCTTGGGTAGTCATTTTCAAAGAAACCACTATAGAGAAGCCGCATAGCAGATTACTTGGTGGCATCGGGATAAAGTACGTTATATGGCTCATCCTAACATAAAAGTTACATCCTATATGAATTAAATTTGTTTTGGGCACCATAAAATTGGTACCCCGGAATAAGAAAAATGTCAAAGTTAAGCCAATGACGAGGGAGCAACAAAAAGACAATCAGAATGTAGATGACCCAATATTGATCATCGACCACTAATCAGGAAGTGCATAGAGCCGCAGATAAAAATGATAATTAGAATGTTGAATGCTCAATATCGATCGTCGATGATTAACTCAAAAAGTGCATAACTTGAGAGAAGCTAACAGTTCAGTAAAAAAGCTAGGGTTTTTGCCTCCCGCCGCCGCCGCCGCAGGTCCGCCTCCTCTCCAATGGCCTTAGGGCCATGGGGGCGCAGTGGATCTCGGCAAGGGTCGGCGGGAGGGCTCCGTTTTTAACCGTTTCTTTCAATTTTGCTAGGGTTTGTGTCCTGTTCAGGAAGACGAGACGGCGGCGGCTTCCTGAAGATGGAATAAAGGTTTCCCCGCCTAGCCCCCGTTCCGGCGTCGTCTAGCATCGTTGGTGGGCGCGGTGGAGGTGTGTCTCCGCGGATCTATCTTTGGTGGATTTGCTCGGATCTCGTCGTTGTTCGCTCACGTTCGTGTGTCTTGGATTGGATTTTTCGATCTCGTTATTCTTCATCTGCGGCGGTTGCTATTCAGCGCGCTGGTCCTCTGGGCCTTAGCACGACGACTTCCGACCGCCTACTACAACAAGTTGTGCCCGACTTCGGTGATGGAGGGCGATGATGCCGCGCCGCCTTCGCTTGCTTCTTGGCCGTAGTTGTCGCTAGGTGGTCTACGGATCTGGATGTGATTTTTATTATTTCTGGTATTCGTTGTACTACCATGATTGAAGATGAATAGATCGGAAATTTTCTCGCAAAAAAAAAGCCAACAGTTCAGTATATGGTAGAACATTGCAGCTACACTATTGCACAAATCTGCAAGAATACCAAGATTGCCCGCAAACTATTTATGACATGAAGCATAGGTGAGAGAGGAAAACTTATTTAATGAACTGAAGACCATAAATCTTGAATAAGATATGTGGCACAACATATACAAAATCGCAAGTTGGTCAAGGGATCCAACTTTAAAAAATTGATAATTGTAATTAAAAGCATCTCATTTAACAGTTTCAGGTCATCTAACTCTCGCAATGAAAAGCCTTAAGTACATGCATACATGTTATATTTCATTTTTTCCTCTATGTCCATTTAGTGTATCTCCAAAACTAAAAAAAGGCTGAAACACTTTATAAAAAGTTCCGACAACAAAGTAATTAATTTACAGCAAAAGCATATTATAACATATTATACAAATATTCTCCACCAAAAATTCAAGCCTAGTTAAGTTTACATAACAAATATTCTGAAAAGATGTGCGAAAAGGTTCACATAACAATAGAATCTCTTCTTTTTTTAAGGAGTGAAAAGCAAAAAACCACCACATTTGGGGCATTGTTTGTGAAAAACCACCAGGTCACTAATTTTTTGCAAAAATCACCGCGAATTCGGTAAACATTTTGCAAATAGCACTGACCGGGTGATTTGGCCCGTTTGATCATTTTCTGACAAGTGGGGTCAGATTGTGGGGAGCTGACTTAGCAAAAACTTTACGGCACACCTCTGGATCTGAAAAACAAAAACAATCGACCCCCCTCCCACGCCGCGCGCGCAGGCGGACCTCGCGACCTGGAGTTCGTCCCCGACCTCGATCAGGATAGGAGCTCGGTCCCTCGTCCGCACACGACCGGCGACCAGGAGCTGAGCCGTGAGGTGCGCGCCAAGGCCGACCCCTGCGCCACCTGGGCCGGAGTCGCCTGGGTGTGCGCGCGTGGGACTGGCAGGCTGCGACCCCATTTGCTCGCCGTCCAGGTCACGTGGCCGACGCCGGCATGGGGAGACAACCACGGTGGCCCAGGCGACCAGGAGCGGGCGATTGCGACGCGCGCCAGGGGCTCGGGCCTGGCCCGTGCGCCGCCGTGAGGTTGGCCAACGCGCGGTGGAGGCGCTAGGTGGAAGAGTTGGCTGAAAGTTGCCCGGGCGTGGCCTCGACCTTGCTTGAAGCTGACACCGGGAGGTTGCTCGAACATGGCCTTGGCCTGCTCCCGTGCATGCACAAGAGGCGGGAGCCGGCGATGCTTGGAGCCCGATGATGGCCGTGCTTGGAGCCAAGGTGGTCTGACCTACTGGAGGAGGAGGTCGGCCGTGGCAGCGCGGCAGCGCCATGGTTGGCGTCGGCTGCCGAGCTTGACGGCGCAAGTAGGGGGCGGGAGAGGAAGGAAAGCAGGTGCGGAGGAGGAGATGAGGAGAGGCGGGGCAGGCGGTGGGCTTCCGACGGCGACAACGGGAGCCGGTGGGGGCAGCCCTGTCGGGTGCGAGGGCCGGCGGCGGTTGCCTCCTCCCGATTGGATCTTGCGCAAGGGGTTGATTGCTTTTTAATTTTAGATCCAATGGTGTGTGTGTAAATTTTTTGCTAAGTCATCTTCTTACAATCCGGTCCCACTTGTCAGAAAGTGATCAAACGGGTCAAATCACCTGATCAGTGCTATTTGCAAAATGTTTACTGAATCTGCAGTGATTTTTGCAAAAAATTAATGACCTGGTGGTTTTCCATAAACGATGCCCCAAATGTGGTGGTTTTTTGTAATTAACTCTTTTTCAAGGAAAGAAAGCCATATTGATTCTCAAATATAGTTTCGTTACATCATCTACTAGATATAAGAAACAATAAAGCCCGGGCGGGTGATCGACGGGACATTGGGAGCTAACAAACGGGCTACAATATCACTAGCTATGAAGACTAGATCGCCCAATTTGGCCATCCATCCATCTTTGAGTTGAGCGCCCTTTGCTTCTGCAGCAGCTGCCGATCGAGTTAACTCTGGACGATGGCCGGCATGCTCCTGACGTCGTCCATGGCGACGCGCACGGCTTGGAGGGGGTTGTCGCAGGGGAAGTTGCCATCGTAGATCACTTGGACGTAGCCGTCATCTGCTGCGTCGGAGACGACGCGGGCTGCGAGCCAGAGCAGGAGGCAGTGCCCTGTCGGCAGGATCCCGACGTGCGTGCGAACCTTCACCGTCATGCCCTTCTTCACCCAGGTTGATGGAGAGCGCGGTCGGGTCACTGCGGATGGCATCACCTTCATGCCGGACGCGGTCGGGATGAGCGCGGATCGGCGCGGCGGGGCGGTGCACCTCTTGGCAACCTGTCCCATCGGCACATAGGCGATCTCCTTGGCCCCGGCGGCATGTTGCTTCCTGGTGGCGGCCGCGGCCGGCACGTGCTGCAGGATCAACGCAGGCGACATCGCGACTCCGGCTCGCGGGCGTGGCATCGGCGTGGTCATGGACGACGGCTTCTTCGTCGCCGGTCCGGCAGCTAGCTCGTCGGTGGACGAGTTGTGGGTCGACGCGGAACTCTGGTTTGCAGATGACTTCTTGATGATCCCTCCTTTGGGTGCGACGGCGAGCTTCCTGCGCCGGTGGAGCTCCCGGCGGATCGCGCAACGCTCCGAGGAAGAGCGCTTCGCCATGAGAGCCGGCATGGCTTGGTCTTTGCCTCTTTGGTGGTGGTTGCGGAGGAGGAGCGGGAGGAGGAGCCGACGAGAAGATTTAGGGTCGCGATAACTGCCACATGTGTGGCATGGATACGAACCCGCCCGCATGCCTCGTGTGGCGTGAACAGGAGCCTGCCCGCACGACCGCGTCCGGGCGCGCAATTGCACATCCCGCACGTCCGGTGTGTGGCAACCCCGCCCGCACTACCCCGTCCGGGCCAGGCGACCCGCTGCCCGCACGACCCAGCCGTTCCCGGCCTCCGATCGATCCACACTCTCAACTGCCGCTATGTCCCCCACCTCTCGAACCCCTACCTCCATCGCCGGCCTTCTCTGGTTGCCATGGCTACCAGAGCAGATCCGTAGGGCACTCCCACCGCAAACCACACCCCAACCCTCCCCACCCCCAGCCCTCCAAAGACGATCAGCTAAAATCAGGTGAAATCTCCCGATCTCGTACTGCTTCTCATCCTTCTTCTGGGCAGAAAATTGCAAATTTACAGATGAAAGGTCTCCACTGGATCCATGCTATAGGGGTAAAACACTACATGGTTCGGTGTATCTTCGCAATTGCCAAGCAGAATACACCAGATCTGCCATGTACTACGTTTGAGATTAACTTAAGTTCCTAGTTTGATTGACGCAAGTAGTTGGGTATGAAATGGATGAGTAGGAATCCCTAAAAAAAGGGGAGGAAGGACAATTTTGGAATAAAGGGTTGGGAAAAATTAATTGCCACTAGTGTATAACGACAGTTGCCACCTCTTGTTGTCAATAACTGCCACCAAGTTGACATGTTGCTTGCCATCCCTATCTTCTATGTGCAAGCAGCGGAAGAATACAATTCTTGTGGATTGTTGATGAGTTCTTGTTCATGCAGTGATTGAGAACACATTGGAAGAAGCGAGACGCGGAAAAAATGAATCACGAAGATGGCGCTGATACTTGGGGTTCTCAAAGGCCAGAAACGCCCCCTTGGGATGCATCGTAGTCTGATCAACTCATTTCTGCAGGGCCGTTGCTGCCACTACTAGAACAGTATGCAGGCATTGGTATGATGCGTGATAACAAAAAGAAGAGAACAGTTGCCATCTTCGCAACGATGAAGATGACATTCTACTTATGTCGTACACTGTCATTTTTTTGCAGGTTCTTATGGCCAAAACACACTCAGGGGCCCCCGTGGCAAGTTCAGTCACAAGGCGCTAACACTGACAAATGTACGGGCAGCCAACTTCAACTAGCTAATATGCTAATCAAGGTAATGCATACGGAAAAGAGCACATACTGGTCTGGACATGAAAAATAAACATGCAAAAAATGGCAAAAGGACTCACGAGTTATCATGGGTGAAAATGCAGAGCCTTCATGCAGCACGTGGCATCAGGCAGCACCCATGTACCTGCCATCGACGTCATACACAGGTGAGTCCATAGAAAAGTGAAGTTGCGGATGGTCAATTAGCAGAAGGAGCATAGTTGACAACTGCAGTTGCCATGACTGGACATCTACAATTG
Source organism: Aegilops speltoides (assembly GCA_021437245.1). NCBI lineage: Eukaryota > Viridiplantae > Streptophyta > Magnoliopsida > Poales > Poaceae > Aegilops > Aegilops speltoides. Next base: position 84,144,371 of record CM038146.1, on the reverse strand, counting down.
CCATGGATAAATAACTGCAGTTGTCATCCCTGGACAGCTGCAGTTGCCATCCCTGGACAGCTGCAGTTGCCATGGAGGAACAACTGCAGTTGCCATGCCAGTGCAGCTACAATTGCCATGCCAAGACAACTGCAGTTGCCATGCTAGCACAAACTGCATTTGCCATGAATTGACCAACTACTACGATGCTTACAGGTTATTACGGTGGTGGTAACCCGGCAAACGTCTCGTGGCAAGCATCACAGATTGCAGGTGGAGCACGTCAATTTGGTGTCACAGACCACACAAGATGGTCACATGCAGCACAACAAGGTAAGGAAAAAAATTGAACCACAAAACAGCACTACATTTGTTTTTGTGGCAAAAAAAAGCACGTGACGAAAAAAAAATTTGTAGCAGTGATGGTGGACAAAACCAAGCATAAGACGCTAACAAGTGGTTGCGTGTAAATGAGTCATGTATTGTCTTCAAAAATTTGCCAACTGCTAAAAGCATGTGTGCATCACTACTGGTTGATCGCATTTTGCCTAGTGAGACCAGGCTTAGAATGCAATAGTTTTGTTGCTAGAACACAGTGGTTGCCATTTGTTGGTAGCAGTATTTGCCATGTATGCAGGGCTGCAGCTGCCATGCATATATAACCCAAGTTTTCGTACTAAAAAAAGGAGCTTGTTGTCGTGCATTGTCAAACAATAGTTGCCATGTTTGTTGGACTGTAGCTGCCATGATTGGACAACTACATTTGCCACACATGTCCACGCGCAAACTCACATCTTGCTGTTCGAATGATGTAATGCCAAATCACTCGACGTTGATGTCATCCATTGCGATAAACATGTTATTCAAACAAAAAATCTTACTCTCGTACCTGTTTTTTCCATTACAGGGCCTACAACTACAGTGAACAGCGGCGCGGGCACATCTATTGCAGGGAGCTCTGAGCGCACGGAAGACGCGTTCCCCCAGCCAGCAGACAATCATGCCGCAAACAATGCCGAGTCAAAGTCGGAAATGGCAATCATTCCAGCAATTCCCACAGCCACCCCTTTGAACGCAAGCACTAGCAACACTAAAGTAGATGAAACTACCGCCGATACTAAAGTGAATGATGAAACTGACGACGAGGCACAAGGGGATGAAGATGATGGGCAACCAGAGATCGTGGTACCTCAGCCACCGTACGTTGGGCAGAGATTTGAATCGTTTGCAGAAGCAAAGGAATTCTACTAGACATATGCAAAGTTCCATGGGTTTGCCGTCAATATTGAATACCATAGGAAAATTAAGAAAACTAACGAGTACAGTAGGGGTGAGATGAGGTGCCACAAGGCACGAAGGAACAAGAAGGGGAAAGGTGTTGCGCCTGTCGTTCCGGAACGAAAGAGAGGGATCATTCTCAAGATGGGATGCCCTGTCCGGTGTAAGCTAAACGTAGATGGAACACAGTATGTGGTCACTGAATATTTTGATGAGCACAACCACAAACTCATAAAGAAGTTCGACCTGGTCAAATTGCTGACCGCCCACAGAGGATTCACCCCAGTCGAAAGGCAATTTGTAAAGCTGCTACATGATTGTAACATTGGTCCATCAAGAATGGTCCAGATACTATCACTCATTCACAGCAAAAAGGGGAATCTGAGTAGCATGCCCTACATACCAGCTGACGTCACAAACCTACAAGCCAAGTACCGTAGAGAGAGCAAGTTGGCTGACATAGAGGCCACAATGGCCTACTTCGATGAGAAAGCGAAGGAAGATCCAGATTTCTTCTACAGGATAAGGTTGGATGATGAGGACCGTTTCAGGAACATGTATTGGGTGGATGGTGCTGCAAGGAGAGCCGACAAACATTTTCGAGATTGCATTTCATTCGACGCGACGTATCTGACTAATATGTACAAGATGCCATGCGCTCCGTTCATAGGAATAAATAACCACAATCAGTCGTTGCAGTTCGGTTGCGGGCTTGTTCGGAACGAAGACACGGATGGGTACGTTTGGATGTTCAAGACCTTCTTGGAGTGCATGGATGGACTTGCTCCGATGAACATAATAATAGACCAGGATTTCAGCATGCGTGCAGGCATAGAGGAGGTATTTACATTGGCGATTACGGCACCCTTGCGCAGGTGCATTATAAAGAAGGCTGAAGAGACGCTAGGACCATTCTTTGCTGACCGTCCGGAGCTCCACAAGGCATTCGAGCTGTGCGTGGACCACAGCTTGACGGTGGAGAAGTTTGAAAGGAGTTGGATGGCCATAACATATCAAGTCCAAGACAACGAGACGCTTGCTAACCTTTGGGAGAAGCGAATGTACTAGGTGCCGACCTACTTCATGCAGTGCTTCTTCCCCTTTCTGCAGACTACGCAGCGCAGCGAGGGGTTCAATGCTGTTTTGAAGCGGTACGTGAGCCCTGGCAACTCATTGCTACAGTTTGCTAAGTAGTACACAGCTTTGCAACAAAAAATTCTGGGATCTGAGCTACAGTAAGAAGTTACCACCGCGCTAAAGCAGCCGAAATTGCTAACGTATTTACCGATGGAGAGGAAAATGAGCAAGATATACACAAACAAGATCTTTAACAAGTAAGTCAGTTGCGTTACAGTCTTATTTGCGCAAAAAGCACTAAGGCAGTAGGTGCCATATAGAGTGCAATGCAGTTGCCATGATATGCAGTTGCCATTTTTAATGAAATACTATTGGCCATGCTTACTCAGCTGCAGTTGCCATGTTCAATGAAAATTCTGTTTGCCATGCTTGCTCAGATGCATTTTCCATGTTCAATGAAGTGCAGTTGCCATGTTTAATGCATTGTACTTCCATTGGGGCATGTTGGTATGCGAATGCCAACGTCAACTGAAAAATGTTATATTCTCAACACATATGCTGAAATGCAATTGCCATGTTTACTAAAAATGCAACTACCCTGTTGGTTGAAAAATGCAATTGCCATGTTTACTCAACTGTATATGCCATGTTCAATAAAAATGCAGTTGCCATGTTTTATGCAAAGTGCTTCCAGTGGGGAATGTTGGTGTGGAAATGACGATGGCCAGTTGAAAATGTACTACAGTTGCCTTGTCTAGTTTACTGCAGTTGCCATGTCTAGTGTACTATGTTTGCCATGTTCAATGTACTATGTTTGCCATGTTCAATGTACTATGTTTGCCATGTTTAAACAAAATGCATTTCTATTTCCATGACAACATAAGGTGCTACAAAAAAAGATTGCATGATAGTTTAACAGAAAACACACAAAACTTGCAGATTCTAGGAAGAAATAAAGCGTGCCAACATGTTCACGGCTTTCCAGGTGGACGAACATACGTTCAAGGTGTGTTCTATTTTGGGCATGTCAGATTCAGAACCTGAAGACCCGGACAAAGGAAGGAACTACTTCGTCAAAGCCTCGATAGGCGAAGGCAAATACTACTGCCAGTGCTGCAAGTTTGAACGGGACAGCATTGTGTGCTGTCACATACTAAAAGTAATGGACGTGAATGCTGTGACACGGATGCCCCGCCATTTCATAAGGCGGCGATGGACTTGGGATGCTGACGGCGTGTTTGCATCGCAGACAACAAACGCAGTTCTGGCTGTGCATGACGAGAGACCTGAGGCAACCATGGATGCCGTGAGGCACGTTGTGCCGACAAAGAATTATGCTGAGCTAATTGATGAAGCATGCAAGAGTGATGAGACAGTGAGAGTTACAGAAAAACACAAGAAGGCCCTGAAAAGAGAGCTTGATGAGATCAAGAAGAGGAAAGCTGAGGAAGCCTTACACCGGTTCCCCCGCACATGAAGTGTGCCTTCATCCACGGGGCCATCATCTGAAAACTCAGAGATAGGATCTAGAACAGCAAGCACACAAACCCAGGTCAGGAACCCACCCCGTTCCATCACAAAGGGTCGTCCAAGAGAGATAAGGTACAAATCGGGATTGGAGATTCAAGCAAAACACAAGAAAACGAAGAAAGGGACGGGCAATCCATAAGCAAAAATTGGGACGCTGTGACATGGTCCTTGTGGACATTTTGTTTTGTACCCTAGATGTTGTGAATTTTTTTTAAATTGGGAGAATGACTCTTGAGGGGCATCAGAAGTTGAAGGAAAAATGCATTGAATGGATAAATGTAGTTGCCATGTTATGGGTACTTAATCTGCCATGTTATGGGTGCTTAATCTGCCATGTTATGTGTACTTAATCTGCCATGTTATGTGTAGTTAATATGCCATGCTATTTTATACTAAATATGCCACGCTATTTCATACTAAAATATGTCATGCTAGTTGCACTGGATCTGCCATGTTAGTTGTACTGCATATGCCATGTTAGTTATCCTGGATCTGCCATGTTAATTATGCTGGATCTACCGTGTTGTTTGTACTGGATCTGCCATGTTAGCTGTACTGAAAATATGCCATGGTATTTGTAATGACTCTGCATCGCATATATTTCCATGACAATTCGACGCGGTTTAGTGACACATAGTGTGTTGTGTGCAATGTATGGGAAACAAGTTGGAAAAAGCGTAACGTGCATAAACCGCAACAAATGTTGTGGCTACATGATCAACCTACCATGCTAGCCGGTGAAGTTAGTGATGAAAAAGAAGAAGCAAAATGTACAAATGAAAAACGACGATGACTTTCACTAACCATGTCTGATGAACTACATTTGCCATGTTTTAAAACATCGTAGACGCATTCGAAACAACAAACTGGTGCTACAAACGATGAAACCATAGTAATAATGATAAACATAAAAACATATCTGCTGTCACACCTGAATAGGTTCACATCCACACATATATTACAGAAACTATTCAAATGTCGCTCACACACCACCACTACATAGTAGGCTACGCGGGGTTGCAGTCATAACATAGCACACGAACATAGTTTTTGACGAGAACAAAGAGATAGTACCTTACATTCCTCAGCAACATAATGTAAGGTATGCGTCCGGTGTGTAACGCCACGTGATCACTTGTACCTCTTGATGACTTTCTTGACAGCTTCCTCCACAAACTCGCGTGCTCCAGACCACTTGTTGAAATCTTCATTCGTCAACCAGTTCCATGTGTAGATTTTCCGGAGCTCAACGACCATTGCAGCTGTGACAGCGGGGACAAGTCTACCTTCCCACTTTGCAAAGTATTCCAACGTGTGAAAGCCACACTCCGTCTTGCACAAGAAAAAGAGTCAGGTGAACTCACAAAAAAGGATAGACATAGCAGTGATAGACTTCAAATCAGATGTAACAACAAAAGAGGGATGTGATTGATGTAAATGGCACATGAAGGAGGGGGGGTAGGAAATTATGTGTTCCCTTGATTCGTAGTCACGACGTACTCAACCGGGAAATGTCTGATCTGGACCTTTGAGTTTTCGTAGTGACGGTTCCATGTCTCTTTGATGTCGTTGATGAAGAATTCAGCATGCGAAGTAAGGTCTGCATCAGCTGCCGAACGCATTGAATCAAGCACCTCAAAGCGTTGGTTCTTTAGGTGAAGACAGATCACATAGTGGTGACCACACTTGTCGTGTTGGTCATGTGGTGCAAGCTCCTGGAACATGGGGAACATGACCTGCATTTAAAAGTGAGGAAAATGAGAAGCAGAGTTCACATGAAGAACAGCAGAGGGACAAAAAAGTAGAATCACGTAGAATGTTTGGTTATGGGTGGGGGTAGTTGAAAGAAAGTTGCCATCCATGTATGAACAACATTTGCCGTGTATTTTTCTACGAAGTTGCCACATAGTTTGCACGAGATGCAAAAATCAAAAAGTCAGTTTGCACGGCAGCTATTGCCACATGAAACATCTGCCACATAAACAGAGTGCAGATGATGGCAAAAAACCATACCATGTGAAAAAAGTGCAAACAGGGAAGGAATACTCACATATTTCTTCAGTGTGAGCTTGAATTCACCGTGTTGTGCAAAATTCTTTCTCAGGATTTTGTGGTGGAAGTCACCATCCCATATTTTGCAGGTCACACTGTAATGCATGATTGTTTTGTCGGCACACACATCCATATGATTGTTGATGTAGTCAATCCCGCATGCAACTACATTCGTCGACATTTTACCGTTTGGCCTCACGGACTCGGCAAGATCACCCAGGTCAACGTACGTCTCTTCGCATTGAATGACCTTAATTCTGTCCAAACATGAGCTGTATGAAAATGATATAACCTGAAAGAATCATGCCTACTAAGTAAAAATATGAAAGAACTAAAACGTAAGCGGATCATGTATAGAAAGTACAAAGAATATGAATGGTAAAAAAGGAACAAAGCAAAATGAGAGATTATGGGGTGTGGTCATTTACACTTTCATCTCCTTCATGTGCTTGCTGCTGGACCTCGCATTTCCAAAACGCTTGACAATATCGTACAGCTGGGTCTGTTCCTTAGTGGCCCTCATTCGGGCTCGTAGTCTTCCGTGGGAGGTGGGTGAACTACCCTTTGTTGCCTCACAGAACCAGGGGTGGCACTCCTAATGGTATCCTCAGATACCGTATCTGCAGGCACATTGGAACTTGATTGCCCTTGCCCTCGTGAGGACCTCCTCTGCAATGCTGCATCCTCGATCCTGCGGTAAGCTTCATCAAGTGACGGTGAAATCTCCTCAGGGGTGGCTGCAAGGATCAAAAAAGTGGATTAGGATACCTAGAAATCAAAAACAGATGCATTGTGAGAAGATAGGGTCCACGATGTGAGATGTATGTACAAAAAAGTGGGGAGTTGCCATGTGTGGTGCAACTACAGTGGCCATGTCATAGCAACTACAGTTGCCATGTAGTTGCAATCAGAAGTTGCCATCTGGTTGGATCAGAAGTTGCCATGTCACAACAACTACAGTTGCCATGTTGTGCTAACTCCACTTGCCATGTGCTTGCCGAGTGGAAAAAATGCAGCATGGAAACAAAAAATGCAGGTGACATGGTGCAGCAAATCCAGTTGCCATGTGTAATGCATTGTATTTGCCATGTGACAGCAACTACAGTTGCCATGTTGAATCAACTTCAGTTGCCATGTGGTTGCCCAAATGTGAAATGCAGCATGGCAGCAAAAAATGTAGGTGACATGGTGCATGAAAACCAGTTGCCATGTCATCACATATCAGTTGCCATTATAAGTGAGGACCCCCAAAAAATATGATTGGGACAAAAGTCAAACTGCAAAGATGTATACAGGAAAATGATATAAGCACATGATTAATGTACCTTGGACTATCGGCTCTGCGAACTTGACAACCTTCCAGTCCTCGACCATTGGCTGCGCCATCATTGCGGGCATGCCTCCCGGGAAAGCAAATGCAACTGGCATAGGATCCGCACCACCGTTGATCTTGGTGATGCCAAGATCAAGCTTCGGTGGGGTGAAGGCCATTGGGTGACTCTCATGGCTACTGGCCGGACCACGAACAACTTGCGGGGCAGAGTCCAAGGGTGAAAGATCAACAAACATATCTGAATCGGCCGCTACAGAATGATCGGGCTTATTTGTAGGGTGAGGCGTGTTGTCAGCGGTATCAGCCGCAGCTTTCTTGACAATCTTCTTGTTTGGGCTGGATGGGACACCCACATTGACTGGGAGCCTGGAAGTGCGCAGATTTAAGCTAGGGATTTCCACTACGGGTAAAGGCGCAATCTGCTCCGGACGTTCATCTGCGTCACTCGTGCCCAGCTTGACACCTGCATCAGTTGTGCTCCGGTCTTCCGGTTTCTTCATCACATTGCTTTTGGCCGGTGGCGGGAATAGTGTGGACGCAGGAACATAACCAGACTCGTCTCTGCTGCTCCTAGTTACAGCCGGTGCGTTGGGTATGTCTGTTGATTGCTTGCGGGGGCTACGACGCCTAGGTGGAAGACCAGCACGCGAAACAGTCGCCTTAGAAGTATCTGCACCGACAGGAGCTGGAGCTGTTGTGCCGAGACTCTCACCTGTAGATGGCATATCATTATGAACTGCCGCCTCAGCCACTTCTGTCGTGGACACAGGAGTGCCACCACGCACGCGCTTGGAATCAGTGTCAGATGAGCGGGAATCTTCCTTGCTTAGGTTGGTCTCGGGAGCGTCCACTTCATTGCTTGCTGATGGGGTGGCATGGCTCACAGCAGCATCCTTCATTGCCAGAAGAGTTGGCAATATTTCAGCTGTCCTGGCAGATACCGACTCGTCACTCCCCGATGTACGGATGCCTATTGTTCTAGCCTGCACATCTGCAGCCGGCGGAGATGGTCGGCCACTTGCATTAGAGTTAGTGGGAGCAGTTGACGGTGCAGCAACAGTACTGTCGCCTGGCGCCTCATGAACATCTGAGTTGCCCCATGTTGACAACTTTGAATGAAGGCGTTCGAGTGGGTCCTTACTGATATGCTTGGCCCCGCGCGTAGTAGTCTTCTTCACCCTGCAAAAAAAGAAAGCACATGAAAAAGGTATTAAAAAATGAACAAAATATATTTGCCATGGTAGAGATCTTAAAAAAAATGAAAAACAAATGGATAAGCTGGTAGTTGCCATGTAAGGGGAACATGAGTTGCCTTGTGTCATAGTTAGCAGTTGGCATACAAAATCCAGCAGTAGTTGCCATGTTAGCCAACTTGAAGAATGATAAAAATGTCTGATCTGCCATGAATGCAATGTCAAACCTAGGTATGGGATGAGCACACAAGCCAACGATAAAGATGGCAGTTGCCATTAGGTACAGTAAGAGTTGCCATTTGGCCTAGATGCCAGCTGCCATGTAAAAACCAATAGGAGTTGCCATGCACTTAAAAAGGAAGGAAAAAATCATTTGAAAAACAGCAGTTGCCACGTGGGGACGATGACAGAAGACCATGTGACAAGCTGAACGGATGCATTGGAATATCAAAAAAATATAGCACTATGTCAATGAAAGCGCATGGAAAAACCTACTTCTTGACTGGCTTCCTCACGTCTGGCAACACGACAGGATCCCTGGTGTTGGTCATCGTCGTACGAGGAGATGACCTGGTGGAAGGGGTGTCACCGGCAATGGGGGCACCTTTGTTCAACCGAGCAGAAACACGGGTTGGTGTTGGCGCCTATTTCTTCGTAACTGTTCGTCCACCAGCTGTCGGCTCGCTGCACGTATGAGATGGAGGAAAAAAAGGTGGCAATTGTCAGACAGCAAACTCGTTGCCGCGCTTGACAAAAACAAGTGCAAAAAAGGGATGAGTCTGTTCAAGAAAATAGACAAACAAAAAACTAAAATTAAAGTCGAACCTCCTCCTGGCAGCTACGGGATCGGTCCTAGTCCTCTTGCCAGGAGAACCCTGCCCAACAACCTCTGGAGCCCGCCCCCTCTTTGATGGTAACACCCCCTCGCCTCTTGCAGCCGTATGTTCTTTGACTTTCTTCGGTGGGGGGACATCTGTTGCATCCTTGCCCTTGTTACCACCTGCACGAACTTCAGCATGTTCATCATCATCGGTGTCCTGTTGCACATTCTCCATGTCATCATCGTCATCCTTGCTGAGACTAGCGTCTCCATCTAGTTCATCTTGTGTGCCAGCAGGCTCTTGGGAACTATTGTAGTCATACCGACCATGGCAACCGGTTGGCCGATGTGTACGTTCTGGGGCAAATGAAGTGAACTGCCTCACAACCGCGTTGCTGTCAGAGCCACTAAGGGATGTCCACCCCTCAACCAACTTCCCGAGCAAGCCGGTCATTCTAGATGCAAACTGCCCAATTAGATGCTCAACAGGTGCCCCCGCCTGTGCACGAAACAAGAAGCATCAATAACCACCCATATTGCAGTCACTTGCACGACATAAAAAATAATCCACGACAAACCATAGATGTAGATATTTTGATTACCTCAGTAGGGAAAGAGGAGCTGAGTGCACGTCCATCCACTTTCCAAAGTTTTGAGGCCCCCCAAACACGCTGTAGTCTATAGCATGCTTGGCCATCAGCTGGAAAAAACAAAAAAAAAGCTAGGATGTAAGAGAGAGAATGTAAGTTTCAGCACGAATGAAAGAGTTGCCATGTGGAGTGAGACATGGATACAATACGCAGACAACCATGGATAACAAAGGTAGTCATCTCTTATGAACCACAGACGGTTGCCTCATGTCTAATTTGTAAGCATGCCGTGTGGAGAGAGAAACCAGAACTAACCTGCAATTTTCCATATTTGGTATCAGTTACCCTGTCTGCGGAAAGCACAGCCTTGACAGCATTGATAGTCCATGCAGAAACAACAAACTTGTGCGTAGGCGGTGGGCCTCCTGTCCCAGTGAAATCCACGATGGACAGACCAAGACAGTCGACGTACATGAGCTGATTTAAAACATTTTTAAAAAGAAAGAAATGCCAGTTGCCATCATGGTTACTTTGTGGAAAAAAGGATAATCTATGTTCCCATGATAATCAAGTTGATGTGCATGAAAAGAAGAGAAAAAAGAAGAAGTTGCCATCTGTATGTGCTAGTTGCCATCATAGTCTGATGGCAGTTGCCATATTGCCATGATGGCAGTTGCCATCATAGTATGATGACAGTTGCCATAATAATATGATGGCAGTTGCCATATTTTCATTATGCCAGTTGCCATATTGTCATTATGGCAGTTGCCGTCTTGTTATGATCAGGTTGCCATGCATGAGTAAAAGTGTGTTAAAAAAGAGTGTTCACAGAAAGGACTGGTAAAAAAAATACCATTAAATGCAGTCGACAACCCTTTTGGTACATCTTGCTTGAGAATGCATCGTGCAGGAAGTTGGCAATAAACTTACACCAATTCATGTTCTTCACATTTTTCAGATCCGCCTGCACCGCACAAAATTTCAGGACAAAAGGTTGCCGCATCAGAAATCAAATGGAAAAAAAATCAAAAACACTGGCAGTGACTAGCTTTACCATGACATCGGAGCCAAAAGATTGAAGGAAAATAAAATAGTAAAGATGGATCATTCACCAGGATGGGGAAGCATTTGTTGCTTGGGCGAAGAGAAGTGGCCGGCGCGAAAACAGCTGAGATGAGGTACATGAGTAGCTTCATCTTGAAAACATCTCCATGCGTCGTCATGGCCTGCAGCGAATCTGCCAGTGCAGACGTGTTCGGCATGGATTCCAACCCAGGAAACAAACGGGGGAACAACCCTTCCTCGATCTCGTTATTGACCTTGTACGGGACTTTTATATGTCCACGAGGCACACCCAAAGTGCAGAACACGGATTCCTCGTTCAACGGTAGTCTTCCACGTCCCGGAATCACAAATTCCCTGGAGGCGGGGTCGTAAATCTCACCAAGCCAGTCGCATACAGGGTTGACAAGGTTCGTGCACTGGACATTCATCAGAGCCTGCATACCCATCTCAGCAGCAACTCCCTTCTGATCGTCGGTAAATTTGTCAGTCAACGTAGTCAGTCGTTCTTGGGAGGCTCTGTTGCTAATACGTTTCTTCTTATGCAAAAAACAGACAAAAAGTGACCAGTTGTTGCCATGTTTTGCAATGTCATGAAATTTTAGTTCATGACAGATGACTGCAAGCTCGAGGTGGCAACTAGTAACATAAGCAGGAGGAGGGAGGGAGGGGGGTGTGGACAGTTACCTCATCACCCTCTTTTCTCCGTCCAGTTGCCCGATTATGTTGTGGTGGATCCATGAAATCATCATCATCATTTTGATGATCACCACGAGCCATTCTGCTGAGATAGGAACAGGCCAAATTGTCACGGTGGAAATGAAAATGCAAGAGGTAAGCTGTTGCCACCTAACAGAAAATTTCAACTAGTGAATGCAAAATATCACATGAACACACACGCACCCCTCCTGTGATTGTCGAAAAACATAAATGTGGCAAGTAAGCACATTGGTTGCATTTTCAAAAAAAAGTATACAGATCGTAAAATGCACTTGAAAACAAAATGTTGAAGTTGCCATGTTAGCCCAAGATAGTACGATAGAAAGTCACAAAATCCTCCACATCACAAAAACTAAGATGTGGCAGCTCACACCCTGTCCTAAATACACCAATGAAATGCCATGTGTTCAGCGGCAAAAATGTGCTCGGTTGAAATTGCCATGTTAAAATGCAACACATAATACAAAAAAGCGATGAAAAACATCTAATCAAGAACCTGAAAATTGCCACAGTGTGTTCAGATATCACAAGTCATTATGGCAAAACACAGTAATTGTGTCTGCAGTACAATGAATTTGCCACATTGTACTGACTGTAACATGGAAGCAGACATGATGTGGTCAGACAAAAACTTGCCACATGGAAAGCATATGTATGGCATCTGACACAATTGATATGCAAAATTGGTTGCCATGTTATGCAGCCAATTTGCCACATTGTCCTATCTATAGTATGGCAACAGACACAGTGTGTTCACATTCTATTTGCCACAAGAATATACTATCCATGTGGCAACAGGCATAGTTGATGTGCACATTAGTTGCCGTCCAGTGCAGTTGGTTGCTGAAACTGCATTGACTATCGATTTACTACACTTTACCATTCATACAGTGTGGCAACTATCACAAATCATTCAGGAAAATTAGTTGCCACAATGAAAAAGCATGTTTGTGGCTACTATCACAGTAATTCAGCAAATTAGTTGCATGAAAGAGTGTGTGTGTGCCAACTATCACAGTCATTCAATAAAGTTGTTTGTGGCAACTATCACAGTCATTTCAGTAAGTTAGTTGCCGCATGGGAAAGCACGTTTGTGGCAACTATCACATTCATTCAGGAAGTTAGTTGCCATACAATGATGATAGTTAATCAAACTACCACGTTTGCCTCATACCGCAGTTTCAAAACCAACTAACTAGATCCAGGGTTCAATGGCAACTACAGTGACTTCAAATTCAACCTCAAAGTTCTCCCCCGAACTAATTGCAAACACCAATTCGAACCAATGGGCAACTAACAAACTGGGAGACACCTGCCCAATCCCAAGGCACAACTAGTGCGTGTGTCGGTGTACTAAAGTAGGGGTACCTTAGTACCCCGAACTTGTGCACGGTCAGTCGCAGCGTCCCGCGGCAAGGCTTGCCGGGCGTCCGCCAAGACCCTTCACTATTCCTATTTACTGCCATTCAAGAACAAAGTGTTAGCCGAGAAGACAAGGCCCCGGCAAGAGGAGCTTGCCGGGAAGGACAAGACCCCGGCAAGAGGAGCTTGCCGGGAAGGCCAACCAAGGCACTTCAGAGAAATTGCCGCGACGCTCCGCGCGTCCCGGCAAGACCCGACGAGCGGCAAGCTCGCGGGTGCGACAAGACAGCGACCGCGACAAGGCGTTTACCGCGGCGAAGCCACCACTCTGCGCCCACGCTCCAGCGCATCCGACGACGTGTCGCCACAGGATCGCTCCCGGTGCACGTGGCGGGTAGGCTGCGCAGCCAAGCGGTGCGGTGTGCGAAGGCGACAAGGAGGCCATCGTGGCGATCGGTGGTGCCCCTAACGGTCGCTTCACGCTTCAAGCATGCGGCGGACGGGCATTAAATGCCCTTGTCCCCTGCCGTCAGAGTTAGGTAGGGGACACTGTTGATAGTGGTTGTACCAACCTGCGTTTTTACTTTTTTACCCCTCTTTCTACGCCGCCACCTGTCGGTGACCCCTTTAGACTATAAAAGGGAGGCCCATGCGCACGTAGAAGGGGTTCGGTTCGACTCATTCGACACCCACGCTCTCAAGCAAGAACAGAATACAAACACAAAAGCAGCAGTAGGAGTTTTATCTCTCCGGAGAGCCCCGAAGCTGGGTAAAATCCCCTGCGTGCTCGACCTCGATCTGCTCTTCGTGCGCCCTCCGCTCCCTGCCGGACCGAGAAGGGGCTCCCTGCCCCATAGGTGCTTGTTTCCCACCACGACATCTTTGGCGCGCCAGGTAGGGGGCGTCGAGGTTGCGCGAACCTGATCCGGTCTCTGCGCGCGCTACATCAGCATCTTCATCGACATGCCACCGAAGAAGAAGGCTTCGGAGGTGGCCGCTCCATCTGCGACTATCCTACCGCCACCGGAGCAAACAGGCGGTGGGGTGGACGCCGGCGGGGGAGCGGGCACCGGCGGAGGAACCCACATCGTCACCCGGTCCAAGGACGAGGCCCCGCAAGGTTCAGCGTCTGCACATCCCCTGCACCCCTCCCAGGAGGTGTAGGATCGACAATGCCATGGTGCCCCTAGCACCGTACTCGCGTTGGAACAAGGCCAAGCTGGTGGGTCGCGGGACGCTCAAGGCCAACATACACGTCAACACGCTGGCACGAGCGCAGTGCGGTCGCCTGGACGAGATGTTGCTCCTTCTAACACTGTTAGGAGTTTGAGCATGTCCCGCACCTCGCGCCGCTCGCCACCGCCGCCCAAGACTTCAGAAGAAGCGCTGGCCCGAGCCCAGCTGCTTCTAGATTACCCTCCAGCGCCGGACAAGATCGACGACTGGAGGGCCGCCATTTATAGCCTCATCGGCTTCGCCAACGGCGACAAGCCCCGGCAACCGAGCACATCGAAGCCCCGGCAAGACGCCCAGGCGCAAGCCGACATCGACAAGACCGCTGGGGGTACCACCACCGTGCACTCCCCGCCCCGAAGGCCAAGATCACCGACTCGCCGGGCCAACCTCGACACCGACTCCACTGCGTCGTCGGACCCGCGAGCTCGCCGTGATCAACGCCAAGTTCTCCAAGAACGACGACATGAAGACGCTCGTACTCGCATCGAGCGCAGAAGAGAAGCGCGGCATCAATCTGACCAGCGCGCTGGGCCCACTGTCGATATGCCTGCGCTAGGGGAACCAGGCGACTTGCCGTACGCGGTAGGATGCCCTGCGTTCACCCGTGAGCTGCGGCAAGTCCAGTGGCCCAGTACCAAGAACTTCAAGCCAGACGTACCCGAGAAGTACGATGGCATGATACATCCGTCGGAGTTCCTCAGCGTCTACACCATCGCGGTGCAAGCCACCGGGGCGCGACGAGAAGATCCTCGCCAACTACTTCCGCTGGTGCTCAAGCCCAACGCCGATCTTGGCTCATGCACTTGCCGGACAACTCCATCTCTTCGTGGGCGGACTGTGCCATCGGTTTGTCGGCGCCTTCACAAAGCGCCACAAACCCCATGGCCAGAGAGCGATCTTCATCTGCTTTCGTCGTAAGGAGGAGAACCCCGCGCAAGTACATACAAAGATTCAGCCAGTGCGGCGCAACATCCCGACGTCCACCCTGCCATGTTATTATCGGTGTGTTCCATCAGAACGTACGTAACCGCAGGATGAGGGAGGAGATGGCGATGTGCAAGATCAGAGATGTCAGCGATCTATACGCTCTGGCCGACAAGTGTGCACGGGATGAGGAGGGGAGGAAAATCCCCGGAGAGAATGCAGGAGCAGAAGGATCTGACAGTGAGGATGCCCCCCGGCGAAGAAGAACCGGAGGCGGAACAACAGAAAGAGAAAGGCTAAGGATGTGCTAGTTGTCGAGCAGTCCGGCAACGGAGGCGGTTCCGACAAGGCCAAGGCTGGCGACTCCGGCGAGGCTGTGGTGGCCGCCGACAAGCAGGACGGCTCCGGCAAGCAGTACTGCAAGATCCATCGCACCAAGGGCCATGACCTCCAAGCCTGCAAGAAGGTTGAGCAGATGGCAGAGCTACGGAAGGCTGAATACGAGCGCCGTGACAAGGAGAAGGCCCAGGAAGGTGGCAGGGGATCCGGCAAGAAGCATCCCGCCCGGGGAGGGCGCCGCGGCAAGGCCAAGCAGCGGCAAGGAGACAGACCTCCCCGTGGCCGCGACAAGGACGAAGACGAAGATGAGGATGATGAGATGGATGAGGATGAGACCGACGACCAAGAGTTTCAGAAGGCGACGGAGGTTTTGTGCGTTGACGGCGGTGCTTCTCTGCACACCTCGCACCGTCAACTCAAACAGTGGGTGCGGGAGGTGAATGCAGCAGAACCATCCGTCGAATCGCGCAAGCCCCTGAAGTGGTCCAGCACGCCCATTGTCTTTGATGTTGAGGATCACCCTGATCGCATCACTGCGGTCGGGTGCTTGCAGATGTTGGTTTCGCCAACAATTCGCAACCTCAAGGTCACGAAGATGTTGGTTGACGGTGGGGCCGGCCTGAATCTCATCTCCTCCGCAGTGCTCAAGAAGCTCCAGATCCCCGACAGCGAGCTCGAGGAAACTGGTACCTTTCAAGGAATCAACCCGGGAAGAAGCAAGCCCAAAGGGAAGATCACACTGCTAGTGACGTTTGGCAGGGAGCTGAATTTCAGAACAGAGAGAGTTACATTTGACGTTGCCGATTTCCCATTGCCCTACAATGGGATACTCGGCCGTCCGGAGCTTGCCAAGTTCATGGCAGCCTCTCACTACGCCTAAAATGTGCTCAAGATGCCTGGTCCGATAAGTGTCATTTCTGTCCAAGGCGACAAGAAGGATGCACTTATTTGTACCGACAAGATCTACCGGGAAGCCGCAGCCGCAGCAGAGCGCAAACCACTTGCCGCTGAAGCTCCCGGGGGGAAGAAGAAGAAGACCAAGTCCGGCAAGAGTAGCTCCGATGCCCACTCTGGCAAGCGCACCTCTTCGAAGTGCTGCGCTACCGTCGAGGACGCACCATCGAGCTCCACCGACAAGTGCAAGAAGGCGAAGACAGCTGCACCAGAGACCAAGAAAGTGGCGGCCAAGGAGGACGGCACTGGTGGTACCTTCACCATCAGTGCAACGCTTGACCCTAAATAGGAAAGCGCGCTCGTTGCTTTCCTGCGGGCGAATGTCGATGTGTTTGCATGGCAACCATCTGACATCCCCGCTATTCCCAGGAAAGTAATTGAGCACCACCTTGCCGTCTGTCCTCACGCGCGGCCCGTCAAGCAGAGAGTAAGGAAGCAAGCGGTGGAACGCCAAAAGTTCATAGCAGAAGAGATCAAGAAGTTGGAAGCAGCAGGCCTCGTCTGAGGAGTACTCCATCCAACGTGGTTAGCCAATCCAGTAGTCGTGCGCAAGGCGAATGGGAAGTGGAGGCTTTGTATTGACTTCACTGATGTTAATAAAGCTTGTCTAAAGGATCCATTTCCCTTGCCGCGCATTGACCAGATTGTCGACTCCACAGCAGGATGTGATCTGCTTTCATTCCTTGATAAATACTCAGGATATCATCAGATCTTCATGGCAGAAGAGGATGAAGAGAAAACCGCATTCATTACTCCATGTGGCACGTACTGCTTTGTACGGATGCCTTTCAGACTAAAGAATGTCGGTTCAACATTTGCAAGAGTAGTCAGTCATGCTTTTGAGCCACAGCTGCACAGAAATGTAGAAGCTTACATGCATGACATAGTGGTCAAGAGCAGAGACAGAGCAACTTTGATCCAGGATTTGGACGAGACCTTCACAAATCTGCGCAAGATCAATCTCAAGTTGAATCCCGAGAAGTGCGTGTTTGGAGTTCCTTCCGGCAAGCTTCTCGGATTCTTTGTGTCCCAGAGGGGGATTGAAGCCAACCCCAACAAGATCAAGGCCATCGAGCAGATTGAAGCCCCGAAGCGCGTCAAGGATGTGCGAAGGCTTGCCGGCTGCGTTGCTGCTCTCAGTAGGTTCATTTCTAAGTCTGTCGAACGCGCCCTGCTATTTTTCAAAATTTTGAAAAAGGCAGGTCCTATGAAATGGACTCCAGAAGCGGAGGCTGCGCTGCAGGACCTGAAGAGATACCTATCCTCTACTCCAACACTTGTCGCACCTAAGCCACAAGAGAAGTTGCTGCTATATCTAGCGGCAACCAATCAAGTGGTTAGTGCTGCGTTAGTTGCAGAGAGGGAGGCGGATGATGAGCCAGCGACCGCGGCAAGCGAGTCCAGCGACAAGCAGGGGGCTTCCCCGACAAGTTCTGGTTCCGGCAAGGATGAATCTGTACAGTTGCCGGAAGAGAAACAGAAGAAGATGGTGCAGCGCCCAGTTTACTTTTGTCAGTTCCCTTCGCAGGGGCTAGATCAAGGTACTACGGTGTGCGAAGTTGCTTTTCGCCTTCTCATGGCCTCGAGGAAGCTGCGCCATTACTTTCAAGCACATGAGATCACAGTTGTCACTCGCTTTCCGTTGAAGAGGATCTGCAGAATCCGGAAGCAACAGCGAGGATGTCGAGTGGGCACCGGAATTGTCAAGCTTTGGCCTCAAGTTTGAAAGTACTTCAACTATTCAGAGCCGAGCATTGGCAGAATTCATAGCAGAATGGACGCCAACACCCGATGAAGAAACTCCGGAGAGGAGCATCCCCGTCCAGGAAGCGAGCAAAGAATGGATCATGCACTTCGATGGTGCCTTCTCGCTGCAAGGCGCCGGTGCGGGCGTACTACTAGTCGCACCCACCGGAGAGCACCTCAAGTACGTGGTTCAAATGCACTTTCCCAAGGAGCAAGCAACAAACAATACTGCAGAGTATGAAGGCTTGCTTGCCGGACTCAGGATCGCGGCAGAACTTGGGATCAAGAAGCTCATTGTCAGGGGTGACTCGCAGCTTGTCGTCCGCCAAGTTAACAAAGATTATCAGAGTCCGTTGATGGAAGCATACATTGATGAAGTGAGGAAGCTAGAAGAACATTTTGATGGCCTGCAGATGGAACACGTTCCAAGAGCTCAGAACGACATTGCAGATGGCCTGTCAAAATGCGCCGCACTTAAGTTACCTGTGGAACCAGGAGTTTTTGTGCTCAAGCTGACTCAGCCATCCGTAACACCATCAATTGGACAGAGCAAGAAGAGAAAGTTGGTTACTGGCGACTACTTTCCGGCAGGGCTCCCCGAAGCCGCCGCCAAGAAGGCCCCTAAGATCAACGTCGGAGGCGCTGAGGAGCAAGATGCTCCGGCAAGCCCTAGGGTTTGTTCGGTTGAAGCAGAAGCTCCCGACAAGCTTTGCTCCGGCAAACTTGTCGGGGAACGTCAAGCTCCGACAGAGACACAGCCTCTCGCCGTAGAAGCGGATATTCCCGCAGCAATCTCCAAGATCAACACCAAGAGCACTGAGGAGCAAGATGCTCCGGCAAGCCCTAGGGTTTGTTCCATTGAAGCAGAAGCTCCCGACAAGTTTTGCTCCGGCAAGCTTGTCGGGGAACGTCAAGCTTCGGCAGAGCCGCAGGTTCTTGCCGTGGAAGCGGATGTTCCCGCAGCAGCAGATTTGCCTTTAGTCCTTGTCGTCGAGCCCCGAGCTCCGGCATGGGCACTGCAGATCGTCCGCTTCCTTCAAACAGGAGCCCCCGGTAAGCAATAACGAGCCATATGGCTCCATGTCTATAATTTCTCTTCTTTCTTTCTCTTAAAGAGAAGATCCCTCCGCCCACAAGTTCACCGGGGGAGAATATAATAACGTGGATATGGCGTCGTTCAAAGAAGTACATCCTTGCCGGGACACAGACGACAGAAAAGCTAAGTTGCCAAAGTTTGAGCACAGTCAGATTCAAAATTTTAAAGTTATATTCCTTGAACGACCGTGCCTTGTATGGAAAACCTGTACGTGGAGGAATCGACTCGTGGCTAAGTTGCGCCCTTGATTTGTTTCGAGTCCGCTCAACAATAAAAGTGTGCTGCAACTAGCCCCGACAAGGTTTCTTGCCGGAGGCAACACCGCCAGCAGGCCGCTGATGTTCCACACTCAGCGCTCGCGGCAAGTGTGTTTGCACAGGCAAGTTCCCTAAAAGCGTAGGGTAAAAACATACAAGGGATGGAACAAAGTAAAGGATATAACATAACAAGCATTGCCCAGAATAAAGTTATATTACAAAGATAACTTATTGCGGCACTGACTAAATTGTTCTCATAACTGAAGAGGGGCACGCCGGCACCTGGGCTCCGGCAAGCCAGTATTGCTGGGGGCTGCGAGTACCAAGATTCATCCACGGCAGGCCAGAGTTGCCGGGGGCTGCGATATCAGATAAGTCTTTCGTCCCTCGTCATGCATCCCCTTTTCATTAAAAAACATCCCACTCGGGTATAGTCCATAGAGGATGAAAAACATGAAAGGGAGGATTACAAATTTTAGATGCGGCTAAGGCCCGAAGGCTTACAAATTAAAAAGATAAGATGCCCGTTATCCCTTTCCTGTCCCTCTCTTCAGGAGGTAGGTCAAGGAGGCGAAAAGGGCAAAGGGGGCGCCTAGGCGAGCTACAGGTGCCAGAAGACACCAAGAGAACATCCCCGGGGCCGTCCGAAGGCGGGGTGGTGATCGCGGCGCCGGAAGCAGAGCTCGAAGACGGGGCGGCAGGACGTCGGCACGCTGTCGAGGGCACTACGCCCTCGTACTCCGACTTGATGGCCTTGTCGCCAGCCCTCTTCCCCTTCCGCAGCCTCCCTATGCCAGCCGCCCAAGGAGACGACCCTGGGGAGTTCAAGGAGCCGGCGACACGGATGATGGGGTCACCGGTGACGCACGAAGCGGCGCCCGACACCTAGTCGGGCCCGCCATCCCACCGTCCGCTACCCTCGTCGTCGCTATCGCTCTCCTCCTCGTCACTCTCGCTCGAGGGGGAGCCTTCGCTATCGGAGGAGCTGTCCACGCAGCACTTCGCCCGAGTGCCGAAATCCCCGAAGACCTTGACGGAGAGAAGATCGCCCTCCATTAACTTAAAATGGAGGGTAAAAGCCACCGTCAAGCTGTGGATACGGGCAAACGTCTTCCACCCACGATCAAGATACATCACATTAGGGGCTGGGAATACAACGCGGACTCGCGTGCCGCTGATTCCACAGCCCCTCATGTGCAATCTCAGTGTCTCGGGCGGGTCCAACTCCATCGCGCTCGCAAACGGAGCTGGAAGACGGAGGCGACGACGAGGCGCCCGGCGCAGCCTGACGAAGAACTCGCAAGGGTCGTCCCCTGTAAGGACCGCCGCGGGGAGAGGAACCGCCGGCGGAGGCGGAGCCGCCGCGCCGCCCCGTCCGCCTCTTCCCCGAGCGCTTCGACCTCGTCCTCGACCTCGTCCCTGACCTCGCCCCCTCCCTCTTCCCCTTGTGGCTGGCTCTGCCACCACGGGCGCGGGATGGGGAGGGATGCGCTGTCTGGCGGCGACCCTCGCCGCCACCGATGAAGGGCCAGGGTTCACTTTCTCCATGGCGAATGAGAGAAAGGGGAGCAGAAGCTGAAGAAAGGAGAAGATGAGAGAGTGCGGGCTTCTGCGCTCCCCTCCCGCTCTTCTTAAAGGAGCGGGGTGGGGGCTCGTCCGCCCCGCTCAGTGAATCAGGGCACGAGAAGAGCAGAGAATCAGGGCCGACACGATGCCTCTGCTCGCAACGGCTCAGTTTCCCACTTCCACCGTCCGTGACCCCAAGTGCATGGGAGCCGTGTGGCGGGGATGCAGAACCGAGGCGAACGTTACGCATTTCCTGGATTTAAGTATTGCCCACGATCTCTCCCATGACGCCGCAATTGACGCGTGCCGTTACGGGAGGGCGCGGTGGATACGGAGTGGATTTGGTTTGGACCCAGGCCGCGCGTGCCCGTGCCCTGTTTTTGGGCCTGGCCCAACAGCGCTCGGCACCGTGTATGGCCCAGGCCCGGGGGCTCCTGTCGGTGTACTAAAGTAGGGGTACCTTAGTACCCCGAACTTGTGCACGGGCAGTCGCAGCGTCCTGCGACAAGGCTTGCCGGGCGTCCGCCAAGACCCTTCACTATTCCTATTTACTGCCATTCAAGAACAAAGTGTTAGCCGAGAAGACAAGGCCCCGGCAAGAGGAGCTTGCCGGGAAGGACAAGACCCCGGCAAGAGGAGCTTGCCGGGAAGGCCAACCAAGGCACTTCAGAGAACTTGCTGCGAAGCTCTGCGCGTCCCGGCAAGACCCGACGAGCGGCAAGCTCGCGGGTGCGACAAGACAGCGACCGCGGCAAGGCGTTTACCGCAGCGAAGCCACCACTCTGCGCCCACGCTCCAGCGCATCCGACGACGTGTCACCACAGGATCGCTCCTGGTGCACGTGGCAGGTAGCTGCGCTGCCAAGCGGTGCGAGGTGGCAAGCGAAGCTGACAAGGAGGCCATCGTGGTGATCGGTGGCGCCCCTAACGGTCGCTTCCTGCACTGTTGGGGTGACCGGACGGGCATTAAATGCCCTTGTCCCTGCCCTCAGAGTTAGGTAGGGGATACTGTTGATAGTGGTTGTACCAACCTGCGTTTTTACTTTTTTACCCCTCTTTCTATGCTGCCACCTGTCGGTGACCCCTTTAGACTATAAAAGGGAGGCCCATGCGCACGTAGAAGGGGTTCGGTTCGACTCATTCGACACCCACGCTCTCAAGCAAGAACAGAATACAAACACAAAAGCAGCAGTAGGAGTTTTATCTCTCCGGAGAGCTCCGAAGCTGGGTAAAATCCCCCGCGTGCTCGACCTCGATCTGCTCTTCGTGCGCCCTCCGCTCCCTGCCGGACCGAGAAGGGGCTCCCTGCCCCATAGGTGCTCGTTTCCCACCACGACAGCGTGCCTCTGGAAAGGCATAACCACACCGATGAGGCTGCCGCGGCGGCGGCGATGAAACTGCCTAGTGCCACCGAAAACGGCTAGCACAGGACTCCACCGCCGGCGGGAACACCGATGCATCACCGAATTGCCTGAATCTCTACGAATCTCGAGCGAGGAATCGAACAGGAAGGGAAGGGCGGAAAATGCAGGAAGGGATTGTGAGAGTTGGAGCGAGCATTACCTTCAATCCGCAGGCGCTCCGGCGAAGCCGTTCCGTTCCGGCGAGCACCACCGACGGCCGCGAACACCATCGATTCTTCCGCCTCCGCCGTCGCCTCCTCCCTAGTCTTCTCCTCCAATGGTTTGAAATGCGAAGTGGGTTGTGCCAGTAACTGCGGGGTGAGTAAATGGAACCGTGAGGCAGAGGGGGGAGGTGCGCGACGTGTTTGACGTTTATCGCGGTCGGCGCGTGGCGTGCGGGCGCATAGTAGTTCCACCGCACGCCCCCCGAGTGGCAACCGCTGACCGCGGGAGGGCAACCAACATGCGGGCGAACTGTCTCGCACACCGCACACACGCCTCATCCTACGTGGCATGGAAAAACGACCGGATTGTGCCAAGATTCGTGCACAAAGTACCTAATGATGATCGTTGCGTGTGGTCGAGATGGTGAACGCCCACACGTGTGGGCGTTAACATTTCCGAAGATTTACGATGAAAAGAGGAGGGGCGCTATGGTATATATCAAGCGAGCACGAGGCGGTGGCCTCGCCATGTTGGCGTTGGAGTGGGACTAACCGGAGGCGTACGAACTAAGCAAAAGCAATGGCGGGGAAGGCTGGTTACTACCGGATTAACATTTGATTGATATTCGGATTGGACTACTCGTACACACGTAGATTGCTTATCAAGGCGCCGATTGACTACCGGATTCGACGCCCTGATCAGCTCGATGGCCCCACGAGCTCGATCGCGTGCGTCGTCAGGGCGTTGGGATTGGGAATCAATCTAACGGGCGCCATCCTCCTCATCTCGCCTCGTCTCCTCCGTGGCCGCGGTTTTCTCACCGGCGACGCCGATCCTACACTGGCAACGGCGGCACTGGCTCCTGCACGCACTTTCTCCGCCATAGTCCCATCGAGTCTGCCATCACATTTCGTTCATCCACGTCACCTAAATGTTGCCATGGCTAGTTAAATGCAATAAAACCACCACTCGCAAAAAAGATGTTTTTACAGAGATTTTGCACGAAACACCGCACGCAGCGCCTAAGTTTTGCATATTGCACTGATCGCTCGATTGGCTCTGTTAGGCCAACTGGCAGGGACACAAACTGACATGTTTTTCATCCGTTTGCGTTGCCAGTTTGGCCCCTATCCGCGCCAATCCGTGCGGTGCGCCCAACCGCCGACCCATTTGTTCTTGGGAAGTGCGCCTACCATAAAAATGCTCTTGTGAAGTGTGCCCGCCCATTCTGCCTTCTCGACAGTTTTTCAACTTGCATATATTCATAAACAAATATAGCAAATAGCAAAATAGAAAGCAAATAGATAGATTTTTGCATAGTCACATATGCCATGCCGGCATACAACATTACACCAAAAGGATTGCCACAGACAATAGTTCATGTATCTCGGCTCTAGTTCATGACAAACGGACAAATAGAAAGGTGAGCAAGCATTGTTTCGGTCTTGGATGGCCTTTTCTTTGTTCTCAAACCAATCCTTCTTTTTTAGGTCATCTTGCTCGTGTTGGCCGCCATGATCTTGAAGGAAATATGCCCTAGAGGCAATAATAAAGTTATTATTTATTTCCTTATTTCATAATAAATGTTTATTATTCATGCTAGAATTGTATTAACCGGAAACATAATACATGTGTGAATACATAGACAAACATAGTGTCACTAGTATGCCTCTACTTGACTAGCTCGTGAATCAAAGATGGTTAAGTTTCCTAGCCATAGACATGAGTTGTCATTTGATTAACGGGATCACATCATTAGTAGAATGATGTGATTGACTTGACCCATTCCGTTAGCTTAGCACTTGATCGTTTAGTATGTTGCTATTGCTTTCTTCATAACTTATACATGTTCCTGTGACTGAGATTATGCAACTCCCGTTTACCGGAGGAACACTTTGTGTGCTACCAAACGTCACAACGTAACTGGGTGATTATAAAGGATCTCTACATGTGTCTCCGAAGGTACATGTTGAGTTGGCGTATTTTGAGATTAGGATTTGTCACTCCGATTGTCGGAGAGGTATCTCTGGGCCTACTCGGTAATGCACATCACTATAAGCCTTGCAAGCAATGTGACTAATGAGTTAGTTGCGGGATGATGCATTACGGAACGAGTAAAGAGACTTGCCGGTAACGAGATTGAACTAGGTATTGAGATAGCGACGATCGAATCTCGGGCAAGTAACATACCGATGACAAAGGGAACAACGCATGTTGTTATGGGTTTGACCGATAAAGATCTTCGTAGAATATGTAGGAGCCAATATGAGCATCCAGGTTACGCTATTGGTTATTGACCGGAAACGAGTCTTGGTCATGTCTACATTGTTCTCGAACCCGTAGGGTCCGCACGCTTAAGGTTTCGATGATAGTTATATTATGAGTTTATGAGTTTTGATGTACCGAAGGAGTTCAGAGTCCCGGATGAGATCGGGGACATGACGAGGAGTCCCGAAATGGTCGAGACGTAAAGATAAATATATTGGACGACTATATTCGGACACTGGAAAGGTTCCGAGTGATTCGGGTAATTTTCGGAATACCGGAGAGTTACGGAATACGTATTGGGGCTTATTGGGCCATACGGGAAAGAAGGAAAAGGGCCTCAAGGGTGGCCGCGCCCCTCCCCTTGGTCTGGTCCGAATTGGACTAGGGAAGGGGGCGCCCCCTTCCTTCCTTCTCCCTTTCCCTTCTTCTTTTCCTATTCCATATGGGAGGTGGAATCCTACTAGGACTAGGGAGTCCTAGTAGGACTCCACACTTGGCGCGCCCCCTCCTAGGGCCGGCCTCCTCCCCCCTTGCTCCTTTATATACGGGGGCAGGGGGGCACCCCGTGACACACAAGTTGATCTTCGTGATCGTTCCTTAGCCGTGTGCGGTGCCCCCTCCACCATATTCCACCTTGGTCATATTGTAGCGGTGCTTAGGCGAAGCCCTGCGTCGGTATAACATCATCATCGTCAGCACGCCGTCGTGCTGACGGAACTCATCCCCGAGAACCTGCTGGATCGGAGTCCGGGGATCGTCATCGAGCTGAACGTGTGCTGAACTCGGAGGTGCCGTACATTCGGTACTTGGATCGGTCGGATCATGAAGACGTACGACTACATCAACCGCGTTGTCATAACGCTTCCGCTTTCGGTCTACGAGGATACGTGGACAATACTCTCCCCTCTTGTTGCTATGCATCACCATGATCTTGCGTGTGCGTAGGAATTTTTTTGAAATTACTACGTTCCCCAACAGATCTCAACTTCCTTGGAGATATGCGTGAGCTCGGCCTCCCTTGCTCTTCTTTTGGGATTGGCCTCTTGATGTCGACCTCATTCATTCTTGTTTTTGCATTGGCATCTTCGATCTCGAGCTTTTTATTTTGTATGTTCTAGTAGCAGTAGTAGAAAACCCCTCGTTCGTCCCGGTTCGTGAGGGCTATTGGTCCCGGTTCACGAACCGAGACTAAAAGGTCGTCCCTAAAGCACCCTGACCCTTTAGTCCCGGTTCACCCAGGAACCGGGACAGATGGGGACTCCACGTGGCCGCTACTGCTT
The DNA here is from genome assembly GCA_021437245.1 of Aegilops speltoides. NCBI lineage: Eukaryota > Viridiplantae > Streptophyta > Magnoliopsida > Poales > Poaceae > Aegilops > Aegilops speltoides. The sequence goes on along the minus strand of CM038146.1, from coordinate 84,118,142 downwards.
GCCCAGGCAGGGGGCCATTTTTCCCGGTTGGTGCCACCAAAAGGGACTAAAAGACTTCCACGCGTCAGCATTTCAGTGGCTTGGCTTTTTGTTTTTTTTCTGAGGGGGGGTGTTGGAGGTTTTGTAGGGTTAATTTACGGGGTTTCATATATTGTATTAGCTAGCTAATAGAGAGAAGTGTCCTCTCTTATCTCCGTGCTTGGTCGACGCTACGTATAGGGAGGACTCGACACGCTAGCTAGCTAGTAAGCAAATGAAGGAAACTATTAAGTATACAGAAGATCGTCATGAACATATACAGAAGTGATCGACCTCCCCTTCTCCGAGAGATTGTTAGAACAACAAGTTTTCGTATATCTTACTGACGTTACTAGCTGTGTATATATATATATATAATGTGTAAGATCTCTTACAATACCCTAACATATGAATTCAACTTCCAGATGCATGGTGGTATTCTCTGGCTTTATTGATGACGTGGTCAAGAAAGAATCCAGCCAATTCCTCTTGAATTGCTCGCATGCGATCTGCTAGTACGAGTTCATCCCGCATCTGCCACATCTAATTTGAATAAGGGGATCAATACATGTATATGAATGAAACTCAACAGAAATGATGGTAATAAAATAAACTTGTGCATATTTTTGCTTACACACTTCATATTGTCTTTTTGAGTAGCCCCGCCTATTCTTGGCCATGGCATTGTAGATGAACTCGGAGTCGTAGTATCCACAGTAATTATTCCCGGCTTCCTGCCACAAGCACTTTACGAGAAATAGAGGTCAATCAAACTGATAATGAAGCATTATAAATGGCATTGATGATAGTAGTTAGAATCAATGGGAGATGCGCGGAACTAGCTAGCTAGCTAGTAGTACTTACTTTCGGGTATTTCCATACCAGATCCCGCGGCAATGAAGTAACTTGTGCGGTGAATACTTTCCAAACCCTGCAAGACAAAGAAAACAATTACTTGATATCGTGAATTGAACAAAGTTGCTGATATGGTGCGATAATGATCGAATCAACTTACTTCTCGAGCATCTTGACATGGCCGCATACTCCTTGGGATCTTTTCATCTCGAGTCTAAGACGTTTACTAGTCCCTTCTCAAGCTTAATCTCTAAGAGATTATAGTGGAATCTGCGCACACATGCATAACTCATCAATTACATTAATTACTATAATAGTAATAATTTAGGGAAACCGAATACGCACAAGATAGTAACACTCACTTGAAGTTGTAAGGAAAGAGTATTGTATCTTTGTTTTGATTTATTAACAAAGATCATAGCAAGTTGTCCTCGGTTTCTTTGGCATTATATTTAACCGTAAATTCATCTATGAGATTTGTGTTAATGAACCCAATATCATACATTTCATTTTGTCTGCATTCGACGATCTTCAATCTGCATAATATAGTGAGGATAATTATATATACATGCAATGAAAGAGCTGAGCTATATATAGATACTTAATGACAGAAGTAGTACATATAGACAGTAGCAAGTGACCATTAATTTACCGAGGGCCTCTAGATTGAAAAAGTGGAAGAACTCCTCAAATGGAACAGACAACTCCTCAATTCCAACGAGGTCGTGCACATCCTCCTTAACTTTCAGCGTCAAAGTATCGATTTTATTCCTAGTTGACAACGCTTTTCTGCAGGTTTCTATGTACCAATCATGGAATCTTTGCATCATCGTTGTTAGAGTAGTTCCATCTTTGACGAGAGGCTTCCCGTACTCGTATTTGAATAGGTCCGGCTCCATTATATCATAATGTGCATCATCGTAATCTCCAGGATTGGTACCGGGCAAGACCCTCGGATGATTAACGACGATATTGCTAGACACCTTGAGCGGGGGGCACGATTGGTTCGCTTGTTCGCCGAGCTGGGGAATTTTTTCCCAGTTCTTCGTTCTTGTAACCTTTTGTCACTGCAAGTACTTGCCGACCGCTTCGCTTCCTTATATGTGTTTTCAGTAATGCTCTCATAGTTGGTTTTTGGCGGAGACGGTGGTGGTCGCTGCAGGGCATCCAAAGTGCGCTTCGCTTTAACCCGATCTATCTTCTCCTTTGGAGGTGGATGTCTCTTAGCTCTTTGCGTTGCGAAGTAGTCCCTCACTTGGGCTTGACAGATCTCATCGTTTTCCTTCTCGGTCCTCTCATTTGGTAACTTCTCTGGAGTCTTGAGAGATGGACCGAATCTGTATTGCCTCCCGCCTGTACTGCTAGACCCGGAGCAGGCCAAGCGGATGCGGCTTTCTTCTTTAGTTGCTTACGAGGCGGAGGAGAAGGACTGCGACACGCCGGAGCAGCCGGATCGGTGGCGGGTCTCTTCCGCCCTTGCTGAAGAGGCGGAGAAGGAGGAGGCTGGCTGGTCGGACGCGCCGGCGCAGGCGGAGAAGGAAGCGGAGTGCCGCCACGCGCTGGAGAAGGAGGCGGAGTGCCCTGATCACTCGCCGGAGGAGTAGACGGAGGAGGAGGCAGAGTGCCGTGACTCGCCGGAGGAGGAGGCGGAGGGCCCTGACTCGCCGAAGGAGGAGGAGGAGGCGGAGGCATCCAGTTCGGAAGGTTGATGAGCTCCTTCCTCCATAGGCATGGAGTCTTCAAAGCAGAACCCAGCCGAGTCTCCCCTTCACCGGTAGGATGGTCAAGCACGAGCTCCTCAAATCCCTCTCTTATTTCTTCCACCGTCACCCTAGCATATCCTTCTGGAATTGGATGGCAGTGATAAGTTGCGCCAGGTTCAGGCGGTAGAATAGAGCAGACAGCCGCCTTGACTTTGTACTTCTCCCATTGCGTCATAAGTTGGCAATGTTGAGACTCTATGATAGTATCCACGGGGTAGCTAGCAAGAGCCGTGAAGACAGGCTCCAGCTGAAGCTGCTCGGTGGAAGCCACGCCGCTTCTCCACTGAGATGGGGGGGGGGGGTAACTGCATCTCGTTCCTCTAGCTTCTGTACCCTTGAGTGCAGCTCATGCAGTTCACTCTACTCCACCTTCCTCCTCCTCTATTGGCATTTGTAACCGCCTGCGTTCGGAAACCCAGTCTTCCACGGATTGGAGCCTGGCGTGCCTCATGTCCATCCAGGGTGCTCAGGATTCCCGAGGGCCATTGTGAGCTCGTCCTTCTCTCTGTCTGGAACGAACGTCCCTGCCTGCGCTGCATTAATATAGTGCTGAAGCTTCTTGTGGGGTATTCGTAGTTCTCCCTCGTCCAAACGCACTTCCCTATTACAGGGTCCAAGGTTCCGCCAACCCCGAATAAACAAGTCCGGCAACGGTCTGGCCAGTTCAATGTCTCTGGTTTGACCCCTTTATCAAGCAGGTCGTTCTCAGCCTTGTCCCACAACGGTCGGGCTTTGAGGTAGCCACCTGACCTCGTGCGATGGTGATGCTCCTTCTTCGCAGCATTTATCTTGTTTATGGCTGACATCTTCTTACTCCTCTGCGATGTCTTGCTGGCCACAAATGCGTCCCATTGATCTCTGAGCTTCTCGTACCGGCCGATGAATTCTTGTGTCTTTTTTTGGTCGGCAAACTTTGCTTTTAGGTCATTCTTCCACTTCCTGAATAGATCTGCCATCTTCTTGAGAGCAAAGGACTTGATCAATGGCTCTTTAACTAGATTCTCTGGATCGTCCTCTTCTGGTAGGGGGAAATTTACCTTCAGCGCTTTCCAAAGATCATCTTTTTGTCTATCTTCGACAAAAGAAACTTGAAGCTCTTCATCCTTAGGCTGATTCCATTGCTCTATGCTGATCGGGATCATGTCCCTAACAAGAACCCCGCACTAAGCAGTAAATGCCTTCTTGGTCCGAAGGGGTTCAATCGGTTGGCCAACGCGCGCGATTGCTATGATCGTGAACCTTTCATCTGATTGCAACTTTTTCTTCGGGCCTCGTCTCTTTTTTGAAGTTGCGCTCGATCCGGAGGGCTAGAAATTCGAAGAAAGACGAGAGTTAATATGTGTAGATACCAAAACAATGAATGCATCAATTAGCTATAGTTAGCACAGGCTTAATTAATATATATACCTGGCCAGACGATGTTCGGCCACCGGAGCCGTCATCACGGCCTCCTTCTTGCACTGGCGATCGGTCACCGGTCACAGTCTCCTCCGTTGTTCGAGGACCGTAGCCTGCTTCTTCACCCTCTCCTTCTAGACCATCGCTTTTGTTGAGATACGACATGACATCAGCTCCGGCTGCGATTATGTCCCCCAACACCCCTTCTGCTTCCTCGTCTCGGCCGTGCTCCATAGTTTCTGCAAATGTTACAACATGGTAATTATTATACAAACATGACAGATGGATATATTAATGGGAAATGCAGACCTAGCTATAGCTATTCACAACAAGGAATTATATTAATTAATGGCCTCGACGCTTCTCTAGGGTTTGGAGTGGCCTCGGCAATGCTTAAAGGGTTCGGGGTGGCCTCGACGACAACGCTCTTTTAACTTGGTAAAAGGAGGGGGTATATCGACAACGACGACATACATACATGTAAAAAATGTTATCGGGGAGGGGATATATCGAACCCCCCTCATGTCAAAGTTATCGAGGAGGGGGTATCGACCCCCTCCCCCCTCATGTTGAATATATGTTGAATTCCCGAGAGAAAACATTCATCGAACAAAATTACAATAGAAAAAATTGACCAAGTTTTCATATATCATCATCATCATCTACTACAAAAAATTGACATATTCTTTACATATGAACATACAAACGTTTGTATATTCGACAATAATATCACCAAAAAAAATTCTATGAACATTAAAAATTCTAACTTTTGCATATTCCTAGAAACCTCGACCCTAGAACCCTAGAACCCTCAAACCCTCGACCCCTCGACCCTAGAACCCTTGAACCCTCGACCCCTCAACCCTCAAACCCTCGACGACCCTCCAACCCTCGACCCCTCGACCCCTATTCCTCCTCATGTCGAAGTTATCGGGGAGGGGGTATATCGACCCCCCCTCATGTCGAAGTTATCGGGGAGGTGGTATATCGACAACGACATACCCCATAAAGAGAAAAAACGAAAAAAAGAGGAGGAGAAGAAAGGAATAGAGGTGAAGAAGAAAAAAAAATAGAAATTACTCTATTTTTTTCTTCTTCTCTTATATTCCTTTCTTCTTCTCCTCTTTTTTTTTCCTATTTTTATTTATTTCTCCTCTTATTCCACTCCTCTTCTTCTTCTTCTTCCTTCTTCCTTCTTCCTTCTTCCTAGCGAGATATATAATTTTTTTTCTAAAAATGTAAATTTTCCATATATAAAACTTTTTTTCTTCTTCCTTCTTCTTTCTCTTCCTTCTAAATTTTGCATATATGAATACATATATACATTTTTATAAAAAAGCAAAAAACAAATCATCATATATATGAACAAAACATCTGAAAAAACAGGACATATAATCATATATACACACATACATATAATCACACATATGCACATAATCTGGGAAAAAACATCATATATATGAAAAAAGGGGGCGTCCGTGATGGTGGATCAACGCGGCGGCGATGGGGCGGGCTGGGGCAAGGGCGTGGGCGACGGCGACGGCGGCGAGAGCGACGGTGACGGCGGGGCGGGCTGGGGCGCGGCGCAGCGACGGCGACGACGGGGCGGGCAGGCGAGGCTCGGCGACGGAGACGGCGGCGAGCGGCGACGGCGGCCGGGCAGGCCAGGCGGGGCGCGGCGATGGTGACGAGAGCGATGGCGATGGCGGGGGTGGCGGACAGCGACGGGGCAGCCTGGCGGCATCGATGTGCTCGGCGTCGTCGGGGGAAACTGGTGATGAACTCTGCAAAATTCTGAAGTGCTACTTATATACCAAGAGCATTGGTCCCGGTTCGTGGCACCAACCGGGACCAATGGTCTCTTTTCAGCAGGCCAAAGGGCGGGAAGCACAGGGCCTTTGGTCCTGGTTGGTGGCACCAAGCGGGACTAAAGGGGGAGTGTTGGTCCCGGTTCGTAGCACAAACCGGGACCAATACACTTTTAGTCGGTTGGTGCCACCAACCGACCAAAGGCCTGTGTTCGCCTGTCACACCAAGACGAAGTTTAGTCCCACCTCGCTAGTTGAGGGTGGTCCAGAGTGGTTTATAAGCCCCACTCCTGCTACCATCTCGAGCTCCTCTGAAATGTGTAGGCTTTCGGGCCTACACACGCTGTACTTGCCTGTGGGCCTACTGGGCCATCTGCGGGCATGAATCCTGGCCCGTGGGTTGGTTTCTAGTCGTATTCAGGCCGTGGTGGCCCAGTAGGTGGCAATTTTTTATTTTTCCCATTCTTTTGTTTTCTTTGGTACTTTTTTTTCTACTTACAACAAAATACTTAGTTTTGCTATTTTTTTTATTTTATTAAGGTTTATTTATTTTCTTTTATGATAGTTTATTTTGATTTGTTTCTACATATTTATTTTACGCTTTCTTTTTGTATTTACTTTATTTTCATTATTTTTTCTACATTCAATAAAATATTTTCTTTTTGTTTTATTTTTTTGTATTTATTTTATGAAAATTCTTTTTGCTTTTTAGTTCCATAAATTTTATATAATTTTAGTTTCAATAATACTAGAGGTTTATAAAAGTTTTTTAGTTGATTCCTTTAGTACAGTTCTAAGGCTGTTACAAAGGCATTTTATTTGGTACCAGTTCTAAGGCTGGGGCCCCACGAGCACCTTTAGTACCGGTTTGTGGCATGAACCGGTGAAAGAGTTTTTTTAGTTGATTCTTTCTGCAGCTATTTTTTAGTCCCACCTCGCCAAGCGAGAGGCACCCGCTGCGGTTTATAAGCCCTGAGTGCAGAGACGATGAAGGAGAGGCGCAGTGCTCACCTACACGTTGCTTAGCTTTAAGCCTTGAGAAACTGGTGTAGACTGCACGGAGCTATCATGGTTTCGGACAAAAACTACACATAGCTCTGTGCAGCCTACACGATTTCCTCAAGGCCTGAAGCTAAGCAACGTGCAGGTGAACATTGCGCCTTTTTTAATAACTTATTACAAGTCCGGACTTCAAAATGCAACCTTCGAGATATCAGGGTTTCATATGGAAACTCGTCTGTTACAAAAAGCATTCGAGATATAATTTTAGTTTCAATAATACTAGAGGTTTTATATTTTATTATAGTTTGTTTATTTACATTATTGAAGTTTATTTTGTTTCTACTTATTTATTAAAGTTTTTTCTGTTTCTAATTATTTATTTTATTTTGTTTCTACTTATTTCTTTTCTTTTCTTTTTTTGCTTTTTTATTTATTTTATGAAAATTCTTTTTACCCTCTCCCCTAGCAGGATTGGTACCGGTTTGTGGCCTGACCCGGCCCAAAAGATGACGCTTTGGTGCCGGTTCAGGCAACAAACCGGTACCAGTGGTGTTGGGCCAGGAGCAGGGCCTATTGGTCCCGGTTCGTTCCGCCAACCGGGACTAAAGGGGCCAGACGAACCGGGACCAATGGCCCCACGAGGCCCGGCAGGCCCCTGGCCTCACGAACCGGGACCAATGGGCCCATTGGTACCGGTTCTTGAGCCAATCGGGACTAATGGGCTTATCTGGCCCGGACGTATGCCCTGTTTTCTACTAGTGTAGGTCTTCTTCGCCCTCCTCTTTCTCTTGGCGCTTCTTCTCTTCCTTATCTTCCTTTTGGGTCATGAACCCCTTCAAAGTTTTTTGCAAGGCGATTGTCGAAGCATCATGCTTGCATGAACCTTGGAATTGGTCTTTCCCATCAGCCTCTTCTCAACTTCACTTGGGTCGTCGACCGTAACACACACCTCTCTTTTGGGTGGCATATTAGTCCTTGAACTTTTGGGCAATCCTTGATGAACCTCCTACAATGGCTCAAGGTGAATGACTTGCCCACATTTTGGATACTAAAGGTGTCCAAGGCTTGTAATGCCCATATTTGAAATGAATAAGAAAATGTATACCATGTCATTGATCCCCATGCCACCCACATGCTGGCTTTCGATATTCTTATGAGCACCACTACACTTGTTGCACTCGCCTTAGATGAAGCCTCACCTCTTTTGAATTAACACGTCGGTCCGGTCATTCTCAAACTTGTAGGGATCAAACTTCCCACGTTCATGAAAGTAAGCACCGACCCTCTTCCAAAATGTTGTTCCTTTTTGCTCGGCGCTAGTTTTGGGATATTGTTCAATTGCCATCCAAGCTTCTCAAATCAAAATGTCATTCGCCTCTGTGTATACTCCGTCCTCACGCACTTCCTCCTATTTAGTGACCGGCATTGCGCCTTGAGCTCATCCTCAAAGTCCAATGGCTTTGTGTTAATGTAGACACCCTCGCCGCCTTCGAAGTCTTGGCCATGGTTGTCTTGGCCTTGGGTATCTTCGTCGTGGGCATGTTGTGCGTCTTGCCCGTCTTGGGTGTCATCGCAAATCAAACTATTCAAGCCTAATTAATTTACAGAAAGAGCATATTATGTGAACCTTTCCATGTCTCACAACCGGAAGAGAGAAGAACATGCATATAACTGCTAGCCAGAGGTCATAAACTAGCATGTTCAGTGTTTCAATTAGTTATCTTTTGAACACTCGTATCCTTGTAAATTGGAACTAATCAAGCAGAAAATAGGAACTAAAATTATGTACTCTCTCAGGAAACATATCTTTCAAATCTCAAATTTAACTAATTAGAATAAGAAAGTACTAAGCTCACATGCAACATATTAGTGCAAGTATGCTACCCCGTCGGTCTTCCCTCTGCTTTTGCTTAGGCCCTCTCCTCCGTACTTGACTCCTTTGAATGCTTCTGTCTTGTCTGCTTCAGGGGGAAAACGGAAAAGTTCTACAGATCAAGTCCTCATATCTGTGAGATTTTTGATTTTTATGATATATTAATTCTCTTAAAATTCAACGATGCTTTGTGTTATTAATTATAGCAAAAAGGCCCGTGCGTTGCAATGGGTACAAAATAAATAAATGATTAGAAACCTAACAATAATTAATCACTGAAAGAAAACCTGGCAAGTAGAAAAATCAAATTCAAAGTACTAGACATATTTAAGTGAAATCATTCTCAAATGGAAAATATATTCCGTACTAAATCTATAGTTTACCGCACACATCTTCAACCTATTTTCTCCTCTCTAACCGGTAGGGTAAGGCAGGTCAAAGTGGGCTGGGCTGCACTGTGGCCACTAGAGGCTGAGTGACACAACAGGTTTTTATTCTTCCCTTTTTCCCTCTCTGCTTTTATTTCTTTGCTTCTGTATTGAATTTACTTGAGCTATCAAATGATTTTTGTTGCACATGAAACTTGGAACATAAATAGTAGATATATTTCAGGGTTGCTCAAAATATTTTAGGACATTTGGAATTCTTTGAATTTATGTCTAAATTATAATGGGTTAAATAAGTGTTGCTAGTCCTGTGTATTTGTGGCTAGGGTCATTTCGGGAATTTAGGTGATGTTATTTTCCTTAAGAAAATTACTTGGGGGAATATTAGGAATATTGCCAACATTTTTGTTTTACTGTTTGAAGAAATAATAGTTTGACATGCAATTTGAATTGAATTTGGGACAAGTGGCATTTAATCTTTGCAAAACATGATGACTTGGCATAATTAGAGGCAAATCACTGTAGCTTAACTATAGGGGTGTTGCACCCTATCCTGTCCTCATTTCTTCCCACGCCCTCCCCTCCACGCCGTCATCTTCCAATCCGCTCGTCACCAGCCGCTAGTCATGGCCCGGTAGAGTATCACCACCTACACCATGCTCACTCTAGAGGGGCGGTTGCAATTGTTGTAGGAGATCCGGGCCAGGCGCGAAGTTTGTATCACAGTTGGCCTACCTTTGGACTCGCCGAACTTGGAGGAGGAGCAGGAAGCAACAGGAGGAGGAGGTGGCCATGAAGGATGTGGAGTCGGTGGAGGAGGCCGAAGGAAAGGCTGGACGAGAGCCTCTGGAAGCGGGCTTTTCCATGGCCGACGCCTTGGCAGAGTTCGAGCTCGGCCAAACTGAGGAGGCGGCGGAGCAGCATGCCATCGTTGACTCTATTCCATCGGAGGCTGAGGTGGAGGCAAACCGTCGTGTACTATAGGAGGCAAACATGTTGCTGGAGGACGTCTTCCATGAAAAGGACAATGAGGAGGAGGAGCTGCTTTGCACGCAGCGCCAATGACCGCGAGGCTGGCGGCTCCAACACAAACTTCATCAACATCTCAGACAAGGACGAGTAGTGTAGTTTGTACTCCCTTTGTTCCTAAATATAAGTCGTTTTAGAGATTTCTATATGGACTACATACAGATGTATATAGACGTATTTTCAATGTAGATTCAGCCATTTTGCTCCCTATGTAGTCCATATTGAAATCTTTAAAAGGACTTATATTTAGGAACAGAGGGAGTAGTAGTTCAGTACGTAGATCATGTCATTGCATGCTTTTCTTTGGAAATGTAAATCGTGAAATGGGTACTATGATCATGGGAGGTGAAATATGGGGTATGACAGGTCACCGTCCGCGGACGCGCCTGATCGCGTCCGCAGACATTTGGCAACTCAAATTGGCTATGTGTGGTTATAGACAGTAGCGGAGCCATGACGAAGAGATGCCCCAGGCTAGACCCACACAACCTGTTTGGTTACCACTCGAGCAGAGGAATGGGTGTTTTCACAAGGGTGTTTGTGGGGGGATTAGGCAGTGGAGTAGAGTTTTACTCCCATTACCTTGTCTGGTATATGACGGGAATTAGCATAGGATAAAACGCTGTCACGAATTAACAGGGTATCCCCTGGGAAGAAATGGGTGGGAATTTGCTTCCTCAGCTCCAATTCCCCTTCCCACTTAAACTTCCTTCACTCTAATAAAATAGTGGACTTTTAATCTCCTCATCCTCAACTCTCATTCTCAATCTCTAATTCCCCGAACCAAACAAGCTGACAGCGCAATGTTGCTACAGTCAACTAAGCATTTTTCGTCCATGCCCTAGGTGGCTGCCCGGCCTGCCTAAGCCAGATGCCGCCCCTGGTTGTAGATGCTCATAGAGCATCTATAATTGCACTGGGCTAATTTTCCTCATAAGTCCATGGACGCGTGTGGACAGTGTTTAGACACATCCATTTTGAACACTCGTTTGTTCGTCCGCGTAGCCATACCACTAAATTGTCCGGTCACATGCATATGATTGGTCGAGGTGGAGAAAGACAAAGAAAAGGTTGTCCGGGTGGGCAACATCCAACAAGCCCAGACAACCTCATATCCTCCCCACTTATGGAGATAATTTTGTTTTGCAAAATCGATGAACTTTTTTCAAATTTGCGAACTTTTTTAAAAAACCGTCAACATTTTTCTAAATTTTTTATTTTTGGATTTGTGGATATTTTTTCAAATCCACTATATTTCTTTTTTGAACTCATGAACGTTTTCATAGTCATGACTTTTTTTGATTTTTTAAAGTTTTTGGATTTTTTTCATTTCTTTCAAAAATCCTAGTCAACCGTTAACCTAGGGTGTGTTTAGTTTGTGTCATCAGGTGGAAAGTAACGGGTACATCCCGTACCAAAGGCCCATTCTCGTGTTTAGTTGGGTTGAGGAACCGGAACCCAACGGTTCCCAAGAACGGAATATTCACCTGATATGCCGAACATGCTCGTACCTCCAATTCGGTGGAACGACGTGGGACGGTTCATGGCTTTCCCCTCACCCGTGTCTCTCCTCTGCATCTGCGAGTACTCGGCCGTCTCCGGCGCCGCCTCTCCGGCACAGCCTCCACCTCACCTCTCTCTGTCGTCTCTCCCTCTCCTCGCGGGCGAGCGACTGCAAGGGTAGGCGAGCGGCAGGCGAGTGACTGCGGCAGAGGGAGCACCTGGTTCTTCTCCTCAATCGAACAACAGAGAGGAACAACAGCAGCAGGCTAACGACAATGAGTAAATAGCATAAAACTACTACTTTACAGGCTATGGTTCCAAAAAACTACCGGTTTTTAATTTTTCTCAGATAACTACCAAATGGGTGGTCCGCTGTTTCAAAAAACCCAAATCGTCGAGTGCTTTACAATTAATTGTGATTATGACAGTTGGGCCCCACGTGTAAGAGCTCTGATTGTTTGACCCTTAGTGCTGGGCCTGCACACAAATTTCAAAATCAATTAGGTCCCTATAAGTTTGTAAAAAGGCAATCGGGTCCCTGCCACATCACACCAACCATTGACACAGGTCTGCCCGGAGCTCGCGATGTCGCCCCCTCTGGCCGGTGAGCCGCCCGCCGCCCGCCACTGGTGATCACCGGAGATCAACCTTGGCCGCTCCTCCGCCTTGTTGCTTCTCTACACCCGCCGTCGACCAGTGTTGGACGACGCCATCGGTCTAGTGGCCGCCGCCTTTGTACACCCGCCGTGAGGATGCCGGCTCCCCATGGCGGGCAGCGAGCCCTGGCGGCCCTATGGCAGCCCGCAACCCCCAGGCGGCTCCCCATCGCGGGCGGCGGCGTGGTGACCTGAGCGGAGCCCCATGGCCGGTGGCGCCTGCTACTTCTTGAGCTTGCGTTGGGTTTTCCCTTGAAGAGCAAAGGATGATGCAGCAAAGTAGAGTAAGTATTTCCCTTAGTTTGAGAACCAAGGTATCCATCCAGTAGGAGACAATGCACAAGTCACCGAATACCTACACAAACAATCAACAAACTTGCACCCAACGCGATAAAGGGGTTGTCAATCCCTTCACAGTTACTTGCAAAAGTGAGATCTGTTAGAGATAGATAAATAGTAAAGTAAATATTTTTGGTATTTTTGGTTTATAGATCGGAAAGTAAAAGATTGCAAAATAGTAGATCGGAAACTAGTATGGTGGAAAAGAGAACTTATATGATGGAAAAGAGACCCGGGGGCCATAGGTTTCACTAGTGGCTTCTCTCAAGATAGCAAATTATACGGTGGGTGAATAAATTACTGCTGAGCAATTGATAAAAGAATGCATAACTATGACAACATCTCAGGCAATGGTCATGAACATAGGCATCACGTCCGTGTCAAGTAGACCGAAACAATTATGCATCTACTACTATTACTCCACTCATCGACCGACTCCTGCCTGCATCTAGAGTATTAAGTTCATAAAGAACAGAGTAACGCATTAAGTAAGATGACCTGATGTAGAGGAATTAACTCAAGCAATATGGTGAAAACCCCATGTTTTTTATCCTCAATGGCAACAATACAATACGTGCCTTGCTTCCCCTACTGTCACTGGGAAAGGACACTACAAGATTGAACCCAAAGCTAAGCACTTCTCCCATTGCAAGAAAAACCAATCTAGTAGGCCAAACTAAACCGATAATTCAAAGAGACTTGCAAAGATATCAAATCATGCATATGAGAATTCAGAGAAGACTCAAATAATATTCATAGATAGTCTGATCATAAATCCACAATTCATCAGATCTCGGCAAACACACCGCAAAAGAGTACTACATCGAATAGATCTCCAAGAACATCGAGGAGAACATGGTATTGAGAATCAAAGAGAGAGAAGAAGCCATATAGCTACTAGCTATGGACCCGTAGGTCTGTGGTAAACTACTCGCACTTCACTGGAATGGTAATGGTGTTGATGTAGAAGCCCTCCATGATCGAATCCCCCTCCGGCAGGACACCGGAAAAGGCCCCTAGATGGGATCTCATGGGTACAGAAGGTTGCGGCGGTGGGAAAGTGTTTTCGTGGCTCCCCTGATGGTTTTGGGGTATAAGAGTATATATGGGCGAAAGAATTAGGTCACTAGACCTCCGAGGGGCCCACGAGGTAGGGGGCGCGCCCTCCACCCTTGTGGCCGCCTCGTTGCTTCTCCGACTTCATCTCCAAGTCTCCTGGTTTGCTTATGGTCCAATAAAGATCATCGCGAAAGTTTTATTCCGTTTGGTAATCCTTTTCTGCGAAACTCTAAAACAGGCAAAAAAGTAGAAACTGGCACTGGGCTCTAGGTTAATAGGTTAGTCCCCAAAATAATATAAAATAGCATATAAATGCATATAAAACATCCAAAAATAGGTAATATAATAGCATGGAACAATCAAAAATTTTAGATACGTTGGAGACGTATCAAGCATCCCCAAGCTTAATTCCTACTCGTCCTCGAGTAGGTAAATGATGAAAACAAATTTTTGATGTGGAATGCTACCTAACATATTTATCATGTAATTCTCCTTATTGTGGCATGAATGTTCAGATCCGTCAAAACAAAAGTTTAATATTGACATAAAAACAATAATACTTCAAGCATACTAATAAAACAATCATGTCTTCTCAAAATAACATGGCCAAAGAAAGCTATCCCTACAAAATCATATAGTCTGGCTATGCTCTATCTTCATCACACAAAATATTTAAATCATGCACAACCCCAATGGCAAGCCAAGCAATTGTTTCATACTTTTGATGTTCTCAAACTTTTTCAACTTTCACACAATACATGAGCGTGAGCCATGGATATAGCACTATGGTGGAAGAGAATATGGTGGTTATGGAGAAGACAAAAAGAGGGAGATAGTCTCACATCAACTAGGCATATCAACGGGCTATGGAGATTCCCATCAATATATCAATGTGAGTGAGTAGGGATTGCCATGCAATGGATGCACTAGAGCTATAAGTGTATGAAAGCTCAAAAAGAAACTAAGTGGGTGTGCATCCAACTCGCTTGCTCATGAAGACCTAGGGCACAATTTGAGGAAGCCCATCATTGGAATATACAAGCCAAGTTCTATAATGAAAAATTCCCACTAGCATATGAAAGTGACAACATATGAGACTCTCTATCAAGAAGATCATGGTGCTACTTTGAAGCACACAAGTGTGGTAAAAGGATAGTAACATTGCCCCTTCTCTCTTTTTCTCTCATATTTTATTTGGGCCTTTCTTCCTTTTTTTGTGGCCTCTTTTTTGGTATGAAGTCTCATCCCGACTTGTGGGGGAATCATAGCCTCCATCATCCTTTCCTCACATGGGACAATGCTGTAATAATGAAGATCATCACACTTTTATTTACTTACAACTCAAGAATTACAACTCAATACTTAGAACAAAATATGACTCTATGTGAATGCCTCCGGCGCTGTACTGGGATGTGCAATGACTCAAGAGTGACATGTATGAAAGAATTATGAACGGTGGCTTTGCCACAAATACAATGTCAACTACATGATCATGCAAAGCAATATGACAATGATGAAGCATGTCATGATAAACGGAATGGTGAAAAGTTGCATGGCAATATATCTCGGAATGGCTATGGAAATGCCATAATAGGTGTCGGTGTCAAAACCGGCGGATCTCGGGTAGGGGGTCCCGAACTGTGCGTCTAAGGCTAATGGTAACAGGAGGCAGGGGACACGATGTTTTACCCAGGTTCGGGCCCTCTCGATGGAGGTAATACCCTACTTCCTGCTTGATTAATCTTGATGATATGAGTATTACAAGAGTAGATCTACCACGAGATCGTAGAGGCTAAACCCTAGAAGCTAGCCTATGATGATGATTGTTGTTGTCCTACGGACTAAATCCTCCAGTTTATATAGACACCGGAGGGGGCTAGGGTTACACAAAGTCAGTTACAGAGAAGGAGATCTACATATCCGAATTGCCAAGCTTGCCTTCCATGCAAAGGAGAGTCCCATCCGGACACGGGACAAAGTCTTCAATCTTGTATCTTCATAGTCCAACAGTCTGGCCAGAGTATATAGTCCGTCTGTTCGAGGACCCCTTAATCTAAGAATCCCTTAGTTGCCCCTGAACTAGGCTTCAATGACGATGAGTCCGCGCGCAGATTGTCTTCGGCATTGCAAGGCGGATTCTTCTCCAAATCCTCCAGAGTATTGTTGCAACGAGCAGTGTCCGGCTCCTCATCAATGTCGCGCTCCTCGGCCCCTGTGCTTTAATAATGGCTGTCTCCACGTGTCGAGCGAATGCGAGAAGTCGAGGCGATTTTACATTTGCCACCCCGACCATGCGAGTAAATCGTCTATTTAAAGAGACGGGTATCCTCAGATCCAAATCACACCATCTCCTCCCAACGAGTATTAATCAAAGCGCGCCCGGAAAAATCCATACCACCATGGCCGGTCGTCGTGGTTCCTCCTCTCGCTCCTGTAGCACTAGGCCGGGCGATTGGGGGAAATGTTCTGTCCCCCATAGCCGACTAGTAGAGTTGCAGACCAAGGGGTTTCTCCCGCCTGCGTACATGGTCCCCGTCCGAGCTGGACTAGCCACTTATAATGGCGGAGAGCAAGCGGATAGCTCTCCAAACCCATCCGAGGAGAGCGGGTATGCTTCGTCCCCTATTTGCTGAGGGGGCTCGGATTTCCAATCCATCCTTCCCTCTGCGGGCTCCTGGATTTCTATGGCCTCCAGCTGCATAACTTCACCCCAGCCTCCATACTGCATATCGCAAGCTATGTTGCCTTCTGCGAGCTTTTTCTGGATTGCGAAGCCCATTTCGAGCTGTGGAAGAGGCTATTCTGCCTCGTACCCCGCACTCAGGAGGGGTCAGTATATCAAGTGGGCGGAGCCGAAATATGGCGCATCGCTGGGACCGGATACCTATCCGGCACCCCGAAGAAGACATCCGAAGACTGGCCCTCGGAATGGTTCTACATGGAGGATGTCCCTCTTCCGGACCCTGTTCGGAAGGGCCTTCCCGAGTTTGTAAATGCCCCGTTGAAGAAACGCCATAGCTGGCGCCCCAGGAGCCCCCAGGAGGAAGATAACAGAGAGATCCTTTTCCTGATGGACAGGATAAATACGCTGGCCAAATCAGGACTGACAATAATTGAGGTTATGTCCATATGTATAATGCGGGGAGTGCAGCCACTTCAATATCGGGGAAAACCCATGTGGCACTTCAATGGAGATGGCGATGCCACCCGCTGCGGCCGTAAAGGTCCGGACTCTCCCGCTGCTCTGGCGAAGATACTGTCCGATTTGTAGAAAGGAGGAGAGGAGGAGTTCATCCATATCAGACCACGGGATGGATTCTCCATGTACAACCCTCCAAGCTGTGTGAGCCGCTATCTTTTATTCCAGTCTTTCCCACACATTTTTAGCACAAATGTTTACTTCGTCAATTCGTAGCAGGAACTGCGAAGAGCTATGAGGGATGTTCACAGCCCGTCTCCACAGCTAGAGGACCCCAACCGCACTCTCGACCCCGGACTCAAAGAAGATCCGGACACATTTGTGGAGCTTGTTGACAGGACATTTTATCAGTTAAGCTGCGATGGTTTGATGGTGGCCATCATAGCTGATTATCCTGGCCTACTCCCTGTATCCTAGGTAAGTAAAGCCAGAGTCCCAACTTCCAAAAAGGATTCCCTCTTTACACTTCACCCACTGCACATGTATTGCGTCTTACAGGGAAGGCCATCGGGACGCCAAGCCGAACCCGCAGTGACTGGCCAACAAGGGGCAACGAAGTCGGGTAGGCTTAAAAGGAAGGCGGTCAGGACTGAGACGCCGTTGCAAAGGTATGTTAAAAACCTGCCACAAAATTATCATCGTTAAAAATATAACAATGTCCACTGTCTTCTGATAGAAAAAGCGCTCGCCGGACTATATCCGGAGAGCCTGCCGGTCACGCCTCCACCAGCCGAACTCCGAGGCCGGACTCAAGGGCGGAGGTCAACACGGACGATCCTCCAACAGAGGATGCGGATAGATTTTCCGCTAAAAACTCCGAAGTGGAGAGTGCCATGAATCATAGGAGTCGTCGGGCCGCACCACGCGACCCTAATTTCTCTGAAGAGGCGTTCGATGCCTTCAACTCAGGGAACGCATACATCCGGGCTGCTCAAGGTGGCCTCGCCAACGCCACGGACCAGTACGTAAAGGATATACGAGTAAGAAAATTTGATAAGTATGTATATCAGTAGAGACTTGAAACAGTTGGCACAACTGATTTAAGGATCCTCGTATGCATAGGTTCTGACAGAGAAGAATACCCAGCTATCCAAAGAGCTGGAGGAGTGCAAGGCCCAACTGCAGGCCGCAATTGCCGTGATGGAGGAGTCTATGAAGGCCCCATCTAGTAATTCTTGTTTTGATCGGGAATAATGGCATGTACCAGTTTAGTATTCGGCATAAATGCAAATCTAACAATAGATTCTGCAAACAATCCCAGAGGCAATCCAGAGATGGTACCAGAGGATGAGCAACATGTTCGGCGACAGCTGAAGGCTGGCGAGCGTGTGCTTACCAAGGTTATAAAGGAGAAAAATACTCTCCAGGATGCGAACAGCCGACTGGACGTTGAATTAAAGGTTGTTTGGGCCCAGCTTGCTGACTCTGTAAAGGAGAATAGGAGGCTTCGGTGCGGCATATTCAGTAAGTGCTCTAACGAACCATTATAACGTTCTGCGAAGAAGCGTGCTAATAGAATTATGTCTGTAGGTACGTTGACAGGTCATCCCGAAGAGGAGATGCCTAGGTCTGCCGGCGATCTCCTGCAGGAGCTCTCACAACTGCATGAACAAGTTCAGCAGGTGATGCAGGGTATTGCCTAGGCCTTATGGCCATCCATGTCCCTGCCAGGAGGCATGGGGGGCTTATGGAGATGCTTAAGGGAGCATGGCAGCACTTCCGATTGTGGAAGATATTGACCTGCCGACAAGGCGCAAGGGAAGCCTGGGCCATGGTGAAGACGCGATACACCAAGGCTGACCCGAACCTCATGGCCGAGGTCGGACCTATAGGGTCAGATGGGAAGGAGATCCCTGTACATCTGGTGTATGACCAGGTAGCATTAGCCACTAAGTATTCCCAACAGGACTGTAGACTAGACAGCCTGTTGGATGGCATAGATTAAGAATTTAGTCAGTCTAAGTGACTTTGTACTTCGAAGGGCACAGTTTGTCCTTAGCCGGATTGTAAATCATTTGTCTTGGCCGACCTTTTCGCTTCAACCTCTAGACCCGACAGTCCAGAGTGTATCCAAATACCCGCTCGGTTACGTGAAAACCGGGGCACGCGTGGAAACCAGGCGTAGGGGTCATAAGTGCTTGAACAGACAAGTACCCAACTAGTTATGTTATATTACATAGGTAGTAAGAAACATGTTCCAGGGAGAATAGTTCCGTTAAGGGTTCCTTTCCCTGGGTGTGCATGCATTGATGTGCATGTCCGAACTGCGAAAATTTATGCAGGATATAAGCATTTGGGGGCATGTTTTGTAATAGGTAAAATACATCTTTTGTTCACCGAACGAATATTCCCTTAAGAACACTAGCTTTTGGCTTCACCCAGTCTGAGGTACACATCCGGCTGACCCGGCGGTAACAATCGCAGAGGTGCGCCCCTTATACCCTAGCCTAATTAATGGGAACGTAGGGCATAAACAAAAGAGCCAGGCAACCCAGATTGGCCAAAACATAAGTCATATCGATGCATATAGTGGTGAAAAAAGGCACATACGGAGAAGTGACGCATATGTGGTGGGCATAAAGCCCAGAAGACAATTAAGCTTCTATGTAAGAAGCCCCCAGGTATATTGAGCATGCATAGCGCGGCCAGAGTGTGCGGTCAAAGCATACTTGAGGCTTTTAAGTCTATAAATGTAAAAGGGAGAGAGAGAGAGTATAATTTAAAAAGGAAGACGGAGGTAAGGAGACAAACAGAGTTCAACATTAGGCGTAGAATCTTCGGAGTCTGGCCGCGTTCCATGGGTTTGGCTCAAGTCGATTGTCTGATGCATCATGCAGACGGTACGCACCTCCAGTGAGAACTTTGTCAATGATGAAGGGACCCTCCCACTTGGGCTTGAGCCTATTCTTTTTCTTCTCTAGTAGGCTTAGAACAAGTTCGCCAATGTTATAAGTTTTGGCCCGCACTTCTCTGCTTTGATACCTTCGAGCCTGCTGTTGATAGAATGCGGAACGGGCCTTTGCGACGTCACACTCGTCCTCCAGGGCATCTAAGTTGTCCTGCCGATCCAGCTCGCCTTCTCCCTCTTCGTACATGCGCACTCTAGGTGAGTCATGGATGATATCGCAGGATAGCACTGCCTCTGCACCGTACACCATAAAAATGGTGTGTATCCGATTGTGCGATTTGGCGTGGTCCGCAGCCCGCATAATACAGAGTCTAGCTCATCGACCCAGTGCGTAACTGATTCCTTCAAGGATCGCACTAGTCTAGGTTTGATGCCGCTCATAATAAGACCATTCGCTCATTCGACTTGACCGTTTGTTTGGGGTGATAGACGGAGGCGTAATCAAGTTTTATGCCCATTTTGCTGCACCAGGTTTTCACCTCATCGGCTGTTAAGTTTGGGCCGTTATCGGTGATGATGATGTGGGGGACACTGATATGTCTCCAACGTATCTATAATTTTTTATTGTTCCATGCTATTATATTACCCCTTTTGGATGTTTATGGGCTTTATTTTACACATTTATATCATTTTTGGGACTAACCTACTAACCGGAGGCCCAGCCCGTATTACTGTGTTTTTT
The DNA here is from genome assembly GCA_021437245.1 of Aegilops speltoides. Taxonomy (NCBI): domain Eukaryota; kingdom Viridiplantae; phylum Streptophyta; class Magnoliopsida; order Poales; family Poaceae; genus Aegilops; species Aegilops speltoides. Next base: position 84,097,664 of record CM038146.1, on the reverse strand, counting down.
TGCCAATTTCAGTATTTCGAAGAAAAGGAATATCAAACGGAGTCCAAACGGTATGAAACCTTCGGGAGCATGATTTTTGGAACAAACATGATCCAGAGGACTTGGAGTGCAAGCCAAGAAGCAGCCGAGGCGGCCACAAGGGTGGAGGGCGCGCACACCCCTACAGGGCGTGCCCCCCTGTCTCGTGGGCCCCTCAGCCGGCCACCGACGTACTTCTTCCTCCTATATATACCCATGTACCCCGAAAACATCCAGGGAGCCAGCAAAAACACATTTCCACCGCCATAACCTTCTGTATCTGCGAGATCCCATCTTGGAGCCTTCGTCGGTGCTCCGCCGGAGGGGGAATCGACCATGGAGGGATTCTACATCAACACCATAGCCCTTCCCATGAGTTGTGAGTAGTTTACCACAGACCTTCGGGTCCATAGTGATTAGCTAGATGGCTTCTTCTCTCTTTTTGGATCTCAATACCATGTTCTCCCCCTCTCTTGTGGAGATCTATTCGATGTAACTCTTTTTGTAGTCTGTTTGTCGAGATCCGATGAATTGTGGGTTTATGATCAAGTTTATCTATGAGAAATATTTGAATCTCCTCTGAATTCTTTTATGTATGATTGAGTTATCTTTGCAAGTCTCTTCGAATTATCAGTTTGGTTTGGCCTACTAGATTGATCTTTCTTGCCATGGGAGAAGTGCTTAGCTTTGGGTTCAATCTTGTGGTGTCCTTACCCGATGTGATGGGGGTTGCAAGGCACGTGTTGTATTGTTGCCATCGAGGATAAAAAGGTGGGGTTTATATCATATTGCTTGAGTTTATCCCTCTACATCATGTCATCTTTCTTAATCGTTACTCTGTTCTTATGAACTTAATACTCTAGATGCATCTTTGGATAGCGGTCAATGTGTGGAGTAATAGTAGTAGATGCAGGAAGGAGTCGGTCTACTTGTTGCGGACGTGATGCCTATATACATGATCATGCCTAGATAATCTCATAATTATTCGCTTTTCTATCAATTGCTCGACAGTAATTTGTTCACCCACCGTAATACTTATGCTATCTTGAGAGAAGCCACTAGTGAAACCTATGGCCCCGGGTCTATCTTTTATCATATAAGCTTTCAATCTACTTTTATTTGCATCTTTAATTTTCCAATCTATATTATAAAATACCAAAATATATTTATCTTATCATTCTATCTCTATCAGATCTCACTTTCGCAAGTGGCCGTGAAGGGATTGACAACCCCTTTATTGTGTTGGTTGCGAGTTCTTTGTTTGTTTGTGTAGGTGCGTGGGACTTCTGAGGAGCCTCCTACTGGATTGATACCTTGCTTCTCAAAAACTGAGGGAAATGCTTATGGTACTATTGCTGCATCACCCTTTCCTCTTCAAGGAAAACCAATGCAAGCTCAAGACATAGCAAGAAGGATTTTTGGCGCCGCTGCCGGGGAGGTCTTTGCTCAAATCAAGACATACCAAGTACCCATCACAAACTCATCTCCCTCGCATTTACATTATTTGCCATTTGCCTCTCGTTTTCCTCTCTCCCACTTCACCCATGCCATTCTATTCGCCCTCTCTTTCCCAATCTTCTCCTCTCTCTTTTGCTTGCCTTTTTCTATTTGCTCGTGTTTTAGATTGTTTACCTTGTCGTTATGGCTAGTTCCTTATCCGCTCCTATGTCTCCTGAGTTTGAAGTTCTTCACTTCAAGCAAGGGCAAGGAGAAAATTTAAAAGCTGCTTGGTATAGGATGATGGAATCTTATCGCAATTGCACCCTAGAGGTGAATTTTAGAATTCTTCTTCGCAATTTTTATGTTGGGCTAAACATGGCGCATAGACAACTCTTGGACTGCATTGCCAAGGGAAATTTTATTGAAATTGATCCTAGAATTGCGCATGAAATTATAGAAGGAATAGTGGGAACACTACCTCAAAAGGGAGGACCACATCCTACCCAAGAAGAAACACAAGTGTTTGGAAAGATTTGCGAAGTAACAAAAATATTACAAAAATCTCTTGAGCCTCTTAAAAGTGTTAGCGGAAATCTCCACCGCATGAATATGTTGATTACTCTTTGCAATAAGCGGTTGGATTATTTAGATATAAAATTTCCGAGTATGAAGGGAAACGTAAAGAACCTCCCGGATTCGAGCATGACTCCGCTATAAAACTCAAAATCAAAGATGGCACTACTTAGATCTATCTTCGCTTTTATGCCTAGCAAGGGGCGTTAAACGATAGCGCTAGTTGGGAGGCAACCCAATTTTATTTGTGTTTTTTGTTTTTTCTTCTGTTTAGGAATAAATTTTGCATATACCTTCTGTTTAGATGTGTTTTTATGTTTTAATTAGTGTTTGTGCCAAGTAGAACCTATAGGATAACCTATGGTGATAGTTAATTTGATTCTGCTGAAAAACAGAAACTTTGCGTGCACGAAATTAATTTTGTTAAATCACAGAAACGTTCTTGTGCGTTGATTATTTTTGCTTCTGATCAATAGACAAATTTCCCAGGACTTCCTATTTTGGTAGGATTGTTAAAGTTCCATAAGTTTGTGTTAGTTACAGATTGCTACAGACTGTTCTATTTTTGACAGATTCTGTTTTTCGTGTGTTCTTTGCTTATTTTGACGCATCTATGGCTAGTATTAAGTGGTATGAACCATAGAGAACTTGTCATACAGTAGGTTTAACACAAAAATAAATAAAGAATGAGCTCATTACAGTACCTTATGTGGTGGTTTTGTTTTCTTTCACTAACGGAGCTTATGAGATTTCCTGTTGAGTTTTGTGCTGTGAAGTTTTCAAGTTTTGGGTAAAGATTTGATGGACTATGGAATAAGGAGTGGCAAAAGCCTAAGCTTGGGGATGCCCATGGCACCCCAAGATATTCAAGAATAGCCAAAAGCCTAAGCTTGGGGATGCCCCCGGAAGGCATCCCCTCTTTCGTCTTCATTCATTGGTAACTTTACTTGGAGCTATATTTTTATTCGCCACATGATATGTGTTTTGCTTGGACCGTCGTGTATGATATTAGTATTTGCTTTTTACTTTACCACAATTATCCTTTCTGTATACACCTTTTGGGAGAAGCCCACTTGATTGGAATTTATTAGAATACTCTATGTGCTTCACTTATATCTTTTGAGCTAGATAGTTTTTGCTCTAGTGCTTCACTTATATCCTTTAGAGCACGGCGGTGGCTTAATTTTGTATAAATTGATAGGCTCTCATACTTCACTTATATTATTTTGAGAGTCCCTTAGAACAGCATGGTATTTTCTATGGTTATAAAATTGGTCCTAGAATGGTAGGCATCCAAGTTGGGTATAATAAAAACTATCATAGGAAGTGAATTGGATGCTATGATCAATTTGATACTCGATAATTGTTTTGAGATGTGGAGGTAGTGATATTAAAGTCATGCTAGTTGGGTGATTATGAATTTAAAGAATGCTTGTGTTGAAGTTAGCAAGTCCCGTAGCATGCACATATGGTGAAAGTTGTGTAACAAATTTATTGCATAGAGTGCTCTTTTGATTGCCTTCCCTTGAGTGGAGGTTGGGGGCGCGTGATGGTTAACTCCTACCAACCTCCCCCCTAGGAGCATGCGTAGTAGTACTTTGCTTTGAGGGCTAATAAAACTTTTGCAATAAGTATATGAGTTCATTTGATTAATGTTGAGTCCATGGATTATACGCACTTTTACCTTTCCATCATTGCTAGCCTCTTCGGTACCGTGCATTGCTCTTTCTCACCTTGAGAGTTGGTGCAAACTTTGCCGGTGCATCCAAACCCCGTGATACGATACACTCTATCACACATAAACCTCCTTATATCTTCCTCAAAACAGCCACCATACCTACCTATTATCGCTTTTTCATAGCCATTCCGAGATATATTGCCATGTAACTTTCCACCGTTCCGTTTATCATCATGACACGCATTACTATTGTCATATTGCCATTGCATGATCATGTAGTTGACATCGTATTTGTGGCAAAGCCACCATGCATAATTTTTCATACATGTCACTCTTGATTCATTGCACCATCCAGGTACACCGCTGGAGGCATTCATATAGATTCATATCTTGTTCTAGTTTTGAGTTGTAATTCATATGTTGTAAATCAATAAAAGTGTGATGATCATCATTATTAGAGCATTGTCCCCAAAAATAAATAAAAAGAAAGAAAGAAAGGAAAGGCCAAAAAAATGCCCCCAAAAAAGAAAAAAGAAGAAAAAAAGAAAAAAAGCAAATAAATAAAAAGGGGGCAATGTTACTATCTCTTTTTCCACACTTGTGCTTCAAAGTAGCACCATGTTCCTCATATAGCGATCTCATATATTGGGCTTCAAAGTAGCACCATGTCCTTCATGTAGTGAGTCTCATATGTTGTCACTTTCATATACTAGTGGGAATTTTTTATTATAGAACTTGGCTTGTATATTCCTACAATGGGCTTCCTCAAATGCCCTAGGTCTTCGTGAGCAAGCAAGTTGTATGAACACCCACTTAGTTTCTTTTGTTGAGCTTTCATTCATTTATAGCTCTAGTGCATCCGTTGCATGGCAATCCCTACTCCTCATGTTGACATCAATTGATGGGCATCTCCATAGCCCGTTGATTATCCTCGTCAATGTGAGACTTTCTCCTTTTTTGTCTTCTCCACACAACCTCCATCATCATATTCTATTCCACCCATAGTGCTATATCCATGGCTCACGCTCATGTATTGCGTGAGAGTTGAAAAAGGCTGAAACGCGTTAAAAAGTATGAACTAATTGCTTGGCTGAAACCGGGGTTGTTCTTGATGGGAGTATTTTGTGTGATGAAAATGCAACTCAACATAGCCTAACTATATGATTTTGTAGGGATGAGCTTTCTGTAGCCACGTTATTTTGAGAAGACATGATTGCTTTTATTTTTTTTGACTGTGCATGATTGCTTTTATTAGTATGCTTGAAGTATTACTATTTCTTATGTCAATATGAACTTTTATTTTGAATCATTTGGATCTAAACATTCATGACACAATAAAGAAAATTACATTGAGAATTATGCTAGGTAGCATTCCACATCAAAAACTCTATTTTTATCATTTACCTACTCGAGGACGAGCAGGAATTAAGCTTCGGGATGCTTGATACATCTCCAGCGTATCTATAATTTTTGATTGTTCCATGCTATTATATTATCCCTATTGGATGTTTATGGGCTTTATTTTACACATTTATATCATTTTTGGGACTAATCTACTAACCGGAGGCCCAACCCGTATTGCTGCTTTTTTGCCTATTTTAGTATTTCGAAGAAAAGGAATATCAAACAGAGTCCAAATGGAATGAAACCTTCGGGGGCGTGATTTTTGGAACAAACGTGATCCAGAGGACTTGGAGTGCAACCAAAGAAGCAGCCGAGCCGGCCACGAGAGTGGAGGGCGCGCCCACCCCTACAGGGCGCACCCCCTGTCTCATGGGCCCCTCGGGCGGCCACCGACGTACTTCTTCCTCCTATATATACCCATGTACCCCGAAAACATCCAGGGCGCCAATGAAAAACAATGTGCACCGCTGTAACCCTCTGTATCTGCGAGATCCCATCTTCGAGCCTTCGTCGGCGCTCCGCCGTAGGGGGAATCGACCACGGAGGGCTTCTACATCAACACCATAGCCCTTCCGATGAGTTGTGAGTAGTTTACCACAGACCTTCGGGTCCCTAGTCATTAGCTAGATGGCTTCTTCTCTCTTTTTGGATCTCAGTACCATGTTGTCCCCCTCTCTTGTGGAGATCTATTCGATGTAACTCTTTTTGTGGTGTGTTTGTCGAGATCCGATGAATTGCGGGTTTATGATCAAGTTTATCTATGAGAAATATTTGAATCTCCTCTGAGTTCTTTTATGTATGATTGAGTTATCTTTGCAAGTCTCTTCAAATTATCAGTTTGGTTTGGCCTACTAGATTGATCTTTCTTTCCATGGGAGAAGTGCTTAGCTTTGGGTTCAATCTTGCGGTGTCCTTACCCAGTGACAGCAGGGGTTGCAAGGCACGTATTGTATTGTTGCCATCAAGGACAAAAATATGGGGTTTATATCACATTGGTTGAGTTTATCCCTCTACATCATGTCATCTTTCTTAATGCGTTACTCTGTTCTTATGAACTTAATACTCTAGATGCATGCTGGATAGTGATTGATGTGTGGAGTAATAGTAGTAGATGCAGGCAGGAGTCAGTCTACTTGTTGCGGACGTGATGCCTATATACATGATCATGCCTAGATAATCTCATAATTATTCGCTTTTCTATGAATTGCTTGACAGTAATTTGTTCACCCACCGTAATACTTATGCTATCTTGAGAGAAGCCACTTGTGAAACCTATGGCCCTCGGGTCTATCTTTTATCATATAAGCTTTCAATCTACTTTTATTTGCATCTTTACTTTTCCAATCTATATTATAAAATACCAAAAATATATTTATCTTATCATACTATCTCTATCATATCTCACTTTCATGAAGTGGCCGTGAAGGATTGACAATCCCTTTATTGCGTTGGTTCTTGAGTTCTTTGTTTGTTTGTGTAGGTGCGTGGGACTTCTGAGGAGCCTCCTACTGGATTGATACCTTGGTTCTCAAAAACTGAGGGAAATACTTACGCTACTATTGCTGCATCACCCTTTCCTCTTCAAGGAAAACCAACGCAAGCTCAAGACGTAGCAGACACCGTAGCGGTGTACGACCCCAGATATAAAGTCTATCACTAGTCCGGATTCGGCCGTTTTAACTGGTTTGGCTTCTATCCATTTGGTGAATTTATCGACCATGACCAACAAGTATTTCTTCTTATGGCTTCCTCCTTTAAGGGGTCCAACCATATCGAGCCCCCAGACCGCAAAGGGTCAAGTTATGGGGATTGTTTGGAGGGTGGTGGGCGGCATATGGCTTTGATTTGCAAAAAGCTGGCAACCGACGCAGTGTTGGACAAGGTGTTGTGCGTTTGCCCGGGCTGTCGGCCAGTAGAAACCTGTACGGTAGGCCTTGCTTACGAGCGCCCGAGCTGCGGCATGGTGGCCGCCTAGTCCGACATGAATTTCAGCCAAGAGCTGCAGCCCTTCCTCTTCGGAGATGCACCTTTGGAGCACTCCGGCCGCGCTTTTATTATAAAGCTCTCCTTCGTGGACTTTGTAGGCTTTAGAGCGCCGCACAATGCAATGTGCCTCATTTTGGTCCTCCGGGAGTTCCTGCCTATTTAAGTAAGCTAGGAAGGGTTCTGTCCACGGAGCGATGACCGCCATAATCACGTTGGCCGAAGGTGTGATTTCGGTAGCGGAGCCTCCAATTACGTCAGATTGTTCAGGATCTGGGGTTGTATGCGGATCCGGACTAGTATTGCCAGACTCCCCTTCCCACACCACGGATGGCTTGAACAACCTTTCAAAAACAAATATTTGGTGGGACGGGGTCACGTTTAGCGCCAATGCGGGCAAGGATATCCGCCGCTTGATTGTTTTCTCGAACCACATGGTGGAATTCGAGCCCCTCAAATCGAGCTGACATTTTGAGAACGGCATTACGTAGGCCGCCATTTTTGGGTCCTTGGTGTCAAAGTCTCCATTTATTTGAGATATTGAGAGATTTGAATCCCCACGTACTTCTAGGCATTGAATGCCCATGGAGACTGCCATCCGAAGACCATGCAACAATGCCTCATACTCAGCTGCATTGGTGGAATCTGTGTAAAGTATTTGGAGTACGTATTGGACTGTATCTCCGGTGTGGGACATCAGGACGACGCCAGCCCCTAGACCAGCTAGCATCTTAGAGCCGTCAAAGTGCATGATCTAATTGGAGTACGCGTCGTACTCTTTAGGGAGTTCGGCTTCTGTCCATTCGGCGATGAAGTTAGCCAGTACTTGCGACTTAATGGCCCGCCGTGGTTTGTATGTTATGTCGAACGGGAGGAGCTCGATAGCCCATTTTGCAATCCGACCCGTGGCATCGCGGTTATTTATTATGTCATTGAGTGGTACTTCGGAGGCCACCGTGATTGAACACTCTTGAAAGTAGTGTCATAGTTTTCGGGATGCCATGAAGACCGCATATGCTATATTTTGATAATGTGGGTACCGTGACTTGCATGGAGTGAGGACAGTGGATACGTAGTATACCGGCTTTTGTAGTGGGAATTTATGTCCATCTGTCTCTCGTTCGACGATGAGCACTCCGCTTACAACCTGGTGTGTTGCAGCTATGTATAGCAGCAAGGGTTCACCGACATTTGGCGCTGCCAGAATTGGATTGGTGGCCAAGAGGGCTTTTATTTCCTTCAGCCCCGCTGTAGCCGCATCCATCTACTCGAAGTGTTCGGTGCGTCGAAGAAGGCGATAAAGAGGTAGTGCCTTTTCTCCTAATCGGGAGATAAAGCGGCTTAGGGTGGCCACGCATCCAGTTAGTTTCTGGATTTCCTTGAGGTCTGTTGGCGTAGACAACTATGGCAGAGCTCGGATTTTAGCTGGGTTTGCTTTGATTCCTCTATTGGAAACAATAAAGCCCAAGAGTTTTCCGACTGGTACGCCGAAAATGCATTTTTCTGGGTTGAGCTTTATGTCATATGTTTGGAGATTATCGAACGTAAGCCTCAAGTCGTCTATTAATGATTCGACATGTTTGGTTTTGATGACCACATCGTCTACATAAGCCTCCACTGTTTTGCCGATTTGTGTTTCCAGGCATGTCTAAATCATGCATTGATAGGTTGCACCGGCGTTTTTGAGCCCGAAAGGCATGGTGTTAAAACAGAAGGGACTGTATGGAGTGATAAATGCCGTTGCGGCTTGATCATACTCCGCCATCTTGATTTGATGGTATCCGGAGTATGCGTCGAGGAAACACAATGAGTCGTGTTCTGCAGTAGCGTCGATAATTTGATCAATGCGGGAGACGGGGAAGGGATCCTTAGGGCAAGCCTTATTAAGGTCTTTGAAATCGACGCATAGGCGTCAAGATTTGTCCTTCTTTGGTACCATCACCAGGTTTGCTAGCCAGTACGCATGTTTTATTTCTCTGATGAATCCGGCTTCGAGTAGCTTGGCTAGCTCTTCTCCCATGGCTTGTCGCTTGGGTTCTGAAAAGCGCCGAAGAGTCTGCTTGACCGGCTTGTATCCCTTTAATATGTTTAGGCTATGTTCGGCCAGCCTGCATGGGATACCTGGCATGTCTGAAGGATGCCAGGCGAAAATGTCTCAATTGTCGCGCAAGAACTCTCGTAGTGCGGCGTCTATTGTAGGGTTCAGCTGTGCCCCAATTGATGCTGTTTTTGTAGCGTCCGTTGGGTTGACCTGGAATTTGACTATTTCGTCTGCTGGTTTAAAAGAGGCGGACTTGGGTCGTTTGTCGAGTATCACGTCGTCCCTGTCTACTGCGGAGCGCAGTGCAGTTAACTCTTCGGCCGCAAGGGCTTCGGATAATGCCTCTAGGGCTAGTGCGGCAGTTTTATTTTCAGCGCGGAGTGCTATGTCCGGATCACTGGCTAGAGTGATGATTCCATTGGGCCCTGGCATCTTGAGCTTCATTTACCCGTAATGGGGTATAGCTTGGAAGCTTGTGAATGTGTCTTGCCCCAAGAGGGTGTGGTATCCACTGCTAAACGGGGCCACCTGGAATGTGATTTCTTCGGACCTATAATTCTCCGGAGTGCCGAATACCACATCCAGTGTGATTTTCCCTGCGCATCGTGCCTCCCGACTAGGGATGATTCTTCTGAAGGTCGTGCTGCTTTGCTCAATGCAGCTCTTATCTGTTTTCATTTTGTTAAGAGTTTCCTCATATATGAGGTTTAATCCGCTACCGCCGTCCATGAGCACTTTAGTAAGCCAGAATCCGTCCACGATTGGACTAAGGACCAAAGCGGCTGGTGCACCGACTGTTCGAAATTGAGGTTCGTCGCTGGCGTTGAAGGTTATGGCCGTATCGTTCCACGGGTTTATTGCTGCGATGTGCAGACTTTGGCGAGGCTGCGGAGCGCTCGCTTGCGCCTGTTGTTTGATACAAAAGTCTCGAAGACTGTCAGTACTGTATTGTTATTTTCTGTGGGATGGTGTTGTGCGGTATTGTTGATGAGAAGGTCCTCGCTGCTCTTGGCCACCTGCGGGAGTATCCAACATGCTCTAAGGCTGTGTGTTGGTATGGTGTCTAGTGTGCTTTGAATTTTGCATGGCCAATTGAGCCATCCCTCCAGTACTGTCCCACTTCCTATAGAGGGCTTTGGCATCTTTGTAATTGGGATGGGTGATTTGCGAGAGCGCACCCTTTTAGTTAGGACGAGGGGTTTAGGTAGCTCCGGAGGATCCCAGAAATTTGATTGGGTTTTCCAGGCGCTTTCCATCCCACAGTACTTCTGTACTATGGCTGCCAAGTCGGCAAAGTGTGCTATGTCACGGCAACTTATGGCATTGAGAATTCCCTTTTCCGTGCAATTTTTTCAAAAGAATGAGATTGCGTCTTCCTCGTGACAGTCCTTAACCTTGCTCATTACAAGGAGGAATCTGGCCCAGATGTGGTGTACTATCTCTTGGGTCTCTTGTCTGATGTGGGAAAGATCACTTGTGTCTGGGTGGGTGGGTAGACTTAAGTCCACATCCTGACCCAATCTAGGACTCGGGGGCGAAGGAGCTCCTGAGCTTGGCAGCTCGGGCTCCAGGATGTTGCCCAATATTTGTGGCCCGTTGCCCAATTCTAAGTTCGGAGGCTGGGCCACGTCCCCCCGTAGAAAGGTATCCGGCTTAGAGAGCTTGGGGATCCGGACATAGTTCGTCCTCAATATAGAGGAAGAATTGATGTTTTGTTTCTCCACCACCGCAATCTGATGGGTAACCGGCGGAGAGTTAATCTCCCTTAGGTCGGGTTTAAGCCCAATCCGATCATAGTCCGTAGCGACTCCCAGGGCGGCGATGCGATCCAAGAGCTCGTTTCGGGAGGAGAGCTCCATTGGATCCATCTGCTTGGTGAATTCTGGGCTGACATGGAGGTTGTTCTTGATGACCTGAGAAGTCATCTTGGCGCGGCGGCCGAACGGGCGGCCATGACGAAACCGCCCAGCCGGAGAGTTTGGCCTACAGCCAGGGATCCTCCGGAGGTGATGTTGTTCTTGACAACGAGGCGAGCCATCAAGCCTTATCGGGACGGCATAGTGGAACTCTCAATGAAAGCACCAATGTCGGTGTCAAAACCGGTGGATCTCGGGTAGGGGGTCCCGAACTGTGCATCTAAAGCTAATGGTAACAGGAGGCAGGGGACTAGATGTTTTACCTAGGTTCGGGCCCTCTCGATGGAGGTAATACCCTACTTCCTGCTTGATTGATCTTGATGATATGAGTATTACAAGAGTTGATCTACCACGAGATCGTAGAGGCTAAACCCTAGAAGCTAGCCTATGATGATGATTGTTGTTGTCCCACGGACTAAACCCTCTGCTTTATATAGATACTAGAGGGGGCTAGGGTTACACAGAGTTGGTTACAGAGAAGGTAATCTACATATCCGAATTTCCAAGCTTGCCTTCCACGCAAAGGAGAGTCCCATCTGGACACGGGACGAAGTCTTCAATCTTGTATCTTCATAGTCCAACAGTCCGGCCAGAGTATATAGTCCGGCTGTTCGGCGACATGCTGAATTCATTAAGGTCTCTCTCTTTGTTAGGAGACTCTTGGCCGAACTATGTCCGGCTCAAGGGGGAAGCAGGCGACGAAGAAATTTGTTGCCCACCCACCACCCACTTCATAGCCACTGTCAATGACGTAACAGACATGCTTGACTTTGACTCCGATGACACCGACGGTATGGACGTCAGCGCAGGGGACGATTTGGAACCACCGCGCACGGGGTGCTGGACTGCCACCTCATCATATGATATATACATGGTGGACACGCCTAAGGTGGATGATGGCGACAAAAAAGACACAACGGAGGATAAAACCCCCGGACAAAAGCCAAAACAACGGCGCAGACGCCGCTCTAAGTCCAGCCACAGTAAAAATAGCGATAACAGCGCTAGAAAGATCGACACCCCAGTCAACTCCAAAGGCAACAACGACCATATGGACCCAGCGATGGAGCAGGATGAACCAGGTCATGCTGAACACAGCCCGGAGCAGACGCCCGATCACAGCGATCCCGAGGGCCGAACTCATCAACCTGCCTCCGGAGAAGATCACAGTCCGGACGATGATGCATTCATCATCCCGGAAAAACATTCGGAATGAGATATCCTCCACAGAAGGCTTATGGCCACTACAAGAAGTCTAAATAAGCAGAAGCAAAGACTTAAGGCTGCGCAGGAAACGCTCAACCGCAGATGGAATAAAGTGCTAGACACTGAAGAAAAATACGGCGACGATCGCCACACAAAGAGCTACCGAAAGCGCAAGCTGCTGCCAGAATTCGACGATGAGGCCATTCCGCCGAAGAACAATACGGCCAGTAGGCCGGACCAACCACTTCATGACCGCAATAGAGCAGTTACTGACACCGCACACGATTTACGCGAGCTCCTAGACAAAAAGGCCGGCGCGACCAGGTCCATCTATGGATATAGAGGACACGCTCCGGCACAGGATTATGGTCACCAAAACGATCAGACTGATCGAATACAAGTTCGGAATCAGCACCGGACACAACAACAGTCGACAGCATGCCACAACATTGAAGGAAATATGCCCTAGAGGCAACAATAAAGTTATTATTTATTTCCTCATATCATGATAAATGTTTATTATTCATGCTAGAATTGTATTAACCGGAAACATAATACATGTGTGAATACATAGACAAAACTATAGTCACTAGTATGCCTCTACTTGACTAGCTCATTAATCAAAGATGGTTATGTTTCCTGACCATAGACATGTGTTGTCATTTGATTAGTGGGATCGCATAATTAGAAGAATGATGTGATTGACATGACCCATTCTGTTAGCCTAGCACTTGATCGTTTAGTATCTGCTATTGCTTTCGTCATGACTTACACAAAGTTCCTGCAACTATGAGATTGTGCAACTCCGTTTACGGAAGAACACTTTGTGTGCTACCAAACGTCTACAACGTGAATCGGGTGATTATAAAGGTGCTCTCAGGTGTTTCCGAAGGTACATGTTGAGTTGGCATAATTGAGATTAGGATTTGTCACTCCGATTGTCGAGAGGTATCTCTGGCCCTCTCGGTAATACTCATCACCTAAGCCTTGCAAGCATGTAACTAATGAGTTAGTTATGAGATGGCGTATTCTGAGAACTAGTAAAGAGACTTGCGGTAGCGAGATTGAACTAGGTATTGGATACCGACGATCAAATCTCGGGCAAGTAACATACCGATGACAAAGGGAACAAAGTATGTTGTTATGCGGTTTGACCGATAAAGATCTTCGTAGAATACGTAGGAACCAATATGGGCATCCAGGTCCCGCTATTGGTTATTGACCGGAGACATGTCTCGGTCATGTCTACATTGTTCTCGAACCGTAGGGTCCGCACACTTAAGGTTTCGATGACAGTTATATTATGAGTTTATGTATTTTGATGTACCGAAGGTTGTTCGGAGTCCCGAATGTGATCACGGACATGACGAGGAGTCTCGAAATGGTCGAGACATAAAGATTGATATATTGGACGGATATATTTGGACACGGAAAGGTTCGGGAGAGTTTGGAAATATCTAGGAGCTCGGGAGGTTACGGAACCCCGGTAAGTATATGGGCCTTATTGGGCCTTAGTGGAAGGAGGAGAAGGATCAAAGGAGGGCGCGCCCCCAAGCCCAATCCGACTGGGAGGGGGGCCCCCCTTCCTTCTCTCCCCCCTTCCTTCCTTCTCCTACTCCGAATAGGAAGGGGGGCAAACCTACTTGGAGTAGGATTGCCCCCCCTAAAGCCTTGCCACCCCTTGGGCGGCTTCCTCCTCCCTCCCTCCTTTATATCACGGGGTAGGGGGCACCCTAGACACACACGTTGATCATTGAGATCGTTCCTTAGCCGTGTGCGGTGCCCCTTCCACGATATTACACCTCGGTCATATTGTAGCGGTGCTTAGGCGAAGCCTGCGCGAGAGAACATCAAGATCGTCTGCCACGTCATCTTGTGGAACTCCTCCCAGCGCCTCTGCTGGATCGGAGATCGGGTGCGTCATCGATCTGTCGTGTGTCAAGAACTTCGGAGGTGCGAATGCGGTGCTTGGATCGGTTGGACCGGAGGGCGTCGACTACTTCCTCTATGTTGCGTCAGCGCTTCGCTTGGTCTCACGTGCGTAGACAACACTCTCCCCTCTCGTTGCTATGCATCACCATGATCTTGCGTGTGCATAGGAATTTTTTTTGAAATTACTACGTTCCCCAACAAACATATCCAGATACAGAGGGGCTGCTCACCCTCTGTGCTTCACCGAAGAGGTACGGGACCACGAATTTCCACGGGTTTTAAACCCATGACCATAGAGGCATATGGCGAACAGCAGGACCCGGGTGCGGATTGAGATTTTATCCTTCATATCCACATGGCTCGTGGAGACAACCTCCACGCCATAAAATACCTTCCCCTCAAGTTGAAGGGACCAGCTCGGCACTGGTTGAAAAGCCTCCCCGAAAATTCAATCGGAAGTTGGGAGGAACTTGAGGATGCTTTCAGGGCCAATTTTCAAGGGACCTATGTTCGACCTTCAGACACTGACGATTTAAGTCACATAATTCAACAGGCCGGAGAGTCCGCCCGCAAGCTTCGGAATAGATTCCTCTCTAAGAAGAATCAAATTGTCAATTGTCCAGATGCCAAAGCCCTAGCGGCCTTCAAGCACAGTATCCGGGATGAGTGGCTCGCCAGACACCTCGGCCAAGAAAAGCCGAGGACAATAGCAGCCTTAACAAGCCTTATGACCCGCTTTTGCGTGGGTGAAGACAGCTGGTTGGCCCGTAGAGGCACCAGCGACCCAGGCACATCTGAAATCAGGGATGGCAACGGGAAGCCACGTCGCAATAAAAACAAGCGTCGAAACAAGGAAGAAAGTCCGGACAACATAGCGG
Organism: Aegilops speltoides; assembly: GCA_021437245.1. Lineage (NCBI taxonomy): Eukaryota > Viridiplantae > Streptophyta > Magnoliopsida > Poales > Poaceae > Aegilops > Aegilops speltoides. Next base: position 84,082,595 of record CM038146.1, on the reverse strand, counting down.
TCAACGCCGGATTCAGGGGCCCTCGACTCGGTCAACAAAAGAAGCTATTTAAAGGCAGCAAAGAGGGACCGTCCGGCCTGAACAAAGTCCTGGACAGACTGTGCCAAATTCATGGCACCCCCGAAAAACCTGCGAACCACACTCACAGAGAATGTTGGGTCTTTAAGCAGGCCGGCAAGTTAAATGCCGAACACAAGGGAAGGGAAACACCAAGTGAAGATGAGGATGAGCCTCGCCAGCCGAACAGTAGGGGACAGAAAAAATTCCCACCAGAGGTAAAAACAGTAAACATGATCTGTGCGACTCACATACCCAAGAGAAGGCGCAAACGCGCACTCAGAGACGCATACGCTGTAGAGCCAACACTACTAGGAAAAGGGCTATAGATAGGACTGATTCTAATGGCGCACCAGGTAGACAGTGTGCCACTACTATATACTAATGGCGCACTGGATTTAGGTACGCCATTAGTGTGGCAGACACTAATGGCGCACCAGCCTGACGGTGCGCCACTAATTTTGATTTTTTTTTCCCATTTTTCCATACAAACTAATGGCGCATGAAGACAAAGTGCGCCAGACAGTGCGCCATTAGTATATATTTTTTTACTTTTTGCAAACCTACTAATGGTGCACCGTATCACGATCGCCATTAGTAGTTAAACTACTAATGGCGCCTTTGTGATACCGTGCGCCATTAGTATACATATATTTTTTACTTTTACGCAAAAAGTACTAATGGCGCACCACTGCAGTGCGCCATTAGTAACTCAGGGTTACTAATGGCGCATTATGTGGTGGTGCGCCATTAGTAACCTTAGGACCAACAAGATATTTTGGACAGCCCACCTACCCACTCACTTTCCCCACTTCATTCTCTCCACCTCCTCCTCCAAGCTTGTCTCGGCTGCCTCCTCCTCCTCACCTCATTTCCACCATAAATTCATCAAAATTAAGTGGTGAAATTACCTTTTTTGATAGGTAAGTAAGGGGAAAGCTATCTTCATGATGTAGATCTACTTTTTTTCTCTCTAGCTCGCTCCAACAACATGCACATGCACTTTTTGTGGCCTAGCTAGATCTATGTATGTTTGTTGTGTTGCATGTGTTTGTGGTGTTGCATATATGATTGTGTTTGAAGCTACCGGTATTTGAAATGCGATAGTTGCCAATATTTTGCCGGAATGTTTTGATTCATTTCCGTTTTGGCGAGATTTTTGGCACTATGCATTCTTTTTGGTCCTATTTTTAGGCAAGGTCATGCCAAATTTTTTCTTGGTTCTAAAATATCGTTTTGCTCTGCCCCGCAGGCGACCATGGTCCGCACGATGACTGAAGGCATTGTGAAATAGGTTTTGAGCTCATGAAGGCGAGATGCTTCAAAAGAATGAGGCGGAGATAAGATGTCCGTGTCGAAGATGCAAGTGAAGAGCCTTATTGCGGACCGGATTCGGGCAGGTGCGGGACCACCGCTCTTGCGTGGTTTCATGGATGGCTATCGGTGGCAAGGTGATGAAGATGACTATGAAGTCGTCCATGGGGCGGGCAAGAAATGAGGAAGAGCGACAAGACAAGTACCACCGCGGCGAGGGCGGGCGAGAAGGCGAAGAATCTCGAGGACATGATCACGGCGGTGATGCTGTACCTGATCATCATGTAGAAGATGTAAGTAAATGATGATGGGGAAGATCAAGACGAAGGGCATGATCATGAAGATGAAGATGCGGAGCATCTGACGATGGAGGCTGGGTGCAGGACCCTCATATTCAAGAGCTGCTTCTCAAGCGCACGGATAACGCAAGAGCTGCCGCCGAGAGAAAGCCAAGCTGGATCAATCGGAGATAGATGCGGTTACTCCATTGTATGAAGGATGCAGGACCGTGGATACCGCTTTGAAAGTAACGCTCATGGCTCGGAGATGAAGGTAAAACACAAAATGACCGGCGCGTGCTTCGGCGAGAACATGTCATTCAGCACGAACGTCTTCCCAAGGGGAACAAGTGCCCGACCAGTTCGAGGCGAAGAAAATCGTGTGTCCTCTGGATTTACTGCGTGAAATACCATGTGTGCATGAACAATTGTATCATTTATCGGGACGAGCACGCGAGTCTACCATATGTCCGGTGTCTTGGCGTCACTCGATACAAGAAGAGGAAGAAAGCTCCTCGAAAATCGGTGTGGTACTTTCCGATCCTCCTCATCTGCAGCGGTATTTCGCGGACCCTAAGGTAGCAAAGCTCCTGCGTTGGCACGCGGTAGGGAGGAGAAGAAGCGGGAAGATGACGGAAATGATCCGGAGATAAATAAAAAGACAAGATCTTTGAGTCACCCTAAGGATGCGAGCGATGGCAAGAGTTGAACTTCAAGACCGAATTTGGGAAGGATCCAAGGAACATCGTGCTGGGTGCGAGCACCGATGGAGTCAATCCGTTTGGCAGCCAGAGAAGCACACATAGCACCTGGCCTGTGTTTGTGTGGATGTACAGCCTTCCCCCCTGGTTGTGCATGAAGAGGAAGTACATTCACATGAGTATGCTAATTGAAGGGCCGAAACAACTAGGGAACGACATCAATCTGTATCTGGGGCTGCTGAAGGAGGAGCTAAACACGCTGTGTAAAACGCCAGCCAACACGTGGGATGCTGCAGATAGAGAATATTTCCCTATGAGAGCCGCACTGCTCACGACGGTGCACGACTATCTCGGTTACGGATATCTCGCGGGGCAGGTAGTCCACAGATTTTCTGGATGCGTAAGGTGCATGGATGACACAACGTATCGCCAGCTAGATAGAGATCCCGGGTCTTCGAAAACCATGTTCATGGGACATCGAAGGTGGCTTCGCGACGATGACCCGTGGAGGAAATGCAAGGATCTGTTCGATGGTGAAACCGAACCCCGAAAACGCCCGTGTACGAGGAGCGGCGAGGAAATAGATGAGTCGTTGAAAAATTGGAAAGACTGCCCACTGCTGGGAAAGAAGCAAAAGGCGCCAGAGCCGGGAAAGAAGTGAAAGGCGCCAGAGCCGCTTCTGAAGGTATGGAAAACGAGGTCTGTTTTCTGGGACTTGCCGTACTGGAAGATCCACCGTGTGCCTCACAGCCTTGATGTCATGCATATCACGAAGAACGTGTGCGAGAGTCTGCTTGGTACCCTGCTCAACATGCCAGAGAGGACCAAAGATGGGCCGAAAGCAAGGGCAGACTTGAAATCAATGGGCATCAGGCAGGAGCTTCACGCTAATGATGATGATGATGATGATGATGATCATGATGATGATGAGGCGAAGCAGGACACAGAAAGTCGTCGCAAAGGCAAAAAGGCCAAGAAGACCGGAAATGACTACCCTCCCGCGTGCTTCACTCTAAGTTAGGAGGAGATCGAGCAGTTTTTCACCTGCCTCCTAGGAGTAAAACTTCCTTTCGGTTACGCAGGGAAGATAAGCAGATACCTAGACCCAGTGAAGTAGAAGTTCAGCGGGATGAAGTCTCACGACTGTCACGTGCTGATGACGCAGATACTTCCAGTTGCAATCCGTGGGATCATGGACGCGCACGTCCATGAAATGCTATTTGGCCTATGCAACTTTTTTGACGTCATCTCTCGGAAGTCAATTGGCGTGAGGCAACTCAGAAGACTACAGGAAGAGATGGTGGTGATACTATGCGAGCTTGAGATGTAATTACCGCCGGCATTCTTCGACGTTATGGTGCATCTGCTCGTCCATATCATGGAGGATATCATCCAACTTGGGCCAACGTTCCTACCCATCAACAGGCACCTCGACAGGCTTGCTGGATGGGGTCACCGTGAGGGTCGCCGCGAAATGCATGTCGACTTCGAGGGTCAACTCGCCGACTTTGAAAGAGCAAACCTAGTCGCGCTACAACACATAGACGTGGTTGATCCTTGGGTGGTAGAGCACAAAACCTTTATTGAGAAGACGTACAATGACCGAGGCCAATAGAGGACGGACGGAGATATACTTAAAGAGCACAACGCATGTTTCACGCGTTGGTTCAAGCAGAAGCTTTTGTCGTACCCTTTACATGAAGATTCTTCCGCGGAAGAACAACTCATATTCGCCTTGTCACAGGGCGCCGAGCACAACCTGATGACCTATGAGGCGTACGATATTAACGGCTACACATTCTACACCGAGGACAAGGACATGAAGAGCGATGGTTATCAGAACTCCGGGGTAACGATGGAATCCTACACCGGTAAGGACAAGGACAGATACTACGGAAGGATCGAGGAGATCTGGGAGCTGAGCTACGCTGGAGAGAAGGTGCCGATGTTCCGTGTCAGATGGGCCAAGAGCGTCCTAAAGAAGACCGATATTTCACCACCATGGTTATACGAAGCCAAATCCAAGACCATGGTATAAGCGTCACCATGAAAAATGAGCCATGGGTACTGGCTTCCCAAGTGGACCAATGCTTCTTCATTACCGACCCGTCAAAGCCCAGTCGTGTTGTCGTGAGGAGTGGCAAAAGGAAGATTATTAGAATGGATGGAGTAGCCAATGAGCAAGACTTCGACAAGTACGGCGACCCGAAGATCGAACATGACGACGACGATGAAGTAGCAGCACACACCACAAGAAGAAGTAGGACCACCCTACCTAAAGGACATCCGTTCCACAGAAGAACTCCATTTGCGAAAAAGAAGGGCAAGAAGATTGTGAATAGATAGCTAGCTAAGATCGATTGTATTTAAATCGTAGTCTTCATTTCTCGATTGTATTTCATGGGCACTTTTTGATATCATGAATATTTTTAAATTTCATGGGCACTTTTTGGATTCATGAGGACACTTGATCTTGATCCCCCTCCATCTCGATCCCCCCTCCATCTCGATCTCGATCCCCGCACCCTGCCCCGCTCCACCACCGCCGCCGATGATATTTTCAAGTAACAAATTTGAACATATTTTTTAAACAAAATAAATATAAAAAACAGCATTTAAAATGCATAAAAAAATATTGGGGAGCCTGGGAATCGAACCCAGGACCTCCTGGTGTGTGTGCTGTGTGCTGACCAGTTGGGCTAGTGGGTGGGTTCTGTTGTAGATAGGGTTAGGTGGTAGATAGGGCTAGTGGGCTAGATTAGAACAAAATTCTAATGGCGCACCGAGAGCTGGTGCGCCATTAGAATAGTCGTACTTATGGCGCACCGAGAGCTGGTGCGCCATTAGAAAGTTTCCCCCCACACTAAATCCCCAATCTCTCTAATCTCTCCCGCTGCCCCCGTGTTCGCCGTCCCCCTCACCTCCTTCGCCGTCCCCGAGCCGAGCGCCGCCTCCCTCGCCGCCTCCCTCGCCATCCCCGAGCCGAGCACCATCCCCCCTCCACCCGCGCCCGCGCCCTCGCCGTCCCCCTCCACCCGCGGCCCCGCCTGCGTCAACCTCCCTCCCGAGCGTGACAACTAGGGTTCCTAGCCTCCGCCACCGCTGATGGCCCGTCGCCGCGGCGCGCCCAGCCGGCCGAACCCTACGCTGCCCCGCCTCCACCGCCTCCTCCTCGACGCGCCGCCTCCTCGACGCGCCACCTCCTCGACGCGCCTCCTCCTGCTCGACGTGCCACCTCCTCGACACGCCTCCTCCTCCTCGACGCGCCGCCTCCTCGACGCGCCGCCGCCCGCTGCCTCCTCGACACCGGTGTCCTCCTACGGCAGCCTGCCGTTATCCCACAGGTGATTCCTCACCTCTCCCCTTCCCTCCTTCCCCCTCGTATTTGCTAAAACTGAGATGTAAACTAAAGGAGTTCGTGATTTGCAGAAGCTGTAGCATACTCCAACAAGTGATAAATGCACTCAAAAGTTCACTAAGAAAATGCAGATGCTTCTCACTTATTACTGAAAGTTTTCTGGAGTGATAAATGCATGCAAAAGAAGTTTAGTTAACTGTTACTGTTGTTGTATGAATTCCAACCAGTTCAATTTGCAGAGTATAAGGATAGCATAGAAGACAAGTAGCATAATAGCATAGAACACATCCAGGTCAATTTGCTGCATATAGCCAAGACAAGTAGCATCTGTCCTTAAGCAGAGTATAAGGATAGCATAGAAGAAATAGACAGGGTAGCAAGTAAGCTGAGATAAAAAAGTGTTTACTTTAAGTAATTATTTACAACAAGCATTGTGTAGGAAAATGTCATGCAGGCTGTAACTTGAACTTGAAGAACTCCTTAGATAGTTTTTTAGTCTCCTTATACAAAACAAGCTGAAGTTTGAAACCTATTTCTCCTAAGCAGACACAGAAAAATTGCAGATAAGTAGACACTGAAAATTGCAGCCATGTCAAAGAGTCATTTCATTTGGGAGCAGTAACTATAAGAAAAGGAAGTGAGTTGAATTGCAAAAAAAAATGGAAGGTGAAATGAAAAGAACATTGCTCTATGTGAAAACTGTATGTGCAATCTACAAATGTGAAAAACTGTATGTGTTGTCATAGGTCTTTGTCTTTGTCAAAACTATATGTGCAATCTCGAACAATTACGCTTTTGTGAAAACTGTATGTGAAATCTCCAAATGTATCATCATAATGTAGGTGCTGTGTTGTGTGATTCTTCATCTTGAGAACTTCAGCTTTTTCAACTTGTTGGACTATATGTTCATTGGTACTACTTGTGATCTTTGCTTCTTTGTACTACTTGGGAATTTTGTCAACTTGATTAACTTCCGTTCCGGCCCTTGATTTTGCCGGAATGTTGATTAACTTCCGTTCCGGCAAATTCGGGTACTCCATATGTCCTAATTTTCAGCAAAAGTCATGCTGAAATTTTCTGTGAATTTTAGCATGAGTTTGCTGAAAATAGGACACATGGGGTACTTGCGACTAATGCATGGGCCGGGATATCTTAGTACTTAATTAAGTAGGATCAACTGCCCCTTTATTCTTGCTGCATTAAACCATAGGTGGCAATAGAGCCAAGTGATTAGGCCCAACTTAGAATTCTCCTTAGCATCGATAAACCCTAGATGATAAACCCAACATAGGTGGCAATAGAGCCAAGTGATTAGTGCCAAGTGATTAGGCCCAACCTAGGGTGCCTCGGCATCGATAAACCCTAAATGATGAAAACTAAACTTGGCTGCCCCGGATGCCCCGGTGTCGATGAGAACCTAAATGATGTATGCTTCGGCTTTTAGGGTGCCTCGGCGTCGACAAACCCTAAATGATGAAAGCTTAGGCTTTTAGGGTGCCTCGGTGTCGACAAACCCTAAATGATGAGACCATGATATTGTTCCTTGACAATAACCAACTTTTGACCAAACTTTTTCCTATTTAGAGCGAAACATGGCCCACAACGATGAGGCCGGTGGTTCGTCTTGACAAGCAATTCTGGGAGCTGTCCTAGGAGATGGAGGAACAACCTCACGCTATGAGGGCGCCATGGAAGACACCGATCCTGATTACACAACCCCTAGTGGCGTCGGGGATGACACCACCGATGGTGCCGCCGAGGATGCCACCATCGATGATGGCGGCGCACACACGATGGCAGCCAATCGAAGAAGCAAAGGAAGGACCGGCGTCGAATGCGCTCCGCACCGTCAAGGAGGAATTCACTCAAGTGGACTCAGCAGAATCCAACGAGCCCAAACATATAGTCAAGGGTTTTCGGTTCAGCTCGGGTGCATTCTCCGAGCACCGACTCGATCAACACCGATAACCTTAGGAATAAGGACCACGGAATTTGCGCAACCTCCTCTTCACGAAGCTGCACGAGCGATACAAGTTCCCGCCGAATTTGAAAACACACCTCTCGGGGAATAAAGTGAACAGTGCCACCCTCACGAAGATGAGCACGGCCTGTCTACTTGGAGAAGAACGGTGAAGAGAATGATTGATAAAGGTGATAGTTATGAGAAGATCAAGGCGAAATATCCTTTGATGGCGAAGATGAGTACAAGGAGTTCAAGATCAAGTGCTTGAGCAGCGCAACCTCGAATCAAGTCGATGGGGGAAAGAAATGCGGAGTTGAACTTAGGGAACACAAACTCGGTCCCTTGATTCTGAGTGGCGGAGCCTATATGGGACAAGGAGGGCGGGGCGTGCCGAGCAAGGCCTACCGCCCGCTCGACAAATACAGCGGTAACAAGCCGACCAGGAACTATGTCGGGGCCGGTACAAGGAGGACCCGATAACAAAGGAGCTTACCACGGATCCGAAGACCAGGCGCTTGAGCTTGTTACGTAAGGAATACACCCCCGCGTAATTAGCTCCATATGGTTGCACTCTAATTAATCCCCAATATTTCTAAATGGTTCACGTTCCTTTCGCAGGAAACTGAAAGCAGTAGCGCGGGGTTGTCTCAGAGCTCCCCTTTCGACACCCCTTTAAATAGGGCGTTGAACATAATGAAAAGCAAGGATAAGCTCACTAAGCCGACGTCAGCTGGTCGTGTGGCCGGCAAAGGCTTGTCCACAAAATGGGGGTCATACTATACCGCTGGTGTGCGGAAGGAGAAAAAGGCCAGCTCGGAAAGCCAGGCGCGCGAGGTTGAAGCACTCAAGGCACAAGTGGCGCGGATTCCGGAGCTTGTCCAAGAGCAAGTGGAACAACAGCTGGGAACGAAGCTCAACGCCATGGTGCCTACGTTGATTCATGGGCTGACGACGTGGATTGCGGGCGGCCAACAGGGGCCTCCCCCGGTTCCCAGCTTCACGGCCAAGAATCGCCAAATGCGGCGGCGCCATTGGTGTCTCCGGTGGCGCCATTGGTGTCTCCGGCGGAGGCGATATTCGTGTCTCCGGCGCTTGCACGGCATTGGAGCTTAATGCACCGGGTGTCGCCGGCGGCACCTCGCCGACAAGCGCCCCTCCGTCGATTACCGCCGCCGTTGGCGGTGCCTCGACATTAGCCGAGCTCGGCGGCATCACGGTAACTAAGCCTCTCGGCCGATGACTTCATCTCCTTGCCTTTGATGGGCATCCACGATGCCTGTACATGTTTCGCGAGGCACCGCCGACAATCCTTGCACTCTTCTGCACTTCGTGGGCGCCGAGCTGGTCGATGTCGCCAAGGGCGAATCGTTCAACCGGGCAACCGCATGTTCCACGGTAATCCGATGCCACCCACAATGTATAGGGTTGAAGTGGTTCGGGTGCTGCCAGGCTGCGATGAGCTATTACCTCCGGTTCGACCCGCTGGGGCTGACGAAGAAGATGAGATGACCCTCGGCGCTGCGTAAACGGCGCTGCTTTGGTGAAGAGCGGTTCGTTTAGCGGCGGGGACACCACCCCACGAACAAGACCGCCCGATCGTGCGGCGCCAAGCCATGGCAAAACGCCGCAACGCTACCGGACTGTCGAGACATCCCTATGTCGGACATCCCTATAACACAGATCCGGACAACCCTATGGCACGAGATCCGGACGGCGGCGACAACGACGACCGTACATTTACCAAAGTCGATAAGTACTTTGCGAACATGGAATGCCGACGAGTTCTGCGGGCCTCTTTCTCAAGAACCCAACCAAGACGACCACAATCTAGCTGGTACATCAGAGAAATCCAATTGCAATAGGCATCGTCTGGCGTTCAGTTCTCAGGAGACGCCTCCAGCTCCCGCCTTCACCGAGCCTCAGATAGCTGAGGTGCGAAATATTATCAGCCCCAACACGCTCAAGAAGGCGGTCTGTGAGCAGAACTCGGTCCCATTATAGGAGATCAAGAAGAAGGGATGGAAACGAAAGACTAGCAAGGGCGCCGGTGCGAGCCAGCTGGCACCAAGTACGATCCGTGCTTAGGACAGGCCACCTTCACCTAAGGATATCTCGAGGAGGGTGCATGTGGCGGGTAGGGCGATGCTACCGCCAAATATGCTGAATGCTGCAACCGGTGCTATGCGGAGTCTGCACGACAGTGTTCTTTCTTTGGAGAAGCGGCGTCTCAGAGAGAAGGATGTGGCATACCAGGTTTTCGTGGCCAAGGTGCTAGAGGGCAAGGGCTTTGTGGATGGCGACATCGGGGGTACGATCGTCCTACGGTTTGATGACATCTTTGCTATGTTTAACCTTCATCCGCTGCACTACACCTTCATTCGGCAGTTTTTGCTGAGTATGGAGATGCGGATCATTAGAGACAAGACCCCGGACATCGTGATAGTCGACCCCTTCTACATGCGTGCCAAGCACTTGAGCAGCGTTGGGGACCGCCAAGTTGCGAGTTCACACCTCGGCGTCATTACAGCAAACCGGATAAGGATAACTTCCTTGTGGCTTACTTTCCCGAGTAAGTCATCCCTTAACCGCCCCGTAACATATGATTTCTTAGATTTTGATCATTCTTTTTTTCTAACATTCCGTGTTCTGTGCAGTGACACACATTGCACACTCATCCTCTTAAGTCTGAAATATTCCATGGCCACGTATTTCGACCCGAACCGTAACTCCAAGATAGACTACACAAATGTCAAGAAAGTTCTTGATGATGTTCTCCCCAGCTACGCCAAATCTGGAGGCACCTTCACCAGGACTTTTCATAAGTACGGCAAGCACATGTTCTCACACAATACAAAGTTCTGCTGCATCAAGCAGCCGCTTTGTGATCGAAGGATGCCTACTACGCCCTCCATCACATGCGGGCGATCGTAAGGGACCATCATCAACTTCTACTACCAGATAATCTCAAAGATTGGGCCGCGAACTTGTCGGCAATCCAGGACGTGGACCTCAGACAAGAATTCTTTCGCATCCAGTCAGACTTTGCGGACATCATCCATCAAGATGTCCTTCATATGTCGGGGCAGTTCTTCCTCAGATATCAACCGTCCAACAATGAGATAGATGGAATGCTACAAATGCAGGGTGACAATGACCGCGATTTCATGACCATCGCGACAGACGGCGGCTTCATCCACGCTTTTGTCCGATGAGTCGAGTTGAAAGTAGTGATGTGTAGTTCTGAAACATTGATTGGCTCATGTTGTAATTAAACTTTAATGAATTCGTATGTCTCTTTGGTTTGGACAGTCGTTCAACTTAGATGTAATCGATGCTATTTATTAGTAGGACCATGAATCGTGCTATTAGCGTCTTGCTTTTCTCTTCCGATACTTTTGTTGCATACTTACATATTTCTTATGTATTGTCTGTTGTTTGGCTTGTGCATAGAGATGCCGTCGTATGTCGTGTACAAGGGTATGGTTCCTGAGTCTCTGACGGCGGGAGGAGTGTCGGAGACAGGTTCACCGTTCAGCGATATGATTACAAAGGTACACCACTAGGGCGGAGGCCGAATCTAGATACGCCCGCTCTCTAGCGGGAGAGAGGAGGGAGCGTTGGAGGAACCGGATGAAGACCAGTTTGATCGCGATGATGCTTATCGTGATGACCACAACTCTCTTCTATGTGATGGTAGTTTATATGGTCGATATCGACTTGTAATGTGAACACAAACTAGCTACTGTCGGTCTCGAGACTTGTAATGTTCTATCTTTGTTCGGTCTTTTGAATTTAGAGACTAATATGATGATTTGTATTCGGAGACTAATCTTCTATTGTATTCGATGAATCTGCTGTTGCTGTGTGGTGTTGTCTAAATTCTGTCCAATAATATATTTTGTAACCTGTGAAAATATCAGAAAAGAAAAAAATAATCCCTAATATTCATACTAGTGGCGCACCACACAAGACACTAATGGCGCACAGTGATAATCACACTAATGGCGCATCGCCCACTAGTGCGCCATTAGTATGCCAAAGCACATGGGTACATATGGCCCCCTGAAAAGAATTCTAATGGCGCACTGTGGGCAATACTAATGGCGCACTACGTGGTGCGCCATTAGAATTTAATTCTAATGGCGTGATGCTAGTGGCGCACCAGTAGTGCGCCATTAGAAGGCAAAACTGGTGCGCCACTAGCATGCCTTTTCCTAGTAGTGCCATCGCACCCAAACTTAACCCCTGGTCAGCCTGCCCGATCACCTTTGATCATAGGGACTACCCGACTAGTATGCGGCATGGAGGATCGGCTACTTTGGTGCTCGACCCAATAATCGACGGATACCATCTCACTCGTGTCCTCATGGACGGCGGCAGTAGTCTCAATCTAATATACCAGGACACTGTCCGCAGGATGGGGATAGACCCATCCAGAATCAGCCAAAGTAACACCACCTTTGAAGGGGTGATACCAGGCGTTGAGGCCCGCTGCAAGGGCTCCCTCGTATTAGAGGTGACATTCAGTTCTCCAGACAACTTCAGAAGCGAAGAATTACTCTTCACCATCGCTCCCCTCCGAAGTGGTTATCATGCATTGCTCGGAAGAATGGCCTTCGCCCGCTTCAACACAGTACCGCACTACGCCTACCTTAAACTCAAGATGTCTGGTCCACATGGCGTCATCACCGATAGCGGAAATACAGAGCGTTCCTTACGTGCAGAAGAGTATGCGGCGGCTCTAGTAGCCGGAAACTAAGCAGCCTCTCCTATCAGAACGCATGATCGGTCGTTAAGACCACGGACACGGTTAGACGAGTCCGGCACACCACCGTCAGTAATAGCCCAGATAAACCTGAGCTGGGTGCTATAAATGTAATCCCATAGAGGGCACCAGGGGCTGGAAGCATGCAATAAATCCCACCTTTTGGCTTGACCTTATTAACAGGCCAATGTCTTACACTTCTACTATCCACTGATAATAACCAACTCTTCGCACGCTTACGTCATACTCTTTTACATGAGTTTTCCTTTTTACAGACACCATTCGTGCGATACCCTCCCAGGACACGGCACAATAGAGACAAAGGCGCAGACGTGCAGCAGGGCCCCGCTCAAAGGTTTCTCTTTAGATTAAGCCCCTATGTAAACCTTCTTTATTGTCTCTTGTTGCTTGACATCCCGTGGGTACTCAATACACCCACAAGGGATACTGGCATTATTGGCATTTCGCCACGATAGACTAATGCACGTACCTGGAAATACATGGCTCATAATCAAGGGCGCTACTCAGCCCAGTATATGTTATAAAGTCCGAATACCTTCGGGAGTGTTCGGCGTTGCGAGTTAGGCCTTATATGCATCAGCTCCGAATCATGTCTTTGGTCAAATGTTGGGTTTGCCCGGCTCCTGGGTTTGCCGCCTTACGTTACGCTTCTATCGGCTAAGGAGGCCAAAGGAGAACTACTGCGATTGTGCCCTGGTTATGCCGGATGAGCACCTCAGCAGAGAAAGCCGAAAACTGACTGTCATGATATAACGAGAGACTGGTCCACCACTCGAGGACTCATCGGAATCGTTAGGATTCCTCCGCATTAACGAAGGACTGTTTCCCGGTCATGTACACGCGCCCGTATCCAGATGCACGAGAAGGTACCAGGGGCTACATTGTAGCCCCACCGTCAAACTCTTATGGCTAAGTGAAAGTGTTAAAGCTATATAGTCCGGTTGCCTAGTTCGACGTGCGATCACCTCCTTAATGGACCAAGACGTTGGATCAAGTGTGATTACGCACATTTTTGCAAACACCCCCGCATTGTATGCGTGGGGGCTGAAGCCAATGACTGCTAACTTTCAGGTTATATACGCATCAAACGGCCGCACAAGAGGCACAATAACACTTTCTGGCGAAAGTATATACATAGCCTCTATAATCAAAATACAATTGTTTTTACAATGAAACGATTTGTCACTCGAACATGACATTCTTCGAGCACTTAGCCTCTATTAAACTAGCACCTTCTGTTAGCTGCTCCAAGTAGTGCTCGGCCGGATCCTGGCTCCCCACAGGATTCTGGGTTGCAATGATGGTGGCCTCCATATCTGTCCAATATGTTTTAACACGGGCAAGAGCCATCCGCGCACCCTCTATGCACGCCGACCTCTTCATGGCATCGATTCGTGATACGGCGCCAAGGAATTGTTGCACTAAACCAAAATAACTATCCGGCTTCGGCCCCTTCGGCCATAGATGGTCTATTACAGACCTCATTGCAAGACCGGACAACCTATGGAGCTCGGCCACAGCGGCCATCCTTTCACTCAATGGCAACGGGCGTGTTCGAGCACTGAATTGCGACCAGAACAACCTTTCTACTTCACTAACTTTTTGATCCTTGAAAAACTTGGTCGCATCAGCCGTACTTTTTGCCAGATCCGCATACACGTCTGCAGCGCTCCAGCCTGTCCAGAGGAGCGTACTTTGGATCCAAGAACTTCATTCACAACAAAAAGGGGCTTCCGGCCACGATCTCTCCGGCCTGTCGAAGCTCCTCCCGTGCATCCCTAATTTTGGAACGCGTCTCCTTGGCCGCATCAAGGGCCTTCTTCAGGTCAGCCGACTTTGCCTGATTCTCCTTTTCAAGGAGCTCATACCGGCCGGTGGCGTTTTTCAGCTCCACAGCCATCTCGGTTATTTTATCTTCGCTTCAGCGATGAGCAGCCTGTTCGGCTCTCAAATCTTCGGCCGCCTTTAGGGTAGCCGCATTGCTAGCCCGGGCTTGTTCCTTGGCCAGGGCAAGCTCCGCCCTCAGGGCCTCCACGGCAGCAACTCCACCTGCAGTCGAAGCATATCACATTAACATTATGCTCCTCTTAATATTTCCTATAAACAAGGAAAACAGAGCACATACTCTGTGACTCATTAAGCCGCTCATTCACAAGCGTGATGTCGGCGTCCACAACTTCAATCTGTCACCTCAGTTCAGCGACCTCTGCGGTCCGGTCGGCTGCCGGACCCTTAGCCACCTACGCATGAAATACTGTGCGATCATTACTTAAGAATGTGATCCTCCGTTTGCCGCCTAGGGCTGGCAACCAGAGTCTCAGGGGCTACTATCTATACGGAGCACACCTAGCACGTGCGCCACAACCAAAAAATTACGTATTTCATTATATACCTCAAAGCCTTTGAGCAGGCTCGTAAAAGCTTCATTCAACCCGCTTGTGGCGGATGAAATCTTCTCAAGCACCATGCTCATTAATGAACGGTGATCCTTCGAGAGAGCAGCTTGCTCCAGAAGGCCCGTCAGCGTGTCCGACCGGTCACCGAACTGTGCTGGACCCTTCTTATCGCCCCCCGTGGGAGCCAAACGCTCTGGGCTCAGGGCGGCCGAAGTATTAGCTTCTGGCCTTGGCAAATCCAGACTCCTACGTGAAGACACCTCAGGGTCGCCCGCCCCATGAGGTGGAGAGGCAGGTGGGGTTTCACTCTCCATCACCTCTGGCAGAAGATCCCCCGAAGAAGAACTCCATCGAGAAGAGCTGCTAGCCGGACTGCAAAGAATGGATCATGGTTATTGTTCTAGGACGAGGAAGCAGTAGCTTTGTACTTACGATTAACTTACACATCGGCTGAGGGCTGGCCCGTTTGCAGGCATGGCGCAGTGAGGACGCCCTCCGGGGCAGGGCCTCTTGGTGAAGTTTTCTTCCCTTGTCTAGGCACCTCCGTCTCCAAGTCTTCGGAGGCGGCCCTCTTCTTCCCGAGGGGGAGGAGACCATAGATTCCCCTCCCCGACTATCCTCCTCCGTGGAGATAGTAATTCCCCCGGTTTGGATGTGCAATGTGTGAAGCTCTGCTTCTCTGTTTTTCCCTTCGTCTTTCCCCGAGGGAACTTGACTTAGCACACAACTAAGCATCCTGGCTATGGCAGGACTAGGCGAGCCTTCAGGAAGCGGTGCTGGACACCTGATTCTCTCCTCCTTGCAGAGTCATTCCTGGTCGCAGATGGTTTTCAGAATAATGTTATGATACATATAAATGAAGTGTTCGGTTTCTGGGTTACTTACTTGGGTATCTGGGCGGTTGCAGCTCATGCCCGCATCCTCGGTGGTGTCCGGACACTTTACTTGTGGTCCAAAGAATAACTTACACATCCCTTCGAGCATCAAGGCGAAGAAGTGCTGAATAGTCCGCGGACCTTCTGGGTTGAACTCCCACATCCGGAGAGGCCGACGTTTGCACGGCAAGATCCGTCGGACTAGCATTACCTGAACTACGCTAACAAGACTAATGTCCCTCTCAAGAAGCTCCCGAATGCGGCTCTGCAATGTTGGTACATCATTAGTAGGCCCCCAATCCAGTCCCACATTGGCCCATGACGCCAGTTGAGGCGGAGGGCCCTAGCGGAAGTCGGGGGCAGCCACCCACTTTGTTCCTCTAGGAGCCGTGACGTAAAACCACCTTCGCTGCCATAGATCGGAAACCTCCGGGAAGAAGCCCTCTGACCATGGGGCGTCAGCGTTTCTGCTTATTGCAGCGCCTCCGCACTCTGCGTGTCACCCCTCAATCATCTTCGGCTTCACATGGAAGGTCTTGAGCCATAAGCCGAAGTGAGGGGTGATGTGGAGGAAGGCTTCGCACACGATGATGAACGACGAGATGTGAAGGATGGAGTCCGGAGCTAGATCATGAAAATCTAGCCCGTAATAGAACATGAGCCCTCTCACAAAGGGATCAAGGGTGAAGCCTAAGACACGGAGGAAGTGAGAAACAAATACGACGCTATCGTTGGGCTCGGGAGTATGGATGACCTGCCCTGGAGCAGGAAGCCTGTGCTTGATGTCGTTGGTCAGATATCTGACCTCCCTAAGCTTCGCAATGTCCTCCTCTATGACAGAGGAGGCCATCCACCGGCCTTGAAGGTTGGATCCGGACATGATTGAAGATCCGAAGTGCCTAAGCTTGGGCTTCGGGTGTTGGAACTCAAGATGCGGAAAGGCACAAGCGTGGTAGGAAAGAGGGATAGGCCTCTGCCCCTCTATAAAGGGGGTGAATATCAAGCGTCCTCAGTGTAACCGCTTGGGACTTGCCTAAAAACACGGAGTCATACCAACAGGCGTCGTGAGGTTGCCCGCGCCCGTATTGATGGCGGATCCCGCAATAAGGGGAACACGATCTCTGCTTCGACAAGGCGTGCCAATAAAACTGCCTCGCAACATGTGTCAAGGCAGGCCGAGAAAAACCGGTTCGTATTGAGCCAGGCCGTGGCGTAAGGGCACACTGTAAAAAATTGTTGTCAGCGGATTAGATTTGTAAAGTGTTATGCTCTCTACGGTGGTGTGCGGAAATTATCTCACAGAGCCGGACACAATCCTTAATCTACATTGGAGTATTCGGGGATGGAACCCGCCCTGCAATGCCGAAGACAATCTACGCGCCAGACTCATCATCATTGAAGCCTGGTTCAGGGGCTACTGAGGGAGTCATGGATTAGGGGGTATCCGGATAGCCGGACTATATACATTGGCCGGACTGTTGGACCGTGAAGATACAAGACTCAAGGCTTCGTCCCATGACCGGGTGGGACTCTCCTTTACGTGGAAGACAAGCTTGGCGATCCGGATATTAGATCTCCTTCTTGGTAACCGTCTCAGCGTAACCCTAGCCTCCTCCGATGTCTATATAAACCGGAGGGTTTAGTCCGTAGGACGAGAACAATCATAATCATCATAGGCTAGCTTCTAGGGTTTAGCCTCTATGATCTCGTGGTAGATCTACTCTTGTAATACTCATATCATCAAGATCAATCAATCAGGAAGTAGGGTATTACCTCCATCGAGAGGGCCCGAACCTGGGTAAAACATCATGTCCCTTGCCTCCTGTTACCATTAGCTTTAGACGCACAGATCGGGGCCCCCGACCCGAGATCCGCCGGTTTTCACACCGACAGTAGGTATGGTGGCTGTTTTGAGGAAGGTATATGGTGGGTGTATGGTACCGGCGAGAGTTGTGCATCACAAGAGAGGCTAGCAATGGTGGAAGTGCGTATAATCCACGGACTCAACATTAGTCATAAAGAACTCACATACTTATTGCAAAAATCTATTAGTTATCAAAACAAAGTACTATGCGCATGCTCCTAGGGGGATAGATTGGTAGGAAAAGACCATCGCTCGTCCCTGACCGCCACTCATATGGAAGACAAACAAGAAATAAATCATGCTATGACTTCATCACATAACGGTTCACCATACGTGCATGCTACGGGAATCACAAACTTTAACACAAGTATCTCTCAAATTCACAACTACTCACTAGCATGACTCTAATATCACCATCTTCATATCTCAAAACAATCAAAAAGAATCAAAACTTCTCATGGTATTCAATGCACTTAATATGGAAGTTTTTATTATATCCCTCTTGGTTG
Source organism: Aegilops speltoides (assembly GCA_021437245.1). Taxonomy (NCBI): domain Eukaryota; kingdom Viridiplantae; phylum Streptophyta; class Magnoliopsida; order Poales; family Poaceae; genus Aegilops; species Aegilops speltoides. Next base: position 84,064,494 of record CM038146.1, on the reverse strand, counting down.
CCTATCATATTAGGACTAGATTTATAACCAAAGCAAATTACCATGTTGTTCTAAAATACTCTCAAAATAATATAAGTGAAGCATGAGAGTTCATCAATTTCTATAAAATAAAGCCACCGCCGTGCTCTAAAAGGATATAAGTGAAGTACTAGGGCAATATTGCCTAGCTCAAAAGATATAAGTGAAGCACATAGAGTATTCTAATAAATCACGATTCATGCGTGTCTCTCTCGAAAGGTGTGTACAACAAGATGATTGTGGTAAACTAAAAAGCAAAGACTCAAATTATACAAGATGCTGCAAGAAAAACACCTATCATGGGGTGAATAAAAATATTGCCTCAAGTAAAGTTACCGATAGACAAAGACGAAAGAGGGGATGCCTTCCGGGGCATCCCCAAGCTTAGGCTTTTGGTTGTCCTTGAATATTACCTTGGGGTGCCTTGGGAATCCCCAAGCTTAGGCTCTTGCCACTCCTTATTCCATAGTCCATCAAACCCTTACCCAAAACTTGAAAACTTCACAACACAAAACTCAACAGTAAATCTCATAAGCTCTGTTAGCATAAGAAAATAAATCACCACTTTAAGGTACTGTTGAAAACTCATTCTTTATTTATATTGGTCGAATATCTAATGTATTCCAACTTTTCCAGGTTCATACCCCCCGATACTACCCATAGATTCATCAAAATAAGCAAACGGCAAATAGAAAATAGAATCTGCCAAAAACAGAACAGTCTGTAGCAATCTGTAACTCTCGAATACTTCTGTAACTCCAAATTTTTTGATACATTAGGACAACCTTAGAAATTTGTGCATCAATCCAGAGCAAAAAAGAATTAGATCAACAACATGTTTTAATAAAATTCTAGAAATTATTTACTGGGCGCAAAAGTTTTTGTTTTTCAGCAGGATCAACACAACTATCACCGTAAGCTATCCTAAAGGTTTAACTTGGCACAAACACTAACTAAAACACAAAACCACATCTAACCAGAGGCTATATGAATTATTTATTACTAAACAGGAACAAAAAGTAAAGAACAAAAATAAAATTAGGTTGCCTCCCAATAAGCGCTATTGTTTAACGCCCTTAGCTAGGCATAAAATACGAATAGATCTAGGTATTGTCATATTTGGTATGCAATCCATAAGTGGCTCTCATAATAGATTCATATGTCAATTCAATTTTCTTCCTAGGAAAGTGTTACATGCCCTTCCTTAACGGAAATTGGAATCGAATGTTTCCTTCTTTCATATCAACAATTACACCAACCGTTCTAAGGAAAGGTCTATCAAGAATAATAGGGCATGTAGAATTGCAATCTATATCAAGAACTATGAAATCTACGGGCACACAATTCTTATTTGCAACAATAAGAACATCATCAATCCTTCCCATAGGTTTCTTAATAGTGGAATCTGCAAGATGCAAATTTAAAGAACAATAATCAAATTCGCGGAAACCTAACACATCACATAAAGTTTTTGGAATCATGGAAACGTGAGCACCCAAATCACACAAATCATGGCACTCATAATCTTTAATCTTAATCTTAGTAGTAGGTTCCCACTCATCATAAAGTTTTCTAGCGATAGAAACTTCCAATTCAAGCTTTTCTTCAAAAGTTGCATCATAGCATCAACGATATGTTTAGTAAAAGCTTTGTTTTGATTATAAGCATTAGGAGAATTCAACACGGATTGCAACAAGGATTAAAATTACCTCTATTCGCGTTATTACCAAAATTGTTCCTACCAACAAAATTCACATCTATAGATTCATTATTATTCTCAATCAAAGTGGAAAAAGGCATATCATTACGATCAAAATAAGCACTCTTATTAGCAGATAATTTCATAAGTTCATCTATCTTCCCACTCAAAACATTAATCTCTTCAATCGCATGCACTTTTTTTACTAGTGGATCTTTCGGTGTGCCATTGAGAATAATTAGCCATGATATTATCTAGAAGTTTAGTAGGCTCTCCTAAAGTAATTTCCATAAAAGTGTCTCTCGTGGCCTAAAAGGTTTCTAGAAGAAAAATTCAATCCGGCATAATCTTTTTGTATACTCATCCACAAATTCAAACATGTGTAGGGCAATTCCGTATCATCAATTTCATCCTCTCCCAATATTGCGAAACATGTTCGTGATTAGGTTGCTTAAAATTCATAATATCGTTCCTAAGGGAGTTGATCTTAGCGGGAGGAAAATACTTAGAGATGGAAGCATCTTTACACTTGTTCCACGAATCAATACTATTTTTAGGCAAAGATGAAAACCAAGTCTTAGCACGATCTCTAAGTGAAAATGGAAATAGCTTCAATTTAACAATATCATTATCCACACCTTTCTTCTTTTGCATATCACACAAATCAACAAAATTGTTTAGATGAGATGCGGCATCTTCACTAGGAAGGCCGGAAAACTGATCTTTCATAACAAGATTCAGCAAAGCGGCATTAAATTCACAAGATTCAGCATTAGTAGTGGGAGCAATCGGAGTACTAATAAAATCATTGTTGTTGGTGTTAGAGAAGTCACACAATTTAGTATTATCTTGAGCCATCGTGACAAAGCAAGCAATCCAACAAATGAGCACATAAGAAGCAAGTGAAGAAGACGAACGGAAGAGGGGCGAAGAAAAGGCAAATCTTTTCAAAAATTGTTTTAGAGGTGGGGGAGGAAAATGAGAGGTGAATGGCAAATAATGTAATTCAAGAGGTGAGAGTTTATGATGGGTACTTAGTATGGCTTGACTTGGTGCAGATCTCCCCGGCAACAGCGCCAGAAATTCTTCCTACTACTTCTTGAGCCTGCGTTGGTTTTCCCTTGAAGAGGAAAGGGTGATGCAGCAAAGTAGAGTAAGTATTTTCCTCAATTTGAGAACCAAGGTATCAATCTAGTAGGAGATAATGCACAAGTTACCGAATACCTGCACAAACAATCAACAAACTTGCACCCAACACGATAAAGGGGTTGTCAACCCCTTCACGGTTACTTGCAAAAGTGAGATCTGATAGAGATAGATAAACGGTAAAGTAAATATTTTTGGTATTTTTGGTTTATAGATCAAAAAGTAAAATATTGCAAGATAGTAGATCGGAAACTAGTATGATGGAAAAGAGAACTTATATGATGCAAAAGAGAGCCGGGGGCCATAGGTTTCACTAGTGGCTTCTCTCAAGATAGCAAATAATATGGTGGGTGAACAAATTACTGCTGAGCAATTAATAAAAGAATGCATAATTATGACGACATCTAAGGCAATGATCATGAACATAGGCATCATGTCCGTGTCAAGTAGACCGAAACGATTCTGCATCTACTACTATTACTCCACACATCAACCGACTCCTGCCTGCATCTAGAGTATTAAGTTCATAAAGAACATAGTAACGCATTAAGTAAGATGACATGATGTAGAGGAATTAACTCAAGCAATATGATGAAAACCCCATCTTTTTATCCTCGATGGCAACAATACAATACGTGCCTTGCTGCCCCTACTGTCACTAGGAAAGGACAATATTGAACCCAAAGCTAAGCACTTCTCCCATTGCAAGAAAAACCAATCTAGTAGGCCAAACTAAATCGATAATTCGAACAGACTTGCAAAGATATCAAATCATGCATATAAGAATTCAGAGAACACTCAAATAACATTCATAGATAATTTGATCATAAATCCACAATTCATCGGATCACGACAAACACACCGCAAAAGAGTATTACATCGAATAGATCTCCAAGAACATCGAGGATAACATGGTATTGAGAATCAAAGAGAGAGAAGAATCCATCTAGCTACTAGCTATGGACCCGTAGGTCTGTGGTAAACTACTCACGCTTCATCGGAAGGGCAATGGTCTTGATGTAGAAGCCCTCCGTTATCGAATCCCCCTCCGGCAGGACGCCAAAAAAGGCCCCTAGATGGGATCTCACGGGTACAAAAGGTTGCGGTGGTGGAAAAGTGTTTCTGTGGCTCCCCTGATGGTTTTGGTCTATAAGAGTATATATGGGCGAAAGACTTAGGTCAGGAGACGTCTGAGGGGCCAACAAGGTAGGGGGTGCGCCCTACCCCCCGGGCGCGCCCTCCACCCTCGTGGGTGCCTCGTTGCTTCTCCAACTTCATCTCCAAGTCTCATGGTTTGCTTCTGGTCCAAGAAAGATCATCACGAAAGTTTTATTCCGTGTGGTATTCCTTTTCTGCCAAACTCTAAAACAGGCAAAAAAACAGAAACTGGCAGTGGGCTCTAGGTTAATAGGTTAGTCCCAAAAATAATATAAAATAGCATATGAATGCATATAAAACATTCGAAACAGATAATATAATAGCATTGAATAATAAAAAATTATAGATACATTGGAGACGTATTAGCGCCTAGGCGGCTCCCGATGGCGCGTGGTGGCGCGGCGACCGATCAAGAGCCCCATGGCTGGCGGCGTTCCAGGTGGCTCCAAATGGCGCACGGCAGCTCGGTGACCCGAGCCGGAGCCCCACAGCGGCGCGCCCGGTGATGACCCCCGCCACGGACGAGGCCGTTGAGGCTTGTGAGCTCCTTATCGCCAGGGGCTCCGGCGAGCTCCTACTAGCAGCAATCATGGAGGAGGGAGGCGACGAGGCATAGGGCGGCGGACGGACCTGGCATAGGACGGCGGCGTGGGCCATCAGTGTGGCCGGCGGCCACGGCGGTTCCTTCACGGCCAGGGAGAGTGGAGGAGAAGAAGGGAGGCAGAGAGGAGAAGATGACTAGATGACAAGAGACACTGACATGTGGGCCTCACATGTTAGCTAAATGTAAAACAAACGGTGAAACTAACGTTTCGTTTGGGTGTGGATCCGACCTATCATAATCACGGTCAACAGATAAGCACTCGGCAATTTGGGTTTTTCAAAACAACCGACCCCTGACTTGGTAGTTATCTGAGAAAAAATAAAAACCAGTAGTTTTTTTTGGAACCCTAACCTGTAAAGTAGTAGCTATTTACTCAACAACGGAAGATAAACAAGAGCGACATGCTAAATCTGATTCAATACGTCTCTCTTCTTTTCTCTCCCTAATCTCCTAGCTCAATCTGATTGGGGTTGTGGATTCAGCGACAAAATCAATCTGATTCAGGAGGCAGCAGCCTAAGAACGACGATTAGTCGTTTGGGGTTGTGGATTCTTGATGATGTGTTCATAAGCGGCGCTTCTAGATGTGCGCACGTAACATACACATGTTACTAAAGCCTTGGTGTATTTTGAGTACATGACTTGTATTTTCACAGATTTTTTGACATGTAAAATGACTTGTATTTTCAAGGATTTTTTGACTTGTATTTGCGCAGATTTTGGCAAAATAATAATAATTACTTTCTTATGATGTGTTAAAAACAGAAAGAGCTATGGAAGTGACAATTGTGCATATACATATGGGACAGGTAATCTCACGAGAAAGAGAAGCAAACTGAATCCCGAAAATCCATCTCTGCACCCGAGCTCATCTGCACCAGTGCCGACGAAAAAAATCAAAACAAATACTAGAAAAATTCAAAAAAATTCCTTTTTTTGTGCGGTAGACAATTTGATGTGTGAGGTTCGCTACAATTTTCAAATCATTTGGACATCTAAGAAACTCTTAGAAAAAAGACAAATTTGGGGTGTGTAAAAAGATTTATTGTTCATGTACTGTTTTTGCCCGATTTGTCTTTCTTGCCGAGAGCTGCTCAGATGTCGAAATGATTTCAAATTTGGAGCGAGCCTCACGCATCAATTTTTCTATCACACAATTTCTTTTGGAATTGTTTAAATTTTTCTGAATTTTTTATGATTTTTTTTAACTGGGTGCAGATGAGCCTGGGCACCGAAATGTTGGGTAACGTAGCATGGAAAACAAAAAAATTCTACGCACACGCAAGCTCTATTCATGGAGATGCATAGCTACGACAGGGGGAGAGAATCTACATACCCTTGTAGATCGCTAGCGGAAGCGTTTTCTTAACGCGGTTGATGTAGTCGAACGTCTTCTCGTTTCGACCGATCGAGTACCGAACGTACACTAGTAGAAAAAGGGTCATTTGTCCCGGTTCGTAAGGCCCATCTGTCCCGGTTGTGGATACGGGACTAAAGGGTTGTCACTAAAGCCCTAGGCCTTTAGTCCCGGTTCTTACATGAACCGGGACAGATGGGCCTCCACGTGGCCGCTGCGGCGAGCCCAGGCGAGAGGGCCTTTGGTCCCGGTTGGTGGCACCAACTGGGACCAAAAGTCATCCACGCGTCAGCAGCTCGCATGAGCTGAGGTTTTTTTTAAAGGGGGTGGTTTAGGGGTTTTGGGGGTTAAATTAGGTTGTTAGCTAGCTAATAGAGAGAAGTGTTCTCTCTTAACCCCGTGCTTGGTTTATCAATGCTACTGCTATGCCTAAACATAGCTTAGATTGAAGTGAAGGCAACATGTGGTGCATGTCGAAAGTAACCCCCAAATTAGCTATCTAACAACCTAAATTAACCCCAAAATGCATGTTGCCTACATTTCAATCTAATTCATGTTCATTTCACCCACTAATATATAATAACTCTTCATGCTTGCATCATGCATCATCATAATAACAAGTCCTACTAATCATCATCATACAACTTCTACTCGTTATTAATAACAAGTCATACGATCATCATCCTCATAGTCATCGGACCAACCCTACTTCATTGTTCTTAGAAAATGATCATCAGCATTAGGTAGGACCTAAGTACCCTCTTTAAGGTAAAATAGCATAAAACAATATAGACCCTGACTCTCCATTATGGAGAATGGAGATCATCCTGTCTCCAATTCTTGCGCTTCGCTTCCTTTGGCTTTCAAGAACCTCCTTACGACTGTCCATACATTTTTTTATTCTTTGATTGTCATGTCTCCACTTCATTTAGAAATCCAGTATGGACAGTTGAGATTCGTAGGATGACCTGGCTGTATGTTCAAAACATCAAGGCGACCATGCTGATACATCAGATGAGGCACACAATGATTCGGGATTATCTGTTGAAAAACATAGTAATAACTTCGTAGTTAGCAATGATGTACTAGTTTTAGAAGTATGCAAAAGATGCACGGATGTCCTAATAGTAAAAAATCTTACCAGGGTATCTCCATGGTAGTTACCGTAGTTCAACACGCGCACTAGTGGCACATATTGAGCATAATGTTGAGGAGTTTGATTATAGATATTGTAATTCTCAAGATCAGTACAAAATGTGATCAGATGATTTTTCTCCTGATAAGTTAATTCGGAGCCTTCGGTGTAGTAGGTTCTGTCTACCATCTTCCGCACATTCTTTGAAGAATGAAAATAAGCTGTCAATGGAAATAAGTTGTCAACTATTTTGAAATAAACAATATAAGTTAGATAATAACTATGTTTGAGAAACTCACATAGCGGTAGAATTGGAGGCGTATCAACAAGGACCCAAATGTCCATATTGTCTTGCTCGATTTTAGGATCACCAAGATCCATGGTGACAAGCATACCCTCATCAAAACCATACATCTTCCAAAGTGCTTCACAATTTTTGCAACCAAAATGGGTTACACTCTCAGAATTGTACAACTTTACTTCAAAATCCACACCATGATGGGTCCTTAGGTGAATTTTGTTTGTTTCCATACTTTCATGGTCTTCAAAACCCATCCTCTCCAAGACATAGCATCTTGCATAGCATGGGATAAGCTAGTCGAATTGTAAAAGATGAAAATTACATGTTGAAATAGTTGAAGTCTTGCTTAATTACGAAAAAAACACTTGTCGTCGTTCCATACCGTTTCAACATCGAAGGTCTCCTCGAGCTTAATGCTGAAGCATCGATCTTCATCCAGCTCAAGGAACCTGTCGCACATACCTCGGTCGTCGTGGCACCAGTCGCACTCCCCCGGGCGGATTTCGTCGTCCGAGTGCGACATTTCCTATGTTCATAATTCAAATATTAAACTTGTACAATTAAATATATGTACTAAAAAACCTAAATTCGATCATTATTATTCATCACGAGTTGACTATCGGTCTGTCGAGCCTTTTCTTGAAAACTCTCAGCTCATGTGGTGTACATATTCGACCGTCAGTGATGGTAGCTCCTCCTTTCATTCCCGAGTGCATTACACCAAATTGTCTAGCACACGGGAATGAAGGAGAAGCTACCCCCACGACAATAGTCGGGATTCTTCGTCCTCTCATATATATATATATGGTGGAGACTCTCCCTCAGTGATTCCTCTCTGACATTTGCGACCGTCAGTGGTGGTAGCTCCTCCTTTCGTTCCCGAGTGCATTACACCAAATTGTCTAGCACACGGGAACGAAGGAGAAGCTACCCCCATGAAAACAGTCGGGATTCTTCGTCCTCTCATATATGGTGGAGACTCGACAGACTTAAAGTCAACCCGAAATATCGTTTAATTGTCTTTCTAAAAAAGGACATATCGAGCGCCTGAAATTTGCCGACAAGGAAATATACATGTTTTTATCTACTTCATATGAGCATTCAAACTTGATGTCCATTTCAATGGTTGAAAATATGAGCAAAAACATTTCAAAATATCTTATAGGACTCATATTGACATGGAGATTTGGCTAGTCTCACCTCGAGGTCGGAGGGGGGTCGGTGACGGGGATGACGGTGGGGATGATGGAGGGGGCTCCTAGATTTCTACAAAAACAAAAACCCTATAAGCTATCAACTAATCAAATGCATACGCCTTGCATAGTGCTCTCCAATTTTAGCGAAACCAAATCATAAAATAAAGTAGTATTCAAATTAGCATGCATTCAATTATAAGCAAAACTACATCATCTATTGTGTCTGTACATCATCGAATATTATCACTAATACACCTCGAATACTATCATACATATAGCATCGCTAATACAGCTAGAATCGTAGCGTCCGACGGGTATCAGCGCGAGCGGTGGACACCCAAAGAGAAGGATCAGGTCAATGACGGACTGGCTCCTCACCAACCTATGCCCCCTGTAAGGTAGCACCTCCCAATACCAGCCCGGCTGAGCCCAGTCCTGGACATGTCCCCTGTGATCAAGCGGGCCTCCTCTGCCGAGTCGACGACGAGGATGCATGATAGGCATCGTCGACGTCGATGTGGGAATAAGAACTAAAAAAATAAACTAGTTCTATTAGTTTTCTTGCTAAGAATAAACTACTTCTATAGTAAAATAAAGTAATTTTATTAAATCAACTATTTCAACTACTAAGCACTTACTATAAATAAAATAAAGTAGTACTTACTAAAAATTAACTACTTCTATAATAAAATAAAGTAGTTTTATTAAATCAACTAGTTCAACTACTAAGCACTTACTATAAATAAAGTAGTACTTACTAAATATAAACTACTTCTATAATAAAACAAAGTAGTTTTATTAAAACAACTAGTTCAACTACTAAGCACTTACTAATAACCTAAAATGCACTAAATCAACTAACCTTAAATGTAACTTCGCAACACAATTTTTTCTAAATATGCACACACACACACACACACACAAACAATATATATATATATTGTTTGTGTGTGTGTGTGTGTGTGTGAACATATACATAAATTGACAAAAAAATCATACATCAATGCATACATATCAATGGATTATACATACATCTGCATATATATACATATACATACAACATTCATATATACATACATCAATGAACAAAAAAAATCATACATCAATGCACCACAGAGAGCAGGCCGGCCGGGGCGGCGGCGGCGGCGCGCGGCAGAGGGCGGCAAGCAGGGTAGACAGGGGCGGCGGTGCAGGGGAAGGGAGGGCTCACTGGGCGGCGACGACGAGGCGCGGCCGAGGGCGGCGACGGCGAGGTCGGGGCGGAGGGCGGTGAGGGAGTCCTGGATTGGGGGGTCCTCGGACAGCCGGACTATATGCCTATGCCAGACTGTTGGACTATGAAGATACAAGATTCAAGACTTCGTCCCATGTCCAGGTGGGACTCTCCTTTGCATGGAAGGCAAGCTTGGCGATTTGGATATGTAGATTCCCTTCTCTGTAACCGACACTGTGTAACCCTAGCCCCCTCCAGTGTCTATATAAATCAGAGGGTTTAGTCCGTAGGACAAGAATTATAGGCTAGCTTCTAGGGTTTAGCCTCTACGATCTCGTGGTAGATCAACTCTTGAAATACTCAAATCATCAAGATCAATCAAGCAGGAAGTAGGCTATTACCTCCATAGAGAGGGCCCGAACCTGGGAAAATATCGTGTCCCCCGCCTCCTGTTACCATTAGCCTTAGATGCATAGTTTGGGACCCCCTACCCGAGATCCGCCGATTTTGACACCAACATTGGTGGCGTTAGACCGCTGTGCCGATGATGACTTCTCGGGTCATCGAAAACAGCTTCCACGTCAGCTCGGAATACGCCGAGCGGATGGATCCAATGGAACTTTCGTCCTTCAATGAGCTCCTGGATCGCATCGCCGCTTTGGGAGTCGCTACGGACTATGATCGGATTGGGCTTAAACCCGATCAAAGAGAGAATAACTCTCCGCCGATCACCCATCAAATAGCGATGGTGGAGGAGCAATGCAGCAACTCTTCCTCTATTTTGAGGACGAACTATGTCCGGATTCCCGAGCTCTCTGAGCCGGATACCCGCTCGCGGGAGGACGGGACCCAAACTCTAAATTTAGAATCGGACACTACTACGTCTTGAGCTTGTGTTGGTTTTCCTTGAAGAGGAAAGGGTGATGCAGCAAAGTAGCGTAAGTATTTCCCTCGGTTTTTGAGAACCAAGGTATCAATCCAGTAGGAGGCTCCTCAGAAGTTCCACGCACCTACACAAACAAACAAGAACCTCGCAACCAACACAATAATGGGGTTGTCAATCCCTTCAAGGGCACTTGCGAAAGTGAGATCCGATAGAGATAATGTGATAAGATAAATATTTATGGTATTTTTATGATATAGATTGGAAAAGTAAAGATGCAAATAAAAGTAGATGGAAAGCTTATATGATAAAAGATAGACCCGGGGGCCATAGGTTTCACTAGTGGCTTCTCTCAAGATAGCATAAGTATTACAGTGGGTGAACAAATTACTGTCGAGCAATTGATTGAAAAGCAAATAATTATGAGATTATCTAGGCATGATCATGTATATAGGCATCACGTCTGTGACAAGTAGATCGACTCTTGCCTGCATCATGTCCGGGTCTATCTTTTATCATATAAGCTTTCAGTCTACTTTTATTTGCATCTTTACTTTTCCAACCTATATCATAAAATACCCAAAATATATTTATCTTATCATATTATCTCTATCAGATCTCACTTTACATGAAGTGGCCGTGAAGGATTGACAACCCTTTATTGTGTTGGTTGCGAGTTCTTGTTTGTTTGTGTAGGTGCGTGGGACTTTTGAGGAGCCTCCTACTGGATTGATACCTTGGTTCTCGAAAACTGAGGGAAATACTTACGCTACTATTGCTGCATCACCCTTTCCTCTTCAAGGAAAACAAACGCAAGCTCAACACGTAGCATTACTGCTGGGTACTCCGGACGTGTACCTCAGACTGGGTGAAGCCGAAAACTAGCGTTCTTAAGGGAATATTCCGTCGGTGAACTAAAGATGTTTTTACCTATTACAATACAAACCCCCAGATGTTGCATATACTGCGTTTTTGCTCGCAGTTCAAACATGCACATTAATGCATGCGTACCCAGGGAAAGGAACCCTTAACGGAACTATTCTCTCTGAAAGATGTTTCTTACTATCCATGTAATATAACATAACTAGTTCGGTACTTGTCTGTTCAAGCAATTATGACCCCTACGCCTGGTTTCCACGCGTACCCGGTTTATATAACTGAGCAGGTATTTGGAAACACTCCGGACTGTCAGGTCCGGAGGCTGAAGCGAAAAGGTCCGCCATGACAAATGATTTACAATCCGGCTAGGGACAAATATGTCAACTGAAGTACATAGTCACTTAGACTCCATTACTTCTTCTTCTATGCCATCCAATAGGCTGTCTAGCCTACAATCCTGTTGGGAATAATTTGCAGCTAATCCTACCTGGTCATATACCAGACTAACGGGAATCTCATTCCCATCTGACCCTATAGGTCCGACCCGGGCCATGTGATTCGGATCGAGCTTGGTATACCGTGTTTTTACCATGGCCCAAACTTCCCTCGCACCTTGTCGATGGGCAGATATCTTCCATAGTCGGAAACGCCGCCGCGCTCCCTTGAGCAGTTGTACAAGCTCCCCCCATGCTTCCTGGCAGGGAGGCGGATGGCCACAAGGCCTTGGTGACACCCTGCATCACCTGCCGAACTTGTTCGTGCAGTTTTGAAAGCTCTTGCAGAAGATCGCCTGAGGATCCGGGCATCTCCTCTTCGGGACGACCAGTCAGCATACCTACAGACATAACTCTGTTAACCCGTTTTTTCGCTGAACTATATAAAGGTCCGTTTGAGCACATACTAAAAATGCCGCGTTTAAGCCTTCTATTCTCCTTCACGGAGTCAGCTAGCTGGGCCCGAACATCTTTCAATTCTACGCTCAGCCGGGTATTGGCATCCTGGAGATCGTTTTTCTCCCGCCTGACCCGTGTAAGTACACGCTCGCCAGCATCTAGTTGTCGTTGAGCTCTTTGTTCATCCTCTTGTAGGATCTCGGGATTCACTCCGGGATTATCTGCAGAATCTATTGTTAGATCTGCAAGGTGCCGAACACCAAATGGAACACGTAATTACATTTTTTCTCAATCGAGAGAAATATTACCATATGAGGTCTTCTTGGATTCCTCCATTTCGGCAGCTGTGGCCCTTAGCTGGGCTTGACACTTCTCCAGCTCTAGAGACAAAAAGGTATTCTTCTCTGTAAGAACCTGTTCATACAATGATCCTTAAATCAGTTGTACCAACTGTTTCAAGTCTCACGGGCTACTGATATACATAATTATCAGATTTTGCTTACCCGTATATCTTTTAAATACTGGTTTGTGGCTCTAGCAAGCCCATCTTGAGCAGCTCGGATGTACGCGTCTCCCGAGTTGAAGGCATTGAAAGCCTCTTTGGAAAAACTAGGGTCGCGGAGTGCGGCCCGCGGATGCCAATGATTCATAGCGCTCTCCACCTCGGAATTCGTAGCGGATATCCTATCCGAATCCTCTATAGGAGGGTTGTCCGGTGTTGTCCCCGCGTTAGCCTCTACCCTTGAGACCGGTGCCGGAATCCGGCTGGTAGAGCCATGATGGGCAGGATCCACGAATATAGTCCGGCGGATGTTCTTTCTGAAGGAAATATGCCCTAGAGGCAATAATAAAGTTATTATTTATTTCTTTATTTCATGATAAATGTTTATCATTCATGCTAGAATTGTATTAACCGGAAACATGATACATGTGTGAATGCATAGACAAAACAATATGTCACTAGTATGCCTCTACTAGACTAGCTTGTTAATCAAAGATGGTTATGTTTCCTGACCATGAACAAAGAGTTGTTATTTGATTAACAAGGTCACATCATTAGTAGAATGATCTGATTGACATGACCCATTCCATTAGCTTAGCACACGATCGTTTAGTATGTTGCTCTGCTTTTATCCATGACATATACATGTTCCTGTAACTATGAGATTATGCAACTCCGTTTACGGAGGAACACTTTGGTGCTACCAAACGTCACAACGAATCGGGTGATTATAAAGGAGTACTACAGGTGTCTCCAAAGGCAGATGTTGGGTTGGCGTATTTCGAGATTAGGTTTTGTCACTCCGATTGTCGGAGAGGTATCTCTGGGCCCTCTCGGTAATACACATCACTGAAGCCTTGCAAGCACTACAACTAATGAGTTAGTTATGAGATGATGTATTACGGAACGAGTAAAGAGACTTGCCGATAACGAGATTGAACTAGGTATTGGATACCGACGATCGAATCTCGGGCAAGTAACATACCGATGACAAAGGGAACAACGTATGTTGTTATGCGGTCTGACCGACAAAGATCTTCGTAGAATATGTAGGAACCAATATGGGCATCCAGGTCCGCTATTGGTTATTGACCAGAATAGTTCTAGGTCATGTCTACATTGTTCTCGAACCGTAGGGTCCGCACGCTTAAGGTTTCGATGGCGGTTATTATGAGTTTATGTATTTTGATGTACCAAGAAGTTCGAGTCCCGGATGTGATCACGGACATGACGAGGAGTCTCGAAATGGTCGAGACATAAAGATTGATATATTGGAAGCCTATGTTTGGAGTTCGAATGGTTCGGGTGAAAACAGAATTTACAGATACTGGGAGGTTACGGAACCCCGGAGGTAAATGGGCCATAGTGGGCCTTGGTGGAAAGGAGAAAGGGCCAGCCCTAGGTGGCATGCGCCCCCCCTTCCCTAGTCCTACTAGGACTAGGAAAGGGGCCGCCCCCTCTCTCTTTCCCCCTCAGGAATCCTATTCCAACTAGGATTGGAGGAATCCTACTCCCAGAGGAGTAGGACTCCTGGCCGCCTCCCCTTGGCGGCCGGCCCCTCCCCTGCTCCTTTATATACGGGGCAGGGGCACCCTAGAACACACAAGTTTGATCTACGGATCGTTCCTTAGCCGTGTCGGTGCCCCCTCCACCATATTCCACCTCGGTCATACCGTCGCAAGCTTAAGGCGAAGCCTGCGCGGTGAAACATCAAGATCGTCCTGCACGCCGTCGTCTTGACGGAACTCTCCTCGACACTCGGCTGGATCGAGTACGAGGGACGTCATCGAGCTGTCGTGTGTCAAGAACTCGGGGCGCCGAATGTAACGCGCCGATCGGTCGGATCACGAGGAGAACGTCGACTACTTCCTCTACGTTGTGATCGCTTCGCCGGGTCTCACGAGGGCGTAGACAACACTCTCCCCTCTCGTTGCTATGCATCACCATGATCTTGCGTGTGCGTAGGAAAATTTTTGAAATTACTACGTTCCCCAACAGTGGCATCCGAGCCTATGTTTTTATGGTTTGATGTTTTGCACGAGTAGAACACAAGTAAGTTGTGGGCGATACAAGTCATACTACCTACCAGCATGTCATACTTTGGTTCAGCGGTATTGTGAGATGAAGCGGCCCAGACCGACATTACGCGTACGCTTACGCGAGACTGGTTTCACCGCTACGAGCACTCGTTGCTTAAAGGTGACTGGTGGGTGCCTGTCTCTCTCACTTTAGTTGAACCGAGTGTGGCTACGCCCGGTCCTTGAGAAGGTTAAAACAGAGTCTATTTGACAAAGTATCGTTGTGGTTTTGATGCGTAGGTGAGACTGGTTCTTACTTAAGCCCGTAGCAGCCACGTAAAATTTTGCAACAACAAAGTAGAGGACGTCTAACTTGTTTTTGCAGGGCATGTTGTGATGTGATATGGTCAAGACGTGATGCTATATTTTATTGTATGAGATGATTATGTTTTGTAACCGAAGTTATCGGCAATCGGCAGAGCCATATGGTTGTCGCTTTATTGTATGCAATGCAATCGCTTCGTAATGCTTTACTTTATCACTAAGCGGTAGAGATAGTCGTAGAAGCATAAGATTGGCGAGACGACAACGATGCTACGATGGAGATCAAGGTGTCGCGCCGGTGGCGATGGTGATCATGGTGGTGCTGCAAGATGGAGATCATGAAGCACAAGATGATGATGACCATATCATATCACTTATATTGATTTGCATGTGATGTTTATCCTTTTATGCATCTTATCTTGCTTTGATTGACGGTAGCATCATAAGATGATCTCTCACTAAATTATCAAGAAGTGTTCTCCCGGTATGCACCGTTGCCAAAGTTAAATCGTGCCCGGACACCACGTGATGATCGGGTGTGATAAGCTCTCGTCCATCTACAACGGGTGCAAGCCAGTTTTGCACACGCAGAATACTCGGGTTATACTTGACGAGCCTAGCATATGCAGATATGGCCTCGGAACACGGAGACCGAAAGGTCGGCGTGAATCATATAGTAGATATGATCAACATAAGATGTTCACCATTGAAAACTACTCCATTTCACGTGATGATCGGTTATGGTTTAGTTGATTTGGATCACGTGATCACTTGGATGACTAGAGATGTCTTTCGAGTGGGAGTTCTTAAGTAATATGATTAATTGAACTTAAATTTATCATGAACTTAGTACTGATAGTATCTTGATTGTTTATGTTTGATTGTAGATAGATGGCTCGTCTTTGTTGTTCCGTTGAATTTTAATGCGTTCCTTGAGAAAGCAAAGTTGAAAGATGATGGTAGCAATTACGGACTGGGTCCGTAACTGAAGATTATCCTCATTGCTGCACGTAAGAGTTACGTCTGGATGCACCGCTAGGTGCCAGAACTCTTCTTGATCTGGACGCGTTAAGAACGTCTGGCGAGAAAAGCTGATGACTACTCTATAGTTCGATGTGCCATGCTTTACGGCTTAGAACCGGGACTTCAACGACGTTTTGAGCGTCATGGAGCATATGAGATGTTCCAGAGTTGAAGTTAATATTCAAATGTAATGCCCGGATTGAGAGATATGAAGTCTCCAATAAGTTCTATAGCTGCAAGATGGAGGAGAATAGTTACATTAGTGAGCACATACTCGAATGTCCGGGTACTACAATCACTTGACACAATTGGGAGTTAATCTTCCGGATGATTGTGTCATTGATGAATTCTTCAATCACTGCCACCAAGCTACAAAGGCTTCGTGATGAACTATAATATGCAAGGGTTAGTAAAGACTATACAGAGCTCTTCGCAATGCTAAAGGCTGCGGAGGTAGAAATCAGAAGGAGCATCAAGTGTTGATGGTCAATAAGACCACTAGTTTCAAGAAGAAAGGCAAAGGGAAGAAGAAGGAACTTCAAGAAGAACAGCAAGCAAGTTCTGCTCAGAGAAGAAACCCAAGTCTGGCCCTAAACCTGAAACTGAGTGCTTCTACAAAGAAGCGACTAGTCCTTTGAAGCGGAACTGCCCCAAGTATTTGGCGGATAAGAAGGATGGCAAGGTGAACAAAGGTATATGTGATATACATGTTATTGATGTGTACCTTACTAGAGCTCGCAGAGCACTGGTATTTGATCTGGTTACATTGCTAATATTTGCAACTCGAAGCAGGGACTACGGATTAGCGAACACCGCAAAGGACGAGGTGACGATCGCGTGGGAAATGGTTCCAAAGTCGATGTGATCGCGGTCGGCACGCTACCTCTACATCTACCTTCGGGATTAGTTTTAGACCTAAATAATTGTTATTTGGTGCCTGCGTTGAGCATGAACATTATATCTGGATCTTGTTTGATGCGAGACGGTTATTCATTTAAATCAGAGAATAATGGTTGTTCTATTTATATGAGTAATATCTTTTATGGTCATGCACCCTTGAGGAGTGGTCTATTTCTGATGAATCTCGATAGTAGTGATACACATATTCATAACGTTGAAGCCAAAAGATGCAGAGTTGATAATGATAGTGCAACTTATTTGTGGCACTGCCGTTTAGGTCATATCGGTGTAAAGCGCGTGAAGAAACTCCATACTGATGGAATTTTGGAGTCACTTGATTATGAATCACTTGGCACTTGCGAACCGTGCCTCATGGGCAAGATGACTAAAACCCCGTTCTCCGGTACTACGGAGAGAGCAACAGATTTGTTGGAAATCATACATACAGATGTATGTGGTCCGATGAATGTTGAGGCTCGTGGCGGATATCGTTATTTTCTCACCTTCACGGATGACTTAAGCGGATATGGGTATATCTACTTAATGAAACATAAGTCTGAAACATTTGAAAAGTTCAAAGAATTTCAGAGTGAAGTTGAAAATCATCGTAATAAGAAAATTAAATTTCTACGATCGATCGTGGAGGTGAATATTTGAGTTCTGAGTTTGGTCTACATTTGAAACAATGCGGAATAGTTTAGCAACTCACGCCACCCGGAACACCACAGCGTAATGGTGTGTCCGAGCGTCGAATCGTACTTTACTAGATATGGTGCGATCTATGATGTCTCTTACAGATTTACCGCTATCGTTTTGGGGTTATGCTCTAGAGACGGCCGCATTCACACTGAATAGAACACCGTCGAAATCCGTTGAGGCGACACCTTATGAACTGTGGTTTGGCAAGAAACCAAAGTTGTCGTTTCTTAAAGTTTGGGGATGCGATGCTTATGTGAAAAAGCTTCAACCTGATAAGCTCGAACCCAAATCGAATGTGTCTTCATAGGATACCCAAAGGAGACAGTTGGGTACACCTTCTATCACAGATCCGAAGGCAAGACATTCGTTGCTAAGAATGGATCCTTTCTAGAGAAGGAGTTTCTCTCGAAAGAAGTGAGTGGGAGGAAAGTAGAACTTGATGAGGTAATTGTACCTTCTCCCTTACTTGAAAGTAGTTAAATCGCAGAAACCGGTTTACGAGACATCTACACCAAGTAGTGAGGAAGTTGATGATGTTGATCATGAAACTTCAGATCAAGTTACTCGCAGAACCTCGTAGATCAACGAGTAAGATCCGCACAGAGTGGTACGGTAATCCTGTTCGAAATCATGCTACTAGATCATGATGAACCTACGAACTATGAAGAAGCGATGGTGAGCCCAGATTCCATAAAATGGCTTGAGGCCATGAAATCGAGATGGGATCCATGTATGAAAACAAAGTATGGACTTTGGTTGAGTTGCCCGAGGGTAGGCAAACAATAGAAAACAAGTGGATCTTCAAGAAGAAGACCGACGCGACGGTAATATTCTCGTCTATAAAGCTCGACTTATCGCAAAAGGTTTCGGCAAGTTCAAGGGATTGACTACGATGAGACCTTCTCACCCGTAGCGATGCTTAAGTCCGTCCGAATCATGTTAGCAATTGCCGCATTTTATGATTATGAAATTTGGCAAATGGATGTAAAGACTGCATTCTGAATGGATTTACGGAAGAAGAGTTGTATATGATGCAACGAAGGTTTTATCGATCCAAAGGAGCTAACAAAGTGTGCAAGCTCCAGCGATCCATCTATGGACTGGTGCAAGCATCTCGGGTTTGGAATAAGCGCTTTGATAGTGTGATCAAAGCATTTGGGTTTGTACAGACTTTTGGAGAAGCTTGTATTTACAAGAAAGTGAGTGGGAGCTCAGTAGCATTTACGATATTATATGTAGATGACATATTGCTGATTGGAAATGATATAGAATTTCTGGATAGCATAAAGGGATACTTGAATAAGAGTTTTTAATGAAAGACCTCGGTGAAGCTGCTTACATATTAGGCATTAAGATCTATAGAGATAGATCAAGGCGCTTAATTGGACTTTCACAAAGCACATACCTTGACAAAATTTTGAAGAAGTTCAAAATGGATCAAGCAAAGAAAGGGTTCTTGCACTGTGTTACAAGGTGTGAAATTGAGTAAGACTCAATGCCCGACCACCGCAGAAGATAGAGAGAAATGAAAGATGTTCCTATGCTTCAGCCATAGGCTCTATCATGTATGCAATGCTGTGTACCAGACACTGATGTGTGCCTTGCTATAAGCCTAGCAGGAGGTACCAAAGTAATCCAGAGTGGATCATTTGGACAGCGGTCAAGAACATCTGAAATACGAAAAGTACTAAGGATATGTTTCTCATATATGGAGGTGACAAAGAGCTCATCGTGAACAGTTACGTTGATGCAATCTTTGACACCGATCCGAACGATTCTAAATCGCAGACCGGATACGTATTTACACTAAACGGAGGAGCTGTCAGTTGGTGCAGTTCTAAACAAAGCGTCGTAGCGGGATCTACATGTGAAGCGGAGTACATAGCAGCTTCGGAAGCATCTAATGAAGGAGTCTGGATGAAGGAGTTCATATCCGATCTAGGTGTCATACCTAGTGCATCGGGTCCAATGAAAATCTTCCGTGACAATACTGGAGCAATTGCCTTAGCAAAGGAATCCAGATTTCACAAGAGGACCAAGCACATCAAGAGACGCTTCAATTCCATCCGAGACTTAGTCCAGGTGGGAGACATAGAGATTTGCAAGATACATACGGATCTGAATGTTGCGAGACCGTTGACTAAGCCTCTTCCACGAGCAAAACATGATCAGCACCAAGACTCCATGGGTGTTAGAATCATTACTATGTAATCTAGATTATTGACTCTAGTGCAAGTGGGAGACTGAAGGAAATATGCCCTAGAGGCAATAATAAAGTTATTATTTATTTCTTTATTTCATGATAAATGTTTATCATTCATGCTAGAATTGTATTAACCGGAAACATGATACATGTGTGAATGCATAGACAAAACAATATGTCACTAGTATGCCTCTACTAGACTAGCTTGTTAATCAAAGATGGTTATGTTTCCGACCATGAACAAAGAGTTGTTATTTGATTAACAAGGTCACATCATTAGTAGAATGATCTGATTGACATGACCCATTCCATTAGCTTAGCACACGATCGTTTAGTATGTTGCTACTGCTTTTATCCATGACATATACATGTTCCTGTAACTATGAGATTATGCAACTCCGTTTACGGAGGAACACTTTGGTGCTACCAAGCGTCACAACGAATCGGGTGATTATAAAGGAGTACTACAGTGTCTCCAAAGGCGATGTTGGGTTGGCGTATTTGAGATTAGGTTTTGTCACTCCGATTGTCGGAGAGGTATCTCTGGGCCCTCTCGGTAATACACATCACTGAAGCCTTGCAAGCACTACAACTAATGAGTTAGTTATGAGATGATGTATTACGGAACGAGTAAAGAGACTTGCCGATAACGAGATTGAACTAGGTATTGGATACCGACGATCGAATCTCGGGCAAGTAACATACCGATGACAAAGGGAACAACGTATGTTGTTATGCGGTCTGACCGACAAAGATCTTCGTAGAATATGTAGGAACCAATATGGGCATCCAGGTCCCGCTATTGGTTATTGACCAAGAATAGTTCTAGGTCATGTCTACATTGTTCTCGAACCGTAGGGTCCGCACGCTTAAGGTTTCGATGACAGTTATTATGAGTTTATGTATTTTGATGTACCGAAGAAGTTCGAGTCCCGGATGTGATCACGGACATGACGAGGAGTCTCGAAATGGTCGAGACATAAAGATTGATATATTGGAAGCCTATGTTTGGAGTTGAATGGTTCCGGTGAAAACAGGAATTTACTGAGTACCGGAGGTTACGGAACCCCGGGAGGTAAATGGGCCATAGTGGGCCTTGGTGGAAAGGAGAAAGGGCCAGCCCTAGGTGGCATGCGCCTCCCCCTTCCCTAGTCCTACTAGGACTAGGAAAGGGGCCGCCCCTCTCTCTCTTTCCCCTCAGGAATCCTATTCCAACTAGGATTGGAGGGAATCCTACTCCCAGAGGAGTAGGACTCCTGGCGCGCCTCCCTGGCCGGCCCCCCCCCCTGCTCCTTTATATACGGGGCAGGGGGCACCCTAGAACACACAAGTTTGATCTACGGATCGTTCCTTAGCCGTGTCGGTGCCCCCTCCACCATATTCCACCTCGGTCATACCGTCGAAGCTTAAGCGAAGCCTGCGCCGTGAAACATCAAGATCGTCCCACGCCGTCGTCTTGTGGAACTCTCCTCGACACTCGGCTGGATCGAGTCGAGGGCGTCATCGAGCTGTACGTGTGTCAAGAACTCGGGGGCGCCGGAGTAACGGCGCCGGGATCGGTCGGATCAGCAAGGGGGGTTGTACGTGGAAAATCCATCCCATGGCTTAATGCGGATGAACTCCTCTTCTTCTCCTTTGTATAAATCAGACAGTATTTTCACCAGAGCAGTGGCGGAGTCCGGACCTTTCCGACTGCAGTGGGTGGCATCGTCTTCTCCGTTGAAGTGCCACATGGGACGCCCTCTATACTGGAGTGGTTGCACCCCCGCATTATGCATATTGACATAACCTCAATTATTGTCAACCCGGATCGGGCAAGCGTTTTTATCCTGCCCATCAATTGAAGGACCTGTCTGCTATCTTCCTCCTTGGGGCTCCGGGGACGCCAGCTACGGTGCTTCTTCAACGGAGCATTTGTAAACTCAGGAAGACCCATTCGGATGGGGTCGGTAAGGGAGACGTCCTCTATATAAAACCACTCGGTAGGCCAATCTTCGGAGTGCCAGACAGGTATCCGATCTCGGCGACGCGCCATATTTCGGCTCCGCCCACTTGGAATATGGATCCCTCTTGATTGTGAGGGACGAGGCAGAACAGTCTCTTCCATAGCTCGAAATAAGCTTCGCAACCCAGAAACAACTTGCAAAGGGCGACGTAACCTGCGATGTGCAGGATGGAGGTAGGGGTGAAATTGTGCAGCTGGAGGCCATAGTACTCCAGGAGCCCGTGAAGGAATGGATGGATTGGAAATCCGATGCCCCTCAGCAAGTAAGGGACAAGGCACACTCGCTCCCCCCTAGATGGGTTGGGAATCTCCGCTTTCTCCCCGCTGTCAAAGGTGGCTAATCCGGCTCGATGGGGACAAGATATGCAGGTGGAAGAAACCCCTGGGTCTGCAACTTCACCAATTGGGTGTGGGATATGGTACACTTCTCTCAATCACCTGACTTGGCGCTATAGGGGCGAGAGGAAGAGCTGCGGTGGACGGCCATGATGGGATGGTTTTTTCGGGCGCACTCTGATGAATCCTTGCTTGGGGAAGATGGTGTGATTTGGATCTGAGGATCCCCGTCTCTTTAATAGACGATTTATTTACATGGTTAGGGCACCAAGTGTAAAAATGCTCCGGCTTCTCGCATTCGCTTGAAACGTGGAGGCTGACACTATTAAGGTACAGAAGCCGGTGAGTGCAACATTAAATGGGAAGCCGGACACTGCAAGTTACAACATGTACTCTGGAGAATTTGGAGAAGGAACCCGCCTTGCAATGCCGAAGACAATCTGCGCTCCGGACTCATCGTCATTGAAGCCTGGTTCAGGGGCTACTGAGGGAGTCTTGGATTTGGGGGTCCTCAGACAGCCGGACTATATGCCTATGTCGGACTGTTGGACTATGAAGATACAAGATTGAAGACTTCGTCCCGTGTCCGGGTGGGACTCTCCTTTGCGTGGAAGGCAAGCTTGACGATTCGGATATGTAGATTCCCTTCTCTGTAACCGACTCTGTGTAACCCTAGCCCCCTCCGGTGTCTATATAAACCGGAGGGTTTAGTCTATAGGACAAGAACAGTCATAATCATAGGGTAGCTTCTAGGGTTTAGCCTCTACGATCTCGTGGTAGATCAACTCTTGTAATACTCATATCATCAAGATCAATCAAGCAGGAAGTAGGGTATTACCTTCATAGAGAGGGTCTGAACCTGGGTAAACATCGTGTCCCTGCCTCATGTTACCATTAGCCTTAGACGCACAGTTTGGGACCCCCTACACGAGATCCGCTGGTTTTGACACCGATAGGCGGCGATGGCGAGGTCGGGGGAGAGGGCGGCATTGGCAACGGGCGTGGGCGACGGGGTCGGGGCAGGAACCGGGACCAATGGTCTCTTTTCAGCAGCCCAAAGGGCGGGAAGCAGAGGCCTTTGGTCCCGGTTGGTGGCACCAACTGGGACCAAAGGGGTGCATTGGTACAGGTTCGTAGCACCAACCGGGACCAATTCACCCCTTTAATCCCGGTTGGTGCCACCAACCGGTACCAAAGCTCGTGCTGCCCATGGCCAAAACTTTAGTCCCACCTCGCTAGTTGAGAGGGGCACGCAGTGGTTTATAAGCCCCACTGCTGCACCCCTCTCGAGCTCCTCTCGATTGCACGCTTACGAGCCTAATTGTCACTGCTATGCCTGTTGGGCCTACTGGGCCTTCTGCGGGCCTGAATCCTGGCCCATGGTAGGGTTTCTAGTCGTATTCAGGCCGTAGTGGCCCAGTAGGTGGCATTTTTTTTTATTTTTCCCTATTATTTTCTGTTTTTTGCATTATTTATTTTCTTTTGTTTTTTGCTCTATTTTTTAGTTCCTTTTGCTTTTAGGTAATAAAACTTATGAACTTTCTGTTAGTGCCATTTGTTTTCCAATTTGAATAGTTTAAATTTGAATTTTTTGAAATTTGTGTGAATCACTAGTTTTTGAAATTTGTGTGAATCACTAGTTTCTGTTAGTGCTATTAAAGTTTCTAACAAAAATTTTCTTTATGAAAATTCTTTTTTCTTTTACTGTTTTGAACAGAAAATACTTTGATAATTTTAGTTGCATAAATTTTATATAGTTTTAGTTTCAATAATCTGCAGGTTTTATAAAAGTTTATTTTGTTTTTACTTACTTAGAGTTTATTTTGTTTCTACTTACTTATTTTCTTTTCTTTTTTGCTTCTTTTATTTATTTTATGAAAATTCTTTCTTTTTGCTTTATTTATTTTATTTTGTTTCTACATGTTGTTGCTATTCTTATTTATTTTATTATAGTTTATTTATTTTACATTATTAAAGTTTATTTTTTTCTACTTATTATTAAAGTTTTTTCTATTTCTAATTATTTATTTTGTTTTGTTTCTACTTATTTATTTTCTTGTCTTTTTTGCTTTTTTTTATTTATTTTATGAAAATTCCTTTTGCTTTTAATGTTTTACACACAAAAGCCCTCTCCCCTGGCTGGATTGGTACCGGTTTGTGGGCTGACCCGGCCCGAAAGACAACGCTTTGGTACCGGTTCAGGCCACAAACTAGTACCAGTGGTGGTGCGCCAGGAGCGGGGGCCATTGGTCCCGGTTCGTGCCGCCAACCGGGACAAAAGGGGCCAGACGAACCGAGACCAATGGCCCCACGAGGCCCGGCAGGCCCCTGGCCTCACGAACCGGGATAAATGGGCCCATGGGTACCAGTTCGTGAGTGAACCGGGACTAATGGGCTTATCTGGTCCGGGCGTATGCCCTGTTTTCTACTAGTGGTACGACACCTCCGAGTTCTGCACACGTGCAACGCGATGATGTCCCTCGAGCTCTTGATCCAGCAGAGGGTCGAGGAAGTAGATGAGTTCTGTCAGCACGACAGCGTGGTGAAGGTGATGGTGATGTGATCCGCACAGGGCTTCGCCTAAGCACCGCGAGAATATGACCGGAGGCGTAAACTGTGGAGGGGGGTGCCGCACATGGCTTGGAGCAATTGGTGTGTCTTCTAGCCCCCCTCCCCATATATAAAGTAGGGAGGGAGAGGAGGTTGTCCCTAGGTCTGCCCCAAGTGGGAGGAGTCCCACTTGGGCTCCTAGTAGGATTCGCCCCCCCCCCCCTCCTCTTCCTTTTTCCCAAGGGGGAAATGCGGAAGGAGAGGGAGTAGGAGAAGGAAAGGGGGGCGCCGCCCCCACCCCTTGTCCAATTTGGACTCCTCCCTGGTGGGGGCGCGCCAGCCCCTTGTGGGCTGGTTAGCCTCCCTCCTGTGGCCCATATCTTTTCCCGAGGGGTTCTGATAACCCCTCCAGTACTCCGGCATGTACCTGATACATTCCGGGACACTTCCGGTGTCCGAATACCACCTTCCAATATATCAATCTTTACCTCTTGACCATTTCAAGAATCCTCGTCATGTTCGTGATCTCATCTAGGACTTCGAACAACCTTCGTTCACCAAAACACATAACTCATATAATATAAATCGTCATCGAACATTAAGCGTGCGGACCCTACGGGTTCAAGAACTATGTAGACATGACCGAGACACCTCTCCGGTCAATAACCAATAGCAGAACTTGGATGCTCATATTGGTGCCCACATATTCTACGAAGATCTTTATCGGTCGAACCGCTATGTCAACATACGTTATTCCCTTTGTCATCGGTATGTTACTTGCCCAAGATTCGATCATCGGTATCTTCACACCTAGTTCAATCTCCTTACTGGCAAGTCTCTTTACTCGTTCCGTAATGCATCATCCCGCAACTAACTCATTAGTCACATTGCTTGCAAGGCTTCATATGATGTGCATTACCGAGAGGGCCCAGAGATACCTCTCCGATACTCGGAGTGACAAATCCTAATCGCGATCTATGCCAACCCAAAAAACACCTTCGGAGATACATATGGAGCATCTCTATAATCACCCAGTTACATTTTCACATTTGATAGCACACAAGGCATTCCTCCGGTGTCCGGGAGTTGCATATTCTCATAGTCGGAGGAATATGTATTTGACATGAAGAAAGCAGTAGCAATAAAACTGAACGATCATTATGCTAAGATAACGGACGGGTCTTATCCATCACATCATTCTCCTAATGATGTGATCTCGTTCATCAAATGACAATACATGTCCATGGCTAGGAAACTTAACCATCTTTGATCAACCAACTAGTCAAGTAGAGGCACACTAGGGACACGGTGTTTTGTCTATGTTTTCACACATGTATCAAGTTTCCGGTTAATACAATTCTATCATGAATAATAAACATTTATCAACGCCCCCACCATACATACAGCAAGCAAGCTTCCTCTCTTGCTGTAAGTCAAGCCACAGACGCCGCCGCCGCTGCGACTGACTCTACGGAGGAGAAGACCGAGGCCATCGCTTGTCCGGTAACGTAACTTGTTTATGGATAGGGTTGGGCGGAATCGATTTTGACTTGGGCTGTAAATCGTAGGACCCATTTGGTTGTATGGGATCCCCCAGGGATTCCTGCTTTTTCCCTGGGTGAGTAAACCACGGGCTTGCTCGACCCTGGGCAATCAAACATCTCTATTTGATAGCACACGAGGGAGGAAGATCCCTGGGCTTTCCCCAGCCCATCCCCGGTTAGATCTCCCTGTGTCAATAGGTCGGGGAGAAAACCCTCAATTCATTTGCTCGCTCTCCCTCGCGACCTTCTAGCCTCCGCCTCCATTATTCCCCGCCTGATGAACGAAAAGCGAAGCCCCTGCCCCCCCCCCCCTCTCCCCCTTTCGTCCAAATTGAGGTGGTATACTCCCCATGGTGGGAGGGTAATCCCATTGACCATGGAAATCCCCCCAAGGGGGATTAGTGCCCTGGGATACTTCACCCTTCCAACCAAATTTGGCCTTGCGCGGCAAGTGTTACCGAACTGAGCTAACCAAACACGAATAACAGTATCAGTTGATGTCGTAAGGGCATGTACAACGTTGATTAGTCAGCCGTCTATAACTCATGCCACCTAGGATTTTAGTCTGTGTGGAGGAAAGAGAAGAACGAGAAAGAGGCAGTCCGTCTGTAGAATTAAGGACGGCCGAATCCCGTAAAAATCTCCCCTTAGCGACGGCTTTTTTCCTGTTGTATGAGGGGTTACTATATATATTGCACAAAGGGAATCAAATATATTTAACCCCTTCGGCTTGGCCGCCAGCCAGCCACCACGGTTGTTTCTCCTAATTATAGGGCTTACTAGCATAGCCCGCGCGGCCTGCAATTAGTGTTATCTATCTCATATAGCAGACTATTGTACGCAAAAATTTGGATGCACGAAAATATGTAGGAAAAAAGCAAATTTATTGGCATCATGCATATTGCATGTTACTAAACACGGAAACTCATGTTCATACATCTCTGATAGGGATCATTTATTCTCGCTGAACGTGGCAGTAAGATGAAATAAACATTTGCTAGATTTGATCATCCTAGTGTAGCCTCCTCCAGGATTAGTGCATGTGATGAAGTGATAAAGAACTTTTGCGAATTGTTGCCTCCGGCCCACAGACGGCTTGGCACCTCTGTACATAATGATAGGATCTTCACAATGTGGGCGGTATCACATTGAAGAAGTTGTTGTATATTTTGCTAGAATTCTTGTTTGCCTTGGAAATTCGTTCTGCTGGGTGGTTAGCAGGCCATGTTGAACTGTCATTGCTTTGTTTATGCTTTCTCTTGCATTGTAAGCAGTTTCTCTTTTACCACTTCAAGTGCATATTAGTTATGATCGTTGATGGTGATATTGTCGATACCACAAATGTACTCCAAGGCCACTTGAGCAGCTTTTTCTTCAACTTCATCTTATGGCTAAGCCTCTGTACATGTCATTAGGACCAATGACGACGCATGTTTCTATCATGACTCCAGGTTGGCTCTAGTGGGTGTGACCTTGTATATTTCTAGCTTGGCTGCTAGGCTAACTACTTTAAGAACTATGTGTCTTGGTACGTAGATTTTCAGCTCATCCTGTTGTGAACAAATGTGTTGTAGTTAGGTCTTGCCTTGCATGAAAAGGAAGAGGGAGCTTGAAGTGGTGAATATGAATTAGTGCTCACCATGTCATTCACATTGTTGTTGTTAGAGCGGAAATGCTCTTGGGACGTGCCAAAGCCGGGGCTCTTTCTTTTGTTTCGAAGTTGTTTCCCTTCTGGAAAGTTTTTTGTGGGGCATGGATTGTTCACGCTCTTTGGTTTGCCTATGCGCTTAAGGCTGGACGCTTGTTCGTGTGCTTCTCCTTGTATACTTCTTGGTGGGTACATAGTAGATGAAAGGGTGGATAAGTCACCACTATCTTATTTTGGGTTTGCCATGTGGCTCGCATTATCTGTGTGCGGCCTGCCTGTGTGACATGTTGATCAATACATGGTAGTGTGAGGGTAGATGTGTGTGAGGGTGGATGCGTCACATTTGTATCGTCTCAGGCTTGCCTAGTAGACGTGTGACACATAGTTAGCATTCTCTAGAATCGAAGGTCTAGGGCTGGTCGGTTTGTATGAAAGGGAAATTTTCAAAAGGTGCATTAATGAGTTATTGTTACGTGCTAAACAAGGAAAGTATGTTTTTTATTATGACTGCAATAGGTGGATAAAGGGAAGTTTATCAATTGGATACGGGTTTCTTTTTTACTTTCCAAGTGTACATGATTGTATCTTGAAACTCAATGCGTGTGGCCCCGTCACTGTGTATAGTTGACATGTACTCCCTCCGTCCGGGTTTATTAGGCCCCATCTTATTTTGTGCTAAAGTTTGACTTGCAAATTTAACTAATAAAATGTAAAATGTATGTCACAAAAGTTATATTGTTAGATAGCTCTTTCAAACACAAATCCAATGGTGTAATTTGTGTATCGTATATTTTATATATTTTTAGTAAAATAGATGGTCAAAATCTGGCACGAAATACAAAGGGGCCTAATAAACCCGGACGGAGGTAGTAGCTTTTTTTATTAGATTTTTTATCATAAGGAGCTTAGTTGCTTTGTACTCCCTCTGTAAAAATAAGAGCATTTAGATCACTAAAGTTGTGATAGTAATATCGCTTTCAAATCTGTATTTGGATACTGCAAGTTTGTGGTTGAGAGTTTCTTTGATAAAGTAATGATAGTTATATACTCCCTCCGTCCCAAAATAAGTGACTCAAGTTTGTACTAACTTTGTACTAAAGCTAGTACAAAGTTGAGTCACTTATTTTGGGACGGAGGGAGTAGCTTTTAAATCTGTATTTGGGTACCGCAGGTGTGCGGTTGAGAGTCTCTTTGATTTGAAAGTAGAATAATTGTACGGGCTATTACGTCCTTTTTCCATGCATGCAGTGCCTTGTAGTCACATCATATATACTACTCCCTCTGTTCCATAATATAAGAACGTTTTTGACACTACACTAGAGTCAAAAACGTTCTTATATTATGGGACAGAGGAAGTATTTTATATTTTCTCAGAAGAGGATGGCGAGTGGAGGACTGGAGGTTATATAGATTAGGGAAAATATGTAAAAATCTTGCCATTCAAGTGGGAGGAGTAGGCACCATAAGTGACACTTCTGATAGCTGTGTAGCAGTATAGAGATATGTTTATGTAGTATACAGTGAATAGAAGCTTGTATTAAGAAATTAATTTGCTTTATATATAAAGCGGGGCGGAAGCCTTTTTCGGTAATTTGATCACCTGGGCCACGGGCAGCAGGGGACGAAGCATGGGAGTTAACCGCAAATGAAGCTTGATGAAAGTGCCGCTGCCACCAGAGTTGGACCCGACCATGACCCATGAGCAAGCAGGCTACGCCGGCTCTGTCCAGGGCTGCAAACGAGTCGAGTTCGAGCGAGTTGGAGTTGGCTCAGCTCAATTCATATTAAAATTCGAGCGAGCTCAATCTGAGTGAAGCTCAAGATCGAGCTGTAGAACATGACTCATGCTCATCTTGTACCGATCTCGAGTCGATCTCGAGCTAGTTTCGAGCTAAATAAAATGGTAAAAATTATAAATCTATGATGATTATTCAGACTAGATAAGGACACAACACGACACAACTTTGTGCGTCAGTCTCGTCGTGCTTGGGAGAGCTCCAAGCACATCTTTGTCTCTTGGGAGAACTAGAAATAGATAGTGGTCTTCGTGGACGAAAAACAAGAAAAAGAAGGTGCATATGCTGGGAAATTTTGCCAAAAGCAATAGGATATTTAACACATAGCCGATCACGTACCATAATTAGACATAAATCTTCTCTACATAAATTAAGCTACCATGTTTGCTAGTTAATAAAATGGAGAAAAATCATGAACATCATATATCGTAACAAATTATCTTATTTTCATTTAATATATGGCATAATCACTGAACATAATGGTATTATGTCGAGCTATCGAGCTAAAATCGTGTGAGCCAATATTGGCTCAAGATCGGCTCATTTCTCCGTTGAGCTACATAAAGTGTTCAAACTCGGTTCATTTATTTTCGAGTCGATCTCGAGTCGAGCCAAAAAACGAGTCGATCTCGAGTGGCTTACCAGCCTCGAGCTTTTCTTGCAGCATGCACACCCACCCGCACCCACATCAGTACATCACCAACATGGAGCATGCGCGCATGCAACGCAGCTGTGCGTGCAAACTCGCGCGCGCGCACACACACACACACACACACACCCCAACGCAGCAGCATCACTCCAGCCGCGAACATGTCCGCGACAAACCGCAAGGGGCTACAGGGCGACAACAAAGGGAGTGGGAGAAGGAGGCAGGCGTCGTGCGACCGAGGAGCGAAAGCCAACGGCGACCGCGACATGAACCAGCGGAAGGCGCCTCGCACATATCCACCACAGCCGCCACCTCATCGCTAGTGAGTAGTCGAGGAGCGGCACCAAGAGGTGCACATCCGGCGTGGCCATGCTCTGAAGGAAATATGCCCTAGAGGCAATATTAAAGTTATTATTTATTTCCTCATATCATGATAAATGTTTATTATTCATGCTAGAATTGTATTAACCGGAAACATGATACATGTGTGAATACATAGACAAACATATAGTCACTAGTATGCCTCTACTTGACTAGCTCATTAATCAAAGATGGTTATGTTTCCTAACCATAGACATGTGTTGTCATTTGATTAGTGGGATCACATCATTAGAAGAATGATGTGATTGACATGACCCATTCCGTTAGCCTAGCACTTGATCGTTTAGTATACTGCTATTGCTTTCTTCATGATCGACTATACATGTTTCTGTAACTATGAGAATTATGCGACTCCCGTTTACCGGAGGAACACTTTGGGTACTACCAAACGTCACAACGTAACTGGGTGATATAAAGGAGTACTACAGGTGTCTCCGAAGGTACATGTTGAGTTGGCGTATTTCGAGATTAGGTTTTGTCACTCCGATCGTCGGAGAGGTATCTCTGGGCCCTCTCGGTAATGCACATCATTATAAGCCTTGACCAATGAGTTGGTTACGGGATGATGCATTACAGAAAGAGTAAAGAGACTTGCCGGTAACGAGATTGAACTAGGTATTGGATACCGACGATCAAATCTCGGGCAAGTAACATACCGATGACAAAGGGAACAACGTACGTTGTTATGCGGTTTGACCGATAAAGATCTTCGTAGAATATGTAGGAATCAATATGGGCATCCAGGTTCCGCTATTGGTTATTGACCGAGAATAGTTCTAGGTCATGTCTACATAGTTCTCCAACCCGTAGGGTCGCACGTTTAACGTTACGATGACAGTTTTATTATGTGTTTATAAGTTTTGATGTACCGAAGTTTGTTCGGAGTCCCGGATGTGATCACGGACATGACAAGGAGTCTCGAAATGGTCGAGACATAAAGATCGATATATTGGAAGCCTATATTTGGACATCGGAATCGTTCCGGGTGAAATCGGCATTTTACCGGAGTACCGGGAGGTTACCGGAACCCCCCGGGGGGTTATTGGGCCTACATGGGCCTCGAGGGAGAAGAGGGAAGGAGGCAGGAGGGGGCCGCGTGCCCCTCCCCTTCCTAGTCCGAATAGGACAAGGGAAGGGGGGCGGCGCCCCCCCTTCCTTCCCCTCTTCCTCCTCTTTCCCCCCTTCTCCTACTCCAACTTGGAAAGAAGGGAGTCCTACTCCCGGTGGGAGTAGGACTCCCCCCTTGGCGCGCCCTCCTTGGCCGGCCGCCTCCTCCCCCTGGCTCCTTTATATACGGGGGCGGGGGGCACCCATAGACACACAAGTTGATCTACGGATCGTTCCTTAGCCGTGTGCGGTGCCCCCCTCCACCATATTCCACCTCGGTCGTATCGTCGCCGGAGTTTAGGCGAAGCCCTGCGCCGGTAGAACATCATCACCGTCAGCACGCCGTCGTGCTGACGGAACTCATCTCCGGAGCTTTGCTGGATCGGAGCCCGGAGATCGTCATCGAGCTGAACGTGTGCTGAACTCGGAGGTGCCGTACGTTCGGTGCTTGGATCGGTCGGATCGTGAAGACATACGACTACATAAACTGCGTTGTGCTAAATGCTTCCGCTTACGGTCTACGAGGGTATGTGGACGAACACTCTCCCCTCTCGTTGGTATGCCATCACCATGATCTTGCGTGTGCGTAGGAATTTTTTTTGAAATTACTACGTTCCCCAACAGTGGCATCCGATCCTAGGTTTTATGCGTTGATGTTATATGCACGAGTAGAACACAAGTGAGTTGTGGGCGATACAAGTCATACTGCTTACCAGCATGGCATACTTTGGTTCAGCGGTATTGTGAGATGAAGCGGCCCGGACCGACATTACGCGTACGCTTACGCGAGACTGGTTTCACCGTTACGAGAACTCATGCTTAAAGGTGGTTGGCGGGTGTCTGTCTCTCTCACTTTAGCTTAATCAAGTGTGGCTACGCCCGGTCCTTGCGAAGGTTAAAATAGCACTAACTTGACGAACTATCGTTGTGGTTTTTGATGCGTAGGTAAGAACGGTTCTTGCTAAGCCCGTAGCAGCCACGTAAAATTTGCAACAACAAAGTAGAGGACGTCTAACTTGTTTTTGCAGGGCATGTTGTGATGTGATATGGTCAAGACGTGATGCTATATTTTATTGTATGAGATGATCATGTTTTGTAACCGGTTATCGGCAATGGCGAGGAGCCATATGGTTGTCGCTTTATTGTATGAAATGCAAACGCATACATAATTGCTTTACTTTATCACTAAGCGGTAGCTATAGTCATAGAAGCAATAGATGGCGTAATGACAACGATGCTACGATGGAGATCAAGGTGTCGCGCCGGTGACGATGGTGATCACGACGGTGCTTCAGAGATGGAGATCACAAGCACAAGATGATGATGGCCATATCATATCACTTATATTGATTGCATGTGATGTTTATCCTTTAGGCATCTTATCTTGCTTTGGTTGACGAAAACATTTTAAGATGATCTCTCACTAAATAATCAAGAAGTGTTCTCCCTGAGTATGCACCGTTGCGAAAGTTCTTCGTGCTGAGACACCACGTGATGATCGGGTGTGATAGGCTCTACGTTCAAATACAACGGGTGCAAAACAGTTGCACACGCGGAATACTCAGGTCATACTTGACGAGCCTAGCATATCAGATATGGCCTCGAACACGGAGACCGAAGGTCGAACGTGAATCATATAGTAGATATGATCAACATAGTGATGTTCACCATTGAAACTACTCCATCTCACATGATGATCGGACATGGTTTAGTTGATTTGGATCACATGATCACTTAGATGACTAGAGAGATGTCTGTCTAAGTGGGAGTTCTTAAGTAATATAATTAATTGAACTTAAATTTATCATGAACTTAGTACCTAATAGTATTTTGCTTGTCTATGTTTGTTTGTAGATAGATGGCTCGTGCTGTTGTTCCGTTGAATTTTAATGCGTTCCTTGAGAAAGCACAGTTGAAAGATGATGGTCGCAATTACATGGACTAGGTCTGTAACCTGAGGATTATCCTCATTGCTGCACAGAAAAGTTACGTCCTGGAAGCACCGCTGGGTGCGAACCTGCTTGCTGATGCAACCGATGACGTTAAGAACGTCTGGCGAGCAAAGCTGATGACTACTCGATAGTTCGAGGTGCCATGCTTTACGGCTTAGAACCGGGTCTTCAACGACGTTTTGAGCGTCATGGAGCATATGAGATGTTCCAGAGTTGAAGTTAATATTTCAAGCAAATGCCCGAATTGAGAGATATGAAGTCTCCAATAAGTTCTACAGCTGCAAGATGGAGGAGAATAGTTCATCGGTGAACACATACTCAAAATGTCCGGGTATAATAATCACTTAATTCAACTGGGAGTTAATCTTCACGATGATAGTGTCATTGATAGAATTCTCCAATCACGCCACCAAGCTACAAGAGCTTCGTGATGAACTATAATATGCAAGGGATGAACAAGACTATTCCCGAGCTCTTCACAATGCTAAAAGCTGCGGAGGTAGAAATCAAGAAGCAGCATCAAGTGTTGATGGTTAACAAGACCACCGTTTCAAGAAAAGGGCAAAGGGAAGAAGAAGGAACTTCAAAAGAACAGCAAGCAAGTTGCTGCTCAAGAGAAGAAACCCAAGTCTGGACCTAAGCCTGAAATCGAGTGCTTCTACCGCAAGCGATCGACATTTGAAGCGGAACTGCCCCAAGTATTTGGCGGATAAGAAGGATGGCAAAGTGAACAAAGGTATATGTGATATACATGTTATTGATGTGTACCTTACTAATGCTCGCAGTAGCACCTGGGTATTTGATACTGGTTCTGTTGCTAATATTTGCAACTCGAAACAGGGACTATGGATTAAGCGAAGATTGGCTAAGGACAAGGTGACGATGCGCGTGGGAAATGGTTCCAAAGTCGATGTGATCGCGGTCGGCATGCTACCTCTACATCTACCATCGGGATTAGTTTTAGACCTAAATAATTGTTATTTGGTGGCAGCGTTGAGCATGAACATTATATCTGGATCTTGTTTGATGCGAGACGGTTATTCATTTAAATCTGAGAATAATGGTTGTTCTATTTATATGAGTAATATCTTTTATGGTCATGCACCCTTGAAGAGTGGTCTATTTTTATTGAATCTCGGTAGTAGTGATACACATATTCATAGTGTTGAAACCAAAAGATGCAGAGTTGATAATGAAGTGCAACTTATTTGTGGCACTGCCGTTTAGGTCATATCGGTGTAAAGCGCATGAAGAAACTCCATACTGATGGGCTTTTGGAATCACTTGATTATGAATCACTTGGTACTTGCGAACCGTGCCTCATGGGCAAGATGACTAAAACACCGTTCTTCGGAACTATGGAGCGAGCAACTGATTTGTTGGAAATCATACATACTGATGTTTGTGGTCCAATGAATGTTGAGGCTCGCGGCGGGTATCATTATTTTCTCACCTTCACAGATGATTTGAGCAGATATGGGTATATCTACTTAATGAAACACAAGTCTGAAACATTTGAAAAGTTCAAAGAATTTCAGAGTGAAGTGGAAAATCATCGTAACAAGAAAATAAAGTTTCTATGATCTGATCGTGGAGGAGAATATTTGAGTTACGAGTTTGGTCTACACTTGAAACAATGCGGAATAGTTTCGCAACTCACGCCACCCGAAACACCACAACGAAATGGTGTGTTCGAACGTCGTAATCGCACTTTACTAGATATGGTGCGATCTATGATGTCTCTTACTGATTTACCGCTATCGTTTTGGGGTTATGCTTTAGAGACGACCGCATTCATGTTAAATAGGGCACCATCAAAATCCGTTGAGACGACACCTTATGAACTGTGGTTTGGCAAGAAACCAAAGTTGTCGTTTCTCAAAGTTTGGGGCTGTGATGCTTATGTGAAGAAACTTCAACCAGATAAGCTCGAACCCAAATCGGAGAAATGTGTCTTCATAGGATACCCAAAAGAAACTATTGGGTACACCTTCTATCACAGATCTGAAGGCAAGATTTTCATTGCTAAAATCAGATCCTTTCTAGAGAAGGAGTTTCTCTCGAAAGAAGTGAGTGGGAGGAAAGTAGAACTTGATGAGATAATCAGATCTACTCCCTTATTGGAAAGTAGTTCATCACAAGAACCGGTTCTGTGACAAATACACCAATCGGTGAGGAAGCTAATGATATTGATCATGAAACTTCAGATCAAGTTTTCTCGAACCTCGTGAGGTCTACCAGAGTAAGATCCGCACTGAGTGGTGCGGTAATCCTATTCGGAAGTCATGTTACTTGACCATGATGAACCTACGAACTATGAGGAAGCGATGATGAGCCCAGATTCCGCAAAATGGCTAGAGGCCATGAAATCTGAGATGGGATCCATGTATGAAAACAAAGTATGGACTTTGGTTGACTTGCCGATGATCGGCAAGCCATTGAGAATAAATGGATCTTTAAGAAGAAGACCGACGCTGATGGTAATGTAATGTCTATAAAGCTCGACTTGTTGCGAAAGGTTTTCGACAAGTTCAAGGGGTTGACTACGATGAGACTTTCTCACCCGTAGCGATGCTTAAGTCTGTTCGAATCATGTTAGCTATTGCTGCATTTCATGATTATGAAATTTGGCAAATGGATGTCAAAACTGCATTCTTGAATGGATTTCTAGAAGAAGAGTTGTATATGATGCAGCCAGAAGGTTTTGTTGATCCAAAAGGTGCTAACAAAGTGTGCAAGCTCTAGCGATCCATTTATGGACTGGTGCAAGCATCTCGGAGTTGGAATAAACGTTTTGATAGTGTGATCAAAGCATATGGTTTTATACAGACTTTTGGAGAAGCTCAGATTTACAAGAAAGTGAGTGGGAGCTCAGAGCATTTCGATATTATATGTAGATGACATATTGTTAATTGGAAATGATATAGAATTTCTGGATAGCATAAAGGGATACTTGAATAAAAGTTTTTCAATGAAAGACCTCGGTGAAGCTGCTTACATATTGGGCATCAAGATCTATAGAGATAGATCAAGACGCTTAATAGGACTTTCACAAAGCACATACCTTGACAAAATTTTGAAAAAGTTCAAAATGGATCGAGCAAAGAAAGGGTTCTTGCTCGTACTACAGGTGTGAAGTTGAGCCAAACTCAATTCCCGACCACAATGAGAGGATAGAGAGAAAATGAAAGATGTTCCTATGCTTCAGCCATAGGCTCTATCATGTATGCAATGTTGTGTACCAGACCGACGTATGCTTAGGAATAAGCTTGGCAGAAGGTACCAAAGTAATCCAGAGTGGATCATGGACAGCGGTCAAGAACATCCTGAAATACCTGAAAAGGACTAAGGATATGTTTCTCGTATATGGAGGTGACAAAGAGCTAGTCGTAAATGGTTACGTCGATGCAAGCTTTGACTGATCCGGACGATTCTAAATCGCAAACCGGATACGTGTTTTTATTAAACGGTGGAGCTGTAAGTTGGTGCAGTTCTAAACAAAGCGTCGTGGCGGGATCTACATGTGAAGCGGAGTACATAGCTGCTTCTGAAGCAGCAAATGAAGGAGTCTGGATGAAGGAGTTCATTTCCGATCTAGGTGTCATACCTAGTGCATCGGGACCAATGAAGATCTTCTGTGACAATACTGGTGCAATTGCTTTGGTAAAGGAATCCAGATTTCACAAGAGGACCAAGCACATCAAGAGACGCTTCAATTCCATTCGGGACTAAGTCCAAGTGGGAGACATAGAGATTTGCAAAATACATACGGATCTGAATGTTGCAGACCCGTTGACTAAGCCTCTCTCACGAGCAAAACATGATCAGCACCAAGACTCCATGGGTGTTAGAATCATTACTATGTAATCTAGACTATTGACTCCAGTTCAAGTGGGAGACTGAAGGAAATATGCCCTAGAGGCAATAATAAAGTTATTATTTATTTCCTCATATCATGATAAATGTTTATTATTCATGCTAGAATTGTATTAACCGGAAACATGATACATGTGCGAATACATAGACAAACATATAGTCACTAGTATGCCTCTACTTGACTAGCTCATTAATCAAAGATGGTTATGCTTCCTAACCATAGACATGTGTTGTCATTTGATTAGTGGGATCACATCATTAGAAGAATGATGTGATTGACATGACCCATTCCGTTAGCCTAGCACTTGATCGTTTAGTATACTGCTATTGCTTTCTTCATGACTTATACATGTTCCTGTAACTATGAGAATTATGCGACTCCGTTTACGGAGGAACACTTTGGTACTACCAAACGTCACAACGTAACTGGGTGATTATAAAGGAGTACTACTGGTGTCTCCGAAGGTACATGTTGAGTTGGCGTATTTCGAGATTAGGTTTTGTCACTCCGATCGTCGGAGAGGCATCTCTGGGCCCTCTCGGTAATGCACATCATTATAAGCCTTGCAAGCAATGTGACCAATGAGTTGGTTACGGGATGATGCATTACAGAACGAGTAAACAGAGTTGCCGGTAACGAGATTGAACTAGGTATTGGATACCAACGATCAAATCTCGGGCAAGCAACATACCGATGACAAAGGGAACAACGTATGTTGTTATGCGGTTTGACCGATAAAGATCTTCATAGAATATGTTGGAACCAATATAGGCATCCAGGTTCCGCTATTGGTTATTTACCGAGAATAGTTCTAGTTCATGTCTACATAGTTCTCGAACCCGTAGGGTCCGCACGCTTAACGTTACGATGACAGTTTTATTATGAGTTTATAAGTTTTGATGTACAAAGTTTGTTCGGAGTCCCGGATGTGATCACGGGCATGACAAGGAGTCTCGAAATGGTCGAGACATAAAGATCGATATATTGGAAGCCTATATTTGGACATCGGAATCGTTCCGGGTGAAATCGGCATTTTACCGGAGTACCGGGAGGTTACCGAACCCCCCGGGGGGTTATTGGGCCTACATGGGCCTCGAGGGAGAAGAGGGAAGGAGGCAGGAGGGGCGCGCCTCCCCTTCCTAGTCCGAATAGGACAAGGGAAGGGGGGCGGCGCCCCCCTTCCTTCCCTCTTCCTCCTCTTTCCCCCCTTCTCCTACTCCAACTTGGAAAGAAGGGAGTCCTACTCCCGGTGGGAGTAGGACTCCCCCCTTGGCGCGCCCTCCTTGGCCGGCCGCCTCCTCCCCCCTGGCTCCTTTATATACGGGGGCGGGGGGCACCCCATAGACACACAAGTTGATCTACGGATCGTTCCTTAGCCGTGTGCGGTGCCCCCCTCCACCATATTCCACCTCGGTCATATCGTCGCGGAGTTTAGGCGAAGCCTGCACCGTAGAACATCATCACCGTCACCACGCCGTCGTGCTAACAGAACTCATCTCCGGAGCTTTGCTGGATCGGAGCCCGGAGATCGTCATCGAGCTGAACGTGTGCTGAACTCGGAGGTGCCGTACGTTCGGTGCTTGGATCGGTCGGATCGTGAAGACGTACGACTACATCAACCGCGTTGTGCTAAATGCTTCCGCTTACGGTCTACGAGGGTACATGGACGAACACTCTCCCCTCTCGTTGATATGCCATCACCATGATCTTGCGTGTGCGTAGGAATTTTTTTTTTTGAAATTACTACGTTCCGCAACATGCTCATCGTATGCACCACACATGCTAGCCCTAGAGCTCCCGGCCGGATCTGCACCTCGCAGCCCCAACGGCTGAACACCACATGCACACAACGCGTCCAGCGTGCAACACCGAATCCCTCTACGGGAGGCGCTTGAAAATTGTTCTCCCGGAAGACGCTGGGCCAGGAGCTGGGGCGAAGACGAGACAGCCGCCGTGTGAGAGAGTGAGCGCCGTCATGCCACAACATGCGGACGGGGCAGCCGAGAGCCGGAGTGTGCCTCCTCGTCTCATCTATGAAGGGGCGCCGACAGCCTGGCGGGCATGAGGTCGACTCAACGGGCGCAAGCTAGAACAGCCGACAAGTTGGAGGACGCCACCGAAATGAGAGATCGGTAAGCGACGGAGTGTGAAACTTGAGATCGGGAGATTGGATCGGCATAGCCCAAAGGGTGGCCTGGGGTGTTTATATACTAGTGCACTAGGGCACAACTGAGAGTCCGGATATACATGATTGTTACAAGGTTGTTACAGAAGATAAGGAGTACGAGTAGATAAGAGATACTACCGAACTCCTGTACAACATCTAACGTGTTTAACATCCCCCTCAATCTGAACTTCGTACTAGAAGATTGAGATTGTGTCTGTTTGAGACAAACACCGCTTTTGCCATTGGTTTAGTGAAGATATCAGCAGTCTGTTCCTTGGAAGAGATGAACCTTACATTAAGTGCCTTAGCCGCGACCCTTTCACGTACAAAGTGAAAATCCACCTCTATATGTTTTGTTCTAGCAAGAAATACTGGATTGGCTGACAGATAGGTAGCTCCCAGATTATCACACCACAAAACTGGAGGCTGCGATATAAAGACCCCAAGCTCGCCAAGGACAGACTGTATCCAGATCACTTCAGCTGTTCCATTTGCCAAAGCTTTGTACTCGGACTCAGTACTCGAACGTGAAACGGTGGCTTGCTTCCTTGAGCTGACACAAGATTGGGTCCAAGAAATATTGCAAAGCCACTTCTGGATCTGCGATCATCACTTCATCCAGCCCAATCCGCATCCGAGAAGCAACTCAGTAAAAGTGAGGGTGATTTCCGTATGGAGAGGCCCATATCACGTGTGTGCTTCAAATACCTCAGAATGCGTTTAGCAGCTGAAAAATGTACTGTGGTTGGTGTATGCAAGAACTGACATAATCGATTAACTGCAAACCAGATATCTGGTCTTGTGAGTGTCAAGTATTGAAGCGCCCCAACCAGACTTTGATACTTAGTGATATCTTCCTGTCCAAGAGGTGATCCACTGTCCTTACTGAGTTTGTCACTTGAGGACATGGGAGTGGTTGAAACCTTGCAGTTCTCCATGTTTGCACGGTGAAGTATATCGCCAATATATTTCTGTTGAGACAGAACAATGCCCCTGGCGAGGACGTCACCTGAACTCCAAGGAAATAGTGCAAGGGGCCAAGATCCTTGAGGGCGAAGGACACTTGGAGAGCCGAAAGTAACTTGGTGGTGGCAGATGGAGAGGAGCTCGCCACTATGATATCATCAACATAAACCAACATGAAAATAGTGACACCACCACGGTTGAACACAAAAAGTGATGTATCAGCCTTAGATGCTAGAAAACCAAGTTGTTGGAGCCAAGAGCTTAACCGAGAGTACCACGCACAAGGAGCATGTTTGAGACCGTAAAGAGCCTTGTTGAGCTTGCACAAATAGCGGGGTACAACAGGCTCACAGCCAGGAGGCTGCCACATGTATACTAATTGAGTGTAGCCACCGAGCATGCCGCCCAGACCTAGGGCTTGCCTTCTTCGGCTGCCTCCTCAAGACAGGAATCACAACGAGCCCCATTACCTACAGCAGCCTATTCAAGTGCCTCTGTGACATGAAGCGCACAGATGAGGCTCTGGACATACTGCTCATAGGATAGCCGACGACCTGCCTAATGTCATCTCCTACTCAGTGATTCTCAAGGGTTTCTGCGACAGTGGGAGGAGCCAGCTTGCGCTTGACCTGCTCCGGCAGCCAAAAAAGGTGGTGACTGCTCTCCCGACGTGATGTCATACTGTTAGAATACATTGTATAGGGATAGGAGAGTAGTTTAAACTCTTGTAATCTTATTCTCTCTTATCCCTTCTTCTGTTAACCTCCTGTAACCGAACCAGGATCGATCTCTCTTTCTCTCGATCAATCCCTTCCTTGTAAGCCACGGCATGCTCTTGATATAATACAATGCGGCCCAGACGTAGGGTTCTATGCTTCCCAATTATTCTCACATGGTATCAGAGCCACTTCCTCAATAGATCAGGAATAGATCGCATGTAGCTACCGCAGCAACCGAGCAGCATGTCCACCACCACCGCTGCCATGACGGCCAGCACCATGGGCACGCTCACCACATCATCATCATCCGCTTTTGCCTCCTCCTCCTCCACCTCCACCAACACGTCCCTGCTCGGATCGCCACCGCAAGAGAAGCTCACAAGGGGAAATTTCCTGCTCTAGAAAGCCATTGTGCTGCCCTAGATCAAGGGGGCCCAGATGGAACACCACCTCAACCCGCAGAGCCCGCCACAACCGGCCATGCTCACCATCACCAAGGAAGGCAAGGACGAACAGGTCGTCAACTTTGCACGATCCCTCTGGTATGCACAGCAGTAGCAGCTCCAAGGATTCTTGATGGGATCCCTGTCCCGCGAGATCCTCGCACAGGTTGCAACGCTCTCGACGCTGTCCATAGTATGGAGTGCGATCCACGCCATGTTTGCTGCTCAAAGCCAAGCTCAAGCCATCAACACGCGCATTGAGCTTACGAATCTTCAAAAAGGTAATATGTCTATGGTAGAATACCTTGGAAAAATTAAAAGCCTCACCGATGAAGTCGCCTGCACCGCCGCCGCGCTCTCCGATCCGGAGATCGTGTCCAAGATCCTCGCCGGCCTTGACATGGACTACAACCCTGTGGTCTCCGCCCTCGCCGCTCGGGTGGAGCCGATCACCCAACAAGAGCTGTATAGCCAGCTCTTAAGCTTCGACGCCCGCCTCAGCCTTCTTCATGGCGCCAACATCCGGTAGTCCTCCGCCAACTCCGTCTCTCCTGGCCGCGGCCGTGGGTGCGGTCACCAGGGGCAGCGCAGCGGTGGCCGTGAGCGTAGCAACGCTGACTACTCCAACCACGGCAACGCTGGCTACACCAACATCGGCGGCAGCGGCGGCAGCAACTACAACAACAGGGCCGGGGGTGGCGGCTTCCACAACAACAACAGTTGTCGCCCTTCTCCTTCTTCCCGAGCACGTCCTTGCTGCCAACTCTGCAAGAAGTCGGGCCATGAAGTCATGGACTGTTGGCATCGCTATGATGAGAACTTTGTTCCTGATGCCAAACATGTTGCCGCGGCCATGCGCGAACAAGGAGGAGACGGGGTGTGGTACGTGGACTCTGGTGCCATGGATCATGTCACAAGTGAGCTAGAACAACTTGCTCTTCGTGAA
The DNA here is from genome assembly GCA_021437245.1 of Aegilops speltoides. Classification (NCBI taxonomy): domain Eukaryota; kingdom Viridiplantae; phylum Streptophyta; class Magnoliopsida; order Poales; family Poaceae; genus Aegilops; species Aegilops speltoides. Next base: position 84,021,258 of record CM038146.1, on the reverse strand, counting down.
CAGTACCATGGCGGCGATCAAATTCACACCGCAAGCGGTGGAGGTATGGATATTCAACACATTGGTCAAGCCCTTATTAATTCCCCTAAAATAAAACATGATCTAGTCCTCAAAGATGCTCTTCATGTGCCTCAAGCTAATAAAAATCTTGCATCCATGTCTCGTTTAGCTCATGACAATAATGTCTTCTTTGAAACTCACCCTCATTACTTTTTTATCAACGATCGGGCAACGAGGGAACTCCTTCATCACTGTAGATGCATTGGAGGTCTCTACACATCCGGAGCACTTAGTCGCAAGCGTTGTCAAGTTTTTTCTGTCATCAAGCCCTCTTTGGAAAGGTGGCATCAAAGATTAGGACATCCATCTTCGATCATTGTTAAACAAGTAGTCAATAAAGGCAATCTCTCATTGTCACATAGTTCAAGTAGTGAGTCTGTTTGTGAAGCTTGTCAATATGCTAAGAGTCACCAACTACCTTATCCCAAGTCGAATAGTATATCTCATGCTCTTTTAGAACTTATTTTCAGTGATGTATGGGGACATGCAAGAGATTCCTTTGGCAGAAAGAAATACTATGTCAGTTTCATTGATGATTATAGCAAGTTTACATGGATTTATTTGCTTAAGTATAAGTCTGAGGTTTTCTCTGTGTTTCAAGAGTTTCAAAAACCTGTTGAACGAAACTTTGATCGAAAAATTTTGACAGTCCAAAGTGACTAGGGAGGGGAGTATGAAAAGCTCAACTCTTTTTTCCGTAGCATAGGCATTGAACATCACGTTTCTTGTCCTCATGCTCATCAACAGAACGGCTCCGCTGAACGGAAACACTGTCACATTGTTGAAGTTGGTTTATCCCTTCTTGCTCATGCATTTATGCCTCTCAAATATTGGGACGAAGCCTTTATCACTGCCACATATCTTATAAACCGTCTTCCTAGCAAAGTTATTGGCAATGTCACTCCATTAGAGCGCCTCTATCATCAAACACCCGACTACAATTTTCTGAAAATATTTGGGTGTGCTTGCTATCCCAACCTTCCTCCGTACAATCGTCATAAACTTGAGTTTCGTTCTACTCAATGTGTCTTTATTGGCTATAGTAATCTTCACAAAGGTTATAAATGCCTAGAAGTTGCTACTGGACAAATCTATATTTCCGGGATGTTGTGTTTGATGAAACCCTTTTTCCTTTTGCTAAACTTCGTCCCAATGCCGGAGCTCTTCTTCGTGCTGAGATAGCACTTCTTTCAGATCACGGGGGTGAATTATATAAGGTGACAATGTGCAAAATACCACTCAAAACGGTGGTTCTGATGATGTTAGTGCATGCACAAGACGTGATTTCATGTGTGCAGGCCAGGACAAACATGGCGCAGAACACGAGGAGGATCTCCCTGACAGCAGCGACAGCAGCGGCGCGTGATCCAGCGCTGATCCGCGCGTCAGGGCTGCGCCTGTCAATCGCCCCGAGCCGGATTCCCATGCAGCCAATCCAGTGGCTCCCAACTCTCCTGCGGCGGATGTGGCCGACCGGTTGTGCCTGGTGGACCCTGCCAGCCCACGCGCCTACGCCCGCGCGGGGGAAACCGCGTCGCCATGTGGCACGCCAATCGACGGGAGCCCACGCTTCAATCCAGCCAACGACAGCGACACGCCTGTGCGGACTAGATCCTCCTTGGATCACGCGCCAGACGCGCCAGGATCCGCTGCAGCTTCTGCGCGGGTATCTGTCTCGGATCAGGAGCCGGGATCTTCTGCGCCTGACTCTACGTCACCGTCCTCCATAGGATCTCTTACGCCAGCTCCTGAAACGGGATTTTCTGCGCCTGCGCCCACGTCATCAACACTTCCGCGCCGGCACACTAGATCACAGTCAGGTATTATCAAGAAAAAGGAATATACTGATGGTACGATTAGGTATGACAAAGTTAAGCGTGCTTTTCTCAGTCATGTTGGAGAACCAACCTGTTTGCATGATGCTCTTGCACATAAAGATTAGAAAGAAGCTATGGATCATGAATATGATGCACTCATGAAAAATAAAACATGGCATTTAGTACCACCAAGTCAGGGTCATAATGTCATAGATTGTAAACGGGTATATAAGATTAAGAGAAAATCTGATGGAAGCATAGACAGGTGCAAGGCTAGACTAGTGGCTAAAGGTTTCAAACAGAGGTTTGGTATTGATTATGAAGATACTTTTAGTCTTGTTATTAAGTCAGCTACTATTCGACTTGTACTGTCTATTGCTGTTTCCAGATGTCGGAGTCTACGTCAGCTAGATGTTCAGAACACGTTTCTTAATGGTGTTCTTGAGGAAGAAGTGTTCATGCGGCAACCACCAGGATATGAGGATCAAAGTGCACCACATTATGTATGTAAGTTGGATAAGGCTTTATATGGCTTGAAACAGGCCCCAAGAGCTTGGTATTCCAGGTTAAACATGCAATTACAACAGCTTGGGTTTACACCATCTAAAGCAGATACTTCATTGTTCTTTTATCATAAAGACAAGATCACTATATTTGTGCTCATTTATGTTGATGATATAATTGTTGCTAGTTCAAGTGCACATGCTACCACTTGTTTGCTTAAGGATCTGAAGTTGGAATTTGCTCTCAAAGACTTAGGTGATCTTCATTATTTTCTTGGTATAGAAGTTAAACAGATAAAGGATGGAATACTTCTTACACAAGAAAAATACACCACTGATATACTCAAGAGAGTAGGATTGGAACATTGCAAACCTGTGAGTACACCAATTTCGACTTCAGAAAAACTTACAATTGACAGTGGAGAAGTACTTGGAGCAGATGATGCAACAAAGTACAGAAGTGTTGTTGGTGCTTTACAGTATTTGACTCTTACACGTCCTGATATTTCTTACTCCGTCAATAAAGTTTGTCAATATTTGCATGCACCTAGAACAACACACTGGACTGCATTAAAAAGGATCTTAAGGTATCTCAAATACTCAACAGGTCTTGGGCTTTAGATTATCAAGTCAATGTCTTTGCTTGTTACTGCCTATTCTGATGTAGACTAGGCAGGGTGTGCTGATGACAGAAGGTCCACAGGTGGTTTTGCTGTGTTTCTCGGAACAAATCTTGTGTCATGGAGTGCAAGAAAACAGGCCACTGTTTCTAGGTCCACTACAGAAGTCGAGTATAAGGCTTTGGCTAATTCTACAGCTGAGGTAATGTGGATACAGACTCTGTTATATGAACTTGGGATCAAGGCTCCACAAGCTGCCAGGTTATGGTGTGATAATATTGGTGCAACCTATCTCTCAGCTAATCCTGTTTTCCATGCACGAACTAAACATATTGAAGTTGATTTTCACTTTGTCAGAGAAAGAGTAGATCGCAAGCTACTTGATATTCGTTTTATCCCAACTGGTGATCAACTCGCTGATGGCTTCAAAAAACCTCTTATTACAGGGAGATTGAATGAATTCAAGAACAATCTTAACCTTGGTAAAGGTCACTCGGTTCAGATTGAGGGGGAATGTTAGAATACATTGTATAGGGATAGGAGAGTAGTTTAAACTCTTGTAATCTTATTCTCTCTTATCCCTTCTTCTGTTAACCTCCTGTACCGAACCAGGATGGATCTCTTTTTCTCTCGATCGATCCCTTCCTTGCAAGCCGCGGCATGCTCTCGATATAATACAATGCGGATATAATACAATGCGGCCCAGACGAAGGGTTCTACGCTTACCAATTATTCTCACACATACAACATGCTAATGGATGGCTTTTTTAAGGAGAGTGAAGTAAGCAAAGCATGTGATGTCTTCCACGAAATGATACAACAGGGGGTAGTGCCTCTGAGGTGACATATAGCTCCATTATCAATGCGCTATGCAAAGCAAGAGCAATAGACAAAGGAGAGGTGGTCCTTCGACATATGGTTCATAATGGTGTCCAACCAGATGCTGTGACATATAATAGTTTGATCCAAGGATTTTTAACTTCGGGGCAGCTGAAAGAAGCCTTTAGGTTGTTGAAACTGATGACAAGCCAAGGTATTATGCCAAACGTTGTTACCTGCAACTCAGTCATGACCTACCATTGCAAGAATGGAAGAGTCAAAGAAGCTGCCGAAATATTTTATTCCATGGCTGTGAAGGGCCGAAAACCTAATGTCATCTCATACTCTATTATGCTCCATGGGTACGCTATACAAGGATCCCTTGTTGAAATGATTGACCTCTGTGAGCTGATGGCAAGAGATGGAGTTGTACCCAACCTCCGTTGTTTCAACATACTGATTAATGCATATGCTAAGTATGGTAGGATGGATGTGGCCATGCTTTTCTTTGAAGACATGTTGAAGCAGGGTGTGAAGCCAAATGAATTCACTTATTTAACTATGATATCTGCATTTTGCAAGATGGGCGGGATGGATGATGTGATGAAAAATTCAGTGAGATGATTGATATGGGAGTACCAGTTGACACAGAAGCTTGCATGTGCATGGTTGAGGGTTATTTTAATCATGGTAATTCCATGAAAGCCAAGGAATTTATTACCAAAATGAAGAACATGGATATTCATCATAAGCCACGGAAAGGTAATCGATGAACACGGCATCTTTGACTTGGTTACCCATACTGGCGAGAGGTCTGATCCTACTGCATTCACTAAAATTATCAATGGATATTGCTTATCGCCAAGATGGAGAAAGCATTCAGAGTGCTAGCCAAGATGGAGAAAGCCAAGAAATTAATTACTGAAATGAAGAACAAGGATATTCGTCATAGGCCGCAGAAGGGTACTTGAAGAACACAATATCTTTGACATGGTCGCAACTACTGGTGAGGCCTGATCTTGTTGCATTTACTTAAATGATCGACGGATATTGCCTAGCCGTCAAGACAAAAGACACATTTAGAGTACTGGATGCTATGTTATCACACAGCATTGTTACTTGCATGGTTATGCTCTCATCGTCTTGATATGCTCCAAATGCGGTGTATTCTGATTGTTCTTACTTGGACCAAAATTTGAGGTGTGACTTGGGCGGTATGGTTGTTAGTTGTTGTTTATTGTTAGTGGGATAGATTGTCTAGTTCAAATTTTCTTGAGGCACTGAAATATTTAGGATGGATTGTGAGCTGGCTGATTAGGTGCTGCATGCATAATTTCTTTAGCGTCCAAGTGTGCTCTTCATACTTCATATGTATCATGGACTACAAGGGCTTTGGGATGGCTTTGCTATGTTTACCCCATTCCAAAAGAGTGAAGTATTGACAAGTGACCAGTGAGTTATTGCTGTCATTCAAGGAAAATGGGAACAATTTCACTTTCCTGTCATAAATGATTATGTTCTGCAGTTCCAACACTGCAATTGGTCACTGTCTCACTGTTAACGAAGCTTTAGTATTGGGTCAAATGGTAACTGAAGATATTATTAGCTGGGTGCTTCCCGGTATGCCTGTTTCTCTTTAAGTTAGGCGTACTTTCCTCCTGTGTTTTACACTTGATGCTACATATCCTGGTTGTGAGCACTTATGACATCATGACCAGCGTTATCTATCAATGATCAGGCAAATGTTTTAGATGGGTACCTGTACCAACAATGTAAATAGGAAGACCAAACCAATGCAATAGACTTGCTCCATTTGTTCTTTTTTCATTTCTTCCTTCTGCCAGCTATATGAAAAATAAATCTGGCATAAATATGTTCCCCAAAACAAAAATTTACTTTGTCACTGTCAAACCATTTTTTTTTACCTGAACTTCAAACCATTTTTCCCAGCACTTGTTTCTTTTCACGTTGTCGAAATAGCTTTTCAGAGCTTTCACGGGTGGTTGTTTCTTACAAAATGTATGCTAGAACAATATATACTGATAGCACCTAACTTGATGGAAGTCTGGCCATTAAAATGAAATCAATGTGTACAATGATAGCAGCAAGCCATGCCCGGATGGCGGCGTTCGCGTCGGGAGCACCAGGCGCGTGCATGGGCGGGGCTAGTCGGGCACGGCCGGCTCCGTGGCGTGGGTGTACGTAGGTGTGTGGGTGCGTGCGTGGGTAGCGTTTGAGCGTGCGTGTGCATGTACACGGAACACGTCGTGGGAGGCCTGGTCTGTTGGCGAGCCGTACGGGGATCTCGTGCATGATCCGTTGGAAGCCAGCCGCGAGCTGCGTGCTGGAGCGCGTCGCTGCCACGAGCGAGGCGGGCGGATCGTGGACGCGAGAGAGCAGGGAGTGAGTGTACGTGCCCGGTCACTGGCCCTCGGTATAAAACCTGTACGGTGACGTTGTAATAGGGGTGCACTCGAGTTGTGGCTCGACGAGAAAATACAAGGCCGTAGTGGCGGCGGTGTATGAGCACCAGGAACCTCCTGTGTCCACCCTTCTCATTCTTCTCTTGATCGCTTGAGCTGAAGCACTGAGAGAGAGAGAGAGTTGCGGCGAGCTGTAGACGAGGCAAGGGACTGGCGGTTCCAACAATTGGTATCAGAGCATCGGGTTCGGAGGAGCTCGCTGGCGATAGCGCTCGTCCCGTGCGGCGGCGGAGCACGGTGATGCCGTGCGTGCGGGGAGCGCGGCGGCTGCGGCGGACCTGCGTGGTGGCGCAGAGGCTACGGCACGGCGTGGCTCGGCGGAGAGAAGGCCAAGCTCCTGGACATGCCGGATCGGCCGCGTTGGTCGTGTCGGAGCGCAATCATGGCGCGAGCTGGAGGCATGCGGAGCATGGCGAATGAGGCGCGGCGGCGAGCCGGGCGCGACCGGTGCGTGTTATGGGTGCGCACCGGACGCGTCGGGCGCGTTGGGACCGCGGGCGTGGACCGTGTCGAGGCGCTGGACCTGGTTGCGCAGACCGCGTAAGTGCGTGGTGGGAGCGCGGGCCGGGATCGGGGACGTGGGGAGTGTGCGCGAAGGGCACGGCGGTCGCGGAGACGAGGAGGTCGCGAAGGACCTGCGTGGTGGTGCAGAGGTCGCGACGGCTCGGCGCGACAACCGTGGTGGTGCATGGCACGGAGACGCGGCGTGGCGGCGCACGGGACTGCGGGCTGCTGCAGCGGCAGTGAGCGGAGGCGTACATGACGGCGCGACATCGACGACGAGCCTGACACGTGCAAGGGTCATGGCTTGGGGCGTGAATGATAGCAGCAAGCCATGCCCGGATGGCGGCGTTCGCGTCGGGAGCACCAGGCGCGTGCATGGGCGTGCATGGGGCTAGTCGGGCACGGCCGGCTCCGTGGCATGGGTGTACGTAGGCGTGTGTGTGCGTGCGTGGGTAGTGTTTGAGCGTGCGTGTGCATGTACACGGAACACGTCGTGGGAGGCCTAGTCTGTTGGCGAGCCGTACGGGGATCTCGTGCATGATCCGTTGGAAGCCAGCCGCGAGCTGCGCGCTGGAGTGCGTCGCTGCCGAGAGCGAGGCGGGCGGATCGTGGACGCGAGAGAGCAGGGAGTGAGGGTACCTGCCCGGCTACTGGCCCTGGGTATAAAACCTGTACGGTGACGTTGTAATAGGGGTGCACTCGAGTTGTGGCTCGACGAGAAAATACAAGGCCGTAGTGGCGGCGGTGTATGAGCACGGGGAACCTCCTGTGTCCACCCTTCTCCTTCTTCTCTTGACCGCTTGAGCTGAAGCACTGAGAGAGAGAGCTGCGGCGAGCTGTAGACGAGGCAAGGGACTGGCGGTTCCAACATACAATCATCTGCAGCCTTATACTCCCTCCGTTCCTAAATACTTGTCTTTCTAGAGATTTCAACAAGTGACTACGTACATAGGACGCAAAATGAGTGAATTTACACTTTAAAATATATCTACATACATCCGTATGTTGAGTCCATTTAAAATGCCTAGAAAGACAAGTATTTGGGAACGGAGGGAGTACTATACAATAAGGATTGGAACATGATCCCAGACACATGTAGTTCAAGATAACATGTTGTATGGAACAAAAGTAATGATTTTTTTAAAAGAAATGCAATCAAATATGTACTGACGGCTTCCAGAGGGCAGCTCCTTGTAACATGTTCCAGAAGCTCTTCCGGCACCAGGGCCTGACAAGTGGATAGCATCATCGGAATAATATCGTGTGCAGCGATGGCAAGGTCTCCATGATAGCTGCCTTTGTGCCTTTTCTACAGAAGTGCGTAGAATCTTTGTTTGACGCGGGCTAGGATGCAATCTCTAAGCCTGCAGGCGTGGGCGTCGTTGTCCGAGATCATGCATGGCTGGTGTTCCTGTGTGCGCTAGCGTGGAGGAAGCGGAGATCCGTGCCTGGCTAAAGGGACTTGGACATCTGAATGCTGATGCTCATTGAAACGAGTGGCTTGCTGGCTGTTTTGCCGGAAGTCATGGTGAACCAGGTAGCACGGGCAAGGTGAACGGTGTGGGCACAGTTAGGTACTGGTCATGCATTTCGGTACAATGAGTCAGTGCCGACCTGCATTTTTTAGGTTTTTTTTTCCAATACAACGGTCATTCATTTTGCCGTCTTTCGAGGAGAAAGAGAATAGAACAAGTTCACTCTTCTGCCATAAGTGATTTCTGTAGGCCAAACACTACAATTCGCCACTGATCATGAAGCTTTAGTATTGCGCCAAATGGTTACTATGAAGATATTATTAGTTGATTGCTTCCTCTGGCAGCACCTTGCTGTGATGATGAAACTACATTAGCCGTTATGCTTATGCCTGTATGTATCATTTCAGTTTATATTTGGCATACTTCCCTCATGTGTGTAACACTCGCTGTTAAAAACCCAACCCAGGGTGTGAGCACCGGGACATCATGACCAGTGCATGTGCCAATAATCAGTCAAATACTCCCTATACATTTCTCCGACAAGTATTTCCGGACAGGGGGAGTAGTTTAGATGGGTACTTGTAGCAACAAAGCAAAGAAGAGGACAAAAAGTAGAAGGGATATGCCATTTTATCCTAGAGTTTTTTTTTTATTTCTATATCTCTTCCTTCTGCCATCTATATGCTTAAATAGGTTTTCAGAGCTTTCATGTGTGGTGGTTTAATTCAGAATGTACAAAATTAAGTATCCAAATGCGATTCACAACTTCATAAACTAGAAAGACAAATCAAGATATGCATAGTACCAAATTGAAATCTGGCCTGAGTAGTATCCTGGTGGTACTATTCAGACAGAGTTGTCCTTTTCATTTCTTGAGTTGTACTTAGTGATCTAAACGATCTTATATTAATTTACAGAGGGAGTATGTCAGAATTTGGATCTAAAAATTTATGACATGGTATATACATGTATAAATGCTGTTAACTGTTTTCAAGACTTCTTAAATATTGAACTAAGTTGTCTAGTGCACCCAATATGCCCCCGGGAAATGGTTGGTATGAATACATTATTTGCTGGGTGCTCCCTGGCACCTTATGCTTGACTGCTTGTACATATCATTTTGTTTTAATTAAGTATATACTCCCCTCATGTGATAGCCTGACCTGGTTGTGAGGCAGCACTACCACATCATGTTCAGTGCATGTGTCAGTGGTCAGTCAACTGGTTTTAGATGGACCAACAAACTATATAAGATGACAAAAAGTAAAAGGAAATATGCCATTTGAACCATGTGTTGGAGTTGCTCCGTCGTTCATCTCTTGTTTCTTTCGTTTTGCCAGCTATATGAATGGTAGTCTGAGATAAATATACCCTCCATAGTCTGTCACAGCCAAACCATTTTCTCGGCACCGATTTTGTTTCATGTTCCATAGAGCAGCTTTCTAGGGCCTTAAACAGCCCTCCAGTTAATGTGTGCTTGTTTTGTACATGTTGTACGCTTAAATATTTGTTACTTACATTCATTATTTTCTGTTTGTACCAAACAAACTTGCTTTCCCTGAAATATACAATTCATCGGCTCTTCAGTCTCTGCAAGGAGAGGCGAGTGCTTAATTATTTATTTTATATGTATTGCAGATACTGGCGTACCTTTTGATATCATTGTCATCATCAGCAACCGCTCGAGTAAGCGATTGGATCGACAACCAGGGGAGGGATCCTTTCCGAATATGGCGAACAGCTCCATCCATTGTATGATTGTTTCTTTCCTGGCATTCATGGTTTTTGCCATCAACTCTGGGCACAAACTGTTCCGCCAAGACCTTTAGCTGTATTTAACTCTGGGTACAAACTGTTCTGCCAAGACCTTTAGCTGTATTTAACTGGACGAAGATTTCAGTACAGATTTTGTTGCGTTGTAAATGTGCATGATTCGAATGACTGCAAGTGACGGGGTTCTAAACTTCCAGTAATGATATCTGTTCCGCCGAGATTTTTAGCTACATTTAACAATTAACAGTAACCTGTTGTTGAATTTTCATTTCTGGACAAATATTCAAGTGCAGACTTTATGATCAATTGACTGCAAGTGTCTAGTTTTAAACTTCCAGTAATGATATCCATGCGTCCATAGCTGCTGCTGCATGTTTCTGTGATCAACAGAATTTTCAAAATTACAGCATTGAAGTACCCGTCTTTGTCCATGAATATATTTTTTTTTTTGGACAAGAAACGATCTCTAATATTAGGAAATGGTGGTAAAAATAAAATACGAGTCTGATTGTATATTACTTCGCACTGCTCGCCCTGCCGCCTGACCGGGGAGGATGGGGAGCGCAACGGGCCGGCGCGGGTGAGTGTGGAGCTGGAGCTACCCCTCCGGGCCACTGGGAGGCCGTGGAACTCGAGCTTCCGCCGCTGTCCATCCGCGACCGGTGAAGGGCGAGCTCTTCATCGTCATGGGCGGAGCTCGAATCCGACATGACGACAAGTGTGCCCCAATCAATGGGTTAGCCTCGCTGCTAGATCCGCTGTCGGAGACGACCATGGTGGGGCTAGGAGCGGAGCGCTCGAGAGTGAGGCTAGGGTTTGGTTCAGATAGAGATGGGTTGAGGTTTATGTGGGGTTGGGGTAGGCCAGCATGGACCCGCCGCCATGGCGGCCGTGTTTGGGCGTGTCCGGACCTCCTCATATCTGCTCACATATGGGCAAGGTTTGAGGGGTGCCAGATAGTCCGTACATTTGTGCCAAGTATGAGGCTCCGGTTGGATGTAGCTTTTTTGTTCGGACAGTGTTCGGGCTGTTCGCTCGAACAAATGGGGAGAGTAGGAGGTCCAGTAGTAGATGCTCTTATTAGTTGTGTCCCACTAATTTGTTCTGCCCTTCTGTATACTATGCTTAAGGCAACTCCAATGCGGTTCACCAAATTGCTTCTAAGTGTCTGGACCGGATAGTTCGGACATTCTTTGTCATGCAACGCTCCTCACTAAAATTTTCTGAATTGGATGTCTGAAATCGCACAAACGGGCACAAACTTAGCAGAGGTTTAGGGAGTCCGTACACCCACCATGTTGAACTTCGACGGTGCCGGCCTACTCATTCAAATACCCCACCCAGAGCCGTTTTCCCCCACTCCGCCCCCTGTTCTATATCCACATCCGGTGACCGCCGCCGTCATTGTACCACCCCGGGCGCCGCCCAGGCATTGTCGGACCTCCGTTGCGCCAACAAAATGCCTGGCCGCCTTGGCCTATGTTGTCGTTCCACGCGCATCCCGCCAGTGCTCAGGTACCATCCCACTAGTAGAAAAAGGGTCAAACGTGAAGCACATTAGTACCGGTTTGTATTTGAGCCGGCACAAATGTATACATTAGTGCCGGTTCCAACGGCTAGCCGGGCCGCTCTCATTAGTACCGGTTCGTGGCTAACCTTTAGCACCGGTTCGTGCCACGAACCGGTACTAATGAGAGTGGTGGCAGGATGTTGTCGATCTAGGCCCCTCCAAAGATTTTAGTACCGGTTCTTGGCACGAACCGGTACTAAAGGTCGCCCTATAAACCCTTCATCCACCCGAGCTCGCTCTGTTCTTCCCCTTTCCCTCTCTCTCGTTCTTCCCTCTTCCTCTCGAGCTCATCACACATTTTGCCCAAAATTTGTCAAGATTTGAAGGCCCCATCCATTCAAATGATCACAAAGGTTAGCAACTTTGTCCTTTCATCTCTCATTGCTAGATTAGCTCTTGCAATGCTTTATATAGTTATTAATTTGTGAGTTTAGTAATTTGGGAGGAAATATATATATGTGCTAGTATTTGATTTATATGCAATTTGAGGTCAAAAATAACACTTAGTTTGCATATGTAGGAGTGGTTTATTTAGTGCCTTCTAAATCTCCGTCGTAACCACCGTCGATCGCCCGCACCGTCCCGTCGCCGGCACCACCTTGTGGTGAGCCTCTTGTTCATGAAATTTATATAAAAAATTGATGTTTGTGTGATTTGGATATATAGTTACTCGTATAATAATTATCTTACCCGTACGTTGTTTGTTATACATAGTGCCATGGTTTTGATATCCGTCCCCGTCGGCCCTCGTCCTTGTTATGATTCGGATGTGGTATATTCTCTTTTAAAACTATTTGTTGCATTTCGTGTTTATGACAAATTATGCCCATCAAGTTGACATAGATATTTTTATCTAGGAGGTATGTGAACCGGAAATTCCAACCGACCCTATTGTCGAGAGGTTAAATTTAGTTGAAAGAGAAAATGAGTACTTGAAAGAAAAGTTGAAAAGAATTGAGGGGGAGAAGATGGAATTGGAGTTGCATGCTGCCGATGTCGTCGATGATCACAAGATCAAGATGGAGAAAATGCGCTTGAAGATTAGAAAGATTAGAAAATATGCCATCGATAGTGAGGCTTGGTATCATTATGCTGTTGGATCAATTGTTACGTTAGTTGCAATCTTGATCGCATTTGTTGTTGCATTTAAATGCTTTAGCTAGAGAGTTATTTGTTTGTTGCATTTAAGTGTTGTATGAACTTTATGTATGAACTTGTATTAATTTGGTCTATTCGGTGTTGTGTAATGAAGATGAGCCGCAATGGATGTACGATGACCGATGCTCTCCCAGTTCGTTGAGGGCGTGCATACTTTTACGCTATGGCCGAGGCAAACAAGCGGGCGGATGGTTTTATGCCTTGTCCATGTGTTGGCTGTAAGAATGGTCACAATTACTCTCGTCAAGAACCATTCACGTCCACTGTTTGAGTCCAGTTTCATGCCCCACTATAATGTTTGGACCAAGCACGGAGAAAGAGGGGTTATGATGGAAGACAATGAAGAAGAAGAGGATGACGACAGCTATCCTGGCCATGGATTCCCTGAATATGATGATACAACAATGGGGGAAGAAGCTGAGCCGGTAATGCGGGAAGAAGCTGAGCCGGCAATGTGGGAAGAAGCTGAAGAAGAGGCATTAGATGAGCCCGTTGATGATCTAGGTCGGGCCATTGCCGATGCAAAGAGAAACTGCGCAAGTGATTTGGAGAAGAAGAAGTTGTAGCGCATGTTAGAATATCATAAAAAATTGTTGTACCCAATTGCGTGGGTGACAAGAAAAGCTGGGCACCACACTAGAATTGCTGCAATGGAAGGCGAGAATGGTGTATCCGACAAGGGATTTGGAAAGTTGCTGGTAATGATAAAGGATATGCTTCCAAAGGACAACGAATTGCCCGAGAATGCGTCTGAAGCAAAGAAGGCTGTCGCCCTCTAGGGTTAGAGGTGCGTAAGATACATGCATGCCCTAATGATTGCATCCTCTACCGCGGTGAGTACGAGGATTTGAACGCTTGCCCGATATGTGGTGCATTGCGCTATAAGATCAGCGCGATGAGCTCGATGTTGAGGGCGGCGCCCAGAAGAAGATTCCTGCCAAGGTGATGTGGTATTCTCCTATAATACCACGGTTGAAACGTTGTTCCAAAACAAAGAGCATGCCAAGGCGATGCGATGGCACGAGAAGACCGTAAGAAAGACGGAAAGTTGAGAGTACCACGACGGGTCGCAGTGGAGAAAAATGAAAGAAAGTACGGAAGGAGTTTGCGAGATGACGCAAGGAGCGTATGGTTTGGTCTAAGCGCAGATGGCATTAATCCTTTTGGGGAGCAGAGCAGCAACCATAGCACCTGGCTTGTGACTCTATGTTTGTATAACCTTCCTCCTTGGTTGTGCATGAAGCGGAAGTTCATTATGATGCCAGTGCTCATCCAAGGCCCTAAGCAACCCGGCAACGACATTGATGTGTACCTAAGGCCATTAGTTGAAGAACTCTTACAACTGTGGAATGGAACAGGTGTACGTGTGTGGATGAGCACATGGGGGAAGAATTTGACCTAAAGGCGTTGCTGTTCGTGACCATCAATGATTGACCTGCTCTCAAGAACCTTCGTGACGGACAAACAAGGGATACCGCGGATGCACGCCTGCTTGGATGATCTTGACGATATATATTTGGATAGTTGTAGGAAGAATGTGTACCTGGGACATCATCGATTTTTTCCGACAAGGCATCCCGTAAGAAAGAAAGGCAAGCATTTCAAAGGTGAGGCGGATCACCGGACGAAGCCTCGCCACCGTACTGGTGCTGATGTACATGATATGGTAAATGATTTGGAGGTAATCTTTGGAAAGGGTCCTGGTGGAAAACCTGTTCCGAAGGACGCTGACGGACGCACACCCATGTGGAAGAAGAAATCTATATTTTGGGACGTGCCATATTGGAAAGACCTAGAGGTCCGCTCCGCAATCGACGTGATGCACGTGACGAAGAATCTTTGCGTGACCCTGCTTGGCTTCTTGGGCGTGTACGGGAAGACAAAAGATACACCTGAGGCACGGGAGGACCAGCAACGTATGCACGGAGAAGGCGGCATACATCGTGGTCATGCAAGCTACGCTCTTACCAAAGAAGAGAAGGAAATCTTCTTTGAATGCCTGCTCGATATAAGGTACCGTCGGCTTCTCGTTGAATATAAAGGAATAATAAACATGGCGAGAAAAAGTTCCGAACCTAAAGTCTCATGACTGCCACGTGATTATGACGCAATCGCTTCGGTTGCATTGAGGGACTTCTACCGGAAAACGTTCGATTAGCCATTGTGAAGCTATGTGCATTTCTCAATGCAATCTCTCAGAAGGCAATCGATCCAGAAATCATACCAAGGTTACGGAATGATTTGGTGCAATGTCTTGTCAGTTTCGAGTTGGTGTTCCCACCATCCTTCTTCAACATCATGACGCACGTCCTAGTTCACCTATGCGGAGAGATTAACGTTTTGGGTCATGTATTTCTACACAATATGTTCCCCTTTGAGAGGTTCATGGGAGTCTTAAAGAAATATGTTCACAACCGTGCTAGGCCAGAAGGAAGCATCTCCAAGGGCCATCAAAATGAGGAGGTCATTGAGCTTTATATTGACTTTATTCGACCTTAAGCCGATTGGTGTTCTGAATCGCGCATAAGGGCGATCGATGGAAAAGGCACGCTAGGAGGAACAAATAATATGTATGGACGGACATTCATCCTTTGAAGCACACTACAGCTTCTACGAAATTCCGCCTTGGTGGCTCCGTATATGGATGAACACAAGAATTTGCTACGCTCCAAACACCCGGAGCGGTCTGATGACTGGATTACACGTGAACAAACCAGGAGTTTCGCTAGCTGGTTGCAGACACATACCATGCATGACACCTCTATTGAAGATGACCTGTACTTGCTGTCCCGCTACCATCTTGAATATAATGACTTTCAAAGGGTACGAGATAAATGGTAATACATTTTACACGATCGCCCAAGATAAGAAGAGCACCAACCAAAACAGTGGTGTCCGCTTTGATGCAGAAACCAAGACGGGAAAGGAAACATATTATGGTTATATACAGGACATATGGAAACTTGACTATCGACGTGGTTTAAAGGTCCCTTTGTTTCGGTGCAAATGGGTCAATATGACACGAGGCGGGGTAACGGAAGACCCGCAGTACGGAATGACAACAGCGGATCTCAACAAACTTGCGTATGCAGACGAACCATTCGTCCCAGCCAATGATGTGGCACAGGTTTTCTATGTGAAGGACATGTCTACCAAGCCAAGAAAAAGAAAAGATAAGGAAGCGAATGCATCGTACGATGAGCCAAAGCGGCACATAGTTCTTTCTGGGAAGAGAAACATCGTGGGAGTGGATGACAAGACAGACAAGTCAGAAGATTATGAAAAGTTTGATGAAATTGCTCCATTCACAGTGAATATTGACCCGAGCATCCCGTTAAATGATGAAGATTTTCCATGGTTACAGCGCAAACGTACACATGTGAAGAAAAAGTTTCGCACTCAAAGATCTGGGATATGATCGGCTTCACTATCATCACTTTCTTCTGTGTTTCACACCCAGGAGGGAATGTTTGTAATAGTTAGGGTAGTTATGTGTTTTGGCATTTGAAACGCGAAGAAATTTTATGTGCAAACAAATTCTTTTCATGCATTTACTGATTTTTCCAGCTAAATGACCCTGAAATTGAAAAGCATTTCAAATGAACTCAGAAAAGGTTGAAAGTTGGCATGGTATCATAATTTCATACAAGTAGCATGTGCAAGAAAGTAGAGAGGGTTACGGCAAAAACTGGATGCACTTCGTGTACAAAATGGACAATCTCTTTCGAAGTATCAGGGTTTCCGACGAAAACTGAACTGTTACAAAGGCATTTCATTTCTTAAATAACCTAAGCATTACTAAATTGAATATAATGACAAAACACACTGATATTAAACATAAGAAAAAAGAATCACTGAAAAAACTTTTTTCAAAGTCAAGTTATTCACAAACTAGTGATTCACACAAATTTCAAATAATTCAAAATTTAAACTATTCAAATTTGAAATCTACCGGCACTAACAGAAAGTTTGTAATTTTTGTACCTAAAGCAAAAATATTCACAAAGAAACTCTAAATACAGCAAGAAACAACTCATAAATAAATAAAGCAAAAATAAATAAAGCGAAAAAAATTAAGAAAAAAAAAGCCCGCCTACTGGGCCAAAGCGGCCTGCATACGACTAGCAACACAACCTTTTGTTGGGCCAGGATGCAGGCCCGCAAAGGCCTAGCAGGTCCACTGGGCGAAGAGGACAGGTAGGCCCAGTAGGCCTGGTTAGGAGAGGAGCTCGAGAGAGCTACCGCACTGGGGCTTATAAACCAGTGCGGTAGCCCCTCGACTAGCGAGGTGGGACTAAACTTGCGCACCGCCTGATCATGGCCAACAAGACTTCTTTAGTACCGGTCGTGGCTCCAACCGATACTAAAGACACCCCCCCCCTTTAGTACGGTTGGTGCCACGACCCGGTACTAAAGGGGTCTTGATTCCACCGCTTGGCTGGCAAAACAGGTCTTTAGTACCGGTTGGTGGCTCCAACCGTATTAAAGGTGCCTTCTATATATACAACACTTACGAAAATTTCATTCTCCTCTGTTTCTTCCTCTGTTTCCGTCGTCTCCGTCTGCCGCCGCCGCCCCGTCCCCCGCCGCCCTCGTCTCGTCGCTTCGCCCCTCCCGCCGCCGCCCGTCCCGTCCGCCGCCTGGGCCCGTCCCGTCGCGCCGTCCCTGTCGCCGCCCAGCACGCCCGGACCGTCACCGCCCGGCCGTCGCCTCCGCCGTCACCGTCGCCCCGCTGTGAGCTCTCCCCCTCCAACCCCTCTCCTCGCCCCCGACGGCCACCATGGGCGCCGCCCCTCCCCGAGCCTATACACACACACACAAGCATGCATGATGAACACACACACGCACACACGTACATATGTATGAATTAATGCATGTATATATTAGTATATACGTATTTTGTATGTTTAATTAGTTTAGATTATTTAGATTATTATTTTTTCACTATTATATATGTATGAATGCATGTTAGATGGATATAATTAGTGTTTAATTAGTATGGAAATTTTTATATAATGTTGTTTTTTAGTTTTTTTAATAGATGTATAGAAGTTGTGTTTTCTGTTTTTAGTGTTAGATGCTTAATTAGTATGAAATAGTATATAGATTTTTTACATATGCAATGATAGCATAATTAGTGTTATATAGAAATGATAGAAATTTTAGTTATCAAAATCCAATCATTAAAAAAATGTTACTTTTTGCGGGCTTATTGCTAGTATTTGTTCTCGACGATGCCCGGCCCGCATCCTCGCCGTCGACCCGTCCGCGACGACGTCTGGCTGACCCATGTCCGGGACTGGGCTCCGCCGGGCTGGCACTGGGAGGTGCTACCTGGAGGGGCGCGCCTCTTGATGAGGAACCCGGCCCCGGGTCCCGTCGTCGACCCTGATCTCGTTTGGTGGCATTCGCGTGGGCTAGTTTCGGTGCAGAGGGACCCGGCCCCGCCGGAGGTGGTACGTCGTCGTGTCAGGGAGGAGGAGGAGCACGTCCATCGCTACATGGTTGCGTTAGAGGGCGGCAGGTTCTCCAATACCTGGCAGTTTCTTCAGGGATCTCACTTCAGCTATGATCCTGTGAGGGTTCCTTCTCTTTGGGTGTCCACCGCCGCGCCGCGGGAACCGCGAGTGTCCTAGATTCTTCTGTAGTATTCGATCTTTATTAGCTACCTAGCCAGTGTTGTACTATTCAATATTATATATTATTCGAGACGATGTATTCGAGATTATATCTATTATTCTAGACGATGTATTCGAGATTATATCTATTATTCGAGACGATGTAATTTGAATACTAAATTGTTTTATATTTCTTTTGGATTAGTTAAATAAAAGCTATGGCGCATAATACCGATGAGAGAGGAGAAATGACCATGTTCGATATGATACGCGAGCGGATGATGATCGAATGAAGAAGATTATGACGGCTCAATTTCTAATGAACACCGGAGAGGGTGATATGATATTCGATCGCGACGACCGAATTGATGAAGTCATGAACGACGATTATGATGATGACGAAGAACATGTTGATCCTGAAACAACAAAGACCGGCGAGGTATATATATTTATATAAGCAGGCATCTGGTGATCATCACATGTTTTAAATGACTTGAAGATATATTAATGAATCGATCTTTGTTCTTTCAGCCATCCGGATCGAGCAAATCTTCAGGCAAAAGGACGAAACGAGGCCCGAACAAAAAGTTGAAGGACGGCGTAAAGTACAATATCGAGGCATGCAGACCTAATGGCGAACCATTAGCGCCTAAGAAGATTGCGGACAAGTTCGTTCATCAGTGCGGAGTTCTTGTGAAGGACCAACTCCGATCAAACTTCAAGAATGGAGAGAGCCAAGAAAGCCACGTCCAGATGTTACTTTTGTCGACAAGAATCAAAAGATTTGCTTTGGGATACTCTCATGGAACATTTTACCCTACCAGATCATTTCACGAAGCGGATGTGCGAGAAAGTCAAGGACACCGCTCTTAGGAAGATGGCGGTTGCATTCAAGAACCACAAGAATCGTGAATGGGACAAATACGTCAAGGGAGGAAGGAAGACTCAGATTCGAGGGAACACTAGAGAACCAACGTGCTCATTGGGACGATTTCGTGAAATTCAAGGATTCGGAATTAGCTAAGGAACGGTCGAGAATAAACAAGAAGAATGCCAAAAAATGATAAGTTCCATAAGTCAGGGCGGTGGCTATCGGTGGCAATGCCTAAGTGGGATAAGTCCGAGAAAGAGATGGAGGATGCAGGTGTCACTCCGGTTACTAAGAGCTGGCCCCAGTGCGTGGACTTGGTTCTATGCGCATGGGGGGGAGTTGGACCCGAAGACAGGCAATGTTTCGACGAAGGCAAGTCTGAAGG
The DNA here is from genome assembly GCA_021437245.1 of Aegilops speltoides. Classification (NCBI taxonomy): domain Eukaryota; kingdom Viridiplantae; phylum Streptophyta; class Magnoliopsida; order Poales; family Poaceae; genus Aegilops; species Aegilops speltoides. Next base: position 84,001,602 of record CM038146.1, on the reverse strand, counting down.
GAGCCGACGATTTGATACTTGTTGCAATAGAAGAGGCACGATCGGGGGTGTTCCAGCCTAACAAAGAGAACGACGAGCTTACGCGTGCCCTGGGAAATCCTGAACACCAGGGAAGAACATGAGGCAAGGGCGCTATTCCGTGGTATGAGGGGTTTTCAGACTGGAACACCGATTACAGAACCCGTGCGAGAAAGAAGATTGCGGAGGAGAAGAAGAGGAAGATGTAGCAGGAGTAGAGGAAGCGGGACTATGAATGCCTTCAAGGCCTAGAAGCAAGTCAAGCGGAATTGGCAGTCAAATTCCAGCGGCAGCAGGAGCAGATCGACTCACTTACCCAGCAAAGGGGGTCTCGGCAGCTGCAGCAGCTAGCGGATGATCCAAATTGGATAGCACCGCCCATCCATGCCGAGAAGCAGCGTGGGTTCCGTCCCGACGACGCAATGTTGGGTAGATACCCCGTGGATGACATCACGGAGAACACTAATTGTGAGCTACACGTCAAAATGAAGAACATATCCATGAAGGTGGCGGACGGTGTTGCTTTTACAAATCCCCCCGAGGCAACCTTCCATTGCAACCCGATTCCAGCGGGCTATGCTCGTGTCTTGGTTGATGAGGTGGTGGACCCACCATATTCGGAGCTACAGCTTGACATTCCTGGAGGTGAGGACGAGCGCTTTCTCGGAGAGGCCAAACATCGTATCATCCTATGGAAAAAGGATTGCATCATCTTCAAGGCCACCGACACCGCGTCGGCCGACTCCTCGTCAAGTCCGCCACCGAGTCAGCAGACTCCGCCCCGCAAGTCCACCAAGTCCGCAAAGTGTTAGGCCACCTCCTCCAAGTCCGGCAAAGTGTCGAGCCACCTCCTCCTCCAAGTCCGCCACAAATCGACATCCACCTCCTCCAAGTCCGGCACAACCTCGAGCCACTCCTCCTCCAAGTCCGGCGCAGCTTCAGCCCTCCTCCTCATCCAACTCAGACCCGTCACCGTCTCCGCCGCCTCGGCAATCGCAGAAGAGACACCCGCAGCTATGGTGCGTAGCGGTACGAGTCGAGGTAGTACAGGAAGTACAGGCGGAGGCAAGCGATATAAATATGGTCCAAGCCTCACGCCTCTTCCGCAGAGGGCTTATGACAGGTCCGAGGAGGAAAATGCAGCCATATCGAAGGCCGAGGTGGAAGCCCATTTTACACCGAAACCGCCACCGCCGCCAAGGGAGAAAGTGCCTGAGGAAATGATTGACCACTTCATTCATATGGCTCAACCACCAGCTCCCAAGCCTATTGACACAGACTATGAGCGCCACATCAGGAAGTTAAATCGAGCATGTCTACGTAAGGAGGCGAGCTCGGGATCGAGCAAACAACAAGCAGCTGTCAAAAATACGGAAAACCATTCCCACCGGGGGAGAACAGTGGCGAATCGATCCCTCGCTTGTTGTGCCAACAACACGTGACAGTACGCGCGCTCAATATTATTGTGGGCAAACAGTTTACGTTCCCGAGGTGGGCAATGTGGTAATAACGGAGGAGCATATAATGCAGGCTGAAGTTCTTAACATCACTGTTGGACAACTCCTCGAGATCGAGCCCATGCCTGTGCTTAGAGAGGATGAAATAAAACGGAAATATGTCCGGGGCCAACCTTTGGTCGAGCCATACAAGGTCAAGAACCTCCCAACGAGAATGTATGAATTGCATCAATGGTACATGAACATTACCAAGATTTCAGATTGATTGTCCCTCATGGTGAATGTCAAGGAGGAGCATTACTTCCATGGGAAAGCTCTGTCCGTTGAGTATTTTGAACTGTTTCAGTTATACAATCAAGACGCACTCGACAAATCTATCGCCGCCATATTGTCTCGTAAGTGATTTCTTTCTCGTAATTTAAGTCTCAAGCTAGCTGTAGTGATCCTTTTGATCAATCATTACCTGTAATTATCCTTACTATATTCTTTTCTGTGGTATTATGCAGGATGAAGATGTATGAAATGAGAAAAGGTGGACGCTTTGGCATTGGGTTCATTGACCCAAACACCGCTAATGAATACACATGGCTAATAAATCCATATCATCAAAAGAACGTAGAGGACAACATGCTAGAGTTCTTGAAGCGCCTCAAATACAATGAAGATATACTACTTCCTTACAACTTCCAGTGAGTCACACTGTCTTGTACTACAAATTCTCTGTTTTTGCCTACTAGCTAGCTACATGTTTTTGCTTACATATGCCCGCTTAACTAAGACATGCAAACGTGTGTGCATGCAGATATCAATCGGATCTTGTGTATCATTAAAGTTGACCTTGAACAGTTGAAATCTCGGACTCACTACTCAAAGCAAATACTGACTATAACATCTTGTTTGGGATAGTCAACAGGTAATTTCAATCATTATTAACTATATATCTCGGCCTATTTAGTTCGTCATTTCATGATATGAACTATTTAATTGTCGGCGGGCAGGGCTTGGGCAAGGTTCATCAGCGTCACGGAAGGCGAATGGAAAAAAAAAGCTTAAATGGTTTCGACCCAAGGTAAGTAATTAAGTAGTACTAGCTAGCTAGCTAGCTGCCATCTCTTTAATTATCATGCTTGATTAATTATTATCTGATCAAATTCCATTCTCGTAAAGGCCCTGAAGCAAAGCGCGGGACTGATCTGTAATGCATTCTGCGTTTGCGAGAACATTCGCATGATGGCGTCCAAAGGAGCAGATCTCAAAGACAGAATGGGTATGCTTGTCGAACACTATTCACAATTTTTACACCATTATCGATATCTAGTCACACAACTAATACACATGCATATTGATCTCCTTCTTAACAGTTCAAAGAGGTGCGGGAGAAGCTCCTAGAAACGGAGCACGTAGAAGCACTTCAAGAGGAAATAGCGGGATTTTTGCTCGACCAGGTCATAAATCCGAAGGGAGAATACTATTACCCACTACCGCCCCCATGAAAACCACTTCCAATTGTCATCGTGCTCCGAAGGCACCAATTAGGCTAATGCCACTGGCTTCGAAGGCAACATGCATATGTAGGAGAAATTGTATATAGCTATACATGTGTGTATGTGTGAATTAACTAATATGGTGGTTTGTGAGAGATTGATGATATATATATGCATGATTGGTTTTACTAGAAATTCTATTTTATATATATATATATATATATATATATATATATATATATATATATATGCATAACGTGTACAATGTGTAGTATCGTAAAATACCAGCAAACGAAAAAGAATTAAAATGGAAACACAAAATTAAATGAAAAATAAATCATAAAACTAAAAACCCCCCAAACCTTATAGTACCGGTTGGTCTTACCAACCGGTACTAAAGGGCTCCAGGCCCCCGGAGCTGGCTCGTGCCACGAGGTTGCCCTTTAGCACCGGTTCGTGCTGAACCGGTACTAAAGGGGGGGCCTTTAGTGCCCACCCTTTAGTGCCGGTTATGGAACCGGCACTAAAGGGCCTTACGGACCGGTGCTATTGCCCGGTTCTGCACTAGTGTCCGCTCCTAACGCTACCGTCCATGGCGAACGCTACACCCAACAAATGTCCGTCCAGATATCATAACGGAATATTTTGACGTTGTCGTTGTTGACTCTGAAGGAACCCGTGAGGAATTCATCTATTAGGGGTGGGTATGGGGAAATTGTATCACCACACTCTAGTATGGGATGGGGATGGAAAGATCTACCATATCCCTTTTGCCCATTATATGGTCATATGTATGTATATCGTTAGACTTTCATATGTTAAATATTGTAATATTGCCTCAAGCATTGTAAATTTTGGTAAAATTTAGTCTATGAAAGTTATTTATTTATTTATTATTATTATTATACTTTGCATGTCTTACAAAATCTAAGTATTTTTACATGCCTAAATGATAATATCATGAAAAACATCACAACTTCCTTTCAAATTTGACTTCTTAATGGGAAGCCCGATCCACACTCTGAACCCAATGGGGAAGGGGACGGGAAGAAAAGTGTCCCCATTTACTAAAAGAGGATGGGGATGGGAAGCCACTCCCCGATAGGGAGCAACCCCATTGCCATACCTACCTAGGGAAGGAGGGTGAATTGTTGTGTGATGCATGGTTGGTCACAACTGTAAGTTTCAATGCATGAAGCATTCCGTTTCGAAGAAAAATGCATGAAGCATAATTAGTCATTTTGGCAAAGTGTGAAGGAAATATGCCCTAGAGGCAATAATAAAGTTATTATTTATTTCCTTATGTCATGATAAATGTTTATTATTCATGCTATAATTGTATTGACCGGAAACATAATACATGTGTGAATACATAGACAAACATAGTGTCACTAGTATGCCTCTACTTGACTAGCTCGTTAATCAAAGATGGTTAAGTTTCCTAACCATAGACATGAGTTGTCATTTGCTTAACGGGATCACCTCATTAGAAGAATGATGTGATTGACTTGACCCATTCCGTCAGCCTAGCACTTGATCGTTTAGTATATTGCTATTGCTTTCTTCATGACTTATACATGTTCCTGTAACTATGAGATTATGCAACTCCCGTTTACCGGAGGAACACTTTGGGTGCTACCAAACGTCACAACATAACTGGGTGATTATAAAGGAGTACTACAGGTGTCTCCAAAGGTACATGTTGGGTTGGCATATTTCAAGATTAGGTTTTGTCACTTCGATTGTCAGAGAGGTATCTCTGGGCCCTCTCGGTAATGCACATCACTATAAGCCTTGCAAGCAATGTAGCGAATGAGTTAGTTACGGAATGATGCATTACGTAACGAGTAAAGAGACTTGCCGGTAACGGGATTGAACTAGGTATTGGATACCGACGATCAAATCTTCTAGGTTCCGCTATTGGTTATTGACCGAGAATAGTTCTAGGTCATGTCTACATAGTTCTCGAACCTGTAGGGTCCGCACGCTTAATGTTATGACAGTTTTATTATGAGTTTATAAGTTTTGATGTACCGAAGTTTGTTCGGAGTCCCGGATGTGATCATGGACATGACGAGGAGTCTCGAAATGGTTGATACATAAAGATTGATATATTGGAAGCCTATGTTTGGACATCGGAAGTGTTCTGGGTGAAATCGGCATTTTACCGGAGTACCGGGAGGTTACCGGAACCCCCCGATGACCTAATGGGCCTTAGTGGGCCTAGTGGAGGAAGAGGAGAAGGGGCCAAGGGCAGCCCGCCTTCCCCCAAGTCTGAATAGGACAAGGAGGGGGGCGGCGCCCCCCCTTTCCTTTCCCCCCTTTCCTCATTCCCCCAAGTCCTAGTCCAACTAGGGAAGGGGGGAGTCCTACTCCCGGTGGGAGTAGGACTCCTCCGGCGCGCCTCCTCTTAGGGCGGGCCGCAACCCCCCCTCCTTGCTCCTTTATATACGGGGGCAGGGGGCACCCTAGATACACACAAGTTGATCTACGGATCGTTCCTTAGCCGTGTGCGGTGCCCCCCTCCACCATATTCCACCTCGGTCATATCGTCGCGGAGTTTAGGCGAAGCCCTGCGCCGGTAGAGCATCATCATAGTCACCACGCCGTCATGCTAACGGAACTCATCCCCGACGCTTTGCTGGATCGGAGTCCAGGGATCGTCATCGAGCTGAACGTGTGCTGAACTCGGAGGTGCCATACGTTCGGTACTTGGATCGGTCGGATCGTGAAGACGTACGACTACATCAACCGCGTTGTCATAATGCTTCTGCTTACGGTCTACGAGGGTACGTGGACAACACTCTCCCCTCTCGTTGCTATGCCATCACCATGATCTTGCGTGTACGTAGGAAATTTTTTGAAATTACTATGTTCCCCAACAGTGGCATCTGAGCCAGGTTTTATGCGTAGATGTCATATGCACGAGTAGAACACAAGTGAGTTGTGGGCGATACAAGTCATACTGCTTACTAGCATGTCATACTTTGGTTCGGCGGTATTGTGAGATGAAGCGCCCGGACCGACATTACGCCAGACGCTTACGCGAGACCGGTTTCACCGTTACGAGCACTCGTGCTTAAAGGTGGCTGGCGGGTGTCTGTCTCTCGCACTTTAGCTGAATCGAGTGTGGCTACGCCCGGTCCTTGCGAAGGTTAAAACAGCACTAACTTGATGAACTATCGTTGTGGTTCTGATGCGTAGGTAAGAACGGTTCTTGCTAAGCCCGTAGCAGCCACATAAAATTTGCAACAACAAAGTAGAGGACGTCTAACTTGTTTTTGCAGGGCATGTTGTGACGTGATATGGTCAAGACGTGATGCTATATTTTATTGTATGAGATGATCATGTTTTGTAACCGAAGTTATCGGCAATCGGCAGAGCCATATGGTTGTCGCTTTATTGTATGAAATGCAAATGCCTGTAATTGCTTTACTTTATCACTAAGCGGTAGCGATAGTCGTAGTAGCAATAGATGGCGAACGACAACGATGCTACGATGGAGATCAAGGTGTCGCGCCGGTGACGATGGTGATCATGACGGTGCTTGAAGATGGAGATCACAAGCACAAGATGATGATGGCCATATCATATCACTTATATTGATTGCATGTGATGTTTATCCTTTATGCATCTTATCTTGCTTTGATTGACGGTAGCATTTTAAGATGATCTCTCACTAAATTATCAAGAAGTGTTCTCCCGAGTATGCACCGTTATGAAAGTTCTTCGTCTTTGAGACACCACGTGATGATCGGGTGTGATAGGCTCTACGTTCAAATACAACGGGTGCAAAACAGTTGCACACGTGGAATACTCAGGTTAAACTTGACGAGCCTAGCATATAACAGATATGGCCTCGGAACACGGAGACCGAAAGGTCGAGCGTGAATCATATAGTAGATATGATCAACATATTGATGTTCACCGTTAAAACTACTCCATCTCATGTGACGATTGGACATGGTGTAGTTGATATGGATCATGTAATCACTTAGAGGATTAGAGGGATGTCTATCTAAGTGGGAGTTCTTTAGTAATATGATTAACTGAACTTAAATTTATCATGAACTTAGTCCTGGTAGTATTTTGCAAATTATGTTGTAGATCAATAGCTTGCGTTGTTGCTTTCATATGTTTATTTTGATATGTTCCTAGAGAAAATTGTGTTGAAAGATGTTAGTAGCAATTATGCGGATTGGATCCGTGATCCGAGGTTTATCCTCATTCTTTGCACGTAAGAATTATGTCCTTGATGCACCGCTAGGTGACAAACCTATTGCAGGAGCGGATGCGACGTTATGAGCGTTTGGCTAGCTCAATATGATGACTACTTGATAGTTTAGTGCACCATGCTTAACGGCTTAGAATCGGGACTTCAAGGACGTTTTGAGCGTCATGGACCATATGAGATGTTCCAGAATTGAAGTTGATATTTCAAGTAAATACCGAGTTGAGAGATATGAAGTCTCCAACAAGTTCTATAGCTAAAAGATGGAGGAGAATCGCTCAACTAGTGAGCATGTGCTCAGATTGTCTGTACTTCAATCGCTTGAATCAAGTGGGAGTTAATCTTCCAGATAAGATAGTGATTGACAGAATTCTCTAGTCACCATCACTAAGTTACTAGAACTTTGTGATGAACTATAGTATGCAAGGGATGACATAAATGATTCCTGAGCTCTTCGTGATGTTGAAATCGACGAAGGTAGAAATCAAGAAAGAGCATCAAGTGTTGATAATTGACAAAGATCACTAGTTTCAAGAAATGGCAAAGGGAAATAAATGGAAACTTCAAGTAGAATGGCAAACAAGTTGTCACTCCGTCAAGAAGACCAAAGCTGGACCAAAGCACAAACCGAGTGCTTACCTTCGCAAAAGAAATGGTCACCGAAGCGGAAATGCCACTGAATATTTGGTGGATAAGAAGGATGGCAAAGTGAACAAGGGTATATTTGATATCTGAGTTATTGATGTATGCCTTACTAGTGTTTATAGTAGCCCCGAGTATTTGATACTTGTTCGGTTGCTAATATTAGTAACTCAAACAGAGTTCTGAGAATAAACAGAGACTAGTTGAGGGTGAAGTGACGATGAGTGTTGGAAGTAGTTCCAAGATTGATATGATCATCATCGCACACTCCCTATACTTTCGGGATTAGTGTTAAACCTAAATAAATGTTATCTGGCGTTTGCGTTGAGCATGAATATGATTTGATCATGTTTATTGCGATACGGTTATTCATTTAAAGTTAGAGAACAAATTGTTATTCTGTTTACATGAATAAGACCTTCGATGGTCATACACCCAATGAACACAGTTTGTTGGATCTCGATCGTAGTGATACAATTCATAATATTGATGCCAAAAGATGAAAAGTTAATAATGATAGTGCAACTTATTTGTGGCACTGCCGTTTGGGTCATATCGGTGTAAAGCGCATGAAGAAACTCCATAAAGATGGATTTTTGGAATCACTTGGTTATAAATCATTTGATGCTTGTGAACCGTGCCTTTTGGGCAAGATGACTAAAACTCTGTTCTCCAGAACAATGGAACGAGCTACTGACTTATTGGAAATAATACATACCGATGTATGCGATCCAATGAGTGTTGATGCTCGTGGCAAGTATCGTTATTTTCTGACCTTCACAAGATGATTTGAGCATATATGGGTATATCTACTTGATGAAACATAAGTCCGAAACATTTGAAAAGTTCAAAGAATTTCAGAGTGAAGTGGACATCGTAACAAGAAAAATTAAGTTTCTACGATCTGATCGTGGAGACGAATATTTGAGTTACGAGTTTGGTCTTCATTTGAAAAAATGTGAAATAGTTTCGCGACTCATGCCACCTGGAACACCACAATGTAATGGTGTGTCCGAACGTCGTAATCATACTTTACTAGATATGGTGCGATCTATGATGTCTCTTATCGGTTTACCACTATCGTTTTGGGGTTATGCATTAGAGACAGCTGCATTCACGTTTAATAGGGCACCATCTAAATCCGTTGAGATGACACCGTATGAACTATGGTTTAGCAGTAAACCTAAGTTGTCGTTTCTTAAATTTTGGAGTTGTGATGCTTATATGAAAAAGGTTTTCAACATGATAAGCTCGAACCCAAATCAGAGAAGTGTGTCTTCATAGAATACCCAAAGGAAACTATTGGGTACACCTTCTATCACAGATCTGAAGGCAAAACATTCGTTGCTAAGAATGGATCCTTTCTAGAGAAGGAGTTTCTCTCGAAAGAAGTGAATGGGAGGAAAGTAGAACTTGATGAGGTAACTGTACCTTATCCTGAATTGGAAAATAGTTCATCACTAAAATCAGTTCTAATGATTCCTACACCAATTAGTGAGGAAGCTAATGATGATGATCATGAAACTTCTGATCAAGTTACTACAGAACCTCGTAGGTCTTCTAGAGTACGGTCCGCACCAGTGTAGTACGGTAATCCTGTTCTGAAAGTCATGTTACTAGACCATGATAAACCTACGAACTATGAGGAAGCAATGATGATCCCAGATTCCGCAAAATGGCTGGAGGCCATGAAATCTGAGATAGGATCCATGAATGAGAACAAAGTGTGGACTTTGGTGGACTCGCCCGATGATCGGCAAACCATATTGTATAAATGGATCTTCAAGAGGAAGACAAACGCTGATAGTAGTGTTACTATCTACAAAGCTCGACTTGTCGCAAAAAGGTTTTTGACAAGTTCAAGGTGTTGACTACAATGAGATTTTCTCAACTGTAGCGATGCTTAAGTCTGTCCGAATCATGTTAGCAATTGCCACATTTTATGAAATCTGGCAAATGGATGTCAAAACTGCATTCCTTAAAGGTTTTCTTAAAGAAGAGTTGTATATGATGCAACCAGAAGGTTTTGTCAATCCTAAAGGTGCTAACAAAATGTGCAAGCCCCAGCGATCCATCTATGGACTGGTGCAAGCATCTCAGAGTTGGAATATACGCTTTGATAAGTTGATCAAAGCATATAGTTTTGTACAGACTTACGGTGAAGCCTGTATTTACAAGAAAGTGAGTGGGAGCACTACAGCATTTCTGATAAGTATATATGAATGACATATTGTTGATCGGAAATAATGTAGAATTATTCTGCAAAGCATAAAGGAGTCTTTGAAAGGAGTTCTTTAAAAGAAAGACCTTGGTAAAGCTACTTACATATTGAGCATCAAAATCTATTGAGATAGTTCAAAATGGAACAATCAAAGAAAGAGTTCTTGCCTATATTTCAAAGGTGTGAAATTGAGTAAGACTCAAAACCCGACCACGGCAGAAAATAGAAAAGAGAATGAAAGTCATTCCCTATGCATCAGTCATAGGTTCTATAAAGTATGCTATACTATGTACCAGACCTATTGTATACCTTGCTCTGAATTTGGCAAGGGAGTACAATAGTGATCTAGGAGTAGATCACTGGACATTGGTCAAGAATATCCTTAGTGAGGACTAAGGAAATATTTCTCGATTATGGAGATGATAAAAGAGCCCGTCGTAAAGAGTTACATCGGTGCAAGCTTTCACACCGATCCAGATGACTCTAAGTCTCAATCTGGATACATATTGAAAGTGGGAGCAATTAGCTAGAGTAGCTCCATGTAGAGCATTGTAGACATAGAATATTTGCAAAATACATACGGCTCTGAATATGACAAACCCGTTGATTAAGCTTCTCTCGTACGCAAAACATGATCACACCTTTGTACTCTTTGGGTGTTAATCACATAGCAATGTGAACTAGATTATTGACTCTAGTAAACCCTTTGGGTGGTAGTCACAAGACGATGTGAACTATGGGTATTAATCATATACAGATATGAATATTGGTGTTAAATCACATGGCGATGTGAACAAGATTATTGACTCTAGTGCAAGTGGGAGACTGAAGGAAATATGCCCTAGAGGCAATAATAAAGTTATTATTTATTTCCTTATGTCATGATAAATGTTTATTATTCATGCTAGAATTGTATTGACCGGAAACATAATACATGTGTGAATACATAGACAAACATAGTGTCACTAGTATGCCTCTACTTGACTAGCTCGTTAATCAAAGATGGTTAAGTTTCCTAACCATAGACATGAGTTGTCATTTGCTTAACGGGATCACCTCATTAGAAGAATGATGTGATTGACTTGACCCATTCCGTTAGCCTAGCACTTGATCGTTTAGTATATTGCTATTGCTTTCTTCATGACTTATACATGTTCCTGTAACTATGAGATTATGCAACTCCGTTTACGGAGGAACACTTTGGTGCTACCAAATGTCACAACGTGAATCGGGTGATTATAAAGGAGTACTACAGTGTCTCCCAAGGTACATGTTGGGTTGGCGTATTTCGAGATTAGGTTTTGTCACTCCGATTGTCGGAGAGGTATCTCTGGGCCCTCTCGGTAATGCACATCACTATAAGCCTTGCAAGCAATGTAGCTAATGAGTTAGTTACAGAATGATGTATTACGTAACGAGTAAAGAGACTTGCCGGTAACGAGATTGAACTAGGTATTGGATACCGACGATCGAATCTCGGGCAAGTAACATACCGATGACAAAGGGAACAACGTATGTTGTTATGCGATTTGACCGATAAAGATCTTCGTAGAATATGTAGGAGCCAATATGGGCATCCAGGTTCCGCTATTGGTTATTTACCGAGAATAGTTCTAGGTCATGTCTACATAGTTCTCGAACCCGTAGGGTCCGCACGCTTAACGTTACGATGACAGTTTTATTATGAGTTTATAAGTTTTGATGTACCGAAGTTTGTTCGGAGCCCCGGATGTGATCACGGACATGACGAGGAGTCTCGAAATGGTCGAGACATAAAGATTGATACATTGGAAGCCTATGTTTGGACATCGGAAGTGTTCCGGGTGAAATCGGCATTTTACCAGGGTACCGGGAGGTTACCGGAACCCCCTGGTGACCTAATGGGCCTTAGTGGGCCTAGTGGAGGAAGAGGAGAAGGGGCCACGGGGCAGCCGCGCGCCCCTCCCCCCTCCCAAGTCCGAATAGGACAAGGAGGGGGGGCGCCCCCCCCCCTTTTCCTTTCCCCCCTCTCCTCCTTCCCCCAAAGTCCTAGTCCAACTAGGGAAGGGGGAGAGTCCTACTCCCGGTGGGAGTAGGACTCCTCCGGCGCGCCTCCTCTTATGGCCGGCCGCACCCCCCCTTGCTCCTTTATATACGGGGGCAGGGGCACCCTAGATACACACAAGTTGATCTACGGATCGTTCCTTAGCCGTGTGCGGTTCCCCCCTCCACCATACTCCACCTCGGTCATATCGTTGCGGAGTTTAGGCGAAGCCCTGCGCCGGTAGAGCATCATCATCGTCACCACGCCGTCGTGCTGACGGAACTCATCCCCGACACTTTGCTGGATCGGAGTCCGGGATCGCCATCGAGCTGAACGTGTCTTGAACTCGGACGCGTGCGTCGTTCGGTACTTGGATCGGTCGGATCGTGAAGACGTACGACTACATCAATCGCGTTGTCATAACGCTTTCTCTTACGGTCTACGAGGGTACATGGACAACACTCTCCCCTCTCATTGCTATGCCATCACCATGATCTTGCGTGTACGTAGGAATTTTTTTGAAATTACTATGTTCCCCAACAAAGTGTGCATATATGGTTCAATGAGCACAATCACTACATACTTCCTATGACATGGAAGTGATCCATGATCGCAACCAGAGGTCGCTACTCCATCGATGTTACGCCATTCAAAAATGTCGTCGACAAGTATCATAGTACATATGCACAAGTGCGAACAAGGTGGTCAAGGGGCGCGCCACTTGAAGAGCTCATAAGTTTTACTTTTTATTGGTCTATATATTGGTCATTTCATTGATTTGCTCAATGATATAACTTATTGATCACATTATTGTCTAGCTCATACGCGCGTGCATGTTCTACGATAGGATGCATTGTTGGATGAAACTCAGTGACCATGTCAACTGGATCATTACCTATCAAGAACTTTGAGCTTGAGGAGAGGAAACTTGAGAAGATGGCCGCATTTTGGATCGATGAAATCTACTCCTTCCGTCCCATATTAAGTGTTGTTCAAATGGATATATTTAGCACTAAAATACAACTATATGCATCCGTCTAAGCAGCGACACTTAATATGGGACGGAGAAGTAAAAACTTGTTAACATCTTTCAGATTGTTGAACATCTTTCGATGAGTGCTTTTGGATCTAAGTGTATGGTTGAATTGTTATTAATTTAGATACATTTGTCAGGGTGACCAGAGGCGGTCATTTGGTCTAATTTTATTCATTCTTCAGAAAAGGAAGGGACATTTGGTGACTATGGTTGAATGGCCTTCACCCATATTTCGGTTTGCAGATACGTCCAGGTGTGTCGGTGGACCGCGTTGGAGTTTCAGTTAGTTCACCCAGACCTGGTCATATGGGTTGTGCTTTTAAGGTCGACTCGTGGTCATGAATTTTTGGCCCGACACGACACGTGAATAAAAGAGACGGTCCGACCTTCATCCCTCCATAAAACAAGGTCGATCGTCAAAGCCATGCCTTAAGGTCGGTCCAACACAAACTTTTTAGGGCTGTTTTGGCCCTTTTAAGGTTGTTTTAGCCTTTTCAGAGCCGTTTGAGCCTTTTAATGTGTGCCGACCAACATTCTTGTCATGATGGGTCGGCCCTCTTAGCCCATGTGCCAAGATGATTCTCGAGCCAAGGCCTTCGAACCGACGCGTCATGACCTTTTATTGGCGTGCTTGCCGGTTTAGGTGCATATGGCCAGGTCAGCGTTTAGCCCCGGGGATCCTATTTGGCGCGCATGTCACTGGTTAGCAACCGCATGGACACCCCCTGCTTCCACGCTGCGTACATTTGGGCCAGCCCAACATGGCTCGTTTCTGGTCTTCATAAGGTTCTAGAGACTTCCCAAACTGTAATTTCTTTTTTCACTTGTTTTATCATTCTTTTTTTCTGCCTTTTCATTTTCATTTTTCATTTTCTTTTTCGTTTGTCTTTTCTTTATCTTTTCCCTTTTTTCTGTCATTTTCCCTTTTTATATTTTCATTAATTTTTCAAATATGTGAACGTCTTTTAAATAGTGAAATGTTTAGGAAATCACGAACAAGCTTCAACTTCGTAACGGTTAACATTTTTTAAATTCATGATTTTTTACGAAATTTAAAAAAATCTTTTGAAACTCATTAACTTTTTTTGAATCGGTGAACTTTTTTGAATCGATGTTTTTTTACATTTTGGGAACAATTTTTGTAATTTTCGGACGTTTTTAAATTTTTAAAATATGTTTTAAAAAATCATGAACATTTTCTGAACACGCAAACATTTGTTTTCGTGATTTCTTTATAAAATTGGAACATTTTTTGAATATGCGTGCAGTTTTACAAATTCATGAACATTCTCCGAATTCCGCACATTTTTTTTGAACTCGTGTTCAATTTGTAAATATATTATTTTAAAAAAATCACGAACGTATTACGATTTATTGTTTTTAATTTTGAAAATTTCAATTTTTTTGGAATTTGGAATTTTTTCGTAGTCCCGAATTATTTTAAAGAAGAACAAAACACAAACAGAAAATTAAAAAAGGAAAGAAAAACAGGGCGCGTGGCAAAAAAAAAAAGCCCTCTGAACGAGCGGTGGGATAGACAAGTAGCAGCGCTGACTGTGAAATGAGAAGGATGAGATGCCCACGCAGAGCTCCAAATCGAACCCCCGTCTCCATCCAAAGTCCAAATCCCGCAATCCAATCCCACCTCCGTCCTCCTTCCTCCCGCCGCTGGACGCGCCGGTGGTTGGTCCTCGCCGGCGCTCGCCCTCACTCACCGTCGCTGCAGGAAGAAGCGAGCGAGACCACTCTGTCCAGTGTCTCCTCCGTCCGCCCTCCTCCAACCAGGTCTTGGTCGTTGCCGCCAGCGTTCACCGCTGCTGCAGAAATTAGACGGCGACAATGTCACGCCTTCAGGTCCGCTCTTTCTCCATCCCCGTTTCCTCACGCGCCAACGATCTGCTGACCGAACTCCACGCCCATCTGGGCTTCGGGACGCTCAGGCCAGAGCTCGCGCACCAACTGTTCGACGAAATGCTGCGCCAACCAGTCCCAGTATCAGTACGTGCACTCAACGGCTTATTTGCTGCACTCGCGCGTGCGCCGCCCTCAACCGCCTGCACTGATGGCCCTGCCCTCGCTGTCGATCTCTTCAACCATATGGCCCGAGCAGGCCGCCGCTGGATGACAGCACCCACCATTCACACCTACAACATACTAATTGACTGCTGCCACCGAGCATGCCGCCCAGACCTAGGGCCCGCCTTCTTCGGCTGCCTCCTCAAGACAGGCATCAAGACGGATGTCTTTACCTACAACAGCTTACTCAAGTGCCTCTGTGACATGAAGCGCACGGAGGAGGCTTTGGGCGTGCTGCTCCATAGGATGCCCGACGACCTGCCTGATGTCATCTCCTACTCAGTAATTCTCAAGAGTTTCTGCGACAGTGGTACGAGCCAGCTTGCGCTTGACTTGCTCCGGATGATGGCCAAAAAAGGTGGTGACCGCTCTCCCGACGTGATGTCATACAACATGGTAATCGATGGCTTCTTTAAGGAGGGTGAAGTAAGCAAAGCATGCGATCTATTCCATGAAATGATACAACAGGGGGTTGTGCCCGATGTGGCGATGTATACCTCCATTATCAATGCGCTATGCAAAGCAAGAGCAATGGACAAGGCAGAGGTGGTTCTTCGATCAATGGTTCATAATGGTGTCCAACCAGATGTTGTGACATATACTAGCCTGATCAAAGGATATTCAACTTTAGGCCAGTTGAAAGAAGTCGCTAGGTTGTTGAAAGTAATGAGAAGCCAAGGTGTTATGCCAGACGTTGTTACCTATACCTTAGTCATGGGCTACCTTTGCAAGCATGGAAGAATCAAAGAAGCTGAGGAAATATTTTATTCCATGGCCGTGAATGGCCAAAAACGAGATACAGTCTCATACTCTATTATGCTCCATGGGTACGCTATGGAAGGATCCCTTGTTAAAATGATTGAACTCTGTGAGCTGATGGCAAGAGATGGAGTTGTACCTGACCTCCGTTGTTTCAACATACTGATTAATGCATATGCTAAGTATGGCATGATGGATGCGGCCATGCTTTTCTTTGAAGACATGTTGAAGCAGGGTGTGAAGCCTAATGAATTCACTTATTTAACTGTGATATCTGCATTTTGCAAGATGGGCAGGATGGATGATGCGATGGAAAAATTCAATGAGATGATTGATATGGGAGTACCACTTCACACAGAAGTTTACATGTGCATGGTTGAGGGTTATTTTAATCTTGATGATTCCATAAAAGCCAAGGAATTTATTACCAAATTGAAGAACAGGGATATTCATCATAGGCCGCGGAAAGGTAATTGATGAACACACCATCTTTGACTTGGTTACCCGTACTGGTGAGATGCCTGATCCTACTACATTCACTAAAATGACTGATGGATATTGCTTAGCGCCAAGATGGAGAATGCATTCAGAGTATTTGAGGGCTATTGTTACGCAACACTTAACTTACCATGGTTATGCTCTCATCTTCTTGATATGCTCTAGATGTGTTGTTATCCTGATTGCTCCAGCGTGCACTAGAATTAGATAAGTGTGAGTTAAGCCTTATGGTTGTTAGCTGCTGTTTAACGGTAGTTGGATATGGTGCCTAGTTCGAATTTCCTCAAGGCACTGCAGTATTAGGTGTTGCCTGCATAATTCCCTGTGTCTAAGTCTTATGTATACTAAATATATCATGGATGAAAAGGGCTTTTTGTAGGCCTTGCATGTTTGTGTCATTCCAAAAATGAACTATTAATAAGTTACAATTGAGAGTTATTGTGTCTTTCAAGGAGAAATAGAACAGAAGAATTTCACTTCTCTGCTAATGATTTCTGAAGTCCAAACACTACAATTGGCCATTGATCATGAAGCTTTAGTACTTGCGCCAAATGGTTCCTATGAAAATATTATTAGCTGAGTTCTTCCTGGCAGCACCTTGCTGTGATGATGATACTGTATTAGCCATTATGCTTATGCCTACATGTATCATTTCAGTTCAAGTTTGGCATACTTGACTCATATGTTTTATACTCGCTGTTAAAAAACCCTGATCTGCGTTTGAGCAATGAAGACATCATGGTGTGGGTGTGGCAATTATTTGCACTGCTGCTGCCTCTGCAATGGCTTTGAACTCCATGTCAGCTCTTGGATAGTATGTGGGCTGTCCTCTGTGTGAAGTGCCTCTCCTGCCTTGCAAGGGCGCTCTTGACAACAAGCTTTGCGCAGCAGAAGAGGTTCCTCATTTCGCAGGCCTCGATCCCCACCGTGCTTGGCTTCCAACCCCTCCTGAATAAAAATTCTTCCCACTCTGATTCTAGATCACCATTCTTCCATTCTGCATTCTTCAGCTGCTTCTTTGACCGCAATATACAGACATACTCTCACATTATGGATTGCAGCTCCATCGATCCCGGTCTTCTTTGTCCTCCGATTGATATCAGGCCGTTCACTGTGCCTAATGAAGATAGAGAGCAATGACAATTTCTCCGCGATGAGATGAAATATGTAGAGTGGCCCATGAGATGGAGATATCTAGTCTGACGGTTGTTCATGCCCGTGAGGTCATGACAGATTGTTCATGCAATTCAGTGCGCAATGAGTACCGTGCAATTCAGTGCAAGCAACCTTACCAGCGACATACGTATATACTACAAGCCTTTCACACTCGTCCGCCTTGCGGCCCTGACCGAATACCGCCGGACATGCAATGAGGCGCAGGACGCATCACATCAACCTCGTCAGGCAGTTCGGGTTTTGCTTCGACTCGCCTCCGTGCGCGCGCTGGTGTACGAGTTGTTCATGCAGCACGGCGCGCTCGACGCCTACCTCTTCAACCACGCCGACGTGGGCATGACCACGGTCACCACCGGCGTAGCGCAGGGCCTCAGGTACCTCCACGAGGAGTGCCAGCAGAAGATCGTCCACTATGACATCAAGGGCGGCAACGTCCTTTTCGATGGAACCCTCACGCCCAAGGTAGCCGACTTCGGGCTCGCGCGACTTGTGGACCGCGCAGACACGCATGTCTCGGTGTCTGGCGTGCGCGGTACACCTGGATATGCGGCGCCAAAGATGTGGATGCGTTCTGGTGTGACGGAGAAGCGCGACGTTTACAGCTTTGGCATGTTGTTGCTCGTGCCCATCGGTCGATGGAGGAACTTCGACGAGGCCGTGCCCGAGAGCCAGCAATGGTCCCCTAAGCTGGCATGGACCAAGTATGAAAGTGGCCGACAAGTGGAGCTTATGACGCCGAGTCGCCATGGCATGGATGCAGTGGATGACCCGCAGTGGCAGCTGTGCAGGGAGCTGGCGGAGAGGATGTGCAAGGTGGTCTTTTGGTGCGTGCAACGGCAATCGAAGGCGAGGCCGCCTATAGGCGCGGTGCTGAAGATGCTGGAGGGAGAGATGGACATTGCTCTGCCGGCGAACCTGCCGTTGCGGCATCTTATGGTCGATGTGCCGTCAGAAAGTCTTTGGATGACAATGACGGGCAGCGTAAACACAACATCAGCATTGGCGAATGGTACTAGCAGCATTTCTCAAGGTGGCAACGAGATCACCTCGCTTTGACGATCGGTAGATCATTCAATCCTGAAATGAAGACTGTCTTCTTTCTTACTCCCTTCACCCCGAGGTTTACGATTGGGAGGAGTTACAGATGAAAGCAGCCGGAACTATACGGTTGTGTCTATCGGGCTAAGTCATTTATCATGTGATGGATGAGAATTCATTGAAGAAGATAAGATCTGAGAGAATCCAAAAGGTCAATTTATGTCTAAAACTGTGACGACCAAGGTGTATTTGAAGCAAAAATTGTATGGGATGAAGACGCGGGAGGGGTCAGTTCTTGTAGTGTGTGTTAAACCCTATAATCAAGTCGTGGCAGATCTAACATGCTTGGGTGCGACGGTTCCTGATGAGGATTGGGCAATTCTTCTTCTTTGTTCGTTGCCATAGTCCTATGAGCATTTAATCACTACTTTGACACACGGCAAGGAAATCGTGAAGAATGAGCATATTATTGCGGCATTGCTATCTTAGGATATGAGAAAGAAGAACGCGGTGGAAGTCTTTGGGGTGAAGGTTTGTTAGTCAAGGGTGAGGAGCGGAGGTAGGAAAGAACAAGAAAAAGAAAAGGAAGGTACAATAGTGTAAGCAGTAGGGACATATGAGAAATAACTGTCCAAATATCAATGATGGGTCAAGTGCTAATATGGCAACTCATGGTGATGACTTAGGCAACAGTAGTGATGTCCTCGTAGTATCATACATGTGATCAATCAAAAGAGAAGCGTGGATGTTGGATTCAGCTAGCTCTTTCCATGTGACACCCAACATGGAGTGGTTCTCTTTCATATAAGTTTGGTCAGTTTTGTTTGGCCTATGTGGGCGATGACACAAGTTATCGTGTTGCTGGAGTAGGTGACATCAAAGTCAAGATGTTTGATGGAGTTGATCAGATGCTTCGAGGAGTCAGGCGTGTGCCAGGGCTAAGGAGGAACCCAATTTTGTTTGAAGTTCTTCATGATGGTGGTATGGTATTCTGTTGTGATCGGGATAAGAAGACCATGAAAATCAGGGAAGGTGAGGTGACTGTGATGATGGGAGAGAAGATGGCTTTACATCTTTACAAGTTCCAAGGGAGCACTATCGCAGGTGGAGTCATGGGGATTGTAGTTGCGAGAGTAGTAGCAGGGTCCCACAGAGGTGGCGGGTCTGGGCAGGCTCGTCGAGTAGCTCTAGTAATATAGGAAGAAGACAACCCAAGTCCAGAGTACATGGAAGTTTTATGCATGGGGAATTCAAGGTGGTGGAGAATATCCGCTAAGATGATTGTTATGTATGTGTATATTGTGTATGAATCGGTTATGTTTAGACTTGGTGTTGTAGTGGGTAGGAGTCATGTAGTGTTACTTGCAGTGTTGGAGTTAGATACGTTGTGCTCTTGGACTCTTATATATGTTGAGGCGCCCCAAGTTTTAACCCATGACCACTAGATAGTGACAGGAATGGAGGGGGAGCCGGTGGTGAAAGAAATATGCCCTAGAGGCAATAGTAAAGTTGTTATTTATATTTCCTTATATCATGATAAATGTTTATTATTCATGCTAGAATTATATTAACCGGAAACTTAGTACATGTGTGAATACATATACAAAACAAAGTGTCCCTAGTATGCCTTTACTTGACTAGCTCGTTAATCAAAGATGGTTATGTTTCCTGACCATAGACATGTGTTGTCATTTGATGAACTAGATCACATCATTAGATAATGATGTGATGGACAAGACCCATCCGTTAGCTTAGCATAATGATCGATAAGTTTATTGCTATTGCTTTCTTCATGACTTATACATGTTCCTCTTACTATGAGATTATGCAACTACCGAATACCGGAGGAACACCTTGTGTGCTATCAAATGTCACAACGTAACTGAGTGATTATAAAGATGCTCTATAGGTGTCTCCGAAGGTGTTTGTTGGGTTGGCATAGATCGAGATTAGGATTTGTCACTCCGTGTATCGGAGAGGTATCTCTGGGCCCTCTCGGTAATGCTCATCACTATAAGCCTTGCAAGCAATGTGAGTAATGAGTTAGTTGCGGGATGAAGCATTACAGAATGAGCAAAGAGACTTGCCAATAGCGAGATTGAAGTAGGTATGAAGATAGTGACGATCGAATCTCGGGCAAGTAACATACCGATGACAAAGGGAACAACGTATGTTGTTGTGCGGTTTGACCGATAAAGATCTTTGTAGAATATGTAGGAGCCAATATGAGCATCCAGGTTCCGCTATTGGTTATTGATCGGAGATGTGTCTCGATCATGTCTACATAGTTCTCGAACCCGTAGGGTCCGCACGCTGAACGTTCGATGATGATTTGTATTATGAGTTATGTGTTTTGGTGACCAAAGTTTGTTCGGAGTCCCGGATGAGATCACAGACATGACGAGGAGTCTCGAAATGGTCAAGAGGTAAAGATTGATATATTGGAAGGTGGTATTCGGACACCGGAAGGGTTCCGAAGTGTATCGGGTACAAACTGGAGTACCGGAACCCTCTCGTGGAAGATATGGGCCATATGGGCCATGGGAGGGAGGCTAACCAGCCCACAAGGGGCTGGTGCGCCCCCCACAAGGGAGGAGGCCGAATTGGACTAGGAAAGGGGGCGCCACCCCCTTTCCTTCTCCTACTCCCTCTCCTTCCCCCTTTCCACCTCCGTAAGAAGGAAAAAAGAGGGGGGCCGAATCCTACTAGGAGTGGAGTGCTAGTAGGACTCCCCCTCCCTTGGCGCGCCCCTTGTGGCTGGCCTCCTCCTCCCTCCTTTATATACGGGGGCAGGGGGCACCCCAAAGGCACAACATTGTCTTAGCCGTGTGTGGTGCCCCCCTCCACCGTTTACTCCTTCGATAGTATCATCGTAGTGCTTAGGCGAAGCCCTGCGCGGATCACATCATCAACACCATCACCACGCCATCGTGCTGACGAAACTCTCCCTCGACCCTCTGCTGGATCAAGAGTTCGAGGGACGTCATCGAGCTGAACGTGTGCTAAACTCGGAGGTGCCGTACGTTCGGTACTTGGATTGGTTGGATCGTGAAGACGTTCGACTACATCAACCGCGTTAACTAATGCTTCCGCTTTCGATCTACGAGGGTACGTGGACATACTCTCCCCCTCTTGTTGCTATGCATCTCCTAGATAGATCTTGCGTGATCATAGGATTTTTTTTGAAATTGCATGCTACATTCCCCAACAGGTGGCATGTGTTGGCGCGCATGGTGGCCAGTGTTACGATATCTTTGGGAGGAGCACTCGTAGTCATTGTCCTGGAGAGTAGGCAAGGTCGTCTAACCTCGTTAACAAATCTCCCTGGAGAGTAGGCAAGGTCGTCTAATCTCGTTAACAAATCTCGGTGTCGTCATCGTGTTGTGATAGCTTATTCCTCGTGGATCGGTCGTGTACCTCGGATTAATTCTAACACCCGCCGCCTCCGGAGCTCCTCGTGGGATGTCTTCCTCCTCTCACGGTCGCATTTCTCTACCCCTCTAACTACCGGTAGGCCCTCATCTGTCGGTCGACTGGGCTCAGCCTTCACGCATTAGCCCGCATTTGTTGCTCATAAAGTGCAACGACTACTAACGGTTGGTCCTGCTCCGGGTCTCCACGACATAGAGAACCACCTTAGATGGGTCTTCTACAAGTGTGAAAAGGGCAAAGTAAGTGCAACATTGTGTGAATGTTCTTCATTTCAAGCAATTTGAGCTCATTGTTGGCCTAATACTCTGCAGAAAGGTTGCAACTTTTGGTATTACAAAGAAGAATATATTGATTGATTAGGAGAGGTCAATTGGATGTTGGTGTACTGGTTGTTAGAGATGAGATCACCAAGGACACAATGTCCAAGTTCTTTATGAGAAGGCAGAGAAGAAACAAAGTGTGTAGGCCAGAGATGTCAACAGAAAACGAAAAAAGTGTTGGCAATCGAACATATAAACCATCCTAGACTACCCGCTCATCTGGAGGCATCGCTGGCGCGCGTCGGTTTTGACCACCCGATCGATCTCCTACAGTCATTTTTTGGCTGCAGGTGGCTGGCCAGTCGTCCGCATTTTTTACTTTCATTCCTGATTCTGGGAGGATGGCAGGTGGGGCTTGATAGACGTGGGGCCGCGGAGTCAATGTGAGTTTACTTCATCTTTTGGTACACAAAGTCTCCATGGCGTGCTCGCCAATCGCGATCTTGGTAAAAGCAACCCTATCCTACGAGCCAATCCCGCAGCCGCCTCCCCATTTCCTCCGCACCTCGCCCCATGAGCCCCGCTCCCCTCCGCCGCCTCCTCTCCTTCACTTTTCTCTTCGGCGGCGCCACCAAAGGAGGCACACATGGGCGGTGGATCCGTGCTAGAGAAGAGCAGCGGGGACTGCGCTCCGGTAGCGATGGGTTGCAGCCGCCCTTTCCTTCCTCCATCCCCGCCCCTGCCACGAGCCCCTCCTCTTCCCCTTCCATACCGGCCTCTGCCGCTCTCCTCGTTGGGCATCGCTCCATGTTGCGGAGGACGATTTGCAGCCTGTGCAGTTGGGGTGAGGAACGGAGGTGGGGGGAAGGAGTAGCGATGGGGAAGAGGTTGTGTGCATTGTGGAAGCAACTTGTTGAAGAGCGCTGGCTGGCCAGGGGATAAGAGCAGGAGGTAAAAACCCTAGATGCCATCCTCTCATCTGGGCAGCATCCCCACGTCTCCTGTTGCCCTTTCTCCTCCCCATTGCTCTGCTTTTTCCCCTGATTTCGCTTTTCCATTTCCCCCCTTTGTGGTTTGACTAGGCGGTTTATATGGTGATCCAATTTTTATTTGCAGGTGCTAATCTTGCTGCAAGTTGTTGGCTGCGTATCTTTCTCCCTAGGGAAGGCATAGTAGACCTCGGGGAAATCAAGGATCTTGCGGTGGCTATATCGATGCCCCCGTCATCTCATCTCTCTTCCTATGTGCTTCTCTCCATGGACAACATCGCCATGGCCAGGTCGATGATTAAAGCCATAGGTGGAATATATTTCTCTCTTTATTAGTCATTTGTGACAAGCACACTCTTCCTTGATTTGATTTTCTTCAGGATGTGATTACTTACTGTTTTTCCCTTGATGCAACATTTTCCCTTGAATAAGTTCAAAAGATGGCGCTCGTTGCAGGCAGGATCTCGAGGAACATGTGACCTCCATAGTGTTTGCTGCCGGACGGTTTGGCAAGGAGGGGTAGCTTCTGCGGCGGTGTTTCTTGGGGAACCCTGGGCAGCCAGCATTCAGGTCTCCTACTAAAGCTCCTCCTCGCCACCACGGGTGCACGCCATGTCTTCTACCCTGACCTGTAAGTTGCATTCCACCCATCCCCATCTCTCTCTTGTTTATGTTGTCTGATTGAATGATTATGGTGATCACATGATTGTGGAAGATTTCTTGCTCTTCTGGGCTTGTGGAAGTGGCCACTTATGGAAGATGATTGACTTGGTTGGTTTGATAGGATCCCAACCTGAGGAGAGTGATGGTTTGGAGATGGCTAGGTATTATGTGATAGATTTACACATCTTATTTGTTGGATGTATATTTCTTTTTAATTAGGCAATATGTTCTTGTTTGATTCCTCTACAAGATCTCAAATAGTCAGCTACCTTCTTAAATCAAAGGAAAATTACCCCACTTGCAGTTATGATATGTGCTAATAATGAATTGAAAACATGAAAATTGTAACTTGAAGGTTTGAGCGTTGTCACCTGACCTTTTCTATTTATAATGAACACCAGGGTATAAATCTTCAAGTGCCTTTCTTGTTTAAGCTTGTGGTCGATTAGCTTGCAGCCCTTGGTAGCATTAAGGCTTCACTGACATCACTTACAACGTATAGGATCGGTTTGCAGTGACTTGTGGGGCGTCGACCAGACTGGCAGCGACCCCGATGGAGGGGAAGGGCCCGACAGGCGCGTCCAGGTAGGAGAGGCTTGGGGGCCTCGTGGATTGGGGAGATGGCGGCCACCCAGGTTTCTCCGATCGATCTGTGATCTGGATAGGTCTACAGCAACGCGGGCGAGGGGCGTAGGCGAGCGACCCTCTACAGCCACGTGTTGACAGGTAGAAGGCGTAACACTCCTCCCACCTTTGCTTCTCCCCTCCTCCCCTTCACTTCCCACTCCTTTCCAATCTAGGCTACCCACCTACGTCCGCATCTTTTTTCTCTCAGTTTTTACTACTTGATTCTCTGGTTCTCTGATAATCTTATTTTGATTCCTCAACTTTTAGTTACCTGTCAAGACTATAAGAAGAATTTTGAGGACGAATTTGATCAAGAAGACCAAGGTGAATTATATCTCTCTTGAACACAGTCACGTGTGTTCTTGCATTTTTGGATTTTTCTGTGTAGTAGAGCACATGCCATGATTTTGTACTCCTCTCCCTTCCGCAACCTTGCCCGCCGAGCGCACTGAGCTGTTTTGCTGTACAAAGAGGCTCTCCTTTTCAATGTGCCATGGTGTCCCTCTCCAGGATAGCTCCAAACTTCTGCCCCCATCATTCCCATGGTGTATAAGAAAATCATAGGGAAGAGGCTCTGGGAGAGGGGGTTTGGTTTTACTTTTCTGGTTTTGCAACACGATGCGATGAATTTCTCCTGCACGTATGGCTTTATTCCTCCAGTTACCATATGAAAATCTTAATCTTCAATTTGTTTGGTTTCCTATGGGTGGAAATTACTGTGATGCTATGTAAGCCTACAGTGTAGAGTGAATCAGATATGTGCTATGTCCACTAATTTAGCTCATTACCTTGCTTCACTGTTGTGTAGATGAAATTTGTTTTCCCTTGTCATGAATTTGCTGCTATTTTTCATTTATGCTCATTATGATCTAACCAAAGTGACTTGATGGAGTTGAGGCTCTCGTGCATGTCTGGTTTGGACATGCCCTTATTTGTTTTTACCAAATCACTAAACTAAACTATATAAATAAAATAGACCCCCTCATTTCCAACACCTTATATATTATTGGAGCGAGCAACAACATGTTATCATATTCGGTTTCTTGTGAGCAGCACTTCACTTTAGATTGCCATATACTCTTTGGTATATAGCATTTTTGCTTACATCTATTGCCTATTTCGCATAGAAAGATGGTTTGCTTTGGAGAGGAATTAGATAAGGCCCATGAGTCCTAAGTAAGTGTGATAAGCAAGCCTTGCGCTTCTATTTACTATTAAGCGTTAACTAAATTTCTGATAGTGCCATTTCAGAGATAATACAATCAATCCAACTATTAACTTTGGTGTGCTTTTTGGATGGACTAATATGAAGACGCTGGCTAGCTTGCATTGCCATCATATAGTCTAGAACCAAGGGCAAGGATTATAGGGAAAATAAAGGTACAATGCTCCCAATATATTTTACCTTTTCGGCGAAGTTTTGGTGCTTGCGCAAGAAAATAATACCATCATTATACCTACTGCTCATTTTCTATTGTGGCAATTAGCCATCAGTAGGAAAAGCCAACTAATTGTACTTTCTCTGTTGCAGAGGTGAAATTGCTACTACTTTTCGAAAGCTTTTTGTGTGTGCATGTTCCCCTTTCTTAATCTTCTATTTGTTCAAATGTACATACCTGTGCTTATAATCATTATTACACTTGGTTCTATTGCAAGAGCATACTTTATCTTTCCATTTCCATCAATCCATCTTGATGTGTGATCGGGTTTTTGTGTGATGCTATTAGCTATTGATATGGTGTCTGCTTACATCTGTTCATAAGTACACCCTTTGCCTATTGTTCGTTTGAGACATATAGCAAGCACAAGAAAAATCTGCTGACGAGTCCTTAGCTAGATTTTGATATTTTAGTCCTCTGGCCTTGTTCACAAATAGCTCCAGAACTAAGAAACTAGAAATAACTGATTCTTGTCCACAAAAAACAGCTAGGTTTTCATAGACCTTTATTATTATATGCTTTTGCATTTGCTACATTCATTCTTTCAGGTTGTTTCATTATTTTTCCATGTTAGCTTTAGGATGCCTGATAACCCAGAAGTATATGGGATCACACCAGTTTTCGAGGGTAGAGTATTCAACCCAAATTTATAGATTCGACACAAGGGGAGCCAAAGAATATCTGCAAGTATTAGCAGCTGAGTTGTCAATTCAAACACACCTGGATATTAATTATCCGCAGCAAAGTGATCAGTAGCACAATAATATGATAGTTTTGATAGTAATGGTAGCAGCAACAGTAACGGTAACAGTGATAATAGTGATTTGGTAGCAGTAATGATATCAGTAGGAGCAGTAGTAACTTAGCAGGAACAATATAAGATAAATTCGTAGGCATTGGATCGATGACTCGTTGGATGATATTCATCATGAGACAGTCATAACCTAGAACGATATGGCACTAGCTCTAGTTCATAAATACAATGTAGGCATGCATTCCGTAAATAGTCATACGTGCTTATGGAAAGAACTTGCATGACATCCTTTTTCCTACCCTCCTGTGGCAGCGGGGTCCTACTGGAAACTAAGTGATATTAAGGTCTCCTTTTAATAGAGAACCGGAAAAAAGCATTAACACACAGTGAATACATGAACTCCGCAAACTACGGTCATCACCGGGAGTGGTCCCGACTATTGTCACTCCGGGGTTGCTGGATCATAACACGTAGTAGGTGACTATAACTTGCAAGACCGGATCTAGAACATGGATATAATGGTGATAACATAAATGGTTCAGATATGAAATCATGGCACCCGGGCCCAAAGTGACAAGCATTAAGCATGGCAAAGTCATAGCAACATCAATCTCAGAACATAGTGGATACTAGGGATCATGCTCTAACAAAACTAACTCAATTACATGATAAATCTCATCCAACTCCTCACCGACCAGCAAGCCTACGAAGGAATTACTCACTCCCGGTTGGGAGCATCATGGAATTGGCGACGGAGAAGTGTTGGTGATGACGAAGATCGAAGACCCCCCCCCTCTCCGGAGCCCCAAATGGACTCCAGATCTGGCCTCCTGATGAAGAACCGAAGACGGCGGCGGCTCTGTCTCGTGAAACACGCTAATTCTTTCCCCCTCCTTTTTTTCTGGAAATATGTGATTTTATAGCGTTGGTTTCAGGGTCATTGGGGCCATCAGGTGGGGACAACTCATCTGGGTGCGCCTCGAGGGGGTGGCGCGCCCTGGTGGGTTGTGCCCACCCAGGTGCCCCCCTCCGGTGGTTCCTGGCTCTAGATATTTTCTTTTATTGTATAAAAAATCCTCGCGAAGTTTCGTTCCATTCCGAGAACATTCATTTCTGCACAAAAACAACACCATGGTAGTTCTACTAAAAACAACATCAGTTCGGGTTAGTTTCATTCAAATCATGCAAATTAGAGTCCAAAACAAGAGGAAATGTGCTAGAAAAAGTAGAAACAACGGAGATGTATAAATTCCCCCAATCTTAAACCTTTGCTTGTCCTCAAGCAATTCAGTTGATAAACTGAAAGTGAAAAACAAAAACTTATACAAACTCTTTTACTCTTGTTTCATAAATAAGCTTAAACAACACCCAGGTTTTCAGCAAAGATTATAACTAACCATGTCGGCAATAACTCTTAAAAATTATATTAACTCATATCAATGACATAATCAACTAGACAACAAATAATAAGATATCTCAAACAGCAACACGTTGTGAAAACAACCATGATATAATATGACAATAGTGGTATCTCGCTAGCCCTTTCTGAGACCGCAAAAACATAAATGCAGAGCACCCCCAAAGTTCAAGCATCGACTAAACATTGTAATTCATGGTAGAAAAGATCCAGTCATGATGCATCCAACATTAGGTACACACAATGCATCTGCATGACAGTAGTGCTCTCAGGTTCTGGCGCTTATTTGAGAAGGTGATGACACAACATAAAAGTAAATAGATTGTCAATAATTTGAAGAGGTGCCAGAACTCAAGTTTTTTAAAACAGAGGTAAATGAAATTTTGGGACATGCACCCTTCTCATTTACTTCACGACTATCAGTTATCAATATCTTCCATGCTAAACACGCTAGTGGCAGCTCCCAAGCGGAAAAGTAAAGGTTATGACTCCATTGGGAGTTTTTGTGTGATTGTTTGTAAGCTGTTTTCTTTTTGCAGTTTGGGACTGGGCATCCCTATCACCGCCCTTTTCTTGTGTGATGGTGAGTGAATAAACACTACACCTGAGAATAACCCGCTTAGCATGGAAGGTACCGACTACCTCCTGTCATTCCATGAACGATCCAGGCACACAACGAGGATATTTATTTGAAGTTTTTAGAGATTGCACATGCAAATTTACTTAGGACAGTAGGGTAATACCGCATATAGGTAGGTATGGTGGACTCACATGGAATAACTTGGGTTCAAGGTTTTTGATGTACAAGTGGGAATTCCCACTTAGTACATGCGAAGGCTAGCAAATATGTTGAGAAGCAGCCAGCTAGAGAGCAACAACAGTCATGGACATGCATTATGCATAAGTAACATTGGATACTAGCATGAGTAGGATATGAACACCATGAACATAAATATCATAGAGGCTATGTTGGTT
Source organism: Aegilops speltoides (assembly GCA_021437245.1). Taxonomy (NCBI): domain Eukaryota; kingdom Viridiplantae; phylum Streptophyta; class Magnoliopsida; order Poales; family Poaceae; genus Aegilops; species Aegilops speltoides. Next base: position 83,972,387 of record CM038146.1, on the reverse strand, counting down.
TTGATTCAACTACATGCATGAACATGTGCCAAGTCAAGCCACTCGAACATTCAGAATAGGATGCCATATCATCATACTACATCACAATCATTTTAACGCAATGTTGGCATCCAAGATAAATATTATCTACTCCTAGCTACTTATGCATGGCATGAGAAACTATAATCTCTAACTGTGATTGCAAACATGTTTGATCATAATAGGCTGAATCATGGATACTAGGTTAAATATATTTACAAAAACAGAACAAGTCGAGTTCATACCCGTTTCTCTCTGCCACGACCAATTCATCGAATATCATCATTATTGCCCTTCACTTGCATGACCGAACGATTTGAAAATAATAATAGTGCAAGAATGCCATGGACTAAGCTGGAATCTGCAAACATTTTATTCAAAAGAAGAAGACAAGGTAATATGGGTTCTTCGTCAGATCAACAATAATGCAAATGAGAGCCACTCAACATTTTCATCATGGTCTTCTCCTCGGTATAACTCAATAAAAAGAAAAGAAATTCAGAGAAACACACTGAAATATTTTTGGAGGTTTTGGTTTTTCGTAAACAATCAAATAAAAAGGGAAAATAAAAAAGAGAAAAACTATTTACACGGGAAAGCTCCCAACAAGCAAAAGAAGAAGAAGGAAATTTTTTGGGGTTTTTCTTTTTAGTGGTACAACAATTTAAACTAGGAAGAAAAATAAAAAAGAAGCAAGAAACATATTTTAGGATTTTCTCAAAGTTTTTCAAACACACAAGAATAAAGTGAGAAAATAAATTTAACATGGATAATACAATGAAAAAGTATGAACACCGACAATTGGAATGAAATGTGCGAACATGAATGTAATGTCGGTGGAAGTACGTACTCCCCCAAGCTTAGGCTTTTGGCCTAACTTGGTAATCAGTCAGTAGCCTATGTAATGGTCGGAGTGGTAGCTCACGGAGGCTCTCGGTGCGGATGCCTTAGGCCGCCATGCAGCCACAACTGCTGCATTATGAGCTCAGGCCTCGCTCTCAAGAACATAATATCTTCCCCTGTTATGAACATCAAAGAGACCAGGTGCAGACAAATATGTGTCTACCACGGAGTCATGGTTAAACGTCAAATTATAAGTGAAATTATGGGGATCGCCTCTCAGAATCTTATGACGTTTCATAGCATCAAGGTTTATGTACTGCTGGGTAAAATAGGATCATAGGGCAAAGGTGAAACACCCAGCCCTCTTGCTAAGCGTGTGGCATAAATTCCACCATAAAAATATCCACTACCAGCGTTGTGCTGTAGCCTACATGCAACAATCACTCCAAGATTATAACTTCTATCACCGTTGAGAGCGGTGTGTATGAGGCTCAGGTCAGGAGCACAAAGTGTACTACAATCTTGTTTTCCTACAATACATTTTCCATTAAATAATGCGAAGTACTGAATTGCAGGAAAATGAATGCTCTTTATTCTACCTTGTGTCACTCCCCTTGTTTCACAATAGCAAAGACTAGTAAAAAATATTTCAAACTCAGACCTCGGTGGCTCATCGAGTGAACCCTAGAATGGTTGCAGAGGTGAGCAAACCTTTCTAGAGAAATGGTAAATGGATTTTCGTACAGTTTAAATGACACCCTAGACCCATGAGGAAGAAATTTAAATCCTTTGACAAATGATTCAGTGAGGATGAGGTGTTGGTCGCACTTATCTGAAATGTAGGGACCAAGGTCGGCATTGTGAACATATTGCTCAAATTCCTCCTTAATGCCCACACTTAAAATATAATCGTTGCATGGCCATAAGCATGTTTTGGTGGTGGCACTTCAAATGTAACTTTCACTTGGTTCAACATAAGACCGAAGAGCTGAGCTGCTGCTAGAAGATGCCTCCGAGGATCTCCTCCTCGAAGAACTCCTTCCAAAAATGTTCATCATATTCACCTACAATTTTCTGAAAATTTTTGGTCACCAAAATTTATTAACAAAACTTCATAGGAATGGTAGCAACTACTCATAGGGATGCATAGAGGCCATAGCAAGCATTCAAACTACTTAGAACTCTAAGAATTCAACATGCAAGCTCATCTACACCAGCACCAAGAGTAGCTAATGATTCGAAGTATAAACCACTAAAACAAAAACTAATTGGACACATGGAGGAGTCACATACCAAGCATCAAATCCCTGAAACAATTTCAGAAACGGAGCTTCGAGCAAAGAGATCGAAAACGACGGTTTCGGGAGCAAGAACACGAGAGAGAGAGAGAGAGAGAGAGAGAGAGAGAGAGAGGGGAGAGAGAGAGAGAGAGAGAGCAAAGGTGATTTTTTTTGGATGAATGTGGTGATGTGGGAAGAAGTAAGTGAGGGGGGCCCACATGGGGACCACAACCCACCAGGGCGCGCCTGGGGGTCCTGGCGCGCCCAGGTGTGTTGTGCCCACCTGGTGCACCTCCCTCTGATATTATTTGCACCAGAAATTCAGAAAAAAATCGTATTAAATTTTCAGGGCATTCTGAGAACTCTTATTTTTTGGTCATTTTTATTACATGGAAAACTCAGAAAACAGATAAAGCATGGCATTTTATTTTATTTAACTAAGAAAAACAGAAAACAAAAGGTAGGGACAAAAGGTAGTGCTCACTAAATTCATCAACTTCATACCACTTAAAAATGATCCATTAATAAGGTTGATCAAGTCTTATTAACAACCACTTTCGATTAGCATGAAACCGAAGAACTTTCGTAAATCACTAAGTTACCTCAATGGGGATATGAATGTCCCCAACCATAAGCATTTCATATTTCCTTTTAACAGTAGGAAGAGGTAGCTGAAAACTTCCAATAGTGATTGTCGGAGATTTTTCAATAACATTAATACCATTCACTTGGAATTGTTTCTTCGGAAAGTGCACCGTATGCTCATTACCATTGATATGAAAAGTGACCTTGCTTTTATTGCAATGTATAATAGCCCATGCGGTATTCAAGAAGGGTCTAGCAAGGATAATCGACATGTTGTCGTCCTCGGGCATCTCAAGTATAAGAAAGTCATTCAAAATAGTAACATTTGCAACAACAATGGGCACATCCTCACAAATACCGATAGGTATGGCAGTTGATTTGTCGGCCATTTGCAAAGATATTTCAGTAGGTGTGAGTTTATTGAAATCAAGTCTTCTATATAAAGAGAAAGGCATAACACTAACACCATCTCCCAAATCACATAAGGCATTTTTAACATAGTTTCTTTTGATGGAGCAAGGTATAGTTGGTATTCCCGGATCTCCAAGTTTTTTAGGCACTCCATCTTTAAAAGTGTAATTAGCAAGCATAGTGGAGATTTCAGCATCCGGTATTTTTCTCTTATTGGTGATGATGTCTTTCATGTGCTTTGCATAATGAGGCATTTTTAAGATATCAGTCAAGTGAGTACGCAAAAAGACTGGCCTAATCATTTCAGCAAAGCGTTCAAATTCTTCATCATATTCTTTTTAGTTGACTTAGGTGGAAAGGGCATAGGCTTTTGAACCCATGGTTCTCTTTCCTTTCCATGTTTTCTAGCAACAAAGTCTCTTTTATCATATCTTTTATTCTTGGGTTGTGGGTTATCAAGATCAACAGCTGGTTCTATCTCAACATCATTATCTGGTTCTTTATCATTAGTTTGAGTGTCTTCATGAACCTCATCATTATATTTTTCATTATGAGAAGGTGAATGTTCATTACCAGATTGAGTTTTACAAACAGAGATAGAAACTTCATTATCATTATCAGGAGGTTTTTCTATTTCAGGTTCACTAGAGGCATACAAAGTCCTATCAATTTTCTTCTTCTTTTTCTTTTTAGAGGACTAGGTGCATTAGTGTTAATTCTTTGAGAGTCTTGTTCAATTCTCTTTGGGTGTCCCTCGGGATAAAGTGGTTCCTGAGTCATTTTACCTCCTCTAGTTGCTACTCTAACAGCAAAGTCACTTATATTATTGTTCATTTCATCAAGTAACTCTCTTTGAGATTTAGCAACTTGTTCTAATTGAGTTTGAACCATAGAAGCAGGCTCTCCAACACCTCTAACATCATTTGAGATTCTAAATAACAAGTCACTTAAGCGAGCAATCATATCAGAGTTGTATTTCAATTGTTTCATAACATTTGCATTGAAGTGATTGTGCTTTCTAATGTAATTATCAAACTCATAAAGCCATTGACTAGGATTATTACGAGGATCATCGCTATCATTGAATTTCATTAAAGATTTTACCTCTACCACCTTAGGTGGTGGTGGTGCTTCAAGCCCATGTATTTCTTCAATAGGTGGTAAATTTTTAACATCCTCGGCTTTTATACCTTTTCCTTCACAGATTTCTTTGCCTCTTGCATATCTTCAGGACTAAGATATAATATACCCCTCTTCTCGGAGTGGGTTTAATAGGTGTTTCACTAGGAGTCCAACCATTATAATTTTTCAATATGTTATTCAGTAATTCTTCAGCTTGCCCAATAGTTCATTCCCTGAAAACACAACCAGCACAACTATCTAGGAAATCCCGAGAAGCATCAGTTAGTCCATTATAGAAGATATCAAGTATTTCATTTTTCTTAAGAGAATGATCAGGCAAAGCATTAAGCAATTGGAGAAGCCTCCCCCAAGCTTGTGGGAGACTCCCTTCTTCAATTTGCACAAAGTTAAATATTTCCTGCAAGGAAGCTTGTTTCTTATGAGCAGGGAAATATTTTTCAGAGAAGTAGTAAATCATATCCCGGGGGCTACGCACACAACCAAGAGCAAGAGTATTGTACCAAGATTTAGCATCACCCTTTAATGAGAACGGAAATAACTTGAGAAGATAATAATAGCAAATCTTCTCATCATGAGCAAAAAGGGTGGCTATATCATTCAACTTAGTAAGATGCGCCACAACACTTTCAGTTTCATAACCATGGAAAGGATCAGATTCAACTAAAGTGATTAATTCTGGGTCGACAGAGAATTCATAATCCTTATCATCAATAAAGATAGGTGAAGTAGCAAACTTAGGATCACATTTCATTTTAGCATTCAGAGATCTTTCTTTATACTTGCATAATAATTTCTCTAGATCATCTCTATCCTTACAAGCAAGAATATCTCTAGTTGCCTCCTCACTCATAGCATAACCTTCCGGTACCTTTGGAAATTCATATCTAGGAGGTCTAGTTCTAGTAGGTGTTTCAAGATTTTCAGTTTCAAGATCATCATCAGTTTCAACAATATCATGCTGTCTTACTCTAGCAATTTGTTCATCTAGAAATTCACCTAGTGGCACATCATCATCAAGCAAGGTACTAGCATCATCACGAGTAGCATTCATAGCAGAAGTAGCATCATCAACAACTTGCGACATATCAGAATTAATAGCATGTGGTGCTGTTGCAAGTTTACTTATAACAGAAGGTGAATCTAAAGCAGAGCTGGATGGCAGTTCCTTGCCTCCCCTCGTCTTAGAGGGAAAAATCTTAGTCTTAGCATCCTTCAGATTCTTCATAGTGATAATAATCCCAAGTGACTCAACAAATATAGCTATGCTCCCCGGCAATAGCGCCAGAAAAAGGTCTTGATAACCCACAAGTATATGGGATCGCAACAGTTTTCGAGGGTAGAGTATTCAATCCAAATTTATAGATTCGACAAAAGGAGAGCCAAAGAATATTTGCAAGTATTAGCAGCTAAGTTGTCAATCCAAACACACCTAGAGATTAATTATCTGCAGCAACATGATCAGTAGCATAGTAATATGATAGTTTTGATAGTAATGGTAGCATCAACAGTAACAGTAACAGTGATAGTAGTGATTTGGTAGCAGTAACGATAGCAGTAGCAGCAGTAGTAACTTAGCAAGAACAATATAAGATAAATTCGTAGGCATCAGATCGGTAACTCGTTGGATGATATTCATCATGAGATAGTCATAACCTAGGGCAATACACTAGCTCCAATTCATAAACATAATGTAGGCATGTATTCCATAAATAGTCATACGTGCTTATGGAAAGAACTTGCATGCCATATTTTGTCCTACCCTCCAGTGGGAGCGGGGTCCTATTGGAAACTAAGGGATATTAAGGCCTCCTTTTTTATAGAGAACCAGAACAAAGCATTAACACACAGTGAATACATGAACTCCTCAAACTACGGTCATCACCGGGAGTGGTCCCGACTATTGTCACTCCGGGGTTGCCGGATCATAACACATAGTAGGTGACTATAACTTGCAAGATCTGATCTAGAACATGGATATAATGGTGATAACATAAATGGTTCAGATCTGAAATCATGGCACCCGGGCCCAAAGTGACAAGCATTAAGCATGGCAAAGTCATAGAAACATCAATCCGAGAACATAGTGGATACTAGGGATCAGGCCCTAATAAAACTAACTCGATTACATGATGAATCTCATCCAACTCCTCACCTACCAGCGAGCCTACTAAGGAATTATTCACTCCTGGGGAGCATCATGGAATTGGCGATGGAGAAGTGTTGGTGATGATGAAGATCGAAGATCCCCCTCTCCGGAGCCCCAAACAGACTCCAAATCTGCCCTCCCGATGAAGAACAGGAGACGGCGACGGCTCGATCTCGTGAAACACAATAATTCTTTCTCCTCCTTTTTTTTCTGGAAATATGTGATTTTATAGCACCGGTTTCAGGGTCATCGGGGCCACCAGGTGGGGACAACACACCTGGGCGCACTTGGAGGGGGTGGCGCGCCCTGGTGGGTTGTGCCCACCCAGGTGCCCCCTCCGGTGGTTCTTGGCTCCAGATATTTTCTTTTATTGTATAAAAAATCCTCGCAAAGTTTCGTTCCATTCCGAGAACTTTCATTTCTGCACAAAAACGACACCATGGTAGTTCTGCTGAAAACAACGTCAGTTCGAGTTAGTTTCATTTAAATCATGCAAACCAGTGTAATTCAGTTCATATGTACATGTATTGTGTATGGTTTATTTATCCTATCAGCCGGTGTGTGAGCATGACAAGCAACAAAGAGGGAGGGGGTATTTCTCAAATACAAAGCAAAATGTGCACAAAATAGATGCGGCTCACAATGTCACAACATAGACTGGAACAAAATGTACATTGTATATATATCATTACTACTATTATCCAGTGCTCACGATTTATGTTCACATAGATACGTGGTAACAACAACATACCTGGTATTGTGGATAATGACTACTCCAGTGCCACAACTGTAGAATCACCAGACTGGTCAAAAGTGCTCCATTGCCTCAACTATAGAATACACTGGACTGGCCAAAAGTTGTCCACAGCCACAACTATAGAATACATGTCGCCGTTTGACCTTCATACTCTCAATATGAAGCTTCAGATCATCCCGTTGAGCCAGAATATATCATAAATTGCACATTCATTTGGGTAAACATGTTGGCTTTCATGTAGGGATATTTTTCTTTGGCAGTGTGCATCGTATGATGCTGAGGCGTAGAGATTAACCCTTCCATCATCTTAAAAGAAAAAAAGTTTGTACCCAATAGAATAAAATATTTTTTCCGAGGGTGAAACGGCTACCTAGTTATGAGAATGCCTAAGGTCTGTTGCAGTTTCCGAAACTGCTGCCTGCAGATCAGAGATATCTTGGAAGCTATCTCCCCAGAAGCTCCTGTAAACTGAATCCCCACTACTGATGCTACTGAGTTGCATTACTGATGTGATTGATGGTGATATTGTCTTTAGGGTTGTATCAGCATGGTAAGATATCTCGCAACCAGCACTGCCTGAAGGGCTAGCTTCAGGATTGACCTGTTTTATTTACGAGTGTGTGATCACACTGCGATAGCAGAGATGACTAGCGGAATAATACAGCTGATGTTCCATTTCTATCAGCCCACTCTGTTGTAGACAAAATAGTTAGTAACACTCTAATGCATTTTTTGTTTGTATTCAGTGGATAGGTGTAGTCAACAATTTTTAGAAACCAAAATCAAATGCAGACTTGAGTATTACTTGAGGGCGCACTAGAAAGGCTTCCGGAGCTAGGAGAAGAAACGATTGAAGAAGATATGGTCTTGGGTGTTTCGTCGGCATTAGGTGTAAGAGTGCATGAATGACAATTTGACCTTTGAAATGACGTATGCCATACAGAAGCTTGGAATGCATGCAGAGATTTTTGTTGAAGTCTTGCTTCCTTTTAGCTTCCTGCAAACAATCAACAATGGTAACAACATGATTAAGATTGCACTAGGCATTTCTTATCCTATGTTGTACTGGGTTTTATTCCTTATAAAAATTGTTCAATCTAAACTATCTGCAAATTTCCATATTGAACTTGAAACCAAGTAGTTGCAGTGCAACCTGATATGTCTCCAACGTATCTATAATTTTTGATTGCTCCATGTTACTTTATCTACTGTTTTAGGCAATATTGGGCTTTATTATCCACTTTTATATTATTTTTGGGACTAACCTATTAACTGGAGGCCCAGCCCAGATTTGCTGTTTTATGCCTATTTTAGTGTTTCAAGGAAAAGGAATATCAGACGGAGTCAAAACGGAACGAAATCAACTGGAGAAGTTAATTTTGGAAGAAAACCAATCTGTTGGGCTTGGAGTGCACATCAGGGGATTCACGGGCTGCTCACAAGGGTGGGGGGCGCGCCCCTCCCCCTGGGCGCGCCCCCTACCTCGTGAGCCCCCTGGAGGTCCACCGACGTACCCCTTTCACCCATATATACCTACGTACCCTAAAACTTCCAGAACAGAAGATAGATAGGGAGTTCCGCCGCCGCAAGCCTCTGTAGCCACCAAAAACCAATCGGGACCCTGTTCCGGCACCTTGCCGGAGGGGGATCCCATCACCGGTGGCCATCTTCATCATCCCGGCACTATCCATGACGAGGAGGGAGTAGTTCACCCTCAGGGCTGAGGGTATGTACCAGTAGCTATGTGTTTGATCTCTCTTTCTCTCTCTCTCGTGTTCTCTCTCATGTTCCATCTATGGCACGATCTTGATGTATCCCGAGCTTTTCTATTGTAGTTGGATCTTATGATGTTTCTCCCCCTCCACTCTCTTGTGATGAATTGAGTTTCCCCTTTTAAAGTTATCTTATTGGATTGAGTCTTTTATGAACACTTGATGTATGTCTTGCGTGCGATAACCGTGGTGACAATGGGTTATTCTATTGATCCACTTGATGTATGTTTTGGTGATCAACTTGCGGGTTTCGTGACACTTGCGAACCTATGCATAGGGGTTGGCACATGTTCTTGACTCTCCGGTAGAAACTTTGGGGCACTCTTTGAAGTACTTTTATGTTGGTTGGATGAATCTGGGATTGTGTGATGCATATCGTATAATCATGCCCACGGATACTTGAGGTGACAATGGAGTATCTAGGTGACATTAGGGTTTTGGTTGATTTGTATCTTAAGGTGTTATTCTAGTACAAACTCTTTTATAGATCGATTCGAAAGAATAACTTTGTGGTGGTTTCGTACCCGACCATAATCTCTACGTTTGTTCTCCGCTATTAGTGGCTTTGGAGTGACTCTTTGTTGCATGTTGAGGGCTTGTCATTTTATCTATCTATGTTATTATTGTTGAGAGAACTTGCACTAGTGAAAGTATGAACCCTAGGCCTTGTTTCCTATCATTGCAATACCATTTACGCTCACTTTTACCGCTTGTTACCTTGCTGTTTTTATTATTTCAGATTACAAAAACCTATATCTACTATCTATTCTGCACTTGTATCACCATCTCTTCGCCGAACTAGTGCACCTATACAATTTGCCATTGTATTGGGTGTGTTGGGGACACAAGAGACTTTTTGTTATTTGGTTGCAGGGTTGCTTGAGAGAGACCATCTTCATCCTACGCTTCCTACGGATTGATAAACCTTAGGTCATCCACTTGAGGGAAATTTGCTACTGTCCTACAAACCTGTGCACTTGCAGGCCCAACAACGTCTACAAGAAGAAGGTTGTGTAGTAGACATCAAGCTCTTTTCTGGCCTCGTTGCCGGGGAGGCTAGGTAAGTGAAGGTATATCTTTAGATCTTGCAATGAATCTTTTTGTTTCTTGTTTTAGCACTAGTCTAGTTTATAAAAGAAAACTACAAAAAAATGGAGTTGAGTTTTTCTCATATGCTTCACCTTTTTCATATCTTTCGTGAGTATGATGGAAAGGATAATTGTGCTCAAGTGCTTGAAGAATAAATCTATAGAATGTTTGGAACTAAATATGTGAATGATGAGCATGATTGCAATGTTGTTAGTATGAATTCCTTGAATATCCATGATGCTAATGATATGCAAAGCCACAAGCTTGGGGAAGCTATGTTTGATGGAGATGATATTTTTTGTCCCCCAAGCTTTGATGAGCAAACTTACTATGATGAAAGCATGCCTCCTATTTATGATGATTATTGTGATGATACGTATGCTATAAAGAAGAAGTTTGCTTATGTGGAGAGTAGAAAATTTTCTATGCTTGTAGATCATGAAAAGAATGCTTTAGGTGCTGGTTATATTATTGAATTCATTCATGATGCTACTGAAAATTATTATGAGGGAGGAACATATACTTGTAGGAATTGCAATAATGTCAAGTTTCCTCTCTATGTGCTTAAATTCTTGAAGTTATGCTTGTTGTACCATCCTATGCTAGTTGATTATTGTTCCCATAAGTTGTTTGCTCACAAAATCCCTATGCATAGGAAGTGGGTTAGACTTAAATGTGCTAGTCATGTGCTTCATGATGCTCCCGTTATGTTTCAATTCTTATCTTTTATGTGAGCATCATTGTCATCATCATGCCTAGCTAAAAGGCATTAAAGAAAAGCGCTTGTTGGGAGACAACCCAATATTTATCCTTACTGTTTTTCTGTGTCCACATGATTATGCTACTGTAGTAATCATGTTTTATAGCTTTTGTTTCAATAAAGTGCCAAGTAGAACCTTTGGGAAGACTTGGGTGAAGTTTATGTGATCTTGCTGTGAAAAAACAGAAACTTTAGCGCTCACGAGATTAGCTGTCATTTTTTACTGGAGAGCGATTTTAGGTTGATTATTCTTGAAGATGATTAATAGACAAATTACTCAGGTCCAGCAATTTATTTCATAATTTTTGGGGTTCCAGAAGTATACGTGTTATACAGATTACTACACTGTTCTGTTTTTGACAGATTCTGTTTTCTATGTGTTGTTTGCTTATTTTGATGAATCTATGAGTAGTATCGGAGGGTATGAACCATAGATAACTTGGAGTACAGTAGATATTACACCAATATGAATTTAGAATGAGTTCATTACAGTACCTAAGTGGTGGTTTTATTTTCTTATACTAACGGAGCTTACGAGTTTTGTTTTGAGTTTTGTGTCGTTGAAGTTTTCAAGTTTTGGGTAACGATTCGATGGACAATGGAATAAGGAGTGGAAAGAGCCTAAGCTTGGGGATGCCCAAGGCACCCCAAGGTAATATTCAAGGACAACCAAGCAACTAAGCTTGGGGATGCCTCGGAAGGCATCCCCTCTTTCGTCTTCGTTCATCGGTAACTTTACTTGGAGCTATATTTTTATTCGCCACATGATATGTGTTTTGCTTGGAGCGTCAATTTATTTTGTTAGTTTTTGCTTGATGTTAGTTAGAATTGTGTTTTGCCTCTTTAGTTTCAATAAAAAAGTCAAGGATAGCCTTTGCCATGCTTATTTTGCTAGTTTGCATGTTGCTGTTTGAAAACAGAAAGTTTACCGCTGTTGCAAAAATTCCCTAGAAAATTCAGAGCATGGTCTAACGTTGAATCTTTTTGCATATTGAGCTCTGATAAATTTATTACAGTGGGAATTTTAGTTCATAATTTTTGGAGTCATGGAAGTATTGATACTCTTGCATTCTTTACAGACTGTACTGTTTTGGCAGATTGTTGTTATGGTTGCACTGTTTGCATATGTTTGCTTAATTAATGATTCTATTTGAGGATAGGAGTATTAAATATGCAGAGGAATTTGGTATGCAATGTTGAATAATAATTTAAGTGAGTTTCTACAGTATAATATGATAAGATTTTGCATTGGTTTATACTAACCTATCTCACGAGTTCTTGTTGAGTTTGTTGTGAATGAAGCTTTTGATAAAAAGAGAAACCGTGATATGAGAGGAATTAAGGGGACACAAAAGCTCAAGCTTGGGGATGCCCAAGGCACCCCAAGATAATATTTCAATAAGTCTCAAGCATCTAAGCTTGGGGATGCCCCAGTAGGCATCCCACCTTTCTTCTTCAACAACTATCGGTTAGTATCGGTTGAGCCTAAGTTTTTGCTTCTTCACATGAGTTGTGCTATCCTTGCAATGTAGTTTTCTTTAGCTTTGCTTGCTGTTTGAATAAGTATCAAGATCTGAAATTATTTAATGAGAGAGAGCCTTACACAAATTGGAATTTGTTAGAATACTCTATGTGCTTCACTTATATCTTTTGAGCTTGATAGTTTTTGCTCTAGTGCTTCACTTAGATCTTTTAGAGCACGGTGGTGGATTTTTTTTAAAGAAACTTGATCTCTCATGCTTCACTTAGATTATTTTGAGAGTCATTAATAGCATGGTAATTTGCTTAATTTTAATATACTTAGTGTTCAAGATATGTGAAACTTTCTTTTGAGTGAATTGAATACTAAGATAAATTTAATGCTTAATAATTGTTTTGAGATATGGAGGTAATAATACCAAAGTCGTGCTAGTTGAGTAGTTATGAATTTAAGAAATATTTGTGTTGAAGTTTGCAAGTCCCGTAGCATGCACGTATGGGTAAAGTTGTGTAACAAATTTGAAGCATGAAGTGTACCTGGCTTGTGCATCCTTATGAGTGGCGGTCAGGGACGAGCGATGGTCTTTTCCTACCAATCTATCCCCCTAGGAGCATTGTGCGTACTACTTGATTTTTGATGGCTTCTAAATTTTTGCAATAAGTATATGAGTTCTTTTGACTAATGTTGAGTCCATGGATTATACGCACTCTCACCTTTCCGCCTTTGCTAGCCTCTTCGGTACCGTGCATTGCCCTTTCTCACATTAAGAGTTGGTGCAAACTTCGCCGGTGCATCCAAAACCCCGTGATATGATACGCTCTTTCACACATAAACCTCCTTATATATCTTCCTCAAAACAGCCACCATACCTAGCTATTATGGCATTTCCATAGCCATTCCGAGATATACTGCCATGCGACTTTCCACTGTTCCGTTCATCATGACATACTTTACTTTTGTCATATTGCCATTGCATGATCATGTAGTTGACATCGTATTTGTGGCAAAGCCACCATGCATTATTTTTCATACATGTCACTCTTGATTCATTGCACCATCCCGGTACACCGCCGGAGGCATTCATATAGAGTCATATCTTTGTTCTAGATATCGAGTTGTAATATCGAGTTGTAAGAAAAATAAAAGTGTGATGATCATCATTATTAGAGCATTGCCCTAGTGAGGAAAAGGATGATGGAGACTATGATTCCCCCACAAGTCGGGATGAGACTCCGGATGAAAAAAAGGAGAGAAAGGCCAATAAAAAAAAAGAGAAGGCCCAAAACAAAAAAAGAAAAAGAGAGAAGGGGCAATGTTACTATCCTTTTACCACACTTGTGCTTCAAAGTAGCACCTTGTTCTTCATGTAGTGAGTCTCATATATTTGTGCTTCAAAGTATCACCATGTTTTTCATATAGTGAGTCTCATAAATTGTCTTGTTTATACTAGTGGGAATTTTTCATTATAGAACTTGGCTTGTATATTCCAATGATGGGCTTCCTCAAAATGCCCTAGGTCTTCGTGAGCAACCGAGTTGGATGCACACCCACTAGTTTTCTTTTGTTGAGCATTCATAGCTCTAGTGCATCCATTGCATGGCAATCCCTACTCCTCATGTTGACATCAATTGATGGGCATCTCCATAGCCCGTTGATTATCCTCATCAATATGAGACTTTCTCATTTTTTGTCTTCTCCACACAATCCACATCATCATATTCTATTCCACCCATAGTGCTATATCCATGGCTCGCGCTCATGTATTGCGTGAAGGTTGAAAAAGTTTGAGATTATTTGAGTATGAAACAATTGCTTGGCTTGTCATCGGGGGTATAGAAGTCGGGAACATCTTTGTGTGACAAAAATGAAGCATAGCCTAACTATATGATTTTGTAGGGATGAACTTTCTTTGGCCATGTTATTTTGAGAAGACATGATTGCTTTGATTAGTATGCTTCAAGTATTATCATTTTTTATGTCAATATGAACTTTTATCTTGAATCTTTCAGATATGAATATTCATACCATGATTAAGAAGATTTACATTGAAATTATGCCAAAGTATCACTCCGCATCAAAAATTCTTTTTTATCATTTACCTACTCGAGGACGAGCAGGAATTAAGCTTGGGGATGCTTGATACGTCTCCAACGTATCTATAATTTTTGATTGCTCCATGCTACTTTATCTACTGTTTTAGGCAATATTGGGCTTTATTATCCACTTTTATATTATTTTTGGGACTAACCTATTAACCGGAGGCCTAGCCCAGATTTGTTGTTTTATGCCTATTTCAGTGTTTCGAGGAAAAGGAATATCAGACGGAGTCAAAACGGAACGAAATCAACTGGAGAAGTTAATTTTGGAAGGAAACCAATCTGTTGGGCTTGGAGTGCACGTCAGGGGATTCCCGGGCTGCCCACGAGGGTGGGGGGCGCGCCCCTCCCCCCTGGGCGTGCCCCCTACCTCGTGAGCCCCCTGGAGGTCCACCGACGTACCCCTTTCACCCATATATACCTCGTGCCCCTAAAACTTCCGAATGAAGATAGATCGGGAGTTCCGCTGCCGCAAGCCTTTGTAGCCACCAAAAACCAATCGGGACCCTGTTCCGGCACCCTGCCGGAGGGGGATCCCATCACCGGTGGCCATCTTCATCATCCTGGCGTTATCCATGATGAGGAGGGAGTAGTTCACCCTCGGGGCTGAGGGTATGTACCAGTAGCTATGTGTTTGATCTCTCTCTCTCTCTCTCTCGTGTTCCATCTATGGCACGATCTTGATGTATCCTGAGCTTTGCTATTGTAGTTGGATCTTATGATGTTTCTCCCCCTCTACTCTCTTGTGATGAATTTAGTTTCCCCTTTTGAAGTTATCTTATTGGATTGAGTCTTTTATGAACACTTGATGTATGTCTTGCATGGGATAACCGTGGTGACAATGGGTTATTCTATTGATCCACTTGATGTATGTTTTGGTGATCAACTTGCGGGTTTCGTGACACTTGGGAACCTATGCATAGGGGTTGGCACGCGTTCTTGACTCTCCGGTAGAAACTTTGGGGCACTCTTTGAAGTACTTTTATGTTGGTTGGATGAATCTGAGATTGTGTGATGCATATCGTATAATCATGCCCACGGATACTTGAGGTGACAATGGAGTATCTAGGTGACATTAGGGTTTTGGTTGATTTGTATCTTAAGGTGTTATTCTAGTACGAACACTTTTATAGATCGATCCGAAAGAAAAGCTTTGTGGTGGTTTCGTACCCGACCATAATCTCTACGTTTGTTCTCCACTATTAGTGGCTTTGGAGTGACTCTTTGTTGCATGTTGAGGGCTTGTCATATTATCTATCTATGTTATTATTGTTGAGAGAACTTGCACTAGTGAAAGTATGAACCCTAGGCCTTGTTTCCTATCATTGCAATACCGTTTACGCTCACTTTGACCGCTTGTTACCTTGCTGTTTTTATTATTTCAGATTACAAAAACCTATATCTACTATCTATTCTGCACTTGTATCACCATCTCTTCGCCGAACTAGTGCACCTATACAGTTTGCCATTGTATTGGGTGTGTTGGGGACACAAGAGACTTTTTGTTATTTGGTTGCAGGGTTGCTTGAGAGAGACCATCTTCATCCTACGCCTCCTACGGATTGATAAACCTTAGGTCATCCACTTGAGGGAAATTTGCTACTGTCCTACAAACCTGTGCACTTGCAGGCCCAACAACGTCTACAAGAAGAAGGTTGTGTAGTAGACATCACAACCTTCTGTGTTAGGCCGGTAGCTGGGCAATTAAATGAGAAGACAATGATAATCCTACCAAATGCTTTTCTCACTATACACTGGTATGCATCGGTGCTATACAAACGGTTTTAAACCCCTTTCCGCAACGATATTTGGAACTGTCGCCAAGTGAGTGTGGGTGATAGGGGGTCGTTCCCACGCGACCCAGAAATCGTCGGGGATAGGCCCTCCTGGGACACCAAATGAGCTCGTGTGTGAATTTCTGTAGGTATGTACATGCCACACGGTGAATCCCAGAAAAACATTTCCATAGGTATGTATATCACACATAGTAAATCCAAGGAATACATTTCCGTTCTTATGTACATCCTACACTGTCAATCCAGGGAAAACGTTTCCGTTCATATGTACATAGCACACAGGCTGATGTATATGCTCGTGTGTGATACGTGTAACTATCACACATGCTCTGCCTTGGTTAACCGTTTGCTTTTATCAACTACATCACACACGATTTGAGGAACAAAACTGTGTGGCATTGGGCTATCCATCACAAGCCCTTTTAATTCTAGAACCGTTTGCAAAGTTTCATGACCCATTTCGTAGATTTATTAGTTTACACTTAATAATTCCAGTATTATGGAAATTCACATTCATATCAAACAACTGTATGCCAATTTCATATCAGGCACATAGATATATTTTAACATCACAGTGCGATAGCTACCGGAAAACAGCACAATACATCATATAGGTAGTTCAACTTCATAAGAACAATATTTGAACAATATATTCATTTCCCTAATCGAGATCATCCAGGCTCGCCTTATCCACCTCTGCTTTCAGTTCAATAAGAACTTGTTTTGCACTGGTCAACTGGGAAAGTGCCTCCTCCTTCGCCAACACCATCTTAGCAAAGTCTGATTTAAAAATCCGAGCTCATTCTCCACCTTCCTCTTTTTATCCCGCATCTTCAAATATTCTTCAGCGTTGACAACACTATCTCTAAGCCTACCTCTCTTCTCTTCGTGATACATGCTCTAGAGCTTTGCTAGCCACATCTTCAAAGACTGTGGCCACTCTTGATCAACCCACTCCAACTAAGAACACTTCTGTTCATCCTATAATATTTAAAACTAGATCAGTAACAATTGTAGGGGAAAATGGGTTTATAGCAACATAGAAAATCACCAATACTTATTTTGAAAAACTGAACAAACAAGTTAATTATGACATATCTTCTCAAAAAGATTAATGTGCAAATGAATTAACTACTACTGACACAACAACCAAATTCTAAAACATCAGAAGCTATAATTAACTACAACAACGCTAAAAGTACTTACTCATGTACTATAAATAACAAATTGAATATTTTAAGAGGAAGGTAAATGTAACTGCAACAGCATAGCGACAGTGTTTGGATGACAGCAAATTGATACTAATACATGTGTACATGACATAGAACTAATAGCACTAAGGCGTCCACTATGTATGCCAAAACCGGTGTAAAGATAACTGTTGGTACATCTACTTTTGGTGCCTGATCGGCGAGCGATGCAGAGGAAAAATCGAGGACCAAGTTCGAGCACCTAGTTGCTCGACGCCCGATTCCTTCGTGCCATAAAGATTTAGTATTTTACTGCTTGGCTGCTCGGATGTGTGGACAAGTTGGCTCCACAAACTGCTGAAGCAGTGCCAAATAATTTTCTAATGGCACCGCTTATGATATGGCAACATTCTTAGATACTAGGTACAAACTGTGACACTATCTTAGGATGTGTTTGGTTGAAGGTGTGGTATGAATGGGTTGGGACCGTGACAGTTTTTGAATCACATCTAACAAATGATTTGTAACAACGAAAGATGGTCTAACCTTCTCTACACATACCAGAAACTTCCTCCCACTGTCCATAGATTCAAACGCAACTAGCTTCATGCATGGAGATTGATGGTGACAACGAGCAGACAGATCTTCAGCCACCCCGCTCCATTCGTTGCAACTGATGGTCCTAGGGAACTACAAGAGGAAGAAATGACTCAAATCGACCGTCGGGTAAAAATCCTTCATTCAAAGTCATAACCCGAGAGAGAGAAGAGAGGCATACCCGGGTGCTGAAGGAGTCATCAGGGAAGGAGGAACCGCTGGAGAGGTCTTTGAAGAAACCATGGCGACCCCGGCGGTAGGATGCGAGACAGCGAGAGCGAGGAAGCAAGCGAGGAAGCGGCTATAGCTTAGGAAGGAAGGAAGGGGGAAATAGGGGAAATGTGACTTGTGGTCGGGGAGAAAAGGGGATTGGGAGGGGGAGGGTAGATATTTCGGCGATAGGCCAAATTTTTTGAAATCTAGAGGGAAACTTTGTGCGCAGTGCCGCCGGACACCATTCACTTTGAACGATAGTGTGTATCGCAAATGATTGTTCTGCTTAACGCGCATGGGATGAGTTTGATAATTGAAATTTTGGTGGAAATTTCCCCACGTACATCATTGCATAATTTAACATCGCTCGCTAATTTGGGCACATAAAAGAGCGTACAGCACACAGACCAGACTTAGTGAATCGAGCAATTTTAGTAATTAAACAGAGACAGTTCACCTAAACATTGCTCTAACAAAATATTAGCATTAAAAAGAAAGCCTAAGTACGAATAATTTTGACAAATCTGCCGCCGTGCCAGCCTATGCATCGCGGTGTGAGATGAGACGTCGATGACTTATCCTGGCGACATGCCGCCGTTGGTGGACTCCGCGTCCCCCTTGCTGAAGTCTACCGCATCCTCGTCCTCGGCGCCGCCCTCAAGGTTGTAGTACTCGTAGTAGTGGCTGCGCCAGAGCTCGTGTTGGTACTCCACCGCTGATTCCTTGACGGACAGACTCTTCTCTACCTCGACATGGGCCACGCGCAACTCCTCTCGGTGCTACTTGATCTCCACCACCTCCTGCATCTCTAGCTCCCGCTCGACGACCTCATGAGGAAGCAGGTGCTTCATGGCCACCGCTGCCTTTTCGAACGTGGGTTGCATGCTAGATTGCGAGTGGCCTGGAATATCTTGGCGTGGATGGCCTCAAGTCGGGCCAAGGCGACATCGGCGGCACGGACGGTAGCTCGAGCGCTCTCGGCGTTTCCAGCCGCCATCGCAGCAGCTGCAGCCGTCTCGGCTGCTGCAGCTGCCCTGTTGGCTGCCGCATACGCCCTGTCAGCGGAAGCGGCCATGCTCAATGCGGATGCGGTGGCATTCTCGGCATAGGCTCCGCGCTCTCGGTGCAGGCGGTGGCGCTCGGGTGGACGCGGCCATTGTACGGGCCTTCACGAAGCGTTTCCATGGCGTCATCTTTGGAAGAAGGGGGTGCAAGAATGGGGATCGGGATTTGTGGATTCGGGGGTTGCCGGCACTAGAGCAGACGAGCCGGCGAAGCTTAAGGAGGAAGACTTAAATAGACCAAGAATTTCATCACAAACGATTCCTACAAAACAACTGTGTGTGATGTTGTAGATATTTCTTATTAGCCGTGAAAGACGAATTTGGAGTAAAGTGGCAACGGATGGTGTTTTAAATGTATGAGAAAATTTGTAGTACTAATACAACTGTCATGGCAAATTTTGGAAAATTTCAAGGGTCATTTGACCTTTTAAGACATTTAAGTGATTTTCTAGCCATTTAATGACCATAATTGAAATTTGAACTACATGTACATGCAGCAGCTAACCAAAACGGTTTGAAAAGTCATATTTTGTGTACTTGTGTGCGATTTAATTCCACGCGCAGTAAATTGGAAGGAATTTACAAACATTGGTCTAACGGCTATGGCAAAATTAAGCATGGAGTGCCATGGCATTTAAATTCCAAAAATTTAAAAATATGAAACCTTGCTTGAGGTAATGTCATACCACCAAGATGATGTGGTACAAAAATTGGCCTGTTTGACGAAAGTTTGGACACACACCCCTTACAAACCGGAGCAACTCACTAGAAGGCTTGTGGTTCCGAGAGGGAACAATGCATTGTTGGGGAACAAAGTAATTTCAAAAAAGTCCTATGATCATGCACGATCTATCTAGGAGATGCATAGCAACGAGAGGGGAGAGTGTGTCCATGTACCCTCGTAGACCGAAAGCGGAAGCGTTTAGTAACGCGGTTGATGTAGTCGAACTTCTTTGCGATCCAACCGATCCAAGTACTGAATGAACGACACCTCAGCCTTCAGCACATGTTCAGCTCGATGACGTCCCTCGTACTCTTGATCCAGTTGAGGCCGAGGGAGATTTTCGTCAGCACGACGGCGCGGCGATGGTGATGATGAAGTTACCGGTGCAGGGCTTCGCCTAAGCACTACGACGATATGACCGAGGTGTGTAACTGTGGAGGGGGCACCGCACACGGCTAAAAGATCAACTTGTGTGTTCTTGGGTGCCCCCTGCTCCTATATATAAAGGAGGGAGAGGGAGAGGCAGCTGGCCCTAAGGGGGCGCGCCAAGGTGTGCATTCCTACTAGGACTCCCTAGTCCTAGTAGGATTCCACCTCCCATATGGAGTAGGAAAGGGGGAAGGGAGAAGGAGAAGGAAGGGGGCCTTATCCTAGTCCTAATCGGCCTCCTTCCCAAGGGGGGGGGGGTGCACCAGCCCCTTGTGGGCTAGTGTGCTTCCCTCTTATGGCCCATAAGGCCCATAACTTCTCCCAGGGGGTTCCGGTAACCTCCCGGTACTCCGAAAAAATGCTCGAACCACTCGAAACCATTACAATGTCCAAATGCAACCTTCCAATATATGAATCTTTACGTCTCGACCATTTCGAGACCCCTCGTCACATCTGTGATCTCATTCGGGACTCCGAACAAACTTCGGTCATCAAATCACATAACTCGTAATACAAATCGTCATCAGACGTTAAGCGTGTGGACCCTACAGGTTCGAGAACTATGTAGACATGAATGAGACATATCTCCGGTGAATAACCAATAGCGGAACCTAGATGCTCATATTGGCTCCTACATATTCTACGAAGATCTTTATCGGTCAAACCGCATTACAACGTACGTTGTTCCCTTTGTCATCGGTATGTTACTTGCCCGAGATTCGATCGTCGGTATCATCATACCTAGTTCAATCTCATTATCGGCAAGTCTCTTTACTCGTTTCGTAATACTTCATCCCACAACTGACTCATTAGTCACAATGCTTGCAAGGCTTATAGTGATGAGTATTACCGAGAGGGCCCAGAGATACTTCTCCGAAACACGGAGTGACAAATCCTAATCTCGATCTATGCCAACCCAACAAACACCTTCGGAGACACCTGTAGAGCACCTTTATAAACACCCATTTACGTTGTGACATTTGGTAGCACACAAAGTGTTCCTCCGGTATTCGGGAGTTGCATAATCTCATAGTCCGAGGAACGTGTATAAGTCATGAAGAAAGCAGTAGCAATGAAACTGTAACAATCATAATGCTAAGCTAATGGATGGGTCTTGTCCATCACATCATTCTCCTAATGACGTGACCCTGTTCATCAAATGACAACACATGTCCATGGTTAGGAAACATAACCATCTTTGATTAACGAGCTAGTCAAGTAGAGGCATAATAGGGACACTATGTTTTGTCTATGTATTCACACATGTACTAAATTTCCGGTTAATACAATTCTAGCATGAATAATAAACATTTATCATGATATAAGGAAATAAATAATAACTTTATTATTGCCTCTAGGGCATATTTCCTTCAGTCTCCCACTTGCACTAGAGTCAATAATCTAGTTCACATCTCCATGTGATTTAACACCAATAGTTCACATCTGTATATGATTGACACCCATAGTTCACATCGCCATGTGACCAACACCCAAAGGGTTTACTAGGATCAATAATCTAGTTCATAGCGCTATGTGATTAACACCCAAAGAGTACTAAGGTGTGATCGTGTTTTGCTCGTGACAGAAGTTTAGTCAACGGGTCCGTCACATTCAGAGCCGTACAATTACTCACCAACATGACTCACATGTCACATCATGTATTTTGCAAATATTCTATGTCTACAATGCTCTGCATGGAGCTAATCTAGCTAATTGCTCCCACTTTCAATATGTATCTACATTGAGACTTAGAGTCATTTGGATCAGTGTAAAAGCTTGCATCAACATAACTCTTTACGACGAACTCTTTATCACCTCCATAACCGAGAAATATTTCCTTAGTCCTCACTAAGGATAATTTTGACCACTGTCCATGATCTACTCTTAGATCACTATTGTACCCCCTTGCCAAACTCATGGCAAGGTGCACAATAGGTCTGGTACACAGCACAACATACTTTATGGAACCTATGATTGTGGCATAGGGAATGACTCTCATTCTCTTTCTATCTTCTGCCGTGGTCGGACTTTGAGTCTTACTCAACTTTACACCTTGTAATGCAGGCAAGAACTTCTTTGACTGATCCATTTTGAACTCTTTCAATAAACTTATCAAGGTATGTATTCATTGAAAAATTTTATCAAACGTCTTGATCTATATCTATAGAATGCCCAATATATAAGCAACTACACCGAGGTATTTCTTTGAAAAACTCCTTTCAAACTCTCCTTTATGCTTTCCAGAAAATTCAACATCATTTCTGATCAACAATATGTCATTCACATATACTTATCAGAAAGGTTGTGGTACTCCCACTCACTTTCTTGTAAATACAGGCTTCACCGCAAGTCTGTATAAAACTATATGCTTTGATCAACTCATCAAAGTGTATATTCCAACTCTGAGATGCTTGCACCAGTCCATAGATGGATCGCTAGAGCTTGCACACCTTGTTAGTACCTTTAGGATTGACAAAATTTTCTGGTTGCATCATATACAACTTGTCCTTAAGAAATTGATGACCCACAAGTGTAGGGGATCTATCATAGTCCTTTTGATAAGTAAGAGTGTCGAACCCAACGAGGAGCAGAAGGAAATGATAAGCGGTTTTTAGTAAGGTTTTCTCTGCAAGCACTGAAATTGTAGGTAATATATAGTTTGTGATAAGATAAATTGTAACGAGTAACAAGTAAATAAAGTGCAGAAAGGTGGCCCAATCCTTTATGTAGCAAAGGATAAGCCTGGACAATTTCTTATAATGAGAAAGGAGCTCCGGAGGACACATGGGAATTATCGTCAAGCTAGTTTTCATCACACTCATATGATTCGTGTTCGGTACTTTGATAATTTGATATGTGGGTGGACCGGTGCTTGGGTACTGCCCTTACTTGGACAAGAATCCCACTTATGATTAACCCCTATTGCAAGCGTCCGCAACTACAAAAGAAATATTAAGGTAAACCTAACCACAACATTAAACATATTGATCCAAATCAGTCCCTAATAAAGCAACGCATAAACTCGGGTTTAAGCTTCTGTCACTCTAGCAACCCATCATCTACTTATTACTTCCCAATGCCTTCCTCCAGGCCCAAATAATGGTGAAGTGTCATGTAGTCGACGTTCACATAACACCACTAGAGGAAAAGACAACATACATCTCATCAAAATATCGAATGAATACCAAATTCACATGACTACTAATAGCAAGACTTCACCCATGTCCTCAGGAACAAACGTAACTACTCACAAAGCATATTCATGTTCATAATCAGAGGAGTAATAATATGCATAAAGGATCCGAACATATGATATTCCACCAAGTAAACCAATTAGCATCAACTACAAGGAGTAATCAACACTACTAGCAACCCACAGGTACCAATTTGTGGTTTGGATACAAGATTGGATACAAGAGATGAACTAGGGTTTTGAGAGGAGATGGTGCTGGTGAAGATGTTGATGGAGATTGACCCCCTCCCAATGAGAAGATCGTTGGTGATGACGTTGGTGATGATTTCCCCCTCCCGGAGGGAAGTGTCCCCGGCAGAACAGCTCCGCCAGAGCCCTAGATTCGCCAAGGTTCTGCCTCGTGGCGGCGGAGTTTCGTCCCATAAGCTTGCCCACGATTTTTTCCAGGGTAAAAGCCCTCATATAGCAGAAGATGGACACCGGGGGGCCACCAGGGGGCACAGGAGATAGGGGGCGCGCCCAGTAGAGGTGGGCGCGCCCCCCACCCTCCTGGCCAGGGTGTGGGCCCCCTGATGTATTTCTTCCGCTCAATAATTCTTATTAATTCCAAAAACATGTTTTGTGGAGTTTCAGGATTTTTGGAGCAGTGCATAATAGGTTTCCAATGTTTGCTCCTTTTCCATCCAGAATTCCAGCTGCCGGCATTCCCCCTCTTCATGGTAAGCCTTGTAAAACAAGAGATAATAGCCATAAGTATTGAGATATAATGTGTAATAACAGCCCATAATGCAATAAATATTGATATAAAAGCATGATGCAAAATGGACGTATCAACTCCCCCAAGCTTAGACCTCGCTTGTCCTCAAGCGGAAGATGATATCGAAAAATATGTCCACATGTTTAGAGATAGAGGTGTTGATAAAAATAAAATACGGACATGAGGGCATCATGATCATTCTTATAACAACAACATATATAGATTTTATCATATGATTTCTTATACTCAAGTAACAATCAATTCACAATGTCAAGTATGGTTCAAATACGTCATTGAGAACTAACAAACTATAATCTCAGTCATTGAAGCAATTGCAATTTATCATAACATCAGAAAGAGTCAACAATAGAGCTTTTCAGCAAGTCCACATACTCAACTATCTTGTAGTCTTCTACAATTGCTAACACTCACACAATACTTGTGGTTATGGAGTTTCAGCTGGACACTTAGAAAGATAGGGGCTTATTGTGTTGCCTCCCAACGTATTCACCTTTAGGTGATGTCAACAATAATGTCCCATGCTAACTTACATCCAATTGGATATATATATCATGATCTTTCAAACACGAAGAGCTTGCCAAAGGATAAAATGAAAAAGGGAAAGGTGAAGATCACCTTGACTCAAGCATAAAGTAAAAACATAAAGTAAAAGATAGGCCCTTCGCAGAGGGAAGTAGAGGTTGTCATGTGCGTTTAGGGTTGGGTGCACAAAATCTTAATGCAAAAGAACGTCACTTTATATTGCCCCTTGTATGTGGACCTTTATTATGTAGTCTGTCGCTTTTATTGCTTCCACAACAAGATCGTATAAAGCTTATTTTCTCTGCACTAATAATTCATACATATTTATATAGCAATTTTTATTGCCTGCAACATGACAACTTACTTGAAGGATCTTACTCAATCCATAGGTAGATATGGTGGACTCTCATGGCAAAACTGGGTTTAAGGATATTTGGAAGCACAAGTAGTATCTCTACTTGGTGCAAGGAATTTGGCTAACATGTTTGGAAGGTCAATGACAATATACTTTAACTGAGATGTGAGAAAACATAAATCATTATGTTGTCTTCCTTGTCCAACGTCAACTCTTTTAGCATGTCATACTTATTGTGTGCTCCCAATCATAAAAGGTGTCCAAGATAATATATTTGTATGTGAGCCTCTCTTTCCTTATCATTTCCTATTAATTGCAACGATGACCAAAACTACGTTTATCAACTCTCAACAACTTCTATGCCTCATACTTTCTATGTGTGAAGTCATCACTAACCATAAGATCAATATGAACTCTTTTATTCTTTCTACTTCCTCAAGATCATAGCACATAGCAAAGCCCTTGACTCAACACTAATCTTTATTATAGATAGCTCACAAACTCGATTACATAAAGAGATCACAAAGCAAAACTCAAAACTAATTGATACCAAAACTTCAATCTACTAGATCAAGATACTACTAAAAGGATCGAACTAAATAAAACAGTAAAGATAGGAGTGTGATGGTGATACGATATCGGGGCACCTCCCCCAAGCTTGGCAGTTGCCAAGGGGAGTGCCCATACCCATGTGATTATTTCCTCGGAGGTGATGGAGGTGGTGATGATGATGATGTAGGCTTCCTCCTCAATTTACGCTTGAGTATAGTATTTTGCTCTTTTATATCCTCAATCTCCTACTCAAGGATTAATACTCTTTTGCACAATTCTTGTTTATTTTCCTGCAAGTGACGAAAAGGGATAAACTCGATCTTTGGCTTCTTTGCTCTATCAGGAAGGCTTGACTTCTTAAACTCCACATGCATATCCCCAGGTTGGGGTAATGGGGTTTCGTCCTCGTCTGAACTCGTCTCCTCCTTTCCCTTAGGCTCATAGTCTTCTTCTTCTTCTTCAGAGGTCCAGCCATCATGCTCCAGGTCCCCGTAGACCTTAGGGTCTGCAAGATAATCAGCCACATAGCTTTCCCCTTCCGAATCTTGAGATGACATAATGCTCTAAATCTGCAATAGAAACAGCTCGAAACGAAAACATAGGATATTTGCGTGATACGGTGGTCAAAACCTTCGGGAGTATATATAATGAATTTTTACCGACCAAAATACTTAACGTGCAAGAAAACGGAGTCCGGGGGGCACACGAGGTCTCCACCAGATAGGGGGGCGCGCCCAGTAAGGGTGGGCGCGCCCTCCACTCTCGTGGGGGCCTCGTGTCCCCCTCGGACTACTTCTTTCTTCCGAAAATACTTAAATATTCCAAAACTGGTAAAAATTGCCATTAGAATTGTTTTGGAGTCAGTTTACTTACCGTACCACATACCTATTCCCTTTCGGAGTCTGGAACATTCTGGAAATGTCCCTTATGTATTCCTCTGGGGTTATGGTTTCAATAATATTAGTTTCAACATTGATAGGATTACCTGAAATATAATGTTTAATTCTTTGACCGTTCACCACCCTCGGACTTGTGCCTTCGAAGTTGTTGATTTTTATGGCACCAGAACGATAGACCTCCTCGATAACGTAAGGACCTTCCCATTTAGAGACAAGTTTTCCTGCAAAAAATCTTAAACGAGAGTTGAATAATAACACATAATCACCTACATTAAACTCACGCTTTTGTATCCTTTTATCATGCCAGCATTTGACTTTTTCTTTGAATAGCTTGGCATTCTCATAGGCTTGGGTTCTCCATTCATCAAGTGAGCTAATATCAAACAACCTTTTCTCACCGGCAAGTTTGAAGTCATAGTTGAGCTCTTTAATAGCCCAATATACTTTATGTTCAAGTTCAAGAGGTAAATGACAAGCTTTCCCATAAATCATCTTATAAGGAGACATACCCATAGATTTTGTATGCAATTCTATAGGCCCATAATGCATCATCAAGTTTTTTGGACCAATTCTTTCTAGATCTATTGACAGTCTTTTGCAAAATTAATTTGTGCTCTCTATTGCTGAACTCTACTTGACCACTAGACTGCGGATGATAAGGAGATGTGATTCTATGATTAACATCATACTTAGCAAGCATCTTACGGAAAACACCATGAATAAAATATGAACCACCATCAGTCATAAGATATCTAGGGACTCCAAACCTCGGAAAATTAACTTCTTTAAGCATTTTAATAGAGGTGTTATGATCAGCACTACTAGTTGGAATAGCTTCTACCCACTTAGTAACGTAATCAACAGCAACTAAAATATGAGTGTAACCATTAGAGGCAGGAAAAGGTCCCATATAATCAAAGCCCCAAACATCAAATGGTTCAATAACAAGAGAATAATTCATAGGCATTTCTTGACATCTACTAGTATTACCTATTCTTTAACATTCATCACAAGATAAGACAAACTTACGAGCATCTTTGAAGAGAGTAGGCCAATAAAAACCAGATTGCAGTACCTTGTGTGCAGTTCTATCTCCAGCGTGGTGTCCTCCATATGATTCAGAGTGACACTTGCGTAGGATCTGTTCCTGTTCATGCTCAGGCACACAACGTCTAATAACACCATCTACACTACTAGAGAAAAGCCTATACACAGAATCTTATCAGCAGCGCACTTTAAAATAAGGCGCTGCTGCTAATTAGCAGTAGCGTGCCCAGCCGAAACTCGCTGCTGAAACAAATATAGCAGTAGCGTGCCCGCTCAAAGACGCTCTGCTGCTATAATTCCCACGAGGCCGCCGCGAGGCTAGTTATAGCAGCAACGCGTTATAGCGACACGCGCCATCGCTACTTAGCATAGTAGCGGCGCATTTCTCGATAAGTGCTACTGCTAAGTTTCCTACAAAATTTAGTCCCACCTCGCTCCGTGAAGAGAGTTTCTACCACCTTAAATATGTTACTTCTCAAACTTTGACAAGCACTTGGTCTTCATTGAACTCTATGTGTAGAATTTAGAGTTGCAATATGAGTCTTCACTGTTCCTAAACCGGTGAGGACTCATATTGACAAATCAGATTGTACACAAAAAGATCGTTGATGATCAATGTATTTTTGATATATTGAACAAAGTCTATTTTTACATGCTGACACATAGCAGTAGCGCTTTATTGCGAAAGGCGCTGCTGCTAGATAGCTTAGCAGTAGCGTATTTTCCTACAGCGCGCTACCGCTAAGCCATTCATCTCCCACCCCCATCTCCTCTATCTCCGATCCACTCACACAGTCACACACTCAATCCTCTGTCTACGCCGCACGCCGGTCCACCCCCATCGCCCCTCCTCCATCTGCGCCGCGCGCCGTCACCTCCTCCTCCTTGCTGGACTCGGTACCGGCCTCCTCCTCCGACCTCCCTCTCCACTCGCTGCTGGCCGGCCCCTCCTCGCTCCGCCTTCCTCCTCCGTCCTCCCTCAACTGGCCACGCCCTTCGGCCCCTCCTCGCTCCGACTTCCTCCTCCGTCCTCCCTCAACTGGCCACGCCGGCCGGCCCCTCCTCGCTCCGCCTTCCTCCTCCATCCTACTCTCTTCTCCCTCCTCGAGTCGCCCTCCTTCTCCCTCCTGCCCGCTACATTTTGATTTAGTAGGCTAGGTCATATGCAACATTTTGATTTAGTTGATATAATTTAGTTGATTTAGTAGGCTAGTTGATTTAGTTGACTTAGAAAATTTTGATTTAGTTGATTTAGTAGGCTAGTTCATTTAGTTGATTTAGAGCATTTTGATTTAGTTGATTTAGTATGCTAGTTGACTTAGTTGATTTAGAACATTTTGATTTAGTTGATTTAGTAGGCTAGTTGATTTAGTTGACTTAGAACATTTTGATTTAGTTGATTTAGTAGGCTAGTTCATATGCAACATTTTGATTTAGTTGATATGATTTAGTTGATTTAGTAGGCTAGTTGATTTAGTTGACTTAGAACATTTTGATTTAGTTGATTTAGTAGGCTAGTTCATATGCAACATTTTGATTTAGTTGATATGATTTAGTTGATTTAGTAGGCTAGTTGATTTAGTTGACTTAGAACATTTTGATTTAGTCGATTTAGTAGGTTAGTTGATTTAGTTGATTTAGGACATTTTGATTTAGTTGATTTAGTAGGCTAGTTGATTTAGTTCACTTAGAACATTTTGATTTAGTTGATCGTTAATCCTTTGCTCATATTGCTTTAGGAAAAATGGCGCCACCACCACCACCACTATGTCGACTGTGCAAGTCAAGATGCGCCAGCAGCCTTGCAACTGGCAAGCTGTTCGACATCTACTTCTAGCCGAGTTTTCGTCATGCGGCGGTAAGAAATTAGATGAAATGTAATAACTATTTTATTTTTAGTGTTGGCATTACTGCATTGTGTCATTTTGCTTATTTTACACAGATCGTCCCATGCAATGTGAGGTTGAAATTCAGCAAGCTGACAGGAGACACTGTGACATTTGAAGCTCCTGGGGGGGGCCGTACACTATGGAGGTTGAGAAAGGACGCAATATGTCCCAGATTGGAGGAGATGGATGGGCCCGTTTCATCGCTCACATGCGTCTTACTAGTGGTGAGTTGATCAGCTTCTCCTTCCGAGCAGAAAGACCCAAGCTAGCTGTCATTTATCTCAACCTGGTGGAAGATGAAGAAGGCTCAGCTGGACTACAGCCTTACTGCAAGGGGCTCCGTCACAACCTGTACTTACCGCGTGGACATGGACGATCGCACACACTTAAACTCGGTTGGGTGGAAGAAATTCCTCGATGGCCAGAATCTTCTTGTTGGACAGGCCATCCTAATTATTATCAGGAACACCAACCGCCAAGGCTTGAGGATGATGATTGTCTTCGATATCATCTAGAACTACATATGTGTGTGTGGCTATATCATCTAGAACTACATATGATGATGGCCGTTGATATGACCTTGTACTGGTTGAGGATGCATGTTGACTATGCATGAAGTTTTATAGTAGTACTCCTTCATTCCAAATTACTGCGCGTGGTTTGAACTAAAACCACGATTTAGTAATTTGGAAACGAAAAGTACTACCTAGTAATGGTTTATGAATTTGATATCTACTAGAAGTACCTAGTATCTAGTATCCGAAAGGAAACCGAAAGGAAAGGGTAATGGGAAAATGATGAATGATATAGCGATGAGCGAGGATGGCGAAATTGCTACAGCTAGTTAATAGTAGCGCGTTCTTAAAAAGCGCTGCTGATATCGTCAACAGTAGTAGCACGGGTTAGGGCCGCGCTACTACTATGAGTTAGCTGTAGCGCCTTATTAGTAGCGCGGCTACCCGCGCTGCTGCTAGCCTCAAAACATGCGCTACTACTAGGGTTTTCCCTAGTAGTGCTACTCCTTTATAAAGGAGTGGGTCATCCTAGAAGTAATGTCTTAAATCACAAACGAACCTTTTCTTTTGCTGGTATGTGAAACTAGGAGGTATAAATTTAGCAATAATGTAATTAGCATAATCAGCATACCAAGGAGCAGTACGAGAAGCATTAACGACCACTAATTGTTCATCAGGAACCCTATCATCAATAGGCAGTGGGTCATCAAGAACATTCTCTAACCTAGACAAGTTGTCTGCAACGGGGTTCTCAGCTCCCTTTCTATCAACAATATGCAAATCAAATTCTTGGAGCAAGAGAACCCATCTAATGAGTCTAGGCTTAGCATCTTTATTTTCCATAAGATATTTAATAGCAGCATGATCAGTGTGAATAGTAACTTTGGAATCAACAATATAATGTCTAAACTTATCACATGCAAACACAACTGCTTAGAACTCTTTTTCAGTAGTAGCATAATTTCTCTGGGCAGTATCAAGGGTCTTACTAGCATACTGGATAACATTCAATTTCTTATCAACTCTTTGCCCTAGAACAGCACCTACAACATAATCACTAGCATCACACATAATTTCAAAACGTAAATTCCAATCAGGTGGCTGAACAATAGGTGTAGTGATCAAAGCTTTCTTAAGTATTTCAAATGCTTCTACACAATCATCATCAAAGACAAAAGGAATATCTTTTTGCAATAAATTAGTCAGAGGCCTAGAGATTTTAAAAAAGTCCTTAATGAACCTCCTATAAAAACCGGCATTACCAAGGAAACTTCTTATACCTTTTATGTCCTTGGGACATGGCATCTTTTCAATAGCATCAACTTTAGCTTTATCAACTTCAATACCTCTCTCCGAGATCTTGTGCCCTAAAACAATGCCTTCATTCACCATAAAGTGGCACTTTTCCCAATTCAAGACGAGACTAGTGTCTTCGCATCTCTGCAAAACTCGATCAAGGTTGCTCAAGCAATCATCAAAAGAGGATCCATAAACGGAGAAATCATCCATGAATACCTCACAAATCTTTTCACAAAAGTCAGAGAATATAGCCATCATGCATCTTTGAAAGGTAGCAGGTGCATTACATAAACCAAAAGGCATACGTCTATAAGCAAAAGTACCAAAAGGGCAAGTAAAAGTAGTTTTAGATTGATCCCCCGCTGACACAGGTATTTGAGAGAAACCAGAGTAATCATCTAGAAAGCAGAAGTGTGTGTGTTTGGATAGTCTTTCTAGCATTTGATCAATAAAAGGTAAAGGGTAATGATCTTTCTTAGTAGCCTTATTTAATTTACGGAAATCAATTACCATCCTATAACCTGTAATAATTCTTTGCGGGATCAA
Organism: Aegilops speltoides; assembly: GCA_021437245.1. Taxonomy (NCBI): domain Eukaryota; kingdom Viridiplantae; phylum Streptophyta; class Magnoliopsida; order Poales; family Poaceae; genus Aegilops; species Aegilops speltoides. Next base: position 83,940,399 of record CM038146.1, on the reverse strand, counting down.
TTCATCTTTATCATTAGGAACAACGGTAATACCTCCCTTTTTAGGTACACAATGGACAGGGCTTACCCATTCACTATCAGCAACGGGATAAATTATACCTTCCTCAAGGAGCTTTAGTATCTCCTTTCTTACCACTTCTTTCATCTTGGGATTTAGTCGTCGTTGAGGATCTCTAACTGGTTTGGCATCTTTCTCCACTATAATTTTTTGTTGGCATAACGTGGGACTAATGCCCTTAAGATCATCCAGAGTATATCCAATAGCTGCTCGGTGCTTCTTCAGAGTTTTCAATAACCTTTCTTCTTCTTGCTCTGAAAGGTTAGCACTAATAATAACTGGATATATTTTCTTTTCATCAAGGTAAGCATACTTAAGATTATCAGGTAATGGTTTGAGTTCAAACATGGGATCACCCTTGGGTGCAGGGGGATCCCCAAGAATTTCAACGGGAAGGTTATGTTTTAGCATAGGTTCCTGTTTAAGGAACACTTCATCTATTTCCCTTCTTTCCTTCATAAACATATCATTTTCATGGTCTAGCAAATATTGTTCTAACGGATCAGTAGGAGGTACAACTATGGAAGCAAGACCAATAATCTCATCCTTACTAGGCGATTCTCTATCACGGGGTTGTCTATGAAATTTAGCAAAATTAAACTCATGAGACATACCGTCTAAGCAAATTGTGATAGTATCCTTTCCAGAATCAATTTTGGCATTAACAGTATTTAAGAAGGGTCTACCAAAAATAATGGGACAAAAGTCATCTTGTGGGGAACTAAGAACAAGAAAATCAATAGGGTATTTAACCTTCCCACACAAGACTTCAACATCTCTAACAATCCCAACTGGTGAAATAGTATCCCTATTGGCAAGCTTGATAGTAACATCAATTCCTTCCAACTCAACAGGTGCAATATCATGCATAATTTCTTTATATAAGTCATAGGGTATTGCACTAGCACTAGCACCCATATCACATAAGCCATGATAACAATGATCTCCTATTTTAACAGAAATAACAGGCATGCCTACCAAAGGTCTATGTATCTTAGTATCTGGTCTAACAATATTAGCAGTCTCACCACAGAAATAAATAACATGCCCATCTAAATCATCATCCAAGAGATCTTTAACCATAGCAATACTAGGTTCAACTTTGATTTGCTCAGGAGGTGTATAAGTCCTAGTATTACTCTTACGAACAGCAGTCAAAGTTTTAGCATGATCCTTTATCCTAACAGGAAAAGGAGGTTTCTCAACATAAGTAGTAGGAATAATAGGATCACTATAGGTAATAGTCTTTTCTTCAACTGTAATAGGTGTAACTACTTTTACTTCAATGGGAGGATTATATTTAAACCACTTCTCTTTAGGGAGATCAACGTGAGTAGCAAAAGATTCACAGAAAGAAGCTACTATCTCAGAGTCAAGTCCATATTTAGCGCTAAATCCACGGAAAGCATCGGTATCCATAAAAGATTTAACACAATCGAACTTAGGTGTCATACCTGACTCCTTACCATCGTCGGAACCCCAATCTTCAGTGTTGCGTTTAATTATTTCCAATAAGTCCCATTTGAAATCAATAGTCTTCAGCATATAAGAACCAGCACAGGAAGTATCGAGCAGGTTGCGATCATTAAGAGAAAGCCGAGCATAAATTTTTTGAATAATCATTTCCCGGGAGAGCTCATGATTGGGGCATGAATATAACATTGACTTAATACTCCCCCAAGCTTGAGCGATGCTTTCTCCTTCGCGAGGCCAGAAATTATATATGTAATTACGATCACGATGAACAAGATGCATAGGATAGAACTTCTGGTGAAATTCCAACTTCAATCGTTTATAATTCCAAGATCTCGTATCATCACATACCCTATACCATGTCAATGTATCTCCCTTCAAAGATAACGGGAAGACCTTCCTTTTGACAACATCATCAGGAATACCTGCAAGCTTAAATAATCCACAAACTTCATCCACAAAGATAAGGTGTAAATCGGGATGCAATGTTCCAACTCCTGCAAATGGATTAGCTAACAGTTTCTCTATCATACCCGAAGGAATCTCAAAGTAAATATTTTCAAAAATTTCAGTAGGTTGAGGAGCAACTCTTTGCTCTTCTGGTCGGGGTGAAGATACCCCGAACAAGCCCCTCAAAGGATTAGTTTCCATAGTGACAAGTAACAAAAAATTTCAGCACACTATATAAATGTTTCCTTACCAAGTTCCACTCACCAAAAGCGCTACACTCCCTGGCAACGGCGCCAGAAAAGAGTCTTGATGACCCACAAGTGTAGGGGATCTATCATAGTCCTTTCGATAAGTAAGAGTGTCGAACCCAACGAGGAGCAGAAGGAAATGATAAGCGGTTTTCAGTAAGGTTTTCTCTGCAAGCACTGAAATTGTAGGTAATAGATAGTTTTGTGATAAGATAAATTGTAACGAGTAACAAGTAAATAAAGTAAATAAAGTGCAGCAAGGTGGCCCAATCCTTTATGTAGCAAAGGATAAGCCTGGACAATTTCTTATAATGAGAAAGGAGCTCCGGAGGACACATGGGAATTATCATCAAGCTAGTTTTCATCACGCTCATATGATTCGCGTTCGGTACTTTGATAATTTGATATGTGGGTGGACCGGTGCTTGGGTACTGCCCTTACTTGGACAAGCATCCCACTTATGATTAACCCCTATTGCAAGCGTCCGCAACTACAATAGAAGTATTAAGGTAAACCTAACCACAGCATTAAACATATTGATCCAAATCAGTCCCTAACGAAGCAACACATAAACTCGGGTTTAAGCTTCTGTCACTCTAGCAACCCATCATCTACTTATTACTTCCCAATTCCTTCCTCCAGGCCCAAATAATGGTGAAGTGTCATGTAGTCGAAGTTCACATAACACCACTAGAGGAAAAGACAACATACATCTCATCAAAATATCTGACGAATACCAAATTCACATGACTACTAATAGCAAGACTTCACCCATGTCCTCAGGAACAAATGTAACTACTCATAAAGCATATTCATGTTCATAATCAGAGGAGTAATAATATGCATAAAGGATCTGAACATATGATCTTCCACCAAGTAAACCAATTAGCATCAACTACAAGGAGTAATCAACACTGCTAGCAACCCATAGGTACCAATTTCTGGTTTGGATACAAGATTGGATACAAGAGATGAACTAGGGTTTTGAGAGGAGATGGTGCTGGTGAAGATGTTGATGGAGATTGACCCCCTTCCGATTAGAGGATCGTTGGTGATGATTTCTCCCTCCCGGAGGGAAGTGTCCCCGGCAGAACAGCTCCGCCGGAGCCCTAGATTGGTTCCGCCAAGGTTCCGCCTCGTGGCGGCAGAGTTTCGTCCCGTAAGCTTGCCCACGATTTTTTCCAGGGTAAAAGCCCTCATATAGCAGAAGATGGACACCGGGGGCCACTAGGGGGCCCAAGAGATAGGGGGCGCGCCCAGTAGCGGTGGGCGCACCCCCACCCTCCTGGTCAGGGTGTGGGCCCCCTGATGTATTTCTTCCGCTCAATAATTCTTATTAATTCCAAAAACATGTTTCGTGGAGTTTCAGGATTTTTGGAGCAGTGCAGAATAGGTTTCCAATGTTTGTTCGTTTTCCAGCCAGAATTCCAGCTGCCGGCATTCCCCCTCTTCATGGTAAGCCTTGTAAAATAAGAGAGAATAGCCATAAGTATTGAGATATAATGACTAATAACAGCCCATAATGCAATAAATGTTGATATAAAAGCATGATGCAAAATGGACGTATCATATCCATTTAAGGAATGAAGTTTCAACATCCATTTGCCAGATTTCCTAAAATATGGCAACTGCTAACATGATTCAGATGGATTTAAGCATCGCTACAGTTAAGAAAATCTCATTGTAGTCAACACCTTGAACTTGTCAAAAAACCTTTTTCTGACAAGTCGAATTTTGTAGATGGTAATACTACTATCAGTGTCCGTCTTCCTCTTGAAGATCCATCTATTTAATATGGCTTGCCTATCATCCGGCAAGTTCACCAAAGTCCACACTTTGTTCTCATACATGGATCCCATCTCAAATTTCATGGCCTCAAGCCATTTCGCGAAATCTGGGCTCATCATCGCTTCCTCATAGTTCGTAGGTTCATCATGGTCTAGTAACATGACTTCTAGAATAGGATTACCTACCACTCTAGTGCGGATCTTACTCTGGAAGACCTACAAGGTTTGGTAGTAACTTGATCTGAAGCTTCATGATCATCATCATTAGCTTCCTCACTAATTGGTGTAGGAGTCACGAGAACTAATTTCTGTGTTGAACTACTTTCCAATAAGGGAGAAGGTACAACTACCTCATCAAGTTCTACTTCCTCCCACTCACTTCTTTCGAGAGAAACTCCTTCTCTAGAAAGGATCCATTCTTAGCAACAAATATTTTGCCTTTGGATCTATGATAGAAGGTGTACCCAATAGTTTCCTTTAGGTATCCTATGAAGACGCACTTCTCTGAATTGGGTTCAAGCTTATCAAGTTGAAGCTTTTTCACATGAGCATTCACTACAAAAAAATACACTTCCGTGATGATACATGTTTGTCAAAGTAGGTCGCGTTTTTTGTCATGCATGTACATCCATGACAAGTTTATGACAGAATCAAGATAGTCATACCTGTGCTGTCGTAGAAGTGTTCCATTACATTACCAAAATTATCATCACGGAAGTGTCCACTTCCATGACGATAAATCGCGCGTCACAGAACTGCTTTCGTCAAGGGTGACCGACACGTGGCATGCACCATAACGGAACGCCGTTAAGCTACCGGGTCGGGTTTTGGATCCGATAACCCGTTAACAGCCCCAACCAATGGGGATTTTCAATGTGTAAAATCATCATTGGCTGGAGCAAACACGTGTCGGCTTACCATTGGGACAGATGTCATCCGCTCATTGGACCGAAGGCCCCTATGATACGGCGACACGTGGCACGGCCCAACAGAGGCCCATTCCTGTGAAAAGTCTGGCCTGTTTGACTTGGTCAAAAGGTGGCGGGCCGGCCCACGGAAAGCCTGTTAACGGCTTGTTCGCATATAGCCCATTTACAGCCCGCTAACCCAGGGCCCGTTACACCCTATCCGAATTAGGCCCAGTAGCGTCATCTGGGCCGTCCAATATGATTCAGCCCATTTTAACTTCCGGCCCATGTGTGGCCCATGACTTCTTTCGGCCCATATGAGGACCTTTGTAACTCTTGGCCCATTAACAGCCCGTGGTGAAACTGGCCCGTAATGAACAATGTATCACTTTATACCCATTAAAGGCCCGTTATTCCATTGGGCCGTTTCCAGCCCAAATTATCTTTCGGCCTTCTTAGGGCCCATTGATTCTTGGGCTCATTTGCAGCATTCGGTTACATACGACCCGTTACTGTCATTTTCTGCTTGTGGGCCAAATTCAGCCCGTCGTTACAGTCGGCCCGTTTGCGGACCGTTAATACGTTGGGCTGTTTTCATGTCAAAAAAAACCCGTTGGGCTGTTTTCATAGAGTTATCAAATACGGCCCGTTATGGTCCATGAATAGTACGGCCCATGATTGGCGAAATGATGATACGCCCCATAGAAGGCCCATGATCCTACGGCCCGTATGAGGCCCATGGATAGTATGGCCCGTAGAAGGCCCATGGAACCTACGACCCGTAGAAGGCCCATTGATTCCTAAGGCCCGTATAGAAGGCCGATGGATCCTACGGCCCATATAGAAGGCCAATGGTCCTATGGCCGAACGAAGGCCCATGGATCATACGGCCTGCAGGAGGCCCATGGTTACAACAGTCCATGTGTTGCCATGATTATTTTGGCCTAGTTACCAAAAATAGGCTATTGTGGCCACTAGAAAAACACAGAAAAAGAACTGAAGTGACTACAAGCAAACAACTAAACAGGACAATAAGGAAATAAATAAGCAAGCAGTTAAGGCTAGCCTATTACCGCTATTACACATATTACATCCACTGGGCATAAAAGTTCGCCACCAGTGCAAATATAGGGAACAAAGCAGCATATTACATACACTCGGCCGTCAAAATTGGCCACCAGTGCAAATAAATGCGGCAGCAAAACAAGAGCCTAACTGAAACAACTTCAGAAGAGCTCAAGAAACGTTATCCTGGGTATCTACCATGCTGGCAATAAGCTTAGCAAGCTGATTAGCTTTGTCCTGTTTGGCGCTAAAATCCTCCAATGCTTGCTGTTGCACCAGAAAGTATGCATCTGAATGCTCCAGGGACTTCCGCGGTCCTTCCGCTTCTTGTCGCAGCAAAGCTGATCGATGTCTTTCAACTTGTAGTTGAGACTCAAGAAACCGAACTGATTCGGACAGTGAGTTTGAATAGCTTGTGCATGCGGTAGTGGCCAGTAACTCGAACACTAAACCAAGACAGGACTTTGGGGTTGTCTCGCTGTCTTCAAGATAGTCTTCCTTAGCTGTTTTATCAGCTTTGTTGGAGACCAACACGGATGTATCACTATCCTGAACCTTATCTGCATTACTTCCTTTACCATTGCTTAATAAGGCACTCTTCCCGATATTCATCGACAAGATTCTAAAAGAAGAAACAAGCAGACACATAACAAGTTTAGCATGTACTAGTATATGAAACTCATTTCAGTGAATCAGTTCATTAGTAAGGTGGATAGGATTAAACTACCAAGTCTTCTATTGCCAAGTACTAGTACATAATAAAAGCATCAAACAAACATATATCTATGTCCTATGGTCACTTCATTGTCTTGCCAAATCAAAATAGAGACATGGTTCAAATCATATCAGTTCAAGACAAAGCAGCAGTGAAAGAATACAAAGCGTGGGAAACTACACTGCACAACAAGATTTCAGATGGGTACCACGGGCCTACATGTACAACAACACTATTGGCTCTGTTGTGATGCTAGTAATGTGCATGATATGAAAGTCAACTGTATACACAATTGAAATTGAAATCAACAGAGCTATTGATAAGAGCAAACCTTTTAAAGAAACATGCGTGAACATACTTGCTGTGCCATTGGAGTTTCTATTGGATCCTTCAATTTAAAAATAAGTTCGTATCAGTAAATACAGTGATACAAGAGCAAAGCAATCATAGTTAAAAAAGGTGCGCCTAAGAGAGCGCTTAAGCGCGCCTAGGCTCTAGGCGTTGGCAAAACGCATTGCGCATAACTACGCATAATCTGTGCATAACTGCGCATAAGCATGCGCTTTGGTCAATAAAGCAGAAGGCGGTGGCAAAACGCACAATTAACGCCTAGCGCTTTTTTGAACTATGATAGCATTGGAATCTTAAATTAGAACAGTTGTTCTTCAGGTTTAGGCACTTGTTCTACATGAACAGAGTACAGTAAGACGCAAGAATAAAATACTTAAAAATAGAAAATGAGCTCATAGACCTTACCACATTCTTGGTTCGGGACCAGTACAGAACAAGGCGTTCCCAGTCATCGTCCAGTAAATGTCTCTCAGGAGAACGTAAGGGAATTTGATGAGTTTCTTTGCCGGTGAAGTACGTTTTCTTCAGGTAATTCCGATACTGCCACTAAGCATTCTTGAAGATAGCAGAGGTATTAGCACAGGTTACCTCATCCTGAGTTTCCAAAACGGTCCTTCTCTATAGAGAAAAATGGGAAAATTTGCTGTATTATAACCATCATGGAGGTAGGATGTATGGGACGAACCAAAGTAATTGCCATGAATAACATTACTTACACATAACTCTTGGACAAACACCTGCAACTGGCATTTTCCTTCATCTTCAGTATAATATTTCCAAGATGGGAAGATACCCACATACGATTTAACAACATCAAATGCGATAGATGCTAAACTATGACTGGCTGGTTGTGCTTCCTCCACAGGAAGAGGCGTACTAACTGGTGGAGTTGGGGTTCGCCGTGATAGTACTGGCCCTTTGGACACTGGAGCTGCCTTACTAACTGCTGTTGTTTGGGAGCTCTATGGTGGAGATGGTGCTGTGTCAACAGGAACTGGGTTACTATCGGCTGGGGTTGGGATTAGATTGGGTGAAGCTGGTTCTCTGTCCCACGCAGTAGGGGTACAATCTGCGAGAGTTTGGGTTATGTGTGGTAGGGCTGGTTCTTGTGCATGTACAATCGGGGTGCTATCTCCACCAAGAGGTAGCACTGTTTTATTTGAAGACCATGTTTTTATTCCGCTAGATACTGGCATCACCGCTCCAATTCAAATGGCTGATAAACAGGAAACATAGTTGAATGTACAAACATTGTATGAGAGACAAATGCAATAGATAGTGTGGAAAAAGAGGGCATGAAATAGTTGACATGTATATTGTTTAACTAAAACGGATAGCATGACTTAATTTCACATATATGATGTCTATCTAAACTGGATAGCATAGCATAACATAATTCAAAGATATGATGAATAACTAAACAGGATCGCATGACATAATTCATCTACATATTATCTAAGTAATCAGGATCGCATCATTTAATTCACATATGTGATTTATATGCTAAACAGAGGGCATTCAATATGATGTCTGAACTAAGAACATGGTGTTGAATACTGTGTATATGATGTCTAAACTATGCATTGCAAGACACCGTATGCATGATATGAGCAGTATAACCGTGCCAAGTTAGAGCATACACCTCAGTGGGGGAATAGGACTGGTCATCTGTCTCTGAATCCATCTCTGAGGAGCTATCGGGACCCAACAAGAGATCTGCTTCGACAGGTAGCATTATCTGCTCTGAAGGCCTTGTTTTCACTCTAGATTTTTCCATCTCCCACCCAAATGGCTGATTCATAGGAAGAGTAGTTTAATGTACAAACATTGTCATGTAATGAAGAAAAGTATGGGCAAGATATCATTCAAATATATGATGCATGGTTAAACAGGATGGCATTGCACATTTCACATATATTATGGCTGGCTAAAAGACATGAGACTGCATAATTCCCATATATGATAGAAACTAAATAGGTGGCATTATAGAACATGTCTAAACTAAGCAGATGACATATATGATATCAAAAGTAGGCACTGCAAGGCAACATATGCATGATATGACTAACATCATCATGCCAAGGTAGAGCAAACACCTTGGGAGGTAAATAGGAGTGGTCAGCGACGTCTGAATACGCCTCAGAACAGATATCTTCATCTGGATTACAATCTGGAGAGGGGTGGGGAGGGTTTGCCATTGAACCCACCATGGAGCGATGTCTGCATGACATTGTATTGCCGCGCAAAACTCTTCTCTTTTTCTCTACATGTTCAGCATGACTGTGTACAATATCTGACATGCATACGAAAAAAATATGGTGAGATTATGTAAGGAGAGCATGCAGAAATTTAGAGTGATGGTAACAACCAGTGGATCGACGTTTTTCCGTTGAACCAAAATAGCCCTAATGGATCGACGTGAATGTATAGTAATAAGTGATGCAACAAGTGTACACCGTCTTTGCCGTAGCCGTGTCGACCTCAGCATCATTGGGTTGGTCGCTGAAGCAGTTGAGGCAGAGGTGGCTGTCGGAGGTGTGGAGGAAGATCTGAGGAATCTATAGACGGCGTCCAGGGCACTGCTCTGTTGTGATGGATTGTTCTGTTGTTGGAGCAGCTCCGGTGAGCCGTAAGATGTCAAGGCTGAAGCAGCACAAGACAGACATCATCAATCTCAAGTGGGATTCTAATAGCATCTCCAATAGATGATGAAAAATGGATGTAAAATTAACATCACCAAAAACCACCTGACTACAACAGATGAGGTAAAAACTGTTGACTCTAAACTTAACTGTCGAAACTGAAATTTACTGTGGAATCTGAATGCTACTGTCGAAACTGAACGCAATGGTAGCAGAGAGGCACTTGACATGTAGTTTAGGGAGGGCCTGTAGTTCATCTTCAACCTGCACATCCCTGAGCCGCCTGCCACCACCGGCCGAACCGCCAGCCCCAGCATCGCCTCGCCACACCGAAACAACTCGCCACCGCCGCCCCGGCCAGCCCTCTAGGCCCCCCGCCCCCACCCTGAACCCTAAGATAGATAGTGGGGTACCTCTCCGTGAGCCCCGTCCCGCTGCGGGTGGTTCTTCCTTAACTCCGCGAGCCCCCAACCCCTGAAAATCGATGACCCAAAAGTTGATTCATCGATCAAGTGTGGCTTAATCGAGCAGAGCAAGCAGCACGAAGCGAGGGGAGAGCAGCAGCAGAATCGGGCGAGGCGGCAGTGATCGAGCGAGAGCCGGAGCAGCAGCAGTAGCGCGAGTGAGCGAGCGAGAGCCCGAGCAGCAGCCGCAGCGCGAGCGAGCAAGCGAGAGCCGGAGCAGCAGCAGCAGATCCGGCTAGTATGGACGCCGCCGCCGAAGGGGCCTCGCACTGGGGGAGAGCCGCCGTGGAGATGTCGCCCACGGCGCCGGATTCAAGGTAGCCGCTCCATGGGGGTGCGGGATGGAGCACCATCGGCGCCGGGAGGTCGAGTTAAGGATAAGGTGCGATGCGATGAGTGTACAACCTCTTTGGTGGCGCCGAATAGGCCTCAGCTTCGTCCGAGGAGTCGGTGAGGATGCTGCGGTTCCGGTGGAGCAGGTTAAGGCGGCGCTGTTGGGATGGAGCAGCCGTGATAGATGAGGCGATCGTCGGAGCAGCTCCTTGGAGGTGGAGGACGGGGCGGTTGAACCGGCGGGACGGCGAGATGGACGACGGATCCTCATCCGGGGAGGTGGACGAGGGACGTCGAGCTGTTGCGGTGGACGACGCCGTCGGGGAAGAGGCTCCGGCTGGGCAGCCGTGACGTGGCGGACGGAGGAGGGTGGGGTTTCACGGCTAGAGCGGAGAGGTTGCAGCCTGGGATTTCGAATGGCGAAAAGGGGGCGATGGGAGGGGGTGAAGCATGACTTAGGGACGTGCTTGTCCAAAATGTAGGGTGTGTTACAAAAGTACCCCCCACCAATTTGAACTAGCGGCCCTTTCGGCTCAGGGTTAGAAGGGGGATTTTGCGTGTCGGGATTTAGCAGCTGGAGGGAGTTTTCGCGCGCGTTGTAATTTCGAGATAGCAAGGCGCGGGTTGTGAAGTCGCCAGTTTTGGGAGCACGATATCTGAATTTTCGGGATATAACAAGACGCGGGTTGAATTTCAGGGACAAGCCTAACGTGTAGTAATATTGTACTTGTACGTACCAAATCAATTCACACTTCCCTCAACCAAAAAGAAAATGAAAAAAATAAAACTATTCACACCACACAAAGAGAGAGTCTTACCCCGTTTTACTACACAAATGCTATTCAAAGCTACTCCCTCCTTCCATCTATATAGGGCCTAATGTGTTTTTCGATGCTAACTTTGACCAAATATTAGAGCAATGATATATGACATGCAACTTACACAAAGCACACCGTTAACTTCGTCTATGAAAGGTTCTTTCAATGATATAATTTTCACATTGTGCATGTCATGTACTATTAATCTTGTCAGTAGTCAAAGGCGGTCTTAAAAATCTCATTACACCCTATATAGATGGAAGGAGGGAGTATGAATCCATGTTATGTCCGATTAATTTTTTCTTTGCTGTATAACACATGTAACCTACACATACCAACATTTTAGTGCATTCCAAATGTCTATAGTACAACTAAATTTGAATTCGTTTCTCTATTTCATTAAGAATCTACAATCATGATTGTTGCCAACTTCAACCATCATAGTTTCCTTGCTATCCGCCAGATATAAATCGGACAGCCTATAATGCAGGATGGCAGGCACACCATCATCAACAACTCCGTTTTTTATAAGAGTAGAGATAAAATATATTAAATGTAGTATAACATGTTCATAAACACACCATGTGTATCACCGTTATATATATTCACACATACGTCGGTTTAAAACACTATGATAAATTCTTCAAATATCTGAATTCGCTTTTTATAATGAAGTATATATGATCTTTATTCGTCTTTTACACCCACACAACCCTCTTACCTTTGTAGCTAGCGCTAACTTCCTCTTGTGCATGCACACGCCCGCATCCCTCTCACCCTCCCTCGGCATTCTCTAGCTCCATCGCGCAAATTCGTCTTTTCACTTTAGGTCGTTCACCCACGGTATGTGTAGCCCCCCCCCCTAGCTCCTTCTTTATGGCACACATCGATCGATATGCCTCTCTAGCCAGGTGTGCCTAGCACAAACACAAGCTTCCCCTCTTCTCTTGTCATCGTCCATGCCTCACTCCCACCACTCTTTTCATCGCTCTCGTACTACTTTACTCCTCCCCGCCGATATAGTATGCCTCTCGTACCACCTCCTACATGCATCCCTCTATCTCTATCCTTCTCCTCGTGCCTCGTTTGCTTCTAACACACACATGCATGTATACCGATCGATCTCCCAACATATACCTGCGTCGACTTTAACTACCCCCCATCGATCGACGTACCTCACAAGTTATGTCTCTCCTTTCTCTAACAAAGGGCGATTGATCTTCCTATGTAGTTATGTCTGCTTACCACAGCCACATCGGCCCCCCTCATCATTCGTGCATGCCTCCTGACCTGTCTCTCACACGCACGTGCACAGACAACAAGCAGCCATCTCCTCTCTTATTGATATTGCGGGCATGCCCTCCGTTTGTCTAGCAAGCCTATCCCACCATTTGTTAGAAGCAACTCCACTACCACCCCCTCCAACACGCTAGATCTGTCTCTCTCCCAACCTTATTCCTCTCATGCACATATGCGTGGATGCTGATCGATCTCCCTTAATACATGAGGCAGATCGATCTCCTTAATACATGAGGTAGTCCTCTCTCCTCCTCCACACATATACCAGCCATTGTACCTCTATAGTTAATTGGGCCTCCCTCTTCCCCCACCACACACCGATAGTCGAGCACTGCAGGTAGGTATCCATGCCACAGAGACAAACTGCACATGTCCCCTCTCACATTCCAGTAGGCCAGCCACTCTATATCTTTGACGTGGGCACACACAAATTTGATGGCACTCTTTATCAATCGCACGCGCGCACACACACACACATACACACATCATCCCTCTTTTCAATTCTATGGACACCTCAAGCCGGTGATACCTCCACTCTCTTCTCGTGGATCGCCCCCTCTATATATATGTTATATCCAGGACTCTCTTTCACACACATTGCATATGTTACATTTTTTGATTGACCCCCCCAAAAAACTCTCAGGAACTATATCTCTCTAGGTTTGTATATCTCTCACACAACCCCACGTAGGTGGTGTCGTATACAAGAAGAGAATAGGTGCACCGTGCACGTACTCACGCTTCGTGCCCAGCCACACCCACGTGGGTACACGGTGGAGCTCATTTCTTTACGAAATGGCAGCCCACGTGCTAATTTGAACGCCTGTAGCGGTTGTTTACCTAGGGAGGTCGTGTACCACGCCTGCATGAAACAAAGTTCGACTTGACGCATTGCCGCGTTATTTTTAAATAAAGTTATAGCGCTCAATGGCACGTACACAGAATATAAAACGATTTTTATGGAGAAAAAGGTAGTCCGCTCACTATATACAATGGAGCCTTGCGTGCCTGGTTTGTTGCTCTTCAGAGTATCTCACACAAGGCTGCGGTGGCCTCTCTCTCTCTCTCACCATTGGTCACTGATCCGTCCGCATCCCGTTCGCCGGGGGAAAGGGAGTGCGGTGGCCTCTCTCTCTCTCACCGTTGGTCACTGATCCGGCCGCATCCCGTCCGCCAGGGGAAAGGGAGTGCGGTGGCCTCTCTCTCTCTCATCGTTGGTCACTGATCCGGCCGCATCCCGTCCGCCGGGGGAAAGGGAGGAAGTGCATTGTTTCTCCGTTCGACGGCGCCGAGGCAGCACGTCTCAAACTGCGGTACACGCCATTCTCTCTGACAAAGCTTCGGCACGGCAGGGCCTACGCCACCTGCTCACAGATTCCGCCCGCTGCCGCTCACCTAGTTACATCCCGATGACCTCCAGGTATCCCCTCCGGCCTTGCTCCACTGCCCGTCTTCCCACGTCGCTGCATGTGGATCTTCCATAGTTCTTTGCCCAAAACGTACCTCGTCCAGCGTACTTTCCATATTGCATTCTCGTCCTCACACCGTTTTAGACAAACACAACCATGTTGTTATCTTCCCTTAGGGCAAGGAATATGCTTTTTTTGTCGTCGCATGTGTCATCAACTGTTATTGGCCAGTAATTGTTTCCTTTCTACCTCTTTTTTGCAAACAGGGCTATCCATTTCACCTCGTTGCTATTATGACCTTTTGGTGAACTGCACAAATCACTTTTTTCATAAGAGTGTTTTGTGCGGTTGTACTAAATGTCACATGGGCAACGCTCTCTACATTTCAAAGGCGATGCACAAAGGGACATTGGTTTTGCTCTATCCTCCTCATCCAACTCCGAGCCTAATCTTCTCCAACTAGTTAGTCTTAAGAGAGACTGCAAAGGTGACCGGCTTCTATTTATGTGTTTATTGTTTCATCAGCAGTCCTCTATTATCGTAATCACACTTAATATCTTTGGAACAGGGACGCTCCGCTCTATTTTGGTGGAACTGCACAAAATGATCGGAATGTTGCATGTTCCAGACAGCTACTTTTTTCCAAACATGCCTTGTTGATTTAGACAGAGCTGGGGGACGTTGCTGCCAATGAAAGCATGGATCAATTTTAATTTAACACCTTCTCACAACTCTGTCTTCAGTTGTGATGTAATTATTAACTCTGATCTGCTAATAATTGACATGCATTAGCAAGGAAGTTAGTTTTTTTATTGTTTCCGAAAGAGCATCGATGGCAAGACACGCGAAACAGAAGGTGAAAGCTCACACCATTGTACAATTTCATGTCTCGCTGGAAAATTATTTGTATAGTACGTCAATTACGTAAACAAATGATGGAAGCTTGATATATTGCCAGAAGCCTCTTCATCATCTGGGTCCATGTGCCATGCACAAAATTATACTTTTTCATTCCTAAATATTTGTCTTTTTACAAATTTCAAACGGGCATATTTTAGAGTGTAGATTCACTCATTTTGCTTCGTATGTGTACTCCCTCCGTTCCTAAATATCCTATTCTTCTTTCTAGAGATTTCAACAAGTGACTACATACAGAGCAAAATGAGAGAATCTACACTCTAAAATATGTATATACATCCGTATGTGCAGTCCATTTGAAATCTCTAAAAGACAAATATTTGAGTAGTCACTGTTGAAATTCTAGAAAGACAAATATACTCCGAGTATATTTAAGAACCGAGGCGTAGTGCACAACCGCATGGGAGACTCAGCCCGGTCGTTCGCCGCGCATTAATAGTGAGTAATGAGCAGTCAAATCGTAAGCCCCACCTTTCCCACTATAAGTTGCTCAAGAAGCAACCATCAATACGCTCTTCTTTGAATCCGCCATACTACTCCATCCGTCACTGCTTATACAACACGCCTGAAAAAAAGAAAAAGATTTAGGGACTGCCGACTAGCGATCGGCCTGAAAAATAGCATTAGTAGTTATAGCACGGCGTCTATTACTAGTAGAGAGAATAATGCGTACACACATGCATGCAGTGCTTCCACCCCGGGTACACACATGCATGCACTTACTCCACTCCGTAGTTACATGGAGAGAAAATTGTGGACTTGATTGCGGTTACCACGCCCTAATTAATTGAGCATTAAACCAAACGCATCTAAAGTCTCTCTGGTTGTGGAAATGCATTGAGAGAAATGCATCATAATGAAGTGCTCCCTGTAAACTGTGACGGAGGGAGGAGTAGTATGAAGGTTCAAAACCAAGTACGCGTATGGCCAGTCGGTCAACGCACCTCCTCTTGGCATATCACTGACATGTGGGACAGGAGTGTGAGCAAACCGATCTCAATTGACGGCAAAGAGGCAACCCGCCGTTACTTGAGAGAGACGAGGAGCGAGAACACACAGACGGGTTCGCATGGAGGCCAAGATATATTCGAGCATGGTTGGTTGATCGATATCATTCATTACATGTTGGGCTGCCGTTTTCTTCCCTTCTCCAGAATAAACGTGTACTTTATCAGAGATAAAAAGAAATAAGAGTACAAACGCTCCACCATGTGCTTCTAGTAGTAGTACTACTCGTACTACCGCGTTTGGCTCTTCGCCTCTTCGTGAAGTCGAACAATGATGGTACTCCGCATGATGGGTACTATAGTGTATGCCTCTGACAATCTGACACCGAATGGACTGATGCATGTCCACTGAGGGTAGGTTGCATTAGTCAAAAGGCATAAGCGAGCTTCACCTTGTCCTGCAAGCTTCTCCTCGTTCTGTGAGTTGACGGGACACACCAAAAAGTAGTGCTAGTCCATACTCCCTACTTTCCGGTTAATATGGCTCAATCTTTTTTGCGTGTAAATGAGAGAGCTTTATTCATATATAAGCATTCTTAGGACGATCAGCCAAGACACTGGTCACTAGGAAGCGAGGTACCCTGCAAAAAAAGAAGTAGGAAGCGAGGTGTTTCATCAAGCCAGCTCTCGGCCACATTCAAAGTGCAGCAAGCACGGTTCGCACGAAGATGCGCCGCAAGGTTTGCTGACATGTTTACATGCTGAATAACAAAAAAAGAGGAAATATTACCAAGCGTGACTATTTGTAACAGGATATGATCCAGAATTAAGCGAGAATTGTAGCGAGTGTTCCATGCAATCAACTTCCATTATCACATGCGAGAACCCTCGAAGAGAACCAAATGTGTTGAAGATTGCTTTATCACATTTTAAAATTATAATAAGAGTGCAGACGCTCCTCCATCCGGTTCCTAGTACTAGTATAGTACGTACCTTTATAGACTATATTAGTAAACTTTGCGCTTGGCTGTTCGCCTATTCGGGAAGTCAAACAATAGTAGCACTAGTAGTATAGTGTATGCTTCTGGCAATCTGACACCGAATTAACTATTGCACGTCCACCGCCTGAGCGAGGAAGAGCTTGCATTAGTCAAAAGTTTCTCCTTGTCCTGCGAGCCACCGCGCGCAAATAATGCTAGTCCATACTGCCTCCTCTCCAGTTAATATGGATTAATTTCAAACGAGATGAATACAATGTCTGTCACTATATATTTGTAAAAATATGGTCAGTGGACTTCATAATACGCTCATTGCGCTCAATATATATATATTTTCCGGTGTTTATATGGTCACTAGCTCACCATGACTGAGTATGTGTGTGCATGCACGTGTAGGTTGAGCACGTAGCGTGACCGTGTGTGTTCCGTCGTGTGCTCAGACATGCATGCATTAGGGCGTCGCGCATGTTTTTGCGTCCATGTGTATGTGTGACTATTGCATACACGTAGGGGGAGTACGTGTAGGAGCCACTAAGGAGCAGTCAAATCACACAGTAAGTTAGTTGGAAGAAGCAACCATCATTTCACTCTTGAATGACACGTACGCAATATAAAATGGTTGATATGGAGAGAAAAAGAAAACCACTATATATACACTAGCAGGAGCCTAAGCTACAAGCCTGCTTGCTAAGCTTGCTCTCTTCACAAGCATAGAACGACGGGCCTGATCCCGCAGCTGGGGGAAGGGAACAATGTTCTGCGTAGACGCGGTCGACATCGGCGAGGGAGAAAACCCACAGTTGGTGCGTCCCAATTGGGGGTCACCGCGGTTTGGGCCGATGCTGCGTCCCAACCGCCCTTCTAGCTACAGCCCGATGTCCCAGGTAGTCCATCTTCCTTTTGGAGCCGGCTTGCTCCACTGCCGTAGCTCCATCTCCATGTCGATCTTTCTCTACTTCTACCGGCTTCTACTTGTGATGAGTTTATGTCTCATGAACTAGTGCTAGTACTATTATTATAATCACACTTCTTCAATATCTTTGCCATCAGGGATGCTCAGGTCGATTTTAGTGGAACTGCACAAAAGCATCGTATGATCCGAGGGTGCCAGCCGTCTTTCCTTCGACAGGTTCTACCTGGCCAGGGAATTAAATCATGTTTAGGGTTTAGGGTTTAAGTCGTAGTGACCCCATCAGCAGTTTTTCTTTCCTACACGCTCTCACAACTTTTTCTTTTAGTTGTGAAGTAAATATTGGCTATGATCTGTGAATCATTGAGATGCATCAGCATGCGTGTTAGTTTTCCTTTGTATTTGATGGAATGTTGTAACGGGGCAACCTTGGAATAGGAATGAAAATGGAGTGGAAAGTTCCCATTTTTTTGGAGAAAAAATGGAAACAGAGAGAAACCAATGTTTTGTTTCGTTGGATCGCGCCATCGAGCAAAACCAACATTTAAATCACATCTGTCGTGTTCGTGTCTCACCCTCCTCCACAGCTCGACCCCACACGGTTGCTCGGCATGCCACTCACCGCAAACAGAGTATACGATAACTTTCCTGCCTGCTTGTTGATGGATCGCGCCATGGAGTACTACTAGCACTACTAGAAGAGATTGACGAGTTGGGGGAGGACAGCTAGCTGTAGCACAGAGTCCCAAAAACTTTTTACATGCATGTTGTAGCCGGCTATTGCGACCTTTGAATGCGGAGCAGCCGCGTGCACCCGGAAGCGGCGTGGGCGACGCTCTCTCGACCGGCGCGCCGCTTCAATACCGGCGCCAGTGAGAGGTCGCGTCCGCTCTGGCCGGGCATGAATGTGGCATTGACCGTTTCGGGCGGGAAGCACGCGCGGGTGATGAAGAGGGTTCGGGTTGGTCAGGACCGTCGTGGCAGCAGTCCGGACGTGCACAGACAAGAGATGTTGTACGTTAATATTGCTGCGTATATAATTAACAACGTAAATAATGTGCCACTTGGACAAATATGATTGGAGATGGAGATGGAAATGGAATTTTACGTAAACACGGATATGCATGTCTATGTCTATGTGTGTGTGTGCGACGACTCTCGCGACCTGGAAGCAGGGGCGTGTTTTTGATCGAGTTTTCTTTCTTGGTACGTTAGAAAATCAGTTTGTCCAATTCACATCTAGATGTTATTTAAGGATATCACATCTAAGCTCCCACAAGTATATAATGTAGCAACAAGAAACAAAAAAACTAGGACAAAAAAATAGACCACAAACAGAGTGGACATCAACTTAGATGTGACATAACTATGTCACATCTAGATGTGTCCTAGACAGACCCTTAAAAAATTGTCCGCCAATTTTCGTTTCTTTTTTCCGGGAACACGCATATTCTATTTAAAACCACTGCTATGGAGAGATTTTTTTACTCCATTATAGCCTCTTGTTTGATAGAGTTTCTCGAGTCTCGCTCTCTTACCCTCTCCATATCAAAACAAGATGACAGTGTCCAGTATATCTCTCTCCTCATAGGTGGTCACAGATCCGGCCGAATCCCGTCCGCTACGGGAGGTGAGGAGGTGCATCGTTGACGTTGTCGCCGTCAGCGACGGGGGGAGCCGATGCGCACCGTCCTCTCGGAACTGGCGCTGGCGCGGACGAAGATCCTCTGCGCCCTTGTTCGCTGTCGTCATGTGGGCAGATCCCGCCCGCCTAAACGACATCTCGCCCACCTGAGGTATAACTTATTGTACTGGTCCAGCTCCCCAGGTCGCTGCGTGCAGGTTTTCTTCTAGGCGACTACTCCCCAGCTCCCCATGCATAGTAGCTAGGGTTTGTCGGCTGGTCCAACATCACCTACTAGTACTATTATAGAGGAAATGCCACTCAAAAAGTTGTCTTGATTTATGCCTCGGTGGAGGTATACATGTTGTTTCGACAAAAAGTACATGGTGGTTGTGCGGTCATTGTCCATATGGTGGTAGTACTATCACTGGTTAAATGAAGAAATGCTTTTTTTCTCGGGTATCCTGGTTTAGTTCCCATCAAGATATAATTATGATGCTTCTGTTTGTTTGTCTCCTTTTCATTAACCCTTTTTTATATTTTTGGAAACAGCGAAGCGTGTCTCCATACCCGGGCATGTCTTCCTCAATTTTAGTGGAACTACACAAAATTGGATGGCCATTGTTGTTCCGCCTCACTATCCTCTGCCACGTGGTTCTTCCTTCCTCGAGCTTGATTACTGAGAAGAAATAGACCACAGTGAGGATTTGTCGAACTTCATAGGTGCCTCACCCAAACTTGATGCCAAATGGATGATGCATCACCATGATGACCTATCGATGCTCATGGTCGCGCCTCATGGTTGCGTCGGCTGGTGAAGCTGATCGATTATCAATGAAAAACAAGCTGTCTTCCATCAGTGCTCTTCCATCAGTGCTATCGATTATCAATGAAAAACAAGATGATATCCTTCGTCAGTTCACCTTGGTTGCGTTGGAGACGCAATCGTCTTTCACGTTGGTGCAATTTTATCACACAATTGGCTATGAACCAAATGTTTCCTCGAAGAAGGATCGACGTTGGTACTAAGAGCATAAGTTTTGTATTGATTTCTAAGCCTTCTCATAACTTTGTCTCCAGCTCCCCTGTAATTTTATTTGTCCAGTTATTAACTTTGATTTAAAAAATGGTGTGGACTAAAAACCCGGATGGATGTAGTAGCCCTCCATTTTTATTTACTCCGCATATTAGATTTGACTGAAGTCAAACTTTGTAATACTCTCAAACCTTTCCGATAATTGAAATTAAATTCTTTATTTGTACACACTCTCACACTTTTCCGATAATTTGGCGCATGTGTGGTTGTTCACTTAAGGGAGGGTAGTGTACCACACGTGAAGGACAAGAAGTGCGACCAGGACGCGTGGGCGTGGATCGTTAGTTCATCAGAAGTAGTACTCCCTCTGTACATTAAATAAAGAGTTTCGTTTAGTACTTACACAATTTAAAATGATTGATATGGAGAGAATAAGAAAACCACTCCACTATATATTAGTCATATACACACGAGAGTACTATATGGACGCAGCTTCATTGACTTAGTGCACCTGCCTTTGGGTTTATGATAGGTGGGCCCAAAATGTGGCTGGCTCACCTGTCATATAGCCAAAAGCAGATGGAGTGAAGGCACCGGAGCTCAGTCCGTACTATATATATATATATATATATATATATATATATATATATATATATATATATATATAAGCGGGAGCCTTAGCGCTTGTTCGCTAGGGTTTGCACTCTCCACACGCTCGCCGCAATACATATATGTTACACGCTGGAGGCTCAGCGTTCATTTGCTAGGGTTTGCTATATTCACAGTCTCTCACCCTCTCTTCACCAGATCTAAATAAGATTGCGTTGGCCTCTTGTCTCTCTCCCCCCTCACAGCTGGTGAAGGAGGCGTCCGTATCCTGTCGCACCGGGAAGGGGAGGAGGTGCAGCGTTAACTCTATCGCCTTCGGCGAGGGAGGCAATTGCCGACTGCGCTGTTCTCTTTCACCCAGCGCATGTGCGGGAGGGTCACCGACCCCTTCTTCCTCGCTGCCGTACGTAGTGTGGGCAGATCCGGCCTCCAGCCGCACGCCTCGCCACATCCCGACGACCCTAAGGTATAAGTTTCTTTGAAACCGCCGTTGCTCTAGCTGCATGTGGATCTTTTTCGATCTGTAGTGGAATCTAGGTCTTGGTTCAAAGAGGAAAGAAAGGTGCGGTGGGGTGGAGCATGAATCTAGGACGTGGTTCAATGAGGAAAGGAGGGAGGAAAAGTAGACTGGCTATCCAGCCGCTTTGTTGGTCGAAAAGGGAAAAGGGGGTAACCCAGTACACACATCTGTAAGGAACCGATATCTTTGTTGAAAAGGGAAAGAAACTGGGAGGGGGGTGGGGGGCGGGTAGTTTGTGCAGGACTAGATTTGCTGTCCTCATAGGAAAAAAGTTCAAAGAGAACAAATATGGGACCAACACAGATATGCTGCTTGGCTACATACTCTGCATCACCAATTTATATGTGTGGACGCACATGGTGCTAGCATGTCCCATACAGCTATTTTGCTGTTGTTAATCTAAGAATGCCGCCGGAAAATTGAAGCAATGCCACTGTTAAAAGTAAATTACATTTTTTTAACGAATGTTGTTTCAAGAGAGTGTCTCTGTTAATATGAATCAATGCACCCGTTTTAGAAATGCTACTATCCTACTTTGTTTTCCATCCGAGATAAGTTAGATGCTTCTTTCTGTCACCGTTTGTTTCATCCTCCTTTATCGGCAAGTAATTGTTTCCTTTTTTACCTCTGTTAAAACAGGGGTATCGATTCAACTTGTTGCTATTGCGACATTTTGCTTCGCTACTCGAAACACTTATGTTTTAAGAGTGTTTTGTGCAGTTCAACTTGAATGTCACACCGGTGACTTTGCTTAATTTTGGTGGAACTGCACAAAAGGAGATCATGATTTGTTTCCAGTGTTCCTGTCGAGTTGTTTCAAATCTTGGTCTCAACCACATGATATCTATTCAACTTGTTGCTATTGCGACATTTTGCTTCGCTACGCAAAACACTTTGCTTGATTTCAGTGCAACTGCACAAAATGAGATTGGATTTCCTATTCGTGTTAGCAGATTCGTATTTTATCCTGGTGTTCTCATGAAAGGTCAGTATAGGCCTTCATCCAGATGATTGTGCAGTGTGCTTTGAGATGTTGTGCTACTTGTATTGGTACTGTTTTAAATAAATGTTGAATTGAAGCTATTGTATTGCTGTCTTTTCCCATTAAGTAGTGAACAAAAATGGGACCAACCAAGACATGATGCTTGTTGCTTTGTTAAAAACAAACTCTGCATCACCCCCTTTATAAGTAGATGGAAGCACATATTGTTGTTGCACCCACTCTCCCCTAGAACTGTTTATGCTTTTCGTTAATCTAATGCCGCTGGTAAAATTAAGCAATGCCACTCTCAGAATTAATTAACTACTGAATCTTAGTTCAAAACTGCAACACTTGTTAGGAATGGTACTATCCTGCTTTGTAGTTCTTTATACATGTTTAACCAAGGTATTGTTAAGATAATGTCTCTTTAAAAATGAATCAGTTGCATTGTTTTAGGAATGGTACTTTTCTTCTTTGTCGTTCTTTATACATGTTCAACCAAGGCATTGTTAAGATAATGTCTCAGTCAATATGAATGAATCACACTGATGGAGAATTTCTCCTCTCTTGCTTTGTTTCCCATTAAGACAAGTCATCAACCGTTATTTCTCAGTAATTGTTTCCCTTATACCTATTGTTGCTTATAGGGATATCAAAATTAAAGCTCGGTTTTATTCCGACTTTGATTTTAGTTGAACTGCACAAAAGGAGCCAATGTGTCCAAGGCAAACTGCTGCGTTACTCGGTCCAGTTGGTCGTTCCACTTTGCAGAAAGAAGCAGTCACTGGATGCGGTACATTACAGAAGGAATGACCGAGAAGCTTTACAGAGTATTATTAGACACCGGTGACATGAATAGTTTGCAGAGACCATTGGCAATTTAACAACACGTGGAGTGCCCTGGACAAAAAGTGCCCAAACAAGTAGAAGAAGCTAAGACAGGACACGATCATAGGCATTACATATTTTGAATGGGAAAAGCTTGTCAAAGTTTAATCATTGATGTTAGCTAGAAGACGTTAGTTTAATATATTGGAATTGGAAAAACTTGTCAAAATTTGCTCATTGATGTTGGTAAGAAGACGTTAGTTTAATATATTGGAATTGGAAAACCTTAACAAAATTTGCTCATTGATGTTAGCCAGAAGACATGCATTTGATATTTTTGAGTGGGACGCTCTTGCCATGAGCAGCGTCGAGTGTTTTTTTCCTATTCGTGTGTTCAGTTTAGAAGTAAATAGTTACTCTGCTGAGATATTCCTGTGTTAAGAGTTTGTTCTGAATATTGTCTATGTAATGCCAGGCCTTGTGTTTGATGCAAAGTTGAGCTTGGAATGTTGTGGCATGCGGCATCACGAGCTGTTCACTGTGCCTCCTGAGAATAATGCTTCGTATTGTTTTGCATGTCGATCTAATGCCAGTGATTTGCTTGTTAAGAAGATCATCCTCTTCTGTTGTTTCCGTGCGTAAGAAGTTCATCGTCTGATGTTTCATTCATAGCCTATACGACATGTCGGGTAGGTTAGACGTGAAACCATATCATCTTCCGACCAACTCTTGATATTAGGCCGTGATTGGATCGTCGTTTTCCAACCAAAACCGCTCGTAAAACTGATGCTTGTAAATTAAATCAAATGGTCTCGGGCGAAGGCGCTTGGTTGGTCGATTTTGACTAGTAAAATATCGGAAGTACATCACACACGATAAAAACGCTGAACGACACTCGGACAATTGCTAATCCAGCCGTTAGCTGTTGTTTCAGCCTTGCCCATGGATGGCATGATATGCACGTCGTGCATGTATCGTTTGGTAATGTCATCCATATAGCAATGCTTGTAAAATATACACTGGTCTCTCAAATTACACGCGTAACCCGCCGGTTTTACTTACAGACCTCGGGCCTTCCGATGACCAGTAAATTACACGTGTATGTTAATACAGGTTTGAAATAAACCAGAGCTCCCAAGCGCGGCCTTACCGTTTCATGCCGTCTTAGTTTCTCGAAGGTGCTCATAGGTGTCCAATGATCCTGGCTTCCTGAATGAGCAGCGGGCGCTGTATCAGACCTTCGTAGGGCCCGCGAGGCCCTCTCCGTTGTCCTTTGAGTTGTTGTGCTCGCTATGGCGCCGAGCATTGTTAACATGGTCAACGAACATGAGGATTCAGGAGATGACTTTATTTTGACTGGATGACACTAGGGACCCACTAGGGCCATAGCCGTCGCATCATAATCGCCTCATTATGTACAACTATATTTTTTTTGCTTTCTCCTGGTTTCACGACATCACGGTCCCACACCATTGTCAACCTATGTAGTCAATATAAACGAGAGAATTGCACAAGGTGCGGCCGACACCGGGACCAAGCAGCTCGAGCAAGATTTATGTTTTTGAGGCGTGAGCACCGCAGAGTTTTTCTTGGCGATGATTTCGTTGTTGTTCGAGAGGAGAGCAGGGTATTAATGGGGGGTGTGGACCGTCTAGCCCGTGCCGATATCCAGCCCAGATACTACTTTTTTCAAGATGAAAATGGCTAGCCCAGCTATACGCCTTTTGAGGAATACCGAGCAAGGTCAACTTGTTATTCTCCGCCTCACAGTCTGCAAATCTTTCCTAGGAGGGATGCATTAGGCTTAACAGAAAATAGGCTTTAAAAATAATAAATGGAATGTAATTATAAAAACTGGCAAGAACTATAAAAATGCACCAAACACGAAATTAGTTTACAAAATATTATTTATGGATTTTGAAAATCTTAAATTTTCATTGTTCTTGTAAAATGTTTCGTTGGATTTTTACGTAATACAAATTTATATTTAATCTGAATAGAAATTTCGGGATAAAAATATTTCGGATCCCATCAAAATGTGGGAAATTTTATTGAATTCTGTCTTCAACGGTTGGTTGAAATTATTAATCGTTGTCCTAGCTAGAAAATGGGATGTACTTTTAACAACCTGTA
This sequence comes from Aegilops speltoides, assembly GCA_021437245.1. Taxonomy (NCBI): domain Eukaryota; kingdom Viridiplantae; phylum Streptophyta; class Magnoliopsida; order Poales; family Poaceae; genus Aegilops; species Aegilops speltoides. The sequence goes on along the minus strand of CM038146.1, from coordinate 83,914,875 downwards.
AATGGGCTGTTGTAAATTCCATTAGAATTCAAAAATGGGTTGTACATTCTTACAAAACGCAAATGGGCTATAAGTTCTCTGCCACACACTTGTGGGCCTACTAAGTGATGCGTCCCCTAAAAAAATAAGTTGACGCTTATGCAAGGCTTTGTCACCTTATTATAGTCAACACACGGTTCTAGCAGCATTGGCCATTGGATGTCTATCCAACGGATGTCGTGCTTCTTCTTCAATCTCGAATATTCTTAGCTTCGACCTCCCAAAAAATGATTCCTCCCCCTGACATCTGGGGCGCACCATTTTGGAGGCTGACCTGTGGGCCTACTAAGTTGGAGCGTACCAAGGGCTTTGTCAACTTAGTCAATATAAACGATTCTAGCTTTAGTGACCATACGATGTCCATCCAACGGCCGTAGTGCTTCTTCAACCTCTGCTCTTCTTGGTCCAGCCACCCAAAGCAGCGCCGGTCGTGCCGCCTGCTCCTGCCTCCCGTGGCCGGCTGTGCTGCCGTGGAGGCCTCACCGCCCCCATACTACTCCCACCGCTGGCCAGGCCATCCCTCCACTCACCCACACCCCCTGTTATTCTGCGGCAACGGCAACCTCACACCGCAGCCGAACCAATGAACCCTCGTACTCCTCTCCGCGCGGGCTTCCACTGTTGCGTCTTCCGCGGCTCTGCGTCGTCCCCTTCCTAGGCGTCGTCGTCGTCCACCCCCCTGGTGCTCTCGGCGCGGCGTGGTCAACATGGTCAACGACCGACTTCCATCAGAAGAGTACTATACGTGGAGAGGCTGACAGCTGGGTCCATGGCGGCCGCAAGGAAGTGCCTCCTTATTACGCGCAAAATAATTATTCCTCCACCTAACAGCAGGGACCCACCGGACGGGCCACCTTATTTCGTGAAAAAAACGTTTCCCCCCTGACTGCTAGTACCCACCGGTCGGGCCACCGTATTTCGCGAAAAAACGTTCCCCTCGCTGTCAGCTCGGACCCACCGGAAGTACCTCTTTATTACGCACAAAAAATGAATACCCCCCCTGCTAGCTGGGACTCACCTTGGTGGGAAGCTGACTTGTGGGCCTACTAAGTTGACGGGGACGGAGGGCATTGTCAACTTAGTCAATATGAACGATTCTAGCTCCAGTGACCATATGATGTCCATCCAACGGCCGTAGTGCTTCTTCAACCTCTGGTCTTCTTGCTCAGGCCGCCCAAAGCAAAGGATTTCGTGCCGCCGCTTCCCTCCTCCTCCCGTCAGCGGGTGTGTGCTGCCGCGGAGGCCTCACCGCCCATACTACTCCACCGCCGGCGGCCATCCCTCCACTCCACTCTCCCACAACCCCTGTTATTCTCAAGGCGATGGCGGCAGCAGAAACCAACCAAAGGAACCTCGTACTCCTCTCTCGTGGGCATCCACCGCCACGCCTTCCCCGCTCCGTCGTTCCCTTCTTAGGCCTCGCCGTCGTCCACCGCTGTGGTGCTCTCGGCGCCAAGCGTGGTCAATGTGGTCAACGATCAATTCCATCGGAAGAATATCAGACGTGAAGAGGCTGACAGCTGGGTCCACGGCAGCCGCAAGGAAGTGCCTCCTTATTATGCGGAAAATAATTATTCCTCCACCTGACAGCAAGGACCCACCGAGATGGGCCACCAGTATTTCGCGAAAAAAACGTTTGCGCCTGACTGTTGGGACCCACCCGACGGGCCACCGTATTTCGCGAAAAAAACGTTCCCCCTGCTGTCAGCTCGGACCCACCGGAAGTACCTCCTTATTACGCACAAAAAATGAATACCCCCTGCTAGCTGGGACCCACCTTGGTGGGAGCCTGACTTGTGGGCCTACTAAGTTGATGGGGACGAAGGGCTCTATCAACTTAGTCAATATAAACGATTCTAGCTCCAGTGACCGTACGATGTCCATCCAACGGCCGTAGTGCTTCTTCAACCTCTGGTCTTCTTGCTCCAGCCGCCCAAAGCAGCGCCGGTCGTGCCGCATGCTCCTGCTGCCCATGGCCGGATGTGCTGCCGTGGAGGCCTCACCGCCCCCTACTATTCCCACCACTGGCCAGGCCCTGCTGCGACTGCAGCCTCACACCGTAGCCGAACCAGTGAACCCTCGTACTCTTCTCCGCGTGGGCTTCCACTACCGCGTCTTCCCCGGCTCCCCGTCGTCCCCTTCCTAGGCCTCGCCGTCGTCCACCGCCCTGGTGCTCTCGGCGCAGCGTGGTCAACGTGGTCAAGGAACGACTTCCATCGGACATGGACTGTATGTGGAGAGGCTGACAGCTGGGTCCACGGCCGCAGCAAGGAAGTGCCTCCTTATTACGCGGAAAATAATTATTCCTCCACCTGACTGCGGGGACCCACCGGACAGGCCACAGTATTTCACAAAAAAACGTTTCCCCCCTGACTGCTGGGACCCACCAGCTTCACCTTCACACGCAAGGAAGTGCATCCAGGAAAAAAACGATTCGCCCCCCTGACTGCTGGGACCCACCAGCTACATCTTCGCACGCAAGGAAGTGCGTCCGGGCAAAAAAAACAATTTGCCCCCCTGACTACTGGGACCCACCAGCTACATCTTCGCACGCAAGGAAGTGCATCCGAAAAAAAATGATTCACCCCCTGACTGCTGGGACCCACCAGCTACATCTTCGCAGGCAAGGAAGTGCTTGACAGTTGGGACCCACCTGGTCGAAGCGTACGTAGCGTTGTCATTCTGGTCGCGAACGTGTACGTACATACTGGTCGATGTAGAGGCGCGCACGTGTCATAGTAGAGGCGCGCACGTAGCATGTACACATACGTACAACGGCGAGGGTGCAAGAAAGAAAATACGGTCACGTACGTACATACGGGCAGGGTCTCGAACGCCTACTCGCGCATACGTGCATGGCTGGGTTAGAACGGAGAAACAGCGTCGTCGTCGTGTTCATGGGGAGGCAACAGAATGCGTCGTGTTCATGGGGAGGCAACAGAATGCGTCGTGTTCATAGGGAGGCAACGGAATACGTCATGTTCATGGGGAGGCAACGGAATGCGTCGTGTTCATGGGGAGGCAACGGAATGCATCGTGTTCATGGGGAGGCAATGGAATGCGTCGTGTTCATGGGGAGGAAACGGAATGCGTCATGTTCATGGGGAGGCAACAGAATGCGTCGTGTTCACCGGGAGGCAACAGAATGCATCGTGTTCATGGGGAGGCAACAGAATGCGTCGTGTTCATCAAGAGGCAATGGAACGCGTGGGAGCCAACCGGCTTGGACGGAACTTGCGATGGAAACGAGGCCTGGCGTACTGCACAACGGAGGAAACGGCCTTGTGTTCGACCGGCCACGTTCGAAACGGGGTCCTGTTGATCGGGAGGGGCCTGGCGTACCGCAAAACGAAGGAAACGGACCTCCTACGGTTGAAACGGGGGTCCTGTTGATCGGTAGGGGTGTGGCGTACCGCAAACGGACGAAATGGACTTGTGTTGGAGCGCTACGGTCGAAACGAGGGTTCTGTTCATCGGGAGGGGTGTGGCGTACTCCAAAACAGGACTCCACGGGATACTGTTCATCTCCACCATCGACCTCCTCCAGCCTCGACGGGCTCCTGTTCATCCAGCCTCCACCGCGCGCTAATCCACCAGCCACTCGCTCAACCACCCTCCACGGGCACCCTCCACCGCTTCATCGCTCATCCAGCCCTCCACACCATGGGGTCCTGCTCAACCATCCCTCCACGGCCACCCTCCACCTCTCATGCTCATCCAGCCCTCCACACCACGGGTCATGTTCATCCCGAGGCAACGCCACCGCCATCGCTCATCCAACCCCCGCAACGCCATCGCTCATCCAATCAATCGGCTTCGCTTAGCGCAGAGCGGCGAATCGCCCATCGGGTTCGCTAACAGCCATCGATCGATCGCTCGGGTTCGAGAACACGTAGCTCGCAGCAGCAATCGCCGGGTTCGATAGAGCCCAACGCCTTGTTCGGGTTCGATTAGAGCTAACGCCGCACACACGCAGCACGTATGAGAGAACGCACAACGCCGCCCCGACCTCCCACCGTAACCGCAACTCCCGAAATTTTCCTCCCTCGCTTCTACCACGGTTTTTTCATCATGGACAGCCCAAAGAATGTCATGCAGCTGCGTCTCCGGCCCGCCCAGGACGAAAAGCCCATTTTCTATCATGATTTTTGTCATAGAAGTAGGAGCCCACCACATCTATGATGATACCAGGTTTTGTCACAATTATCATCATAGAAGTGTCATATGTATGACAGAAACAATTTTCGTTCGGCCCAAAATGTCACGGATGTGTCTTTTTTTGTAGTGATTGCAGCCCTAAACTTTAAGAAACGACAACTTTGGTTTCTTGCCAAACCACAGTTCATAAGGCGTCGTCTCAATGGATTTTGATGGTACCCTATTTAAAGTGAATGCAGATGTCTCTAAAGCATAACCGCAAAACAATAGTGGTAAATCAGTAAGAGACATCATAGATCGTTGTGGTGTTCCAGGCGGCGTTAATTGTGAAACTATCCCATGTTGTTTCAAGCAAAGACAAAACATGTAACTCAAATATTCTCCTCCACGATCAGATCGTAGAAACTTTATTTTCTTGTTACGATGATTTTCCACTTCACTCTGAAATTCTATGAACGTTTCAAATGTTTCAGACTTATGCTTCATTAATTAGATATAACCATATCTGCTCAAATCATCTATGAAGGTAAGAAAACAACGATACCCACCACGAGCCTCAATACTCATTGAACCACATACATCGGTATGTATTATTTCCAACAAGTCAGTAGCTCATTCCATTGTTCCGGAGAACAGAGTTTTAGTCATCTTACTCATAAGGCACGGTTCGCAAACACCAAGTGATTCATAATCAAGTGATTCCAAAAGTCCATCAGCATGGAGTTTCTTCATGCATTTTATACTGATATGACCCAAACGGCAATACCACAAGTAAGTTGCACTATCATTATTAAACTTCATTCTTATGGCTTCAACACTATGAATATGTGTATCACTACTATCGAGATTCAACCAAAATAGACCACTCAGCAGGGGTGCATGACCATAAAAGATATTACTCATATAAATAGAACAACCATTATTCTTTGATTTAAATGAATAACCGTCTCGCATTAAACAAGATCCAGATATAATGTTCATGCTCAACGCTGGCACCAAATAACAATTATTCAGGTCTAAAACTAATCCCGATGGTAGATGTAGAGGTAGCATGCGGACCGCGATCACATCGACTTTGGAACCATTTATCACGCGCATCGTCACCTCGTCCTTAGCCAATCTTTGCTTAATCCGTAGCCCCTATTTCGAGTTGCAAATATGAGCAACAGAACAAGTATCAAATACAAAGGCGCTACTGCAAGCATTAGTTAAGTACACATCAATAACATGTATATCAAATATACCTTTCACTTTGCCATCCTTATCTGCCAAATACTTTGGGCAGTTCCGCTTCCAGTGACCAGTCCCTTTGAAGTAGAAGCACTTAGTTTCAGGCTTAGGTCCAGACTTGGGTTTCTTCTCTTGAGCAGCAACCTTTTTGTCATTCTTCTTGAAGTTCCCTTTGCCCTTTTTCTTGAAACTACTGGTCTTATTGACCATCAACACTTGATGCTCCTTTTTGATTTCTACCTCCGCGGCCTTTAGCATCGCGAAGAGCTCGGGAATAGTCTTGTTCATCCCTTGCATATTATAGTTCATCATGATGCCTTTATAGCTTGGTGGCAGTGATTGAAGAACTCAGTCAATGACACAATCAACTGGAAGATCAACTCCCAGTTGAGTCAAGTGATTATGGTACCCAGACATTCTGAGTATGTGTTCACTGACAGAACTATTCTCCTCCATTTTGCAGCTGTAGAACTTGTTGGAGACTTCACATATCTCAACTCGGGCATTTTCTTGAAATATTAACTTCAACTCTTGGAACATCTCATATGCTCCATGACGTTCAAAACGTCTTTTAAGTCCCGATTCTAATCTCATATGCACACTTAACTATCGAGTAGTCATCAGCTTTGCTCTACCAAACATTCTCAACATCATCAGTAGCATCTGCAGCAGGTCTGACACCCAATGGTGCTTCTAGGATGTAATTCTTCTAGGCAGCAATGAGGATAATCCTCAAGTTACGGGCCCAGTCCATGTACTTGCTGCCGTCATCTTTCAACTTAGCTTTCTCTAGGAACGCATTAAAATTCAAAGGAACGGTAGCACGGGCCATTGATCTACAACAACATAGACATGCAAAATACTATCAGGCACTAAGTTCATGATAAGTTGAAGTTCAGTTAATCATATTACTTAAGACCTCCCACTTAGATAGACATCTCTCTAATCATCTAAGTGATCACGTGATCCAAATCAACTAAACCATGTACGATCATCACGTGAGATGGAGTAGTTTTCAATGGTGAACATCACTATGTTGATCATATCTACTATATGATTCACGCTCGACCTTTTAGTCTCAGTGTTCTGAGGCCATATCTGCATATGCTAGGCTCGTAAAGTTTAACCCGAGTATTCTGCGTGTGCAAAACTGGCTTGCACCCATTGTATGTGAACGCAGAGCTTATCACACCCGATCATCATGTGGTGTCTCGGCACGACGAACTGTATCAATGGTGCATACTTAGGGAGAACACTTGTACCTTGAAATTTAGTAAGGGATCATCTTACAATGCTACTGACGTTCTAAGCAAAATAAGATGCATAAAGGATTAACATCACATGCAATCAAAATATGTGTCATGATATGGCCATCATCATCTTGTGCTCACGATCTCCATCACTGAAGCATCGTCATGATCTCCAATATCACTGGCGTGACACCTTGATCTCCGTCGTAGCATCGTTGTCGTCTCGCCAACTATCGTTACAATGACTATCGCTACCGCTTAGTGATAAAGTAAAACAATTACATGGCGATTGCATTGCATACAATAAAGCGACAACCATATGGCTCCTACCAGTTGCTGATAACTTTGTTACAAAACATGATCATCTCATACAATAATTTATATCACATCATGCCTTGACCATATCACATCACAACAAGCCCTGTAAAAACAAGTTAGACGTCCTCTACTTTGTTGTTGCAAGTTTTACGTGGCTGCTATGTGCTTCTAGCAAGAACCGTTCTTACCTACGCATCAAAACCACAACGATTTTTCGTCAAGTGTGTTGTTTTAACCTTCAACAAGGACCGGGAGTAGCCACACTCGATTCAACTAAAGTTGGAGAAATAGACACTCATCAGCCACCTATGTGCAAAGCACATCGGTAGAACCAGTCTCGCGTAAGCGTACGCGTAATATCGGTCTGAGCCGCTTCATCCAACAATACCGCCGAATCAAAGTATGAGATGCTGGTAAGCAGTATGACTATTAATGCCCACAACTCTTTGTGTTCTACTCGTGCATATAACATCTACGCATAAACCTGGCTCTGATACCACTGTTGGGGAACGCAGTAATTTCAAAAAAATTCTTATGATCACGCATGATGTATCTAGGAGATGCATAGCAACGAGAGGGGAGAGTGTGTCCACGTATCCTCATAGACCGAAAGCGGAAGCGTTTAGTAACGCTGTTGATGTAGTCGAACTTCTTTGCAATCCAACCGATCCAAGTACCAAATGTACGGCACCTCCGCATTCAGCACACGTTCAGCTCGATGACGTCCCTCGTACTCTTGATCCAGTTGAGGCCGAGGGAGAGTTTCATCAGCACGACGACGCGGGGACGGTGATGACGAAGTTACCGGCGCAGGGCTTCGCCTAAGCACTATGACAATATGACTGAGGTGTGTAACTGGGGGGGGGGGCACCGCACACAGCTAAAAGATAACCTTGTGTGTTCTAGGGTGCCCCCTGCCCCTGTATATAAAGGAGGGAGAGGGAGAGGAAGCCGGCCCTAAGTGGCGCGCCAAGGTGTGAAGTCCTACTAGGACTCCCTAGTCCTAGTAGTATTCCCCCTCCCATATGGAGTAGGAAAGGGGGAAGGGAGAAGGAGAAGGAAAGGGGGGCCGGCCCCCTTCTCCTAGTCCTAATCGGCCTCCTGCCCAAGGGGGGCGCACCAGCCCCTTGTGGGCTGGTGTGCTTCCCTCTTATGGCCCATAAGGCCCATAACTTCTCCCGGGGGGTTCCGGGAACCTCCCGGTACTCCTGAAAAATGCTCGAACCACTCGAAACCATTCCGATCTCCAAATGCAACCTTCCAATATATGAATCTTTACATCTTGACCATTTCTAGACACCTCATCACGTACGTGATCTCATCGGGACTCCGAACAAACTTCGGTCATCAAATCACATAACTCATAATATAAATCGTCATCGAACGTTAAGCGTGCGGACCCTACGGGTTCGAGAACTATGTAGACATGACCGAGACATATCTCTGGTCAATAAACTATAGTGGAACTTGGATGCTCATATTGGCTCCTACATATTCTACGAAGATCTTTATCGGTCAAACCGCATAACAACATATGTTATTCCCTTTGTCATCAATATGTTACTTGCCCGAGATTCGATTGTCGGTATCGTCATGCTGCTACATCTTGAGCTTGCGTTGGTTTTCCTTGAATAGGAAAGGGTGATGCAGCAATAGTAGCATAAGTATTTCCCTTAGTTTTTGATAACCAAGGTATCAATCCAGTAGGAGGCTCCTCAAAAGTCCCATGCACCTCCACAAACAAACAAGAACTCGCAAGCAACACAATAAAGGGGTTGTCAATCCCTTCACGGACACTTGAGAAAGTGAGATCTGATAGAGATAACATGATAAGATAAATATATTTTTGGTATTTTATGATATAGATTGGAAAAGTAAAGATGCAAATAAAAGTAGAATGAAAGCTTATATGATAAGAGATAGACCCGGGGGCCATAGGTTTCACTAGTGGCTTCTCTCAAGATAGCATAAGCATTACGGTGGGTGAACATATTACTATCAAGCAATTGATAGAAAAGCGAATAATTATGAGATTATCTAGGCATGATCATGTATATAGGCATCACGTCCGTGACAAGTAGACCGACTCCTACCTGCATCTACTACTATTACTCCACACATCGACTGCTATCCAGCATGCATCTAGAGTATTAAGTTCATAAAGAATAGAGTAACGCATTAAGAAAGATGACATGATATAGAGGGATAAACTCATGCAATATGATATAAACCCGATCTTTTTATCCTCAATGGCAACAATACAATATGTGCCTTGCTGCCCCTGCTGTCACTAGGAAAGGAGACCGCAAGATTGAACCCAAAGCTAAGCACTTCTCCCATTGCAAGAAAGATCAATCTAGTAGGCCAAACCAAACTGATAATTCGAAGAGACTTGCAAACATAACTTAATCACACATAAAAGAATTCAGAGGAGATTCAAATATTACTCATAGATAAACTTGATCATAAACCCACAATTCATCGGATCTCGACAAACACACCACAAAAAGAGTTACATCGAATAGATCTCCAAGAAGATCAAGGAGAACTTTGTATTGAGATTCAAAGAGAGAGAAGAAGCCATCTAGCTAATAACTATGGACCCGAAGGTCTATGGTAAACTACTCACAATTCATCGGAATTGCTTTGGAGATGATGTAGAGGCCCTCCATGGTTGATTCCCCCTCCATCGGAGCACCGACGAAGGCTCCAAGATGGGATCTCGCGGATATAGAAGGTTATGGCGGTGGAAATAGTTTTTTGTGGTCCTCCCCGATGGTTTCAGGGTACGTGGGTATATATAGGAGGAAGAAATAGGTCGGTGGACGCTCGAGGGGCCCACAAGGGTGGGGGCACGCCCACCTGTAGGGGGCGCGCCGGGCACCGTCGTGGCCGCCTCGCTTGTTTCTTGACTTCCACTCCAAGATCTCTAGATCATGTTTGTTCCAAAAAGATCACTCCCGAAGGTTTCATTCCATTTGGACTCCGTTTGATATTCTTTTTCTTCGAAACACTGAAATAGGCAAAAAAAACAGCAATTCGGGTTGGGCCTCCGGATAGTAGATTAGTCCCAAAAATGATATAGAAGTGTAAAGTAAAGCCCATAAACATCCAAAACGGGTAATATAATAGCATGAAACAATAAAAAGTTATAGATACGTTGGAGACGTATCAAGCATCCCCAAGCTTAATTCCTTCTCGTCCTCTAGCAGGTAAATGATAAAAACAGAATTTTTGATGCGGAATGCTACCTAGCATAATTCTCAATGTAATTTTCTTTATTGTGGCATGAATGTTCAGATCCAAATGATTCAAAATAAAAGTTCATATTGACAGAAGAAATAGTAATACTTCAAGCACACTAATCAAAGCAATCATGTCTTCTCAAAATAACATGGCTAAAGAAACTTCATCCCTACAAAATCATATAGTTAGGTCATGCTTCATTTTTGTCACACAAAAATGCTCTCATCTTGCACACCACGGATGACAAGCCAAACAATTGTTTCGTACTTAAATAATCTCAAACTTTTTTCAACTTTCACGCAATACATGAGCGTGAGCCAATGGATATAGCACTATGGGTGGAATAGAATATGATGATGGAGGTTGTGTGGAGAAGACAAAAAAGGAGAAAGTATCACATTGACGAGGATAATCAACGGGCTATGGAGATGCCCATCAATTGATGTCAACATGAGGAGTAGGGATTGCCATGCAACGGATGCACTAGAGCTATGAATGAATGCTCAACAAAAGAAAACTAGTGGGTGTGCATCCAAATTGCTTGCTCACGAAGACCTAGGGCATTTGAGGAAGCCCATCGTAGGAATATACAAGCCAAGTTCAATAATGAAAAATTCCCACTAGTATATGAAAGTGACAACATATGAGACTCTCTATATGAAGAACATGGTGCTACTTTGAAGCACAAGTGTAGAAAAGGATAGTAACATTGCCCCTTTTTTATATATTTTTTGGGCCATTCTTTTTATTTGGCCTTTCTCTCTTCTTTTTTTTATTTGGGGACAATGCTCTAATAATGATGATCATCTTCTATTTACTTACAACTCATGAATTACAACTCAAAACTAGAACAAGATATGACTCTATATGAATGCCTCCGGCGGTGTACCGGGATGGGAAATGAATCAAGAGTGACATGTATGAAAAATTATGCATGGTGGCTTTGCCACAAATACGATGTCAACTACATGATCATGAAAGGCAATATGACAATGATGATGTGTGTCATGTTGAACGGTGGAAAGTTGCATGGCAATATATCTGGGAATGGCTATGGAAATGCCATAATAGGTACATATGGTGGCTGTTTTGAGGAAGATATTAGGAGGTTTATGTGTGATAGAGCGTATCGTATCACGGGGTTTGGATGCACCGGCGAAGTTTGCACCAACTCTCAAGGTGAGAAAGGGCAATGCACGGTACCGAAGAGGCTAGCAATGATAGAAGGGTGAGAGTGCGTATAATCCATGGACTCAGCATTAGTCATAAAGAACTAATATACTTATTGCAAAAATCTACAAGTCATCAAAACCAAGCACTACACGCATGCTCCTAGGGGGATAGATTGGTAGGAAAAGACCATCGCTCGTCCCCGACCGTCACTCGTAAGGATGACAATCTAAGAACACCTCATGTGTCAAATTTGTTACACAACTTTTACCATACATGCATGCTACGGTACTTGCCAACTTCAACACAAGCATTCTTTAAATTCATAATCACCCAACTAGAATGACTCTAATATCACCACCTCCATATCTCAAAAAAATTATCAAGTATCAAATTGTTCATAGAATCCAATTCACTTCCTATGATAGTTCCTATTATACCCAACTTGGATCCCCATCATTCTAGGACAAATTTTATACCCATAGCAAAACCATGTAGTTCTAAAAGACTCTCAAAATAATATAAGTGAAGCATGAGAGATTAAAAGTTTCTACAAAATTAAGCCACCGCCGTGCTCTAAAAGATATAAGTGAAGCGCTAGAGCAAAGTCTATTTATCTCAAAAGATATAAGTGAAGCACATAGAGTATTCTAATAAATTCCAAACAAGTGGGATTCTCCCAAAAGGTGTGTACAGCAAGGATGATTGTGGTAAACTAAAAATCAAAGGCTAATATCATACAAGACGCTCCAAGCAAAACACATATCATGTGGCGAATAAAAATATAATTCCAAGTAAAGTTACCGATAGATTTAAGATTTAAAGAGGGATGCCTTCCGGGCATCCCCAAGCTTAGGCTTTGGTTATCCTTGAATATCTTGGGGTGCCATGGGCATCCCCAAGCTTAGGCTCTTGCCACTCCTTATTCCATAGTCCATCAAATCTTTACCCAAAACTTGAAAACTTCACAACACAAAACTCAACAGGAAATCTCATAAGCTCCCTTAGTGCAAGAAAGAAAAACCACCACATAAGGTACTGTAATGAACTCATTATTTATTTATATTGGTGTTAAACCTACTTTATTCCAACTTCTCTATGGTTCATACCACTTAATACTAGCCATAGATGCATCAAAATAAGCAAACAACACAGGAAAAATAGAATCTGTCAAAAACAGAATAGTCTGTAGCAATCTGTAACTCTCGAACACTTTTGGAACTCTAAAAATCCTACCAAAATAGGAAGTCTTGGGAAATTTATCTATTGATCTACAGCAATATTAATCAATGCAAAAGCATGTTTCTGTGAATTACTAAAATTATTTTCATGCGTGCAAAGTTTCTGTTTTTCAGCAGAATCAAATTAACTATCACCATAGGATATCCTATAGGTTCTACTTGGCACAAACACTAATTAAAACATGAAAACACATCTAAACAGAAGGTAGATGAAATTATTTATTACTAAACAGAAGCAAAAACAAAAAAACTAAAATAAAATTGGGTTGCCTCCCAACTAGCGCTATCATTTAACGCCCCTAGCTAGGCATAAAAGCGAGGATAGATCTAAGTAGTGCCATCTTTGGCACTCAATTCATAAGTAGCTCGCATGATAAATTCATAAGTTAATTTAACTTTCTTTCTTGGAAAGTTCTCCATGCCTTTCCTTAATGTAAACTGCAATCTAATATTCCCTTCCTTCATATCAATAACCGCACCAATCGTTCTAAGGAAAGGTCTACCAAGAATAATAGGACATGAAAGATTGCAATCTATGTCAAGAACGATAAAATCTATGGGCACATAGTTCCTATTTGCAACAATAAGAACATCATTGATTCTTCCACTACTAGGAAAAGGCGTACTAATGGCGCACCTAATTTGGCCATTAATGGCGCATTAGTGGTGCGCCATTAGTGCCACGCCATTAGTATATTTTACTAATGGCGCACCACTGGTGCGCCATTAGTATCTGGTATACTAATGGCGCACCTCTGATGCGCCATTAGTGTATACATAAGTGCACCATTAGTATGCCTCCCAGGGGCCATGTATACCCAGGTGCTCTGGCATACTAATGGCGCACTGTTTAGTGATGCGCCATTAGTATACTTTGTCATACTAACGGCGCACTGTGATGTGATGCGCCATTAGTATGAATATTAGGTTTTTTTATTTTTTATGTTTTTTGCACAGGTTACAAAATGTATAATTGGACAAAATATAGACAGCACACATCAACAACAGATTCATCGAATACAATAGAAGATTAGTCTTTCAATACAATTCATCATATTAGTCTCCGAATACAATTCATCATATTAGTCTCCGAATTGAAAAGACCGAACAAAGATAGAACATTATATTACAAGTCTCGAGACCGCGAGTAGCAAGTTTGTCTTCACAATACAAGTCGATATCGATCATCTAAACTACCATCACATAGAAGAGAGCTGCGGTCATCACGATGAGCATCATCACGATGAAACTCGTCTTCATCCGGTTCCTCCAACGCTCCTCCCTCTCCCGCTAGATAGCGGGCGTATCTAGATTCGGCCTCGGCCCTAGTGGTGTACCCTTTGTAACTGCTACCGCTGAATCGGTGAACCTGTCTCCGACACTCCTCCCAGTCGTCGTAGACTCCGGGAATCTTACCCTTGTACACGACATACATCGGCATTGCTATGCACTAGCCAAACGAAACGTTAGTACCAATTCAGAGACAATACATAAGCAATATATAAGTATGCAACAGAACGATCGGAAGAGAAAAGCAAGACATTAATAGCATCCATTACATCTAAGTTGAACGACTCTCGAAACCAAAGAGACATACTACAAGTTCATTAAAGTTTAATTACAACATGAGCCAATCGATGTTTCGAACCAGACACAAGATCACCGCTTTCGACTCGACTCAAGGGACCGGAGCGTGATGAAGCCACCGCTCATCGTGGGAGTCATGAAATAACGGTCGTTGTCACCTGCATTTGTAGCATTGTGTCGATGTCACCGTTGGACGGTTGATTGTTGAGGTAGAACTGCCCCGAGGTAAGGCGACATCTTGATTGATGATTTCCGTAAACTCCGATCGGATGCGAAAGAATTCTTGCCTGAGGTCCGCGTCCCGGATTTCCGACATGCTCTTTGCCCAATCTTTGAGTTTACTCGGTAGCGAAGTTGATGATGGTCCCGCACGACCGCCGCATGTGATGGATGGCATAGTAGGCACCCTTCGATCGCAAAGGCGTTGCTTGGCGCAGCAGTAACATCGACAGGGAGAACACGTGCTTGCCGTGCTTACGAATAGGCTTGGTGAAGGTGCCTCCAGATTTGGCGAGCCGGGAGAACATCATCAAGAACCTTCTTGACATTTGTGTAGTCTACGTTTGACCGACGGTCCGGTCGAAATACGTGGCCATGGAATATTTGGGGCTTAGGAGGATGAGCGTGCAATGTGTGTCATCAGAGAAAACACGGAATGTTAAAACAAAACGATCGAAATCTAAGAATTCATATGTTACGGGCGGTTGAGGGAGGACTTACTCGGAAAGTAAGGCACGAGGAAGTTATCCTTATCTTGGTTTGCCGAATGACGCCTTCGTGGTAAGAACTCGCGACTTGCGGTCCCCGCCGCTGCCCAAGATCTTGGCACGCATGTAGAAGGGGTCGACTATCACGATGTCCGGGGTCTTGTCGCGAATGATCCGCATCTCCATACTCAGCGAAAATAGCCGAACGAAGGTGTAGTGCAGCGGATGGAGGTTCAACATAGCGTGGATGTCATCAAACCGCAGGACGATCGTACGCCCAATGGAGTTATCCACAAAGCCCTTGCCCTCTGGCACCTTGGCCACAAAAACTGGGTATGCCACATCCTTCTCTCTGAGACGCCGCTTCTCCAAAGAAAGAACACTATCATGCGATCTCCGCATAGCACCGTTGCAGCATTGAGCATATTTGTCGGTAGCATCGCCCTACCCGCCACATGCACCTCCTCGAGATATCCTTAGGTGAAGGTGGCCCGCCCCGAGCACGGATCATACTCGGTGCTGGCTGGCTCGCACCCTTCTTAGTCTTTCTTTTGCGTGCCTTCTTCTTCTCCTGTAATGGGACCGAGTTCGCTCACGCACCGCCTTCTTGAGTGTGTTGGGGCTGATAATATTTCGCACCTCGCCTATCTCGAGGCTCGGTGAAGTCGGCAGCTGGAGGCGTCTCCTGAGAGCTGAACGCCAGACGGCGCCTGTTGCAACTTGGCTTCTCCGCGGTACCAGCTAGATCGCACACGTCTTTTGTTGGGTTGGGTTCTTGAGAAGGAGGCCCCATGAAGTCGCCATCGTACCCATGATCGGCAAAGTACTGAACGATGTTGCCAAATGTATCGTCGCCGTCGTCATTCTGATCCTGTGCCATATGCATGTTTAGATCCAGTGGCATAGGGATGTCCGGCACCGTTGCGGCGGTCTTGCCATGGGGCCGACTTGGCGCCGGCACGACTGGCGGTGTTGTCTTTGGGGTGGTGTCCCCCGCCCCCAAACGAATCTGGCTCTTTGGCCAAAGCAGGGGCCAGCTCAGGCAGGCGCTGAGGGTCATCACATCATCATCGTCGGCCCCGACGGGTCGAATCGGAGGTAACAACTCGTCGCAGCCTGGCAGCACCCGAACCAGTTGAACCCTAAACAAGTTGGGTGGCATCTGGGTACCGTGGAACAAGGGGTTGCCCGGTTGAACGATCTTGCCCTTGGCGACATCGACCAACTCGTTGTTCACGAAGTGGAGGAGAGTGCAAGGAACATCGGCGGCGCCCTGCGAAAACATGTAGGGTGTCAGGGATGCCCAGTCAAAGGCAAGGAGATGAAGTCCTCGGCCGAGAGAGGCTTAATTAGTTACCGTGATGATGGCGTCGAGCTCGGCTAATGTCGAGGCACCGCCAACGGCGGGCGTCTGCAGATTGACGGAGGGGCGCTTGTCGCAGAGGTGCCGCCGGCGACACCCGGTGCATTAAGCTCCGTGCGGCGTCGGAGACACCAATGCCGCCTCCGTCGGAGGCACCAATGGCCCCGCCATCGCATATGCGAAGTTCTTGGCCGTGAAGCTAGGAATCGGGCGGCCCTGTTGGCGCCCGCAATCCACGCCTCAACCCCGAGATCAAGGTAGGCACAATGGCGGTGATCATCGCTCCGAGTCGTTGTTCCACTTGCTCTTGGACAATCTTCGAATCCGCGCCACCGTGCCTTGAGTTCTTGAACCTCGCTACCGCTTTCCGAGCTGGTCTTTTTCTCCTTCCGCACACCAGCGTATAGTATGACCCCATTTTGTCGACAAGCCTTTGCCGCCACACGACCAGCCGACGCCGGCTTCTCGAGCTTATCCTTGTTCTTCATTACATTCAACGCCCTATTTAGAGTGGTGTCCCAAGGGTTGCTCTTAGTCGACCCGTGCTATCGCTTTCGATCGCTGCGGAAGGAATGTGAACCATTTAGAAATTTGGCTTCATTAATTAGAATGCAACCATATGGAGCTAATTACGCGGGGTGTATTCCTTACGTAACAAGCTCAAGCGCCCCGGTCTTGGATCCGTGGTAAGCTCCTTTGTTTTCGGGTCCTTCTTGTACCGGGCCCTGACAAAGTTCCTGGTCTGCTTGTCACCGTATTTATCGAAGAGGGGCGGTAGGCCTTGCTCGGCACGGTCCGCCTCCTCCTTATCCCATATAGGCTCCGCCACTCTATAACCGCCGGGACCGAGTGTGTGTTCCCCTATGTTCAGCTCCCGCATTTGTTTCCCCCACTCACTTGATTGGGAGTTTGTGGTGCTCGAGCAATTGATCTTGAAGTTGTTGTAGTCATCTTTGGTGATCGAAGGATTTTTCTCCTTGATCTTCTGATAACTCTCACCTTTCTCGATCATTCTCTTCACATTGCTTTTCCAAGTAGACAGGGCCTTGCTCATCTTCGTGAGGGCAGCATTGTTCACTTTATTCCCTTTGAGGCTTGTGTTTGCAAATTCAGCGGGGAACTTGTATCGTTCGTGCAGCTTCGTGAAGAGGAGGTTGCGCAAATTCCCTCGGTCAGGATGCCTCAGGTTCTCGGTGTTTTTTTTTCGACCGTGGACTGTGGGGTAAAACCCCCACAGCAATTCAAAACTTTATTGAAGGCAGGTAACAGTTACAATAACACGATTACAAGAGGTAACCGAAAAAGAAACAACAAAAAGCAAAGGGCAAAATTAAGGGGGCAAGAAGGAAATCCACTTGAGTAACTCATCCTTGTACCCAGACTTGATTCTATGCTGCATCAGAGTAATGTCATGCCTGAAAGCTCCTCTCCATTTACGAAAACTTGCCCTTTCTCCTCTGAACACCTTTGCATTCCTGATGATCCAAATATTCCAGCAGGCAATAAAAACAACTTCAGTGAAAAAGGGTTTAGCAAAACTTCTCTTTGCCTGGATGACAAGGTCAGACATTGAGGTTCCAGACGACCAATCAATCTGCAAATAGTTCCAAACTCTGACACTGAAATTGCAGTTGAAGAAGAGATGGTCTCTTGTTTCTCGCACTTGCAGGGGGCAAAGCCTGCAAGAAACACCATCATCCATGTGCCAGTGTCTTCTATCAACCATATCCTTGGTGTTAAGTCTGTCCATGGTGAGCATCCATGCAAAAACCTTGATCTTGATAGTGCAAGAAGATTTCCAGATCCAGCAAAGCAGATGGTTGAATGTTTCAGTCTGAAATACATGATTATAGAACAACTTAGGTTTGAAACCCTTGGTGGAACCCTGCCATAACCATACATCCTTACTGTTGCCAATTCTGGTATGGGAGGTCATCATATTTCTTATCAAATTCAATTCATCAAAATCTTGGGCAGATAAAGGTAGATGAAAATGCTGGTATAAATCAACTGAATTGAAGATGTCCTTAACAGAAATCCAGGGATCCTTGGCAAAAGAGAAAAGTCTAGGGAATCTAGACTGCAAGGTGGAAACTTCAGAGCCAAGATTCTAGTTATCAGACCAAAACAGAGCAGTGTCTCCTGCATTGACTTGCACCCAGGAGCAGTCCCTAAAATTCTGCAAAACTTTGCAAATATCCTTCCACCAAAAGGAGCCACAAGCAGTTGTTCCTTGGGGTATGCCATCATGATAATATGAATCCCAAATTAAGGACACCCAAGGTAGATCCTTCCTGTTGAGAAAATTGCTAGCATGCTTAAGGAGCAAAGCCACATTTTGAACACCCAGATTCAAAATACCAAGACCACCCTTACTTTTTGGTCTGCAGATCAAATCCCAGGCAGCAAGAGATGGAGCAGGCTCATCCCTATTTTTTTCTCCACAGACACTGCCTTTGAATCCTTTCTAGCTGCTTTAGGATTCCAGCAGGCACAACCAGGCTGCCCGTAAAGAAGATTGGCATGGATGACAAAGCAGAGTTTAGGAACTGCAATCTCTCACCTTGATTAAGGAATGATGAACTGGCAGTCATTCTTCTCTCCATACAGTCCACCAGAGGCATAAAGTCAACTATCTTGGGCCTTGTAGTACCCACAGGCAAACCAAGGTAAGTAAAAGGCATCTTTCCAATTTGGCATCCAAAAGCAGAAGCTAGCTCATTCATGACTGCCTGTTCAACATTAATAGGAATGATAAAGGATTTATGATAGTTAACATCAAGACTTGTGGACTGAGAGAACACCAACAGCATCTCCTTCAAAGCTACAAGTTGTTGCCTATCAGCAGGGAGGATGATCAAGGTATCATCAGCATATTGAATGATAGGGTAGTCTTGATCATGGCAAGGTATAGGTAGCCTTAGAATTCCCTTTCTGAACATATCATTAATGACTGTTTGCAAAAGATCAGCAGCTATCACAAATAAGAGAGGAGAAACAGATCCCCATCGACTCCTTTTTGTAAATAAACTTCCTTCCAGGCACACCATTTAGAAGGACAGAAGAGGTACCAGTGGCAAGGAGCTGCTTCATCCATAAAATCCACTTTTCATTAAAGCCTTTGTGTTTGAGATTTTGGAAGATAGCTTCATGCTCAACAGAGTCAAAAGCCTTCTCAAAATCCAATTTGAGGATGACAATGGGCCTCTTAGACTGATGGCATTGATGCAGATACTCAAAGGTCCAACCAATACAGTCTTGAATTGTTCTGCTTTTAATGAAACCATATTGGTTCTTGTGAATGCATTTCATAATTATCTTCTGAAATCTATTGGCAGCCATCTTAGAGAGAAACTTCAGACCCATGCTTGTGAGAGAAATGGGCCTATAATCTCCACTTCCTCGGTGTGAGTTTCTTGGGTATCGAGTAATGAAAGAGCTATTAATGTTTTCCAACACTGCTGTCCCTCATGAAAAGCATTAGCCAAATCATAGAAATCACCGAAATGATGTGCCAACACTTCTTGAAGAATAGACCATTAAAACCATCAGTCCGGTGCTTTGTCAATGTGCATGTGCTTGACCACCTCATCCATTTCCTCTTTTCCAAATGGCTCAGTAAGCACATCCAGGCCCTCAACTGGTGATAAAAGAGATGGTAGATCAAATCCCATGATAATCCCTCTTGAGGTGCCCATTCTGTTTTTAAAACAGCTCCAAATAATGCCAGCCATTTGCTCATGGTCAGAAACCACAGAGCCATCAGGTAACTTGAGACTAGCAATTGAGTTTCTCCTGTGCCTCTCAGTGGCCATGGCATGAAAAAACTTGGTATTTTCACCCCCAACCTTAATATACCTGATAGTGCATCTCTTCTTCCAGTACATACAGTGCAAGTGAAGAAGCTTTTCCAAATGGACTTTCACAATTTTCCTGAAATCGAACTCCTGCCTAAACAGGGGTCTCCATTCCTCCAACTCATCTAAAAGAAAGATCACATGATTACACATGGTAATTAACAATTTTAACTTGGAAACACTCATTTGCCATCTCTTAAGACACATTCGCAGATGTTTAAACTTATCAGTGATCTGAGCAGTAATGTGTGACTTTCTAGAATTTACTAGCCACGATGATTCCACACACTCCATAAAGCCCTGTAGTTCCAGCCAATAGTTTTCGAACCTAAACAGGTTTGATTTTGGAATGGTTGTCTTGATAGAAACTAGACAAGGGACATGATCAGAGGCTGTTCTGGCAAGAGGCAGCACTTCAGTCATTGGATAATCAGTGATCCAATCTACTGGGGTGAAAAACCAATCTAACTGTTCCAGAAGAGGAATGTCTTGCATATTAGACCAAGTGTATGATCTACCTTTAATTGGCAATTCAAGGAGACCCAAATGCCCAATGATCTCATTAAAAATGAACATATCATTGATATCCCCCCCAGGTAGGTTCCTATTGTCCACTGATCTAAGAAAGTTAAAGTCACCAAGCAGTAACCAATGCTCATTAATGGGAATATTGAGATTATATAGCCAATTAACAAAATTATCTCTGGCTTCCCCCTGGCAAGGACCATAAACAACAACCAAGGTCCAACTTTCATTATTCTGCCTGGAAGTAAACTGAATCACTATAGCAAATTGCTGAACTTCAATGAGGTTTCCAACAAACACATTTGAATTCCAAACTACCAGAATACCACCAGAAGCCCCTATTGAAGGAGAGCAAGCAAAAGAATCAAATCTTTTAGGGCAGAAACTTTTGATTGATCTAGAATCAAAGGATGAGCATTTAGTTTCTTGCAAGCAGGCTATAGAGCATTGACTTTCCTCCATTTTCTGTCTGACAGCTCTCTGCCTAGCATCAGAATTCAATCCTCTAACATTCCAGCACAACACATTCCAGTTTCTACATGAATTACTCATTAAAACATAAAGTAGAGTGCATAACCCACATGACACACAGTGTCACATGTCCAAAACAGAACAAAGTCTGACCCATCACACAGAAATAACAAAGTTGATGACATAACTGACAGGCACATAGCATAAAAGGCAGCCAAAATAGGGGCCTGCCACACCCAATAGTCATTAGGGCGGATAAACATCAGGATTGACGGATGTAGCAGCAAGTGGGTCCACCATAAGTGCATCCACCGTGAGAAGAGTGGCATCAATGTCCAGTTCTCTCCCAATTTCTGAAGCAGCATAGAATCGAGTCACTGGGGATGTCTTCAGAGGCCTGCTCATCAGACTCATGGGCCATGAAGGGCTTTGCTCTGGGCTTCTTCTTCTTGGGCTGAATAGCAAGCTCATGAAAAACAGGCTTGAAACCATCACGCTTGACAGAACTCCGGGTGCAGCGTCTGACAACAGTCTCCACAAGTGGAGTTGGCGCGAGAGGTTGCCGTGGCTTTCGTGCAGTTGCCACAGGCACAGCAGGAGAATCCACAGGAACCACCTGAGTAGGTATAGAATCAACAAATAGAGCCCTAGCTACTGGCCTGGCCACTTCCTGATCCTTCCAAGTAAGACGAGGTAAATCTAGATCCGAGAATGCAAAATCCCAGCTTCGCTTGGACAGAATGACAGGCGACAGAGGCCGCAATGCAACTGACTTGGGGACAGAAATCACCATAGGAGCTTGGAGCAAAGCCTCAAAAGATCGTCTCCAAATTAGTTCAGGAGGAAGAGGCGGCCCATATGGCACAGCAGGCAAAGCAGGCTCCTCCCTAACCACCGGAGGCTGATAGACCACCAAGGCCCACTGATCAGGAGCAAACTCCACATTGGGTACAGGGGCCTCAGGCTGCTCCTCATCGAGAACAATCACAGGCGTCATCGGGGCGTCAGCAGCCGAGCTTGGTTGCGCAGATAAATCCACCACCATGGACTCCTGGTCCTATACAGGTTCATGATCAACAGCATCATCCCAGTTTCCCCAGTTATCGTTGGCAACCTCATTGACCACAGGAGGAGGTGGAGGCACCGCATTCCATCCCAGAGCCGAAAAGGTGTAAGTTGAGCGGAGGCAGCTCAGAAAAGGAACCCCGAGCCTTTGGATGCGGATTGCCATTGATAGGCATCCATTCCTCATCTTATGCATCTGCTCAGCAAAGTTAGCCCCAAGATGTACAGAGGAGCCGTCTAAGAAACTCTTGCACCTCCATAGGGTGCAAAATCCATAAAAACAACATCCCGAGGCACCGAATGTCTTCTGGGAAAGAAGCAAAAACCAGCGATCTGACCAAGTAGGGATCCTCGCTAATCCAATGGTGAAACTTACCAAAAGTATTGACAGCAGCCCTTATACAACAAGATATTGCGAAGATCCAAAGGATACCCAAGAACATGAGAAGGCCCCGACGGAAACCCGAACTCCGCGGAAGTTTTCACCCTCATCATGCTTCATAAAACGCACAAAGCGATCATTGCCTAACGGCTGCGGCGGTAGTTGCAGCAGATGGAAACGGACAGCAGCATCTCGGAGCTCAAAAAGCCCAACAGAACGAATCCATGGCTGAGCCGATCTAACCAAAACTCCATGCTCTTGTAACCACTGAACTACAGCCTCTCTAGCAGCCCCTATCTCATCTGGTTGGGGGATAGGCATTACCTCAGCAAGCATGAACTCCTCATGGCGGCGCACAATTGGGGTATGTGGCGAGACGAAGGTTCTTGGAAGGCGATCTTCGCCTCCATCGATGACATAGTGGCCCGCAGGGACGTACAGCTGAGGGTCCAGATGGAAGTTCTCCATCGGGACGGAGTGCTCTGCCTCCGACGACGGCGAGTGCAGCGGCGGAGGAGGGGTTTCAGGCGGCGAGGCCGAGGGAGTCTTGGGGCCAGGGTTGATGGAACTGGACGAGGGAGTTAATGCGGAAGAGGAAGGGAGGTCCAAGCTTGGTAAAATCGTTGTCAGGGAGATATTCTCGCAGGGCTCCTCGGAAGTCGTAGCGTTAGCGGGTTTTGGTTGCCAAACGAGCCCCAAAATCTGAGCAAATCGATTGCAATCCTTCCTGATGTGACCCGACCTAAGGCAAGCGATGCACCGCAACTTGGACGTGCAGGCGGCTGCAAAGTGTCCCTTCCTCAAGCATTTTTGGCACGTGAGAACTTCATCGACCATATTCGAAATTAAATCCTCAAAATCTTCCCTTGCTTGCTGAGAGGAAGGAATATCCATATTGATAGCAGAAGGTGCCGGCCCAGCCCGATCAGACCCATCGGAGAGCGGCCCATTACCCGTGGCACGTGGTGGCACGTCCACATTCAAAGAACCAGAAATCCCGCCCGAGATAGTCGGCGAACGATCAGATAACGGCAGTAGATCTTGAACCGTACCAAAGAAAATAGATGGCCTCGCCGACGTCCATCTCAGGCTCACCGGCGGCGCAGGATGAATGACCACTCTCTGATGTGGTGGGATATCATAACCAGCATCTTCAGTAGTTTGAATACAATTTTGTGAAGCCGGATAACGGTACCCACGACATGCATTATAATCTTGAAAGACCGCAAAAGATAATTTCTTGCCAACCGAATTAGAAGACTTGAAAGAAGATTTTGATGGCCTAGAGTGCATTGCTAGAACCCCAAGAGCTGCACGACGCTTAGAAGGACTAACTAGGATCCACTCAGCATCACATTCCAAATTCCAGATCCTAAACTCACGACTCCAATTCGGGCCACCGTTACTCCAAAGATGAAAGTAACATTTGAAATGATCACAAGCAAAAGATCGAAGACTAAGAATGATCATGGCGACAGCCTTGCACGATACCTGAAAGCCAAATACCTTATCCTTGATCAAGAACACCATAAGATCAATGCCCGAGCCACCAATTGCTGCCTCAAGAGCTGCTGCCACCGAATCTTCATTCAAACGGAAGGAATGACGTCCAAAAGAGACAACCATGGTGAAGATCTCCGAGTCTTCCATGGGGTGCACCGAAAAACCCGTAGATTGAAAAACCTTCTCGGCGAAAACCAAACCCTTGGAGAAATCCAAGCCAAGGGTGGATCCATCATTGGAACCCATGAAAGATGGGTATAGACGAGTAGATCTCAAGACGCCGGAGAGATCTAGCGGAGAGAAACTAAATTTAGTGGCTAGGGGTGGAGATCGTCGGAGGTGGTGGGAGATCGCCGTGGAGGGGTGGGGTGGGAGCCATCTTTCCAAAACTCCTGTTGTCTGCTGAACTCAAGATGTGGAAGTTGATTGATCGAGACGGTGCTCCGGAGAATGCACCCGAGCTGAAGCGAGTACCCCTTGACTATTCGTTCGGGCGCCGTTGGATTCCCGATGGAGTCCACTTCAGTAACTTCCTCCTTGAGGGTGAGGAGCACGATCGGGTGCCGGTCCTTCCGTTGCCTCTTCGGTTGGCTACCATCTGTGCGTGCGCCGCCATCATCAGTGGTGGCATCCTCGGCGGCACCATCAGTGGTGGCATCAGTGGGGTCATCCTCGGCGGTACCATCAGTGGTCTCAGGATCGGTGGGGAAGGCGGCGTCCTCATACAACTGAGGTTGGTCCTCCATCTCCTGGGACAGCTCCCAGAATGCCTTGCCGCCCGAACCCCCGGCCTCATCGTTGTTGGCCATGTTTCTCTCTAAATAGGAACAAAGTTTGGTCAAAAAGTTGGTTATTGTTTAGGGTTTGTCGACACCGAGGCATCCTAAAAGCTAAGCTTTTATCATTGAGGGTTTTTCGACGCCGAGGCACCCTAAAAGCCTAAGCTTTCATCATTAGTCACAAGTACCCCATATGTCCTATTTTTAGCAAAGTCATGCTAAAATTCACGGAAAATTTCAGCATGACCTTTGCTGAAAATAGGACATATGGAGTACCCGAATTTGCTGGAACGGAAGTTAATCGACATTCCAGCAAACTCAAGGGCCTCTCGGGTGGACAAGGCAAAAAAGGCCTCCATCACAACAAAGCAAATCATTGCATGGGCATACAAATGCTGAAGTAAGAACACCAGAAGTAGCATTCACAAAATTAAGAGCAAAGTCTAGCTTGCAAACCACAAAATTAAGAGCAAATTAAGAGTAAAATTTTTTCAATTTTCATTGATGTTTCAAATTAGATGCAGAGCAATTGCAAGTTAGCAAGTCCAGCCATCATGCTACTAGCTATTAAGCAGACAAAAATGAACAGATGACCTAGAAACAATTCGATGAACTTAATTTCGTACTCTCCCTATTTTCTGTAGGCTAAATAAGTTAGCCCAAGACAACAATATTCTCAAGCAAAACAAATTGTGGAAAAAACTATAACTTTCTGCTGTGAAATCCCCCCAAAGGACATTTGTTGCATCCTTATACAACAGTGTATGAGAGACTCATATTTTACTATCTAACCCGCATATCAATCACGATGCCAACTTTTTCCATTGTGCGCAAATATGATTCTGCAGTTTCCACCTTAACAGTTGTCAATCTGTCATGTACAAAAGAGTGAAATCCCTCTACAGAAAAAGATACACACTGGTAGGTGGATCTCAAGCCTCTCTTGTGAAAGTGCGTAGGGTGCCCCATACGCAGTGACAAAGATCCGGCAACAATCCGGTTTTTGCAAGCAATAAAGATGTTCAGAAATACAACCACTTAACTACTAGTGGTAATGTTGATAACAGGTAAAAGAAGCAGTATACATCAGAATCCCAGGCAAAGCCAACTCTGTTGTCAGGCCTTTAGCCCCAATACAATGTTGTTAGGCAAATTACTTGCAAATCTTACAAGGATGCAACCAATTTCATTTCAGTAAACTCAACTTGAATAACAGATCAACCAGTAGGCAACCGAAGCATCTTGATCATTAGCAAAATTTCTATCTGACAGAACACCTTGAAAACTACAGAAGCATCTCCTTCCTAGCTAGAAAATCATAGAGGTCTAGGCCAGAGGTGACCTTTTCCTAAGCATCAAACATCTCAGTGTTTCTGCATATATATAACTGAAAAGACAATTGAGTATCCAACACAAGCATGTGTTTCGAGACGAGCATATGCAGAACAAAAACCATATGCACAAGCTCTCTAATTTGCTCTTCAGCCATATCTAACATATCATTCTTCCCTATCTTCCTAGCATGCTTGTAATTTTTTTTGCAACACCTCATCTTCATTCTTCAATAAGAATCTACTTTCTATGCATCAATGACACAATTGAAAAGAAATGGTGTGCTAAATTAAACGATTCATGTTCATGTATTTGACTGGACAGTGCACAACACAACAAATCAACAAGCAATGAATTGAAGCTAACCCTAAATCAGAGGTTGGGGAATTGGAAAATGGTACCTCAAATTAGGCTGAGCCGAGTGCCTGAGTGAAGAACGGGCGGTGGGCGGCTGCGGTCGGGGCAGGGCAGCAGGGTTGCGGCCACGGGCGGTGGCGCGGCTGGCGCCGAGCGCCGGGTAGGCCGAGGGCGCGACTGAGAGACAGCGGCGGCGGCAGCGTCAGGGAGAGGAGAGGGCGGCGTCAAGTCCGGGCGTCGGGCGGAGACGAGGACAACGGAGTGGCGTCGCGGCGTCGGGGCGGCGTTGAGGCGGCGGGGCAGCATCGAGGCGGCGGGGCAGCGGCTTCGGGGAAGGGGATCGAGGGCGAGGGCGAGGGAGATAGAGGGGATAGCTAGGTGGGCCGCCGGGGAGGAACTATGGATGGGGGCGGCACAATACTAATGGCGCACCACCCCTCGGTGCGCCATAAGTACATCCACACTAATGGCACACCTCACCCTGGTGCGACATTAGTATTTTTTTTCTGCTCGAGCCAACAGGTTATCTTCCACCTGACCTGCTCCACATCAAGCACCCTCTACTAGCTCGACTGGTCAGCAGCCAGTTCTCACACCAGGAGGTCCTGGGTTCGATTCCCAGGCTCCACAATTTTTTTCATTTAAAATGCTATTTGATACTTATTTGTGTTTAAATATGTTCAAACTTGTTTAAATCATAACAGTAATATTTTTTTATAAAGACAGTAATAATTTTTTTTAAAATATCATCAAACAGTAATGCCGGTGGAGCGGGGGAGGGGTGCGAGGGGTCGGCGGCGGCGGTTGAGTAGGGGAGGGGTGCGGGGGGTCGGCGGCGGCGGTTGAGTAGGGGAGGGGTGCGGGGGGTCGGCGGCGGCGGTTGAGTAGGGGAATAGAGGTGCGGGGGTGTGGCGGCGGTGGACCGGGGTGCTCGGCGAGGGGGACCGGATCTGGCAAGGTGGGATAGCGATCGAGAAGGAGGGGGATCGAGATTGAGTGTCCATGAAATTTAAAAATATTCATGATAGTTCAAAAAGTGCCCATGAAATACAATCGAGAAATGAAGGCTACGATTTAAATACAATCGATCTTAGCTAGCTATCTGTTCACAATCTTCTTGCCCTTCTTTTTCGCAAATGGAGTTCTTCTGTGGAACGGACGTCCTTTAGGTAGGGTGGTCCTGCTTCTTCTTGTGGTGTATGCTGCTACTTCATCATTGTCGTCATGTTCGATCCTCGGGTCGCTGTACTTGTCGAAGTCTTGCTCATTGGCTACTCCATCCATTCCGATGATCTTCCTTTTGCCTCTCCTCACGACAACACGACTGGGCTTTGACGGGTCGATAATGAAGAAGCATTGGTCAACTTGGGAAGCCAGTACCCATGGCTCATTTTTCGCGGTGACGTTTGCGCCCGCGGTCTTGGATTTGGCTTCGGGTATAACCATGGTGGTGAAATACCGGTCTTCTTTTAGGACGCTCTTCGCCCAACTGACACGGAACATCGTGACCTTCTCTCCAGCATAGCTCAGCTCCTAGATCTCCTCGATCCTTCCGTAGTATCTGTCCTTGTCATTACCGGTGTAGGATTCCATCGTTACCACAGTTCGATAACCATCGCTCTTCATGTCCTTGGCCTCGGTGTAGAATGTGTAGCCGTTGATATCGTACGCCTCATAGGTCATCAGGTTGTGCTCGGCGCCCTGTGACAAGGCGAATATGAGTTGTTCTTCCGTGGAAGAATCCTCATGTAAAGGGTACGACAGAAGCTTCTGCTTGAACCAACACATGAAACATGAGTTGTGCTCTTTGATTATATCTCCGTCCGTCCTCTGTTGGCCCTGGTCATTGTACGTCTTCTTAATAAAGGTTTTGTGCTCTACCACCCAAGGATCGACCACGTCTATGTGTTGTAGCGCGACTAGGTTTGCTCTTTCAAAGTCGGCGAGTCGACCATCTAAGTCGACATGCATTTCGCGGCGACCCTCACGGTGACCCCATCCAGCGAGCCTGCCGAGGTGCCTGTTGACGGGCAGACCAACGGGGTTCTCGATGCCTAGATAATTCGTGCAGATAGGAGATGCACTCTTGATCGAAAGCCCTGGCTATACTTCCCTCTGGGCGTGACATGTTGCGAACGTATCCTTTGATGACACCATTCATCCTTTCGAGCGGCATCATGCTTTGTGCAGAACGTCGACCGAGTTGGATGATATCCTCCACTATATGGACCAGCAGATGCACCATAACGTCAAGAATGCGGGCGGAAGTACATCTCAAGCTCGCATAGTATCACCACAATCTCTTCCTGTAGCCTTCGAGTTGCCTCACGCCAATCGACTTCCGAGATGGCGTCGAAAAAGTTTCATAGGCCAAATAGCGTTTCACGGACGTGCGCGTCCATGATCCCACGGATTGCAATCGAAGTATCTGCGTCATCAAGACGTGATACCGTGAGACTTCATCCCATCAACTTCGCTTCACTGGGTCTAGGTATCTGCTTATCTTCCCAGCGTAATCAGTAAGGAAGTTTTACTCCTAGGAGGCAGGTGAAAAAGTGCTCGATCTCATCCTGACTTAGAGTGAAGCACGTGGGAGGGTAGTCATTTCCGGTCCTCTTGGCCTTTTTGCCTTTGCTACGACTTTCTGTGTCCTGCTTCGCCTCATCATCATCATCATCATCATCATCATCATCATCATCATCATCATCATCATTAGCGTGAAGCTCCTGCCTGATGCCCATTGATTTCAAGTCTGCCCTTGCTTTCGGCCCATCTTTGGTCCTCTCTAGAATGTTGAGCAGGGTACCAAGCAGACTCTCGCACACGTTCTTCGTGATATGCATGACATCAAGGCTGTGAGGCACACGGTGGATCTTCCTGTACGGCAAATCCCAGAAAACAGACCTCGTTTTCCATACCTTCAGCAGCGGCTCTGGCGCCTTTCGCTTCTTTCCCGGCTCTGGCGCCTTTTGCTTCTTTCCCGGCATTGGGCAATCTTTCCAATTTTTCAACTGCTTGTCTATTTCCTCGCCGCTCCTCGTACACGGGCGTTTTCGGGGTTCGGTTTCACCATCGAACAGATCCTTGCATTTCCTCCACGGGTCATCGTCGCGAAGCCACCTTCGATGTCCCATGAACCCGGTTTTCGAAGACCCGGGATCTCTATCTAGCTGGCGATACGTTGTGTCATCCATGCACCTTACGCATCCAGAAAACCCGTGGACTACCTGCCCCGCAAGATATCCGTAACCGAGATAGTCGTGCACCGTCGTGAGCAGTGCGGCTCTCATAGGGAAATATTCTTTCTCTGCGGCGTCCCACGTATTGGCTGGCGTTTTCCACAGCGTGTCAAGCTCCTCTTTCAGCAGCCCCAGATACAGATTGATGTCGTTCCCTGGTTGTTTCAGCCCTTCAATTAGCATACTCATGTGAATGTACTTCCTCTTCATGCACAACCAGGGGGAAGGTTGTACATCCACACAAACACAGGCCAGGTGCTATGTGTGCTTCTCTGGCTGCCAAACGGATTGACTCCATCGGTGCTCGCGCCAAAGATGATGTTCCTTGGATCGTTCCCAAATTCGGTCTTCGTTCAACGCTTTCCACTAGCCCGCATCCTTAGGGTGACTCAAAGATCTTGTCTTTTTATCTATCTCCGGATCATTTGCGTCATCTTCTCGCTTCTTCTCCTCCCTATCCGCGTGCCAACGCAGGAGCTTTGCTACCTTAGGGTCCGCGAAATACCGCTGCAGACGAGGAGATCGGAAAGTACCACACCACTTTTCGAGGAGCTTTCTTCCTCTTCTTGTATCGAGTGACGCCGCACACGGACATATGGTAGACTCCGCGTGCTCGTCCCGATAAATGATGCAATTGTTCATGCACACATGGTATTTCACGTCGCTAAATCCAGAGGACACACGATTTTCTTCGCCTCCTCCAAACTGGTCGGGCACTTGTTCCCCTTGGGAAGACGTTCGTGCCAGAATGACATGTTCTCGTCGAAGCATGCGTCGGTCATTTTGTGTTTTACCTTCATCTCCAGAGCCATGAGCGTTACTTTCAGGTGGGTATCCTCGGGCCTGCATCCTTCATACAATGGAGTAACCGCATCTAACTCAAGTTGATCCATCTTGGCTTTCTCTCGGGTGGCAGCTCTTGCGTTATCCGTCTGCTTGAGAAGCAGCTCTTTAATATGAGGGTCCTGCACCCAGCCCATCGATGGTCCAGCGTAAATGCGCTCCCGCATCATCATCATGTCCTGCATCTTCTACATGATGATCGTGTACAAGATCACCATCGTGATCATCTCCGGGATTCTTCGTCTTCTCGCTTTGCCGAGCCGCTGTGGTTGTCTTGTCGCCCTTCCTCATTTCTTGCCCGCCCCCATGGACGACTTCATAGTCATCTTCATCACCTTGCCACCGATAGCCATCCATGAAAGCACGCAAGAGCAGGTGGTCCCAAGACCTGCCGGAATCCGGGTCCGCAATAAGGCTCTTCACTTGCATCTTCGACACGGACATCTTATCTCCGTCTCGTTCTTTTGAAGCATCTCGCCTTCGCGTACCTCAAAACCTATTCACGATGCCTTCGGTCATCGTGCGGACTATGGTCGTCATGGGTAGAGCAAAACGATATTTTAGAACCAAGAAAAATTTGGCATGACTTTCCTAAAAATAGGACCAAAAGAATGCTTAATGCCAAAATTCTCGCTTGACGGAAATGAATCAACATTCCGCAAAATATTGGCAACTATCGCATTTCAAATACCGGTACACCTCCAAACACAAACACATATGCAACACCACAAACATATGCAACAGCACGAACATACATAGATCTAGCTAGGCCATAAAAAGTGCATGTGCACATTGTTGTAGGGAGATCAACATAAATATAGCTTCCCCCCTTACTTACCTATCAAAACAAGGTAATTTAACCACTTAATTTGAATGAATCTATGGTGGAAATGAGGTGAAAAAGAGGAGGCACCCGAGACAAGGAGGAGGCGGTGGAGAGAATGAAGTGGGGAGAAAGTGAGTGTGGGAGACAGGCTGTCCAAAATATCTTGTTGCTGCCCACTTACTAATGGCGCACCAACCATAAATGCGCCATTAGTAATCCAGGTTACTAATGGCGCACCCTCTGGTGGTGCGCCATTAGTAGTTTAGCAAAAAAACAACATACTAATGGCGCACTGTCCCACAGTGCGCCATTACTAGTTTAAACTAGTAATAGCGCACGGTGGAACAGTGCGCCATTAGTAGTTTTGCAAAAAAAGGAATAAAAATATAATAAAAAAACAACATTAGTGGCGCACTTTCTGACAGGTGCGCCATTACTATTTACAACTAGTAATGGCGCACTTCGTCTGGATGCGCCATTAGTATGTTTGGACAGGCACACTAGTTCAAAAAAAATTTGATACTAATGGCGCACCTTGGGCCAGGTGCGCCATTAGTAGTTTCAACACTAATGGCATATCAGAAGGTGGTGCGCCATTAGTATATACTAATGGCGCACCACTTGTCTGGTGCGCCATTAGTGTCAATCCCATCTATAGCCCTTTTTCTAGTAGTGTTCCCATAGGCTTCTTAATGGTAGAATCCGCAAGGTGCAAATTTAAAGAGCAATCATCAAGATCATGGAAACCTAGAATATCGCATAAGGTTTTTGGAATCGTGGAAACATTAGCACCCAAATCACATAAAGCATAACACTCATGATCTTTAATTTTAATCTTTATAGTAGGTTCCAACTCATCATTAAGTTTTCTAGGTATAGAAACTTCCAAATTAAGTTTTTCATCATAAGATTGCATCAAGGGATCAACAATATGTTTGGTAAAAGCTTTATTTTGACTATAAGCATGAGGAGAATTCAACACGGATTGCAACAAGGAAATACAATCTACTAAAGAACAATTGTCATAATTAAATTCCTTGAAATCCAAGATAGTGGGTTCAATGCTATTTAAAGTCTTGACCTCTCCAATTCCACTTTTACCAAATTTAGCATCAAGATCTAAAAACTCCGAATCATTGGGACGCCTTTTAACTAAAGTTGACTCATCTCCAGTCCCATCATTATTAAGATTCATATTGCAAAACAAAGATTTAATACGGGACACATCAATAACCGTTAGCTCTTCATCATTATTTTCCCCTAACTCTTCTGGTTTGGCAGCCATCTTATTGACCAAGGTGGGCTGCTTATCAGAAATTTGGGCTATTGATTTTTCAAGACGAGTAATTTGAGAGTTCAAACCATAAAATTCCTTAGACATATCATCAAGCTCTTTGTTCATATACCCCATAAAGCTTTTTGTTCTTTACGCTCTTTTCTAAAGAAATTATTATGCTCAAATTGTGAAGTCATAAAACTTCTAATGTTTAATTCAATCTCATCCAACCTTTTAAGATGAAGGTCGGTGTTCTGAGGCAAAGCCATAAGGGCAAACATGCACACAAGCAAACAAAAAGGTAAGCGAAAGAGGGAGGAGATTGGGAAAGAGAGGGCGAATAAAACGGCAAGGGTGAAGTGGGGGAGAGGAAAACGAGAGGCAAATGGCAAATAATGTAATGCGAGGGAGATGAGTTTGTGATGGGTACTTGGTATGTCTTGACTTGAGCGAAGACCTCCCCGACAACGGCGCCAGAAATCCTTCTTGCTACGTCTTGAGCTTTTGTTGGTTTTCTTTGAAGACGAAAGGGTGATGCAGCAATAGTAGCGTACGTATTTCCCTTAGTTTTTGAGAACCAAGGTATCAATCCAGTAGGAGGCTCCTCAAAAGTCCCACACACCTACACAAACAAACAAGAACTCGCAACCAATGCAATAAAAAAGTTGTCAATCCCTTCACGGCCACTTGCGAAAGGGAGATCTGATAGAGATAATATGATAAGATAAATATATTTTTGGTATTTTATGATATAGATTAGAAAAGTAAAGATGCAAATAAAAGTAGACTGAAAGCTTATATGATAAGAGATAGACCCGGGGGCCATAGGTTTCACTAGTGGCTTCTCTCAAGATAGCATAAGTATTACGGTGGGTGAACAAATTACTGTCGAGCAATTGATAGAAAAGCGAATAATTATGAGACTAGGCATGATCATGTATATAGGCATCACGTCCGTGACAAATAGACCGACTCCTGCCAGCATCTATTATCATTACTCCACACATCGACCGCTATCCAGCATGCATCTAGAGTATTAAGTTCATAAAGAAGAGAGTAATGCATTAAGAAAGATGACATGATTTAGAGGGATAAACTCATGCAATATGATATAAACCCCATCTTTTTATCCTCGATGGCAACAATACAATATGTGCCTTGCTGCCCTAACATCCTTTGGGAAAGGACACCGCAAGATTGAACCCAAAGCTAAGCACTTCTCCCATTGCAAGAAAGATCAATCTAGTAGGCCAAACCAGACTGATAATTCAAAGAGACTTGCAAAGATAACTTAATCACACATAAAAGAATTCAGAGGAGATTCAAATATTTCTCGTAGATAAAGTTGATCATAAATCCACAATTCATCGGATCTCAACAAACACATCGCAAAAAGATTTACATCAAATAGATCTCCAAGAAGATCAAGGAGAACTTTGTATTGAGATTAAAAGAGAGAGAAGAAGCCATCTAGCTAATAACTATGGACCCAAAGGTCTGTGGTAAACTACTCACAACTCATCGGAAGGGCCTTGGAGATGATGTAGAGGCCCTCCATGGTCGATTCCCCCTCCGGCAGAGCGTCGGCGAAAGCACCAAGATGGGATCTCGCAGATACAGAAGGTTACGGCGGTGGAAATAGTTTTTCGTGGTGCTCCCCGATGGTATCAGGGTACGTGGATATATATAGGAGGAAGAAGTAGGTCGATGGACGCTCGAGGGGACCACGAGGGTGGGGGGCGCGCTGGGCACCCTCGTGGCCGCCTCGCTTGTTTCTTGACTTCCACTCCAAGTCCTCTGGATCATTTTTGTTCCAAAAGATCGCTCCCGAAGGTTTCATTCCATTTGGACTCCATTTGATATTCCTTTTCTTCGAAACACTAAAATAGCCAAAATGATATAAAAGTGTAAAGTAAAGCCCATAAACATCCAAAACGGGTAATATAATAGCATGGAACAAACAAAAATTATAGATACGTTGGACACGTATCACATACCTAGTTCAATTTCGTTATCGGCAAGTCTCTTTACTCGTTCTGTCATACTTCATCCCGCAGCTAACTCATTAGTCACAATGCTTGCAAGGCTTATAGTGATGAGTATTACCGAGAGGACCCAGAGATACCTCTCTGAAACACGGAGTGACAAATCCTAATCTCGATCTATGCCAACCCAACAAACACCTTCGGAGACACCTGTAGAGCACCTTAATAATCACCCATTTACGTTGTGATGTTTGGTAGCACACAAAGTGTTCCTCCAGTATTCGGGAGGTGCATAATTTCATAGTCTGAGGAACGTGTATAAGTCATGAAGAAAGCAGTAGCAATGAAACTGTAACGATCATAATGCTAAGCTAACGGATGGGTCTTGTCAATCACATCATTCTCCTAAGGATGTGATCCTGTTCATCAAATGAGAACACATGTGCATGGTTAGGAAACATAACCATCTTTGATTAACGAGCTAGTCAAGTAGAGGCATACTAGGGACACTATGTTTTGTCTATGTATTCACACATGTATTAAGTTTCCGGTTAATACAATTCTAGCATGAATAATAAACATTTATCATGATATAAGGAAATAAGTAATAACTTTATTATTGCCTCTAGGGCATATTTCCTTCATGCATGTTTGATGATGAACGGCAGATAGCTTCCATTACGGCCTTCAAAAATTTTCTACGTGTAATGTGCACTGATACAAACTGTCATGTGAAATTTTGGAAAAATTCAGGGGTCATTTGACCTTTTGCAGATGTTTAAGTGATTTTCTAGCCATTTAATGACCGTAATTCAAATGTGAACTAGATGTACATGCCACAGCTAACCATAATGATTTGAAAAATTATGATTGTGTACTTGTGTGCGAGTTAATTCCATGTGCAGTAAATTAGAAGTAATTTTCAAACATATTGGTCTCACGGCATGGACACATGCATGGAGTGCCATGGCATTTTAATTCCAAAATATTAAAAAATGACCAGGAAAACATGAATCGTTGCTTGATTTAATGTCATGCCACCAAGATGATGTGGTACAAAAATTGGTCTGTTTGACGAAAGTTTGGACACACCACTCATAAATCGGAGCAACTCACTTGAAGGCTCGTGGTTCCGAGAGGGAACAATGCATGTTTGATGATGAGCGGTTGATGACCCACAAGTGTAGGGGATCTATCGTAGTCCTTTCGATAAGTAAGAGTGTCGAACCCAACGAGGAGCAGAAGGAAATGACAAGCGGTTTTCAGTAAGGTATTCTCTGCAAGCACTGAAATTGTAGGTAACTTTTAGTTTTGTGATAAGATAATTTGTAATGGGTAGCAAGCAATGAAAGTAAATAAGGTGCAGCAAGGTGGCCCAATCCTTTTTGTAGCAAAGGACAAGCCTGGACAAGTTCTTATAATGAGAAAAGCGCTCCCGAGGACACATGGGAATTATCGTCAAGCTAGTTTTCATCACGCTCATATGATTCGCGATCGTTACTTTGATAATTTGATATGTGGGTGGACCGGTGCTTGGGTGCTGCCCTTTCTTGGACAAGCATCCCACTTATGATTAACCCCTATTGCAAGCATCCGCAACTACAAAACAAGTATTAAGGTAAACCTAACCACAACATGAAACATATGGATCCAAATCAGCCCCTTACAAAGCAACTTATAAACTAGGGTTTAAGCTTCTGTCACTCTAGCAACCCATCATCTACTTATTACTTTCCAATGCCCTCCTCTAGGCCCAAATAATGGTGAAGTGTCATGTAATCGACGTTCACATAACACAACTAGAGGAGAGACAACATACATCTCATCAAAATATCGAACGAATACCAAATTCACATGACTACTAATAGCAAGACTTCACCCATGTCCTCAGGAACAAACATAACTACTCACAAAGCATATTCGTGTTCATGATCAGAGGGGTGTTAATATGCATTAAGGATCTGAACAAATGATCTTTGATAACCTACAAGTGGGGATCGCAACAGCTTTCGAGGGTAGAGTATTCAACCCAAATTTATTGATTCGACACAAGGGGAGCCAAAGAATATTCTTAAGTATTAGCAGTTGAATTGTTAATTCAACCACACCTGGATAACTTAGTATCTGCGGCAAAGTATTTAGTAGCAAAGTAGTATGATAGTAATGGTAATAGTGGTAAAAAGTAAAGATAGCAGTTTTGTAGTAGTCGTAACAGTAGCAACGGAAAAGTAAATAAGGAAATCACAATATGTGAAAAGCTCGTAGGCATTGGACCAGTGATGGATAATTATGTCGGATTCGATTCCTCGTGTAATAGTTATAACATAGGGTGACACGGAACTAGCTCCAATTCATCAATGTAATGTAGGCATGTATTCCGAATATAGTCATACGTGCTTATGGAAAAGAACTTGCATGACATCTTTTGTCCTACCCTCCCGTGGCAACGGGGTCCTAATGGAAACTAAGGGATATTAAGGCCTCCTTTTAATAGAGTACCCGACCAAAGCATTAACACATAGTGAATACATGAACTCCTCAAACTAGGGTCATCACCGAGAAGTATCCGGATTATTGTCACATTGGGGTTGTCGGATCATAACACATAATAGGTGACTATAGACTTGCAAGATAGGATCAAGAACTCACATATATTCATGAAAACATAATAGGTTTAGATCTGAAATCATGGCACTCGGGCCCTAGTGACAAGCATTAAGCATAGCAAAGTCATAGCAACATCAATCTCAGAACATAGTGGATACTAGGGATCAAACCCTAACAAAACTAACTCGATTACATGGTAAATCTCATCCAAACCATTACCGTCCAGCAAGCCTACGATGGAATTACTCACGCATGGCGGTGAGCATCATGAAATTGGTGATGGAGGATGGTTGATGATGACGACAGCGACGAATCCCCCTCTCGGGAGCCCCGAACGGACTCCAGATTAGCCCTCCGGAGAGAGATTAGGGCTTGGCAGCGGCTCCGTATCGTAAAACACGGTGAAACTTTCTCTCTGATTTTTTCTCTCCATGAAACGGAATATATAGAGTTGGAGTTGAGGTCGGTGGAGCTCCAGGGGGGCCACGAGACAGGGGGGCGAGCCCAGGGGAGAGGGCGCGCCCCCACCCTCGTGGACAGGGTGTGGGCCCCCTGGTCTTGATTCTTTTGCCAATATTTTTTATATTTTCCAAAAGTTATCTCCGTGGATTTTCAGGTCATTCCGAGAACCTTTGTTTTCTGCACAATAAACAACACCATGGCAGTTCTGCTGAAAATAGCGTCAGTCCGGGTTAGTTTCATTCAAATAATGCAAGTTAGAGTCCAAAACAAGGGCAAAAGTGTTTGGAAAATTAGATACCTTGGAGACGTATCAACTCCCCCAAGCTTAAACCTTTGCTTGTCCTCAAGCAATTCAGTTGATAAACTGAAAGTGATAAAGAAAAACTTTTACAAACTCTATTTGCTCTTGTTATTGTAAATATGTAAAGCCAGCATTCTAGTTTTCAGCAAAGATTATGAACTAACCATATTCACAATAACACTTAGGTCTCATATTTACTCATATAAATAGCATAATCAGCTAGCAAGTAATAATAATAAAACTCGGATGACAACACTTTCTCAAAACAATCATGATATGATATAACAAGATGGTATCTCACTAGCCCTATCTGAGACCACAAAACATAAATGCAGAGCACCTTTAAAGATCAAGGACTGACTAAACATTGTAATTCATGGTAAAAGAGATCCAATCAAGTCATACCCAATATAAACTAATAGTAATGAATGCAAATGACAGTGTGCTCTCCAGCGGGTGCTTTTTAATAAGAGGGCGATGACTCAACATAAAAGTAA
Organism: Aegilops speltoides; assembly: GCA_021437245.1. NCBI lineage: Eukaryota > Viridiplantae > Streptophyta > Magnoliopsida > Poales > Poaceae > Aegilops > Aegilops speltoides. The sequence continues at coordinate 83,876,259 of CM038146.1, read as the reverse complement.
ATAGATAGGCCATTCGAAGAGGGAAGCAGGGATTTGTAGAGGTGCCAGAGCTCGATTTTAAGATAGAGATGAATAACATTTTGAGCGGCATACTTTCACTGTCAACGCAACAACTATGAGATGGCGATATCTTCCATGCTACATACATTATAGGCGGTTCCCAAACAGAATGGTAAAAGTTTATACTCCCCCACCACCAACAAACATCAATCCATGGCTTGCTCGAAACAACGAGTGCCTCCAACTAACAACAACCCTGGGGAAGTTTTGCTTAATTATTTTGATTTGCTTTGATCTTTTTGATCATGCGACTGGGCATCCCGTTTGCCAGCCATTTTCTCGTGAATGAGGAGCGGAGTCCACTCCTCTTGAGAATAACCCACCTAGCATGGAAGATACAGACAACCCTAGTTGAAACATGAGTTGCTCGATCATACAAAACGGAATTTCATTTGAAGGTTTGGAGTTTGGCACATATAAATTTACTTGGAACGGCAGGTAGATACCGCATATAGGAACGTATGGTGGACTCATATGGAATAACTTTGGGGTTTATGGAGTTTGGATGCACAAGCAGTATTCCCGCTTAGTACAGGTGAAAGCTAGCAAAAGACTGGGAAGCGACCAACTGAGATAGCAACAACAGTCATGAACATCCATCAAAATTAATTTACACCAAGTACAAGCATGAGTAGGATATAATCCACCATGAACATAAATATCGTGAAGGCTATGTTGATTTGTTTCAACTACATGCTTGAACATGTGCCAAGTCGAGTCACTAAATGCATTCAAAGGAGGATACCATCCCATCATACCACATCATAATCATTTTAATAGCATGTTGGCACGCAAGGTAAACCATTATAACTCATAGCTAATTATGCATGGCATAGGCAACTATAATCTCTAAATGTCATTGCAAATATGTTTACTTCATAATAGGCTGAATCAAGAACGATGAACTCATCATATTTACAAAAACAAAAGAGGTCGAGTTCATACCAGCTTCTCTCATCTCAATCAGTCCATCATATATCGTCATTATTGCCTTTCACTTGCACGACCGAACGGTGTGTATAATAATAATAGTGCACGTGCATTGGACTAAGCTGGAATATGCAAGCATTCAATTCAAGAGAGAAGACAAAGTAATATGGGCTCTAAGCTAAATCAACCATCATGCATATGAGAGCCACTAAACAATTTCAATATGGTCTTCTACTCTCGACCCCCAAAGGAAAGAAGAGAAAATAAAACTATTTACACAGGAAAGCTCCCAACAAGTAAAAGAAGAACGAGAAATCTTTTTGGGTTTTCATTTTAATTACTACTACAAGCATGGAAATTAAACTAACTAATTTTTTTTGGTTTTTCTTAAGGTTTATCAAACACACAAGAAGAAAGCTAGAAAAGGAAATTAAACTAGCGTGGTTAATACAATCAAAGAGTATGAGCACCGACAACTAGAATAGTGTGTGAACATGAATGTAAAGTCGGTGCAAAATACGTACTCCCCCAAGCATAGGCTTTTGGCCTAAGTTGGTCTAATGCCAGGGTAGCCTGGCTGATATCCGAAGTTATAACCGGGGTCGTACTAAGATGCAGCAGCTAATGCCTCCTGAGCAACGGCATGTCGGCGAGCTTCCTCCGCTCTCCTCTCGTGTTCGGCTGCCTCCTCCCTGGTAATAACATATCTTTGTTTTGCCTGGTAATCAAAAAGGAAAGGAGCAAGGAGAGTAAGATGGACAGCACTATGTCTATCAAAGATTAGTCGATACTAGAGGAATTGTTCATTCCTCAAAAGAAAATGATGTTTGACCATCACGTCATAATCTAAACAAGCAGGAAGCAACTCCACATCCTCCTCTCGTGGAGATATACCAAGATAGTTAGCAACACGGGTTGCATAAATCCATCCAAATAAATCTCCAGATATACCATTAGTATGCAACCTACGTGCAACTATTGCCCCCAAGTTGTAATCTTTATTACCTAACACAGCACTCTTGAGGACACAAAGATCAGGGACATACATATGACATGCTTCATCCTTACCATTAATGCATCTACCAATGAAGAGAGCAAAATAATGTATATCACGAAAGTGAATGCTCCCTATGGTAGCTTGTGCTATATCCCTAGATTCTCCCACAGTAATACTAGCAAGAAAGTCTTTATATTCAGATCTATGGGGTTCATGAACATTGCCCCACTGCGGGAGTTTGCAAGCAGTTGTAAAATCTTCTAAGTCCATGGTATAAGATTGATCATAAATATCAAAAAGGACACTCTGAGAATTACGCGAAGATGTATATTTAAATCTTCTTACGAATGAATCAGTCAATTGGTAGTACTGAGGACACTTATCTTGTAAGAAGTCCTCAAGGTCGGCATTACACACATATGTTTTAAATTCATCCTTAATGCCTGCATTGACCATAAACTCTTCTGATGGCCACTCACAAGCCCGCACTTCGGCTTCCCTTGGTGGTTCATCGTCTTGCTCACGCATAGCACGCCTAGGTCCTATCTTTGTTGAGGAACCACCTTGGTACATTCTCCTAGACATATTTCTTTCTCTAAAAAATTTCTGAAATTTTTAGTAACTTCAAAATAAAAGTGAATCAAACTAAACAAGATTGGTAGCAACTACTCCTACAAGTGCCTAGAGCCTATATCATGCATTATAATTACATGGGACCTCATAAATTTGACATGCAAGCTCAAGAACAGGGTCACCTATGCAGATAAAAATTTGCAATAAATAAAGCACTAGAACAAAAACTAATTGGACCAATGGAGGAGTCACATACCAAGCAACAATCTCCCAAAGAAGTTTTGTGAATGGAGCTTTGAGCAAGGAGAGCAAAAATCGCAGCAAAATGAGCTAGAACTCGTGCTTGAGCTGGATGGGGATTTTTTGGGAGGAAGACGAAGTGTGTGGGTGCAGGAATAAGTGGAGAGGGGACACCGTGGGCCCACGAGACAGGGGGCGCGCCTAGGGGGTGTGGGCGCGTCCTCCACCCTTGTGGCCAGGTGCTTGCCCCCCTGCAGTGTTTTCAGTGCCTTAAATCCTCAAATATTCCATAAAAATCATACTAAATTTGCAGGGCATTTGGAGCACTTTTATTTTCAGGATATTTTTTTATTGCACGGATAATTAAGAAAACAGACACATAACACTATTTTTGCTTTATTTAATCTAAATAACAGAAAGTAAAAAGAGGGTACAGAAGGTTGTGCCTTCTAGTTTCATCCATCTCATGATCATCAAAATGAATCCACTAACAAGGTTGATCAAGTCTTGTCAACAAACTCATTCCGAATAACACGGAACCGGAGAAATTTCGAATAGCACTAGGTTACCTCAACAGGGATATGTACATCCCCAATAATAAGAATATCATACTTTTTCTTGACAGTAGGAAGAGGAAATTCGAAACCTCCAATAATGATAGTTGGAATTTTTCCAATAGAATTGATGCTATGAACTTGTGGTTGTTTCCTCGGAAAGTGTACCGTATGCTCATTACTATTAACATGAAAAGTGACATTGCATTTGTTGCAATCAATAACAGCCCCTGCAGTATTCAAAAAGGGTCTACCAAGGGTAATCGACATACTATCGTCCTCGGGAATATCAAGAATAACAAAGTTCGTTAAGATAGTGACATTCGCAACCACAACAGGCACATCCTCACAAATATCGACAGGTATAGCAGTTGATTTATCAGCCATTTGCAAAGATATTGCAGTAGGTGTCAACTTATTCAATTCAAGTCTACGATATAAAGAGAGAGGCATAACACTAACACCGTCTCCAAGATCACATAAAGCAGTTTTAACATAATTTCTTTTAAGGGACATTTACATCTATGCCCCTAATTTGCGCCCACTCTCAGATTTACCCCTAATTTCAAAGCCTGCTCAAATATGCCCCTCCGCCGTTAGGTGCACTTACAGAAATGCCCTTCTGTGCCGTTACCGTCCGGTCAAAGCTGGTCAAAGGGCATTGACCGTCCTGAAAAAATAGCAAAAAAGTTCTAAAAAATATGAAAATTTGTGAGATCAAGGATCCTCAGGTTCGCAAGGTGCGTGCAAATTTTCGTGCTGTTTGGGCATTCCAGGAGCTCGTGTCAAAGGAAAAACAATAAATATGTAAGCCTATGAACAGTAAATTCAAAAAAATAGCAAGAAAATTCAAAAAAATATGAATTTTTTTGGCATCAAAGAGGCTATAGTCTACAAGCTGCGTGCAATTTTTTGTTGTGTTTGGACATTGGAGGGGCTTGTGGAGAAAAAAACAAAATTTGGCTCGAGAAAAAACTTGGGAAAAAATGACTATTTTGTTTTTTCTTGCTAGAGCTCCTCGCATGTCATTTGATCACAAAAACTTGCAAGCACCTTGTGCACCCAAGCCTCTTTGATGCCAAAATTTTTCATATTTTTTTTGAATTTTCTTGCTATTTTATTTCAAATTTACTGTTCACAAGTGTGCATATTAAATGTTTTTCCTCGCCACGAGCTCCTGGAATGTCCAAATAGCATGAAAATTTGCATGCACCTTGCGCACATGAGTATCTTCAAACTCACAAAAATTTAGATTTTTTAAAATTTTTTTGCTATTTTTTCAGGACGGTCAAAGTTGTTTGACCGGACGGTAACGATGCAGAAGGGCATTTCTGTAAGGGCACCTAATGGCGGAGGGGCAAATTTGAGCAGGCTTTCGAATTAGGGGTATATCTGATTAGGTGGTTCGAGTTAGGGACAGAAATGGAAATTACCCTTCTTTTAATGGAGCATGGTATAGTTGGTACTCCCGGATCTCCTAGTTTCTTAGGCATTCCACCTTTAAAAGTGTAATTAGCAAGCATGGTGAAAATTTCAGCTTCTGGTATCTTTCTTTTATTTGTAATGATATCCTTCATGTACTTAGCATAAGGATTTAATTTAAGCATATCAGTTAAACGCACATGTAAGAAGATAGGTCTAATCATTTCAGCAAAGCGCCCAAAATCCTCATCATCCTTGGTCTTGGATGGTTTAGGATGAAAGGGCATGGGTTTCTGAACCCATGGTTCTCTTTCTTTATCGTGCTTCCTAGCAACAAAATCTCTCTTATCATAATGTTGATTCTTTGATTGTGGGTTATCAAGATCAACAGCAGGTTCAATCTCTACATCATTATTTTTGCTAGGTTGAGCATCAACATGAACATTATCATTAACATTATCACCAGGTTCATGTTCATCACCTGATTGTGTTTTAGCATCAGAAATAGAAATATCATTGGGATTCTCAGGTGTGTCTACAACAGGTTCACTAGAAGCATGCAAAGTCCTATTGTTTTTCTTTTTCTTCTTTTTAGAAGAACTCGGTGCCTCTAAATTATTTCCCTGAGAATCCTGCTCGATTCTCTTAGGGTGGCCTTCAGGATACAAAGGTTCCTGAGTGATTCTACCAGTTCTAGTAGCCACTCTAACAACAAAATCATGTTTATTATTTCATTCATCGAGAAAATCACTTTGAGCTTTAGGTACTTGCTCAGCTTGAGTGGTAACCATAGAAGCATATTTGCTAATAAGTTTAAGTTCACCTTTAACTCTAGCCATATAATCACTCAAGCGTCCTATCTCGACATCATTATTTTTTAATTCTCTACCAACATAAACATTAAAACTTTCTTGTCTAGCCATAAAGTCATCAAATTCATCTAAGCATGGGCTATGAAGTTTAGTAGAGGGGATTTCAATTTTATCATATCTATAGAGAGAATTTACCTTTACTACCTGTGTCGGGTTATCAAGACAATGTGTTTCTTCAACAGGCGGTAAATTAAGACCATGTATTTCTTCAATAGGAGGTAAATTCTTAACATATTCAGCTTTAATACCTTTTTCTTTCATTGATTTCTTAGCCTCTTACATATCTTCAAGACTGAGAAATAGAACACCCCTCTTCTTTGGAGTTGGTTTAGGAATAGGCTCAGGAGTTGGCTCAATTGGCTTAGGAATTGCCACAGGAATTGGCTCAGGAAGAGTCCAATTATTTTCATTAGTCAACATATTATTTAGTAGTAATTCAGCTTGGTCGACTGTTCTTTCCCTGAAAACACAACCAGCACAACTATCCAAGTAGTCCTTGGAACCAGTATTTCATTTTTCTTAAGAGGATGATCAGGCAAAGCATTAAGTAATCAGAGAAGCTCCCCCCAAGCCTGTGGGAGACTCTCTTCTTCGATTTGCACAAAATTATATATTTCCCGCAAGGCAGCTTGTTTCTTATGAGTAGGGAAATATTTAGTAGAGAAGTAATAAATCATATCCTAGGGACTACGCACACAACCAAGATCAAGAGAATTAAACCAAGTTTTAGCATTACCCTTTAATGAGAACAGAAATATCTTAAGGATATAATAATAGTGAGACTTCTCATGATTAGTAAACAGGGTGGCTATATCATTTAACTTGGTAAGATGTGCCACAATAGTTTCAGGTTCATAGCCATAAAAAGGATCGGATTCAACCAAAGTAATAATCTCAGGATCAACAGAGAATTTATAATCCTTATCAGTAACACAGATAGGTGAAGTAGCAAAAGCGGGGTCATGTGTCATTCTAGAATTAAGAGATTGCTGCTTCCATTTAGCTAATAACTTCTTAAGATCATATCTATCTTTGCAAGCAAAAATAGCTCTAGTAGCTTCTTCATCCATAACATAACCCTCAGGAACAACAGGCAATTCATAATCAGGGGGAGAACCTTCATCATCACTATCGTCAATAATATCATCATTAATAATTTTGTTCTCTCTCACCCTAGCAAGTTGTTCATCAAGAAATTCACCTAATGGCAAAGTAGTATCACGCACAGAAGTAGTTTCATCATAAGTATCATGCATAGCAGAAGTGGCATCATTAATAACATGCGACATATCAGAATTCATAGCAGTAGCAGGTTTAGGTGTCGCAAGCTTACTCAAAATGGAAGGAGAATCTACTGCAGAGCTAGATGGCAGTTCCTTACCTCCCCTTGTAGTTGAGGGAAAAATCTTAGTTCTTTCGTCTTTCAAGTTCCTCATAGTGATCAGAAGATATAAATCCCAAGTGACTCAAGGAATAGAGCTATTCTCCCCGGCAATGGCGCCAGAAATTGGTCTTGATAACCCACAAGTGTAGGGGATCACAACAGCTTTCGAGGGTAGAGTATTCAACCCAAATTTATTGATTCGTCACATGGGGAGCCAAAGAATATTCTTAAGTATTAGCAGTTGAGTTGTCAATTCAACCACACCTGGATAATTAACTTAGTATCTGTAGCAAAGTATTTAGTAGCAAAGTATTTAGTAGCAAAGTAGTATGATAGTAATGGTAACAGTGGTAAAAAGTAAAGATAGCAGTTTTCTAGTAGTTGTAACAGTAGCAACGGAAAAGTAAATAAGCAAAGCACAATATGTGAAAAGCTCGTAGGCATTGGATCAGTGATGGATAATTGTGTCGGATGTGATTCCTAATGTAATAGTTATAACATAGGGTGACACGGAACTAGCTCCAATTCATCAATGTAATGTAGGCATGTATTCCGAATATAGTCATACGTGCTTATGGAAAAGAACTTGCATGACATCTTTTGTCCTACCCTCCCGTGGCAACGGGGTCCTAGTGGAAACTAAGGGATATTAAGGCCTCCTTTTAATAGAGTACCGGACCAAAGCATTAACACATAGTGAATACGTGAACTCCTCAAACTACGGTCATCACCGAGAAATATCCGGATTATTGTCACATCGGGGTTGTCGGATCATAACACATAATAGGTGATTATAGACTTGCAAGATAGGATCAAGAACTCACATATATTCATGAAAACATAATAGGTTTAGATCTGAAATCATGGCACTCGAGCCCTAGTGACAAGCATTAAGCAAAGAAAAGTCATAGCAACATCAATCTCAGAACATAGTGGATACTAGGGATCACACCCTAACAAAACTAACTCGATTACATGGTAAATCTCATCCAACCCATCACCGTCCAGCAAGCCTACAATGGAATTACTCACGCACGGCGGTGAGCATCATGAAATTGGTGATGGAGGATGGTTGATGATGACGACGGCGACGAATCCCCCACTCCGGAGCCCCGAACAAACTCCAGATCAGCCCTCCCGAGAGAGGTTTGGGCTTAGCGGCGGCTCCGTATCGTGAAACGCGATAAAACTTTCTCTATGATTTTTTCTCCGCAAAACAGAATATATAGAGTTGGAGTTGAGGTCACTGGAGCTCCAGGGGGCCCACGAGACAGGGGGCGCCCAGGGGGAGAGGGCGTGCCCCCACCCTTGTGGACAGGGTGTGGGCCCCCTGGTCTTGATTCCTCCGCCGGTATTTTTTATATTTTCCCAAAGTTATCTCCGTGGATTTTCAAGTCATTCCGAGAACTTTTGTTTTCTGCACAATAAACCACACCATGGTAGTTCTGCTGAAAACAGCGTCAGTATGGGTTAGTTTCATTCAAATCATGCAAGTTAGTGTCCAAAACAAGGGCAAAAGTGTTTGGAAAAGTAGATACGTTGGAGATGTATCAATCTTCCTCCGAATAAACCAACTAGCATCAACTACAAGGAGTAATCAACACTACTAGCAACCCACAGGTACCAATCTAAGGTTTGGGATAGAAAGATAGGATACAAGAGATGAACTAGGGTTTGAGAGGAGATGGTGCTGGTGAATATGTTGATGGAGATTGACCCCCTCCCGATGAGAGAATCGATGGTGATGACGATGGTGATGATTTCCCCCTCCCGGAGGGAAGTTTCCCTGGTAGAACATCTCCGCCGGAGCCCTTGGTTCCGCCAAGGTTCCGCCTCGTGGCGGCGGAGTTTTGTCCCGTAAACTTGCTTTTGATTTTTTGCAGGGTAAAAGACCTCATATAGTAGAAGATGGGCACCGGAGGGTTGCCAGGTGGCCCACGAGGCAGGGGGCGCGCCCAGGAGGGTAGGGCGCGCCCCCCACCCTCGTGGGCGGTGGGTGGCCCCCCTCAGGTATTTCTTCCGCTGAATATTTTTTATTAGTTCCCAAAATGAATTTAGTGGAGTTTCAAGACTTTTGGAGCTGTGCCGAATAGGTCTGTAATATTTGCTCCTTTTCTAGCCCAGAATCCCAGCTGCCAGCATTCTCCCTCTTCATGTAAACCTTGTAAAATAAGAGAGAATAGCCATAAGTATTGTGACATAACGTGTAATAACAGCCCATAATGCAATAAATATCGATATAAAAACATGATGCAAAATGGACGTATCAACTCCCCCAAGCTTAGACCTCGCTTGTCCTCAAGCGGAAGCCGATATCGAAAAATATGCCCACATGTTTAGAGATAGAGGTGTCGATGAAATAAAATACGGACATGAGGGCATCATGATCATTCTTATAACAACAATTGCAATTATGATTTCTTATGCTCAAGTAATCTATTCACAATGTCAAGTATGATTCAAAAACTTCATTCAGAACTAACAAACTATGATCTCAGTCATTGAAGCAATTGCAATTTATCATAACATAGGAAAGATTCAACATAAGAGCTTTTCAGCAAGTCCACATACTCAACTATCATTTAGTGTTTCACAATTGCTAACACTCACGCAATACTTGTGGTTATGGAGTTTTAATCAGACACAGAGAAAGATAGGGGCTTACAGTGTTGCCTCCCAACCTTTTACCTCAAGGGTAATGTCAACAATAATAGTTCATGCTAACTTACATCCGATTGGGTATATATATATCAGGATCTTTCCAACACGAGGTGCTTGCCAAAGGATAAAATGTAAAAGGGGGAGGTGAAGATCACCTTGACTCTTGCATAAGGTAAAAGAAATAAAGTAAAACATAGGCCCTTCGCAGAGGGAAGCAGAGGTTGTCATGTGCTTTTATGGTTGGATGCACGAAATCTTAATGAAAAAGAACGTCACTTTATATTGCCACTTGTGATATGAACCTTTATTATGCAGTCCGTCGCTTTTATTACTTTCATATCGCAAGATCGTATAAAGCTTATTTCCTCCACACTAATAAGTCATACATATTTAGAGAGCAATTTTTATTGCATGCAACATGACAACTTACTTGAAGGATCTTACTCAATCCATAGGTAGGTATGGTGGACTCTCATGGCAAAACTGGGTTTAAGGATATTTGGGAGCACAAGTAGTATCTCTACTTGGTGTAAGGAATTTGGCTAGCATGAGGGGGAAAGGCAACTCAACATGTTTGAATGATCCATGACAATATGCTTTAAGTGAGATGTGAGAAAACATAACCCATTACGTTGTCTTCCTTGTCCAACATCAACTCTTTAACATGTCATACTTTAATGAGTGCTCACAATCATAAAAGATGTCCAACATAGTATATTTATATGTGAGGACCTCTCTTTCTTTATTACTTCCAATTAATTGCAACGATGACCCAAACTATGTTTGCCAACTCTCAACAACTTTTAAGCATCATACCCCCTATACGTGAAGTCATTACTATCCACAAGATCAATATGATTCTTTTATTTCTTTTATTCTTTTATGCACTTAAGATCATAGCAAGATAGCAAATCCATTGAATCAACACTAATCTTTATTATATATAGCTCACGGACTCGATTACATAGAGGGATCACAAAGCAAAACTCAAAACTAATTCATACCTAAACTTTATTCTACTAGATCAAGATATTACCAAAAGGATCAAACTAAGTAAAACGGTAAAGATAGGAGTGTGATGGTGATACGATACCGGGACACCTCCCCCAAGCTTGGCAATTGCCAAGGGGAGTGCCCATACCCATGTGTTTATGTCCTTGGAGGTGGTGATGATGGAGTTGTTGATGATGTAGGCTTGCCGTCCGTCTTCCAAGGCATAGGCTCACCATCATAGAAGGTGATTGAGTCTCCGGGATCCTCAAATCTGCAGCCAAACTCATCCTCTTGAATCTATATTCATACTCACAGTTTTGGTTGTGCAGGTCATAGATCTGGGCTTGGAGGTTCTCGATTTTCTCATGAAGCTTGAAGATGGTCTCCCTAATGTTCTTGGCGTCCATCTTGTGGTTGTTGGTGAACTCCGCAATCATCATCTGGTTGGCGTTGAGTCCGCGCTCCACCATCCCTTGGCACTTGAAAACTTGGTGTTCCATTTTTCGAGCTTTGTCTCCACGCTTCCGGTAGTCCTTGGTCCCTCAACATCGCGGATGTGCAGCACCCCCTCACACATCTTAATGGTTTGAGGGTAATGCAGCAGCTTCGCAAGGTAGGGGTTGATGACCCTCTCGAATAACTTGTCCTTGGGAGCGCTTGAAGACGTCATGGTGCTCTAGATCTGTCAGAAAAACAGCTCAAAACAAAGACAGAGGATATTTGCGCGATACGATGGTCAAAACCTTTGGCAGATTATATAATGAATTTTTACCGACCAAAAGAAGTATCATGCAAGAAAATGGAGTCCAGAGAGCACACGAGGTGCCCATGAGGTAGGGGCGCGCCCAGGGGGTAGGGCGCGCCCTCCACCCTCGTGGATGCCTTGTGTCCTTCCCAGACTACTTTTTATTTTCCTATTTTCTTAAATATTCCAAAATGGAGAAAAATTGCTATTAGAACTGTTTTGGAGTCGGTTTACTTACCGTACCACATACCTATTCCTTTTCGGAGTCTGAAACATTCTGGAAAGTGTCCCTTATGTATTCCTTCGGGGTTACAGTTTCAATAACATTAGTTTCAACATTTATAGGATTACCTGAGATATAATGTTTGATTCTTTGACCGTTCACCACCTTCGGATTTGTACCTTCGAAGTTGTTGATTTTTATGGCACCAGAACGATAGACCTCCTCGATAACGTAAGGGCCTTCCCATTTAGAGAGAAGTTTTCCTGCAAATAATCTTAAACGAGAGTTGAAAAGTAAAACATAATCACCTACGTTAAACTCACGCTTTTGTATCCTCTTGTCATGCCATCTTTTAACTTTTTCTTTAAACAGTTTGGCATTCTCCTAGGCTTGGGTTCTCCATTCATCAAGTGAGCTAATGTCAAATAACCTCTTCTCACCGGCAAGTTTGAAATCATAGTTGAGCTCTTTAATGGCCCAATATGCCTTATGTTCTAGTTCGAGAGGTAAGTGACATGCTTTTCCATAAACCATTTTATACGGAAACATACCCATAGGATTCTTATATGCAGTTCTATAAGCCCATAATGCATCATCAAGTTTCTTGGACCAATTCTTTCTAGATCTATTAACAGTCTTTTGCAAAATTAATTTAAGCTCTTTGTTACTCAATTCTACTTGACCACTTGACTGTGGGTGATATGGAGATGCAATTCTATGATTAACATCATACTTAGCAAGCATTTTACAAAAAGCACCATCAGTAAAATGTGAACCATCATCAGTCATTAAGTATCTAGGGACTCCAAACCTCGGAAAATAACTTCTTTAAGCATCTTAATTGAAGTGTTATGATCAGCACACTAGTTGGAATGGCTTCTACCCACTTAGTAACGTAATCAACAGCAACCAAAATATGTGTATACCCATTAGAGGTAGGAAATGGTCCCATATAGTCAAAGCCCTGAACATCAAATGGTTCGATAACAAGAGAATTATTCATAGGCATTTCTTAACGTCTACTAATATTACCAATTCTTTGACATTCATCACAAGACAAGACAAACTTACGGGCATCTTTGAAGAGAGTAGGCCAATAAAAACCGGACTGCAATACCTTATGTGCAGTTCTACCTCCAGCATGGTGTCCTCCATATGCCTCGGAGTGACACTTGCGTAGGATCTATTCATGTTCATGGTCGGGTACACAACATCTAATAACACCATCTACTCCTTCTTTATAAAGGTGTGGGTCATCCCAGAAGTAATGTCTTAAATCATAGAAGAACTTTTTCTTTTGCTGGTATGTGAAACTAGGTGGTATAAATTTAGCAACAATGTAATTAGCATAATGAGCATACCATGGAGCAGTAGAGAAGCATTTATGACAGCTAATTGTTCATCGGGAAAGCTATCATTAATAGATAGTGGGTCATCAAGAACATTCTCTAACCTAGACAAGTTGTCTGCAACGGGGTTCTCAGCTCCCTTTCTATCAATGATATGCAAATCAAATTCTTGTAGAAAGAGAACCCATCTAATAAGTCTAGGTTTAGCATCTTTCTTTTCCATAAGATATTTAATAGTAGCATGATTAGTGTGAACAGTTACTTCAGAATCAACAATATAAGGTCTGAACTTATCACAAGCAAATACAACTGCTAAGAATTCTTTTTCAGTAGTAGCATAATTTCTCTGGGCAGTGTCTAGAGTTTTACTAGCATATTGAATAACATTTAGTTTCTTATCAACTCTTTGTCCAAGAACAGCACCTACAGCATAATCACTAGCATCGCACATAATTTCAAAGGGTAAATTCCAATCAGATGGCTGAATAATAGGTGCAAAAACCAAAGCTTTCTTAAGTATTTCAAATGCTTCTACACAATCATCATCAAAGACAAAAGGAATATTTTTTTGCAATAAATTAGTCAAAGGCCTAGAGATTTTAGAAAATTCCTTAATGAACCTCCTATAAAAACTGGCATGACCAAGGAAACTTCTTATACCTTTAATGTCCTTGGGACACGGCATATTTTCAATAGCATCAACCTTAGCTTTATCAACTTCAATACCTCTTTCAGAAATTTTATGCCCCAAGACAATGCCTTCGTTAACCATAAAGTGGCACTTCTCCCAATTCAATACAAGACTAGTATCTTCGCATCTCTGCAAAACTCGTTCAAGGTTGCTCAAGCAATCATCAAAAGAGGATCCATAAACGGAGAAATCATCCATGAATACCTCACAAACTTTTAACAGAAGTCAGAGAATATAGCCATCATGCATCTTTGAAAGGTAGCAAGGGCATTACATAAACCAAAAGGCATACATCTATAAGAAAAGGTACCGAAAGGGCAAGTAAAAGTGGTCTTTTCTTGATCCTCTACTGACACGGGTATTTGAGAGAAACCAGAGTAACCATCTAGAAAGCAAAAATGTGTATGTTTGGATAGTCTTTCCAGCATTTGATCAATAAAAGGTAAAGGATAATGATGTTTCTTACTAGCTTTATTTAATTTGCGGAAATCAATTACCATCCTATAACCTGTAATAATTCTTTGCGGGATCAATTCATCATTATCATTAGGAACGACAGTAATACCTCCCTTTTTAGGGACACAATGGACATGACTTACCCACTGACTATCAACAACAGGATAAATTAGACTTGCCTCGAGGAGCTTTAGTATTTCCTTTCTTACCACTTCCTTCATCTTAGGATTTAATCGTCGTTGGTGATCAATCACTGGTTTGGCGTCTTCCTCCAATTTTATTTTGTGTTGGCATTGTGACGCCCGGATAGTTACGCTACAGTAACCCTCTGCTAAATATGCCATGTCACCTCCGTTACTGTTGCTAATCTCTCCTTAGTTCAAAAACCAATTCAAATTCAAATTCAAAATCAAGTAAACAATAAAAGTTTTCAAATATTAAAACTAAAATGTTCCGAGTGAACAAAAGAATGCACAGGTAATTACGATGGAGAAACCACATTTTTATAAAATATTTAAATGCTCTAAATTAACTAAAACAACAACTAGAACAATTGATTAAATACCTTTTCAAGTTATAAGGTTACAAACTATTTTTAATTAAATGCCTAACTAGTATTGTCAGTGTTATAATTGGTAATACTACATTAGGTGTTGTTTTTATAATGAGCAAAACTAAAATGAGTAGTAAATAAAATAGCAAAACTATTAACAGGAAAAATAAACAAAAGATAAAAAAGATAAGAAAACAAAGGAAAAGAAAACCCCCGGGGCTCCGGCCGAGCAGGCAACCGGTCCAATTGGGCCACGACCTGCCAGGCTGGCCCAGCTCCCCTTGGCCCAACCAGCCTCCCCATATCCCCCATCCCGAAACCCTAACCCACTACCACCACGCACTCCCCCCCACGACTCGCTCGCTCCTCCCCCACTCCCCCGATCCAGATCGGGATCGGGGCAACCACGCCCTTGCCCCCGATGCCTCCCATCGCCGCAACACTGTGCCTCCATCCTCCTCCGCGATGCCACCTCACCAGCGTCGCACCTCCCGGCCTTCTTCCGCTCCCTCGTGCACCGTGTCGTCTTCCTCGAGCTCCGCCACACGCTCCATCCATGGCCGCCCGACCCCGTCGCTGGAACCTCATCGCCGTCGCCAGTCGCAGGAGCTTCCTCGCCGTCCTGCTTCCTCCTCCTCACCGGCCTGCCTCCTCGTCGCCCGGTCGTCGCCGTCGACCACCCCGAGCCACGCTGCCCTGACCCTACGCCCACCGTAAGCACGAGCCTCCCCCTCTCCTTCCCTCCCCCGCTTGCCGCGCCCAGGCGCGCACCCACGCCAGCGCTTCTCCACCGCACGGTGGCCGTGCCCGGCAACACCGGCGTGGCTCCGCCCCCGTCCCGCCTCGTCTGCGCGCCGCGCCGTGGCGCGTTCAGCCCTCGTCGTGTTCCGTGTCGCCGCCGTTCGTCGCCGCGCTCCCGTGCGTGGCCTCCCCTCCCCCGCCGCCATCGCCTCTCGCTTCTCGGTCGGCGAGCCTCGCCGTGGTTGGCTGGGCGATGCCCATGGTCCAGCGAAGCGCCCGATTCGCCGTGCCTCCCTTCCGTTGGCCTAGCTCGAGGCGTGGCGGCGCCATTGCGCTACATCGTCTTTGCGCCCGACGCCCGCTAAGCGACCAAACCCGCTAGGCTCCCTGGGGCCTATGACATGTGGGGCCCGGCCCAGAACATTGAGAAAAAAAGAAAAGGAAATAAAATAAAAATGAATTGATGAAATTAATAATTAATTAATGAATGAAATAATTAACTTAATTAATCTTGTTAGTTAACCTAATTAACTATTGTTAATTAATTAAACTGTAATTAGATTAGTTAAATCCTAATTAGAGTAAACAGAGTATGACATGCGGGACATGCACGTCAGATTGATCCAGTCAACACCTTTGTTGACTGTTGACGTCATGCTGACGTCATGATGACATCAGCAAACACTGTTCTGGATAATGTTGTTTTAAAATAAATAAATAAATCCTAAAAATGATTTAAATCTTTTAAAATTAATATAAAATAAACCGTAGCTCAGATGACAATACTTTCTACATGAAAGTTGCTCAGAACGACGAGACGAATCCGGATACGCAGCCCGTTCGTCCGCCACACATCCCTAACATATCGAACACGCAACTTTCCCCCTCCGGTTCATCTGTCCGAAAACACGAAACACCGGGGATACTTTCCCGGATGTTTCCCCCCTTCACCGGTATTACCTCATACCGCGTTAGGGCACACCTAGCTTCATGCATTGCTTTGTCATACATCGTTATGCATCTGTTTGCATTGTATTCATTGTTTCTTCCCCCTCTTCTCTCCGGTGGACTACGAGACCGACGCTGCTACCGCCCCGTTCGACTACGGTGTTGACGACCCCACTCTCTTGCCAGAGCAACCAGGCAAGCCCCCCTCCTTGATCACCAGATATCGCCTATTCTCCTCTATACTGCTTGCATTAGAGTAGTGTAGAATGTTACTTCTTTCCATTGATCCTATTCTGATGCATAGCATGACATTGTTGCTACATCTGTTGATACCTTACCTGCAATCCTAAATGCTTAGTATAGGATGCTAGTTTATCATCATTGGCCCTACATTCTTGTCAGTCTGCCTTGCTATACTATCGGGCCATGATCACTTGGGAGGTGATCACGGTTATATACTATACATATATACATACTATACAGATGGTGACTAAAGTCGGGTCAGCTCGAAGAGTACCCACGAGTGATTCACGGATTGGGGGCTGAAAGGACCTTTGTCCTGACGACTCTCTGTGTGGATCTTTTTGGCGGAGCGACAGGGCAGGTTGAGACCGCCTAGGTGAGAGGTAGGCCTGGCCCTGGTCGGCGTCCGCGGTTGCTTCATAATAACACGCTTAACGAGATCTTGGTATTTGATATGAGTCTGGCCATTTGGTCTATACGCACTAACCATCTATGCGGGAGTAGTTATGGGTATCCCGGCATCATGGTATCAGCCGAAGCCTTCGTGACGTCAGCGACGGAGCGGCGCGCGCCGGATTGGACTCGAACGCCTACTCTTGTATAAGGGAGGCTAGGTCTGCTTCCGGCCGCCCTCGCAACGTGCAGGTGTGCAATGGGCGATGGGCCCGGACCCCTGCGCGCATAGGATTTAGACCGGCGTGTTAACCTCTCTGTTGTGCCTAGGTGGGGCTGCGACGTGTTGATCTTCCGAGGCCGGGCATGACCCAGGAAAGTGTGTCCGGCCCAATGGGATCGAGCGTGTTGGGTTATGTGGTGCACCCAGTAGGGAAGTTTATCGATTCGAATAGCCGTGTCCCTCTGTAAAGGGCGACCGGAGTTGTACCTTGACCTTATGACAACTAGAACCGGATACTTAATAAAACACACCCAGACAAGTTCCACAGACAACCCGGTGATCGCTTTTCCACAGGGCAACGAGGAGAGGATCGCCGGGTAGGATTATGCTATGCGATGCTACTTGGAGGTCTTCAGTCTACTCTCTTCTACATGCTGCAAGAAGACGGAGACTGCGAGCGTAGTCTTGACGAGATTGGCCATCCCCTCTTATTCCGGCATTCTGCGATTCGGTCCACTGATATGGCCCTTTACACATATATCCATGCATAAGTAGTGTAGCTCCTTGCTTGCGAGTACTTTGGATGAGTACTCACGGTTGCTTTCTTCCCCTTTCCCCCTTTCCTTTCTTTACGGTTGTCGCAACCAGATCTGGAGCCCAGAGCGACGCCACCGTCAGCGATGACTACTACATTGGAGGTGCCTACTACTGCGTGCGGCTCTTGGCAACGACCAGAGTAGTTCAGAGGATCCAGGCAGAGGCTGCGCCTCTTCGATCTGTATCGGTTTGTGCTAGCCTTCTTAAGGCAAACTTGTTTAACTTATGTCGTACTCAGATATTGTTGCTTCCGTGACTTCGTCTATGATCGAGCACTTGTATTCAAGCCCTCGAGGCCCCTGGCTTGTATTATGATGCTTGTATGACTTATTTATGTTTTTAGAGTTGTGTTGTGATATCTTCCCGTGGGTCCCTGATCTTGATCGTACACGTTTGCGTGCATGATTAGTGTATGATTGAATCGGGGGCGTCACAAGTTGGTATTAGAGCCGACTGCCTGTAGGAATCCCCCTTTCCAACTCCTTGGCCGAAGTTGAGTCTAGTCGATGAAAACTGTTTTACTAACTTGGTTGTGCGGCCCATGGGCCCACGTTGCCAATTGGGTGGTATTAGGATCTTTTTACTCCTCGATCTTTACTCCGGGATTCTGAACTCTCTTCTATTCGGGTTAAACGATTTTTACTAAAATCTAACTTTAGGTTCTCGAAAATACTTTCTCCCGGAGAGCCCCTTCAGTCCAGATGATCGCCGGCTGCACCAGAAGATTTCGAAGATACTCTCCGATATTCTCTTGAGACCTTGTGCCCATTGCTTTTGCAACTCCCTTCCACCGAAATATCCCTATGGATAAATACTTACACCTGTCGTGCTTACTTTTATTCCCAGTCGATCTTGGTATTACAAGATACCCCGAGAATATTTTGTGCCTACTACCTTGCAGTTCTTTGCCACCTGAATACCCCTAAGAATAATTTCTCGCACTTTCCGAGTATCCGCTCATCCCCCGTTGTTCAGGTGTTTCACAAAAGTCTTTGAAATACTATTCAATCCTCCGAAAATCCTTAGCA
This sequence comes from Aegilops speltoides, assembly GCA_021437245.1. Lineage (NCBI taxonomy): Eukaryota > Viridiplantae > Streptophyta > Magnoliopsida > Poales > Poaceae > Aegilops > Aegilops speltoides. The sequence goes on along the minus strand of CM038146.1, from coordinate 83,857,383 downwards.
GCTTTATTGCTCTACAAATACTTGTCTACTTGCATTATGGATGCTTCCCATATATCTGGCAATATTCCACTAGTATCTTTTGACACCGTCATTTTTATCCTATTGATTCAACATGTGTGCGAATGCACACAATCATCTATCAACCCTTCTAAATTATCTTTCCGGCTCAGGCATCATTTTTGAACATGATCTGGTTCTCGACCAAACTATTTGTCGTCAATTGTGCCTCTGGACTATCCAACTTATCCATCCTTGATCAGAGCATCTGCTTCTGATCCTTTGTTTTGGAAATCATAATTCCTTTGTTATCTAAGCATCTAATTATTCAGATGTTCTATAATATGATGCACGTGCATTCTTCTTCCTCTGGTTGAGTACCGATGCTCACATCAGATCCCTTGTGGACCATCGATTCCTTTGTTGGATTTTATCCGACAGTATCCTTCATATTGAATAATCTTGAGAGCCTTTCCATGGGTATATAATGCCTTTGGTAAATTGTATCACCTGCTTTTCAACAATGCTCTACTTTCGAGCTTGTATTATTTACTCCGAAGTTTGTGGTATATGTTCCTAAGATGCCCTGATGGATTGAGCCTATGCCTTCCTTAATATGTGTGAACTCAGAAGTTTTCACGGGTCATACTCATCTGGTATTTCACCAGGTAAAACTTTCATCACTAATGCCATTATCGAAACGAGAAGTGAATGTAAGGTTATGCTTTGGAGAAGTGGGAGTCGACCTTGAACTTTGTGTTCATGCCCATGGACACGATGTAGATCCTATCATAGAAGCTTCTGGTGATAATAACTATTTCCTTGATAAATATCATCTGGTATCTATGAAATGATCGTTTGCAATCGTGGTTCCGACCATGATTGTTCTTCTTTGATCCATTTCTCAGACAAGTTAAAGCACTTGTCTTCTATAGATCAATGCGCCTGCCCAACCTGTATTAGGTTCTACCTTCGAGTGTTACCCCTGGTATCTCGAGGATATCATGCCAAAGAACTACTTATGAACTTTTGTTGAAGTAATGTCTTTCCTTGTCGTAATCACTCTATGGGTTCTGGGTTAATTGTCAATCGAGGACACCGACAAATGAAATTATTCCGCACTACAAACCAAATACCCCTAGTATTTTTACTAGGAAATTCTGAACTCAATCTGGTCATTCCTAGACTATTGGCTGCATCCTGGTCTTGTTATTTTTAACTGTGCTACCTCATCCTTCTCTGGTGCACGAATTCTTCAGTGTGTGAGCACGACTTACGTCGAGCTTTCAACATCATGTTGCTTGTCTTGAAAGGCAATTTTGGCCCCGAGCTTGCATCTTATATATTGAGCCTATAACTTGCCACTTCGTCATTTCCTTGCTTGTTGCCGTTGTTGTTTGATTGCATCCTCTTGAAACCTCTCGATAAATGTGTCGTGACCATCGTCAACATTTTAACTTCTTCCGAGACGTGCATTGAGTTCCTGATGAGAAATTTCGTGCTTTCCCCCTCGATGAATTGAGTTAACAACGACAACATTATTGATCTCCCTCCCAACACAAAACTTGTTCTAGTTTTGTGTTGAACCTTGAGTTCCTTGCTATCCAGCTAGTGTTGTGTTCTGCCTTGAAGTATTACTGTCTTTTATGTCAAGAATATTGTGGGGATTGCTCCACCTCTTAGAAATTCTCAGTATGATGATACTTCTCACCGTCACCACTCTTCCTTGGTCCCTGTGTTGTTTTAACCGGGATACCAATATGCTGACGATGCTGCTTGAGTTATGTACTTCTAGCAACCCTATTGCTTTGAAGTTAACGATCGACAGTTCGTTCTTAGACTGTTGGTTATTGAATCGTCACTCTAACAGTGATCTTGCTGCCTAAGGTCATATTCGGGTGCACTTTTCAACCAATGTTTAATTGTGTATGTTTTCCTCAAGCATACATCATTATATCATTTGATTCGACAAATGTTATCTCCTTGTTCACATAACTGTGGAAATCCACCTTTTTGGAAATCATAAGGATTGTCGCTGACTCCATCAACTACCCCCTCATCATCTCCTTGGTTTAAATGGTGAACTCTTGTGTTGGAACTCGCTCCCATAGTTCATTTCCCGAGAATCTTACATTGTCATCTTGTTAATTTGTGTTGCACCTTTTCTTCTTAGGTATCCTAAGCCTGAGGTATCCTGACACTAATCAGATCTGAATCTCGGTCGGATATGGTGGTTGGGACATTTTCCTAGAGTCATAGCATTGGCCTTTATATGACCCGATAAGGTGATGTCATGCCTAGCACACTTGACCGGAGGGCCTGTTGTTATAGTTCTTCCTTTTAGCAATGTTAGTCATTCTTCCGTGAGGAAATTGTAAGACTTATTCTATAAATTGTTCCTGATGGATCCTTTGGATTTCCAAAGTCTGATCTTCACCTGATGACCATGTCAATGCTATCTCGAAGCATGTCGGTTGTACTCTGATTTTCAACAGGAACATTTGAAGCCCAATGCTAAATGTTTCCTGCTCAATTATCCAAACACCGTTGTATGGGTAACATCATGAAATTTCTCTCCCCTCACCTAGAGGATTTTCTACATAATATCCTGTCATGGATATCATGCTCCGATTGTCCTTGGGAAGGATATACCCCTGAAATAGGTGTTTAAACACAATTCCCTTTCCATTGTTCTGTTTAATCTGATAATCGTATTTTCCCTTCCATTGTTTGGTTTAATCTTTCTTGTGATCTATATGATCTAAGCAGTAACATTCTCCTACTTTTGTAAGCACCTCGGTGTACAACTCTGTTAGTAAGAACCTGTTACTATTGTTGATGACATTCCGGTATCCACCGATGCACGAGAACTTTGCCTAATGGTCCGCCTCATTCAACGAGCAGGAAAAGGGTTCTCTTCGTCCCTCGCCCTTGGTACCGACGTTGTTGGCAACATAGCTGACAGGCTACCCTCTGACAGGCCTTACTTACATGATCGTGCAAGACGTCATCACCCTTCCTAATTTTAACCCACATGGTGGTCCCATAACCCACAGTTCCCCAGGATAGAAACCTGACTCTCCTGTACACCCCCTGTTCCCAAAGTTATTCCTCGTGCATGGGCTCGTAAGTAATTCACAGGCCACCATCCCAAGTGATCTATTTTGGTAACAGACGCAATACTCCATCTCATTGCTCTGGACCCCTTTTCGCATGTTGTTTCAGCCATCGAACGATTGCCTATCCGTGTGAAACTTCTCATGGTAGCTTCTTACTTTACTCTCGATATTTTCTTAAGTATCTATTCAAGAGTTACTTTCCGCCACCTTCCCTAATGTTATCTACCGGGTAAGCAACCGGGCAGAGTTCCGTTCCTTCGAGTTACCCCTTATCATTTTACGTAAGTACGATAGAGTTCCCAAAGAAAGGACGACAACTTCATCATGATGACCTGAAGCAGAGGAATGAAGACATCAACGCTATGGATCGACCACCTCGATAAGAGCAACCAAGGCCGAGAAGATTCGTTAGGAATTCGTAACTAGACCTTTCCCCCTTATTCCACCTCTTAAATCTCGGGACGAGATTTCTTGTAGTGGAGGAGAATTGTGACGCCCGGATAGTTACGCTACAGTAACCCTCTGCTAAATATGCCATGTCACCTCCGTTACTATTGCTAATCTCTCGTTAGTTCAAAAACCGATTCAAATTCAAATTCAAAATCAAGTAAACAATAAAAGTTTTCAAATATTAAAATTAAATGTTCGGAGTGAACAAAAGAATGCACAGGTAATTACGGTGGAGAAACCACATTTTTATGAAATATTTAAATGCTCTAAATTAACTAAAACAGCAACTAGAACAATTGATTAAATACCTTTTCAAGTTATAAGGTTACAAACTATTTTTAATTAAATGCCTAACTAGTATTGTCAGTGTTATAATTGGTAATACTACATTAGGTGTTGTTTTTATAACGAGCAAAACTAAAATGAGTAGTAAATAAAATAGCAAAACTATTAACAGGAAAAATACAAAAGATAAGAAAACAAAGGAAAAGAAAACCCCCGGGGCTCCGGCCCAGCAGGCAACCGGTCCAACTGGGCCACGACCTGCCAGGCCGGCCCAGCTCCCCCTTGGCCCAACCGGCCTCCCCATACCCCCCATCCCCGAAACCCTAACCCACTACCACCACGCAATCCCCCCCCCCACGACTCGCTCGCTCCCTCCCCCACTCCCCCGATCCAGATCGGGATCAGGGCAACCACGCCCTTGCCCCCGATGCCTCCCATCGCCGCAACACTGCGCCTCCATCCTCCTCCGCGACGCCACCTCGCCAGCGCCGCACCTCCCGGCCTTCTTCCGCTCCCTCGTGCACCGCGTTGTCTTCCTCGAGCTCCGCCACACGCTCCATCCATGGCCGCCCGACCCCGTCGCTAGAACCTCATCACCATCACTAGTCGCAGGAGCTTCCTCGCCGGCCTGCTTCCTCCTCCTCACCGGCCTGCCTCCTCGTCGCCCAGTCGTCGCCGTCGACCACCCCGAGCCCCGCTGCCCTGACCCTACGCCCACCGTAAGCACGAGCCTCCCCCTCTCCTTCCCTCCCCGCTTGCCGCGCCAGGCCTTGCCCACGCCAGCCGCCGCTCCACCGCCGCGGTGGCCGTGCCAACTATGCCCGCGCGGCTCCGCCCGCCGTCCCGCCTCGTCTGCGCGCGCGCCGCCGTGGCAGCGTTCAGCCCTCGCCGTGTTCCGTGTCGCCACCGTTCCATCGCCCGCGCTCCCGTCGTGGCCTCCCCACTCCGCGCCGCCATCGCCTCTGCTGCTCGGTCGGCGAGCCTCGCCGTGGCTGGCCTGGGCCAGTGCCCATGGTCTAGCGAGCGCGCGCCCCGGTTCACCGTGCCTCCCCTTCCCGTTGGCCGAGCCTGAGGCAGCGGGCGGGCACCCGCTGCGCTACATCGTGCTCCGCCCGACACCCGCTAAGCGACCAAACCCGCTAGGCTCCCTGGGGCCTATGACATGTGGGGCCCGGCCCTAGAACATTGAAAAAAAAGAAAAGAAAAGGAAATAAAATAAAAATGAATTGATAAAATTAATAATTAATTAATTAATGAAATAATTAACTTAATTAATCTTGTTAGTTAACCTAATTAACTATTGTTAATTAATTAAACTGTAATTAGATTACTTAAATCCTAATTAGAGTAAACAGAGTATGACATGCGGGACATGCACGTCAGATTGATCCAGTCAACACCTTTGTTGACTGCTGACGTCATGATGACGTCAGCAAACACTGTTCTGGATAATGTTGTTTTAAAATAAATAAATAAATCCTAAAAATGATTTAAATCTTTTAAAATTAATATAAAATAAACCGTAGCTCAGATGACAATACTTTCTACATGAAAGTTGCTCAGAACGACAAGACGAATCTGGATACGCAGCCCGTTTGTCCGCCACACATCCCTAACATACCGAACACGCAACTTTCCCCCTCCGGTTCATCTGTCGGAAAACGCGAAACACCGGGGATACTTTCCCGGATGTTTCCCCCCTTCACCGGTATTAGCTCATACCGCGTTTGGGCACGCCTAGCATCACGCATTGCTTTGTCATGCATCGTTATGCATCTGTTTGCATTGTATTCATTGTTTCTTCCCCCTCTTCTCTCCGGTAGACTACGAGACCGACGCTGCTGCCGCCCCGTTCGACTACGGTGTTGGCGACCCCACTCTTTGCGAGCAACCAGGCAAGCCCCCTTGATCACGGATATCGCCTATTCTCCTCTATCTGCTTGCATTAGAGTAGTGTAGCATGTTACTTCTTTCCGTTGATCCTATTACGATGCATAGCGACATTGTTGCTACATCTGTTGATAACTTACCTGCAATCCTAAATGCTTAGTATAGGATGCTAGTTTATCATCATTGGCCCTACATTCTTGTCGATCGCCTTGCTATACTATTGGGCCGTGATCACTTGGGAGGTGATCACGGTATATACTATACATACATACATACTATCTGAGATGGTGACTAAAGTCGGTCAGCTCGAAGAGTACCCATGAGTGATTCACAGTTGGGGGCTGAAAGGACTTTTGTCCCGCGGCCCTTTGTGTGGATCTTTGTGGCGGAGCGACAGGCAGGTTGAGACCGCCTAGGTGAGAGGTAGGCTGGCCTGGTCGGCGTCATGATTGCTTCATAATAACACGCTTAACGAGATCTTGGTATTTGATCTGAGTCTAGCCATTTGGTCTATACGCACTAACCATCTACGCGAGAGTAGTTATGGGTATCCCGGCGTCGTGGTATCAGCCGAAGCCTTCTTGACATCAGCGACGGAGCGGCGCGCGCCGGATTGGACTGGAACGCCTACTCTTGTATAAGGGAGGCTAGGTCTGCTTCCGGCCGCCCTCGCAACATGCAGGTGTGCAATGGGCGATGGGCCCGGACCCCTGCGCGCATAGGATTTAGACCGGCGTGTTGACCTCTCTGTTGTGCCTAGGTGGTTCTGCGACGTGTTGATCTTCCGAGGTCGGGCATGACCCAGGAAAGTGTGTCCGGCCAAATGGGATCGAGCGTGTTGGGTTATGTGGTGCACCCCTGCAGGGAAGTTTATCTATTCGAACAGCCGTGTCCCTCGGTAAAAGGATGACCCGGAGTTGTACCTTGACCTTATGACAACTAGAACCGGATACTTAATAAAACACACCGGACAAGTTCCACGACAACCCGGTGATCGCTTTTCCACGAGGCGGCGAGGAGAGGATCGCCGGGTAGGATTATGCTATGCGATGCTACTTGGAGGTCTTCAGTCTACTCTCTTCTACATGCTGCAAGACAGAGACTGCCAGAAGCGAAGTCTTTGACAGGATTGGCCATCCCCCTCTTATTCTGGCATTCTGCAGTTCAGTCCACTGATATGGCCCTTTACACATATATCCATGCATAAGTAGTGTAGCTCCTTGCTTGCGAGTACTTTGGATGAGTACTCACGGTTGCTTTCTTCCCCCTTCCCCCCCCTTTCCTTTCTTTCTGGTTGTCTCAACCAGATGCTGGAGCCCAGGAGCCAGACGCCACCGTCAACGACGACTACTACATTGGAGGTGCCTACTACTGCGTGCGAGCTGCTTGGCAACGACGGGAGTAGTTCAGAGGATCGAGCGGGAGGCTGCGCCTCTTCGTCTGTATCCCAGTTTGTGCTAGCCTTCTTAAGGCAAACTGGCAGGAGTAACTTATGTCTGTATCCCAGGCAGGAGTAACTTATGTCTGTATCCCAGGCAGGAGTAACTTATGTCTGTACTCAGATATTGTTGCTTCCGCTGACTCGTCTATGATCGAGCACTTGTATTCGAGCCCTCGAGGCCCCTGGCTTGTATTATGATGCTTGTATGACTTATTTATGTTTTTAGAGTTGTGTTGTGATATCTTCCCGTGAGTCCCTGATCTTGATCGTACACGTTTGCGTGCATGATTAGTGTATGATTGCATCGGGGGCGTCACAGGCATAGAGTGGGACTAATGCCCTTTAGATCATCAAGAGTATATCCAATAGCAGCACGGTGCTTCTTCAGAGTTTTCAATAATCTTTCCTCTTCCTGCTCTGAAAGGTTAGCACTAATAATAACAGGATATATCTTCTTTTCATAAAGATAAGCATATTTAAGAGTATCAGGTAATGGTTTAAGCTCAAACACGGGATCACCCTTGGGTGGTGGAGGATCCCCTAGGATTTCAACAGGCAAGTTGTGTTTCAAAATAGGTCCCTGTTTAAAGAATACTTCATCGATTTCCCTTCTTTCATTCATAAACATATCATTTTCATGGTCTAGCAAATATTGTTCTAACGGATCAGTACGAGGCACGGCAATAGAAGCAAGACCAATAATTTCATCTTTACTAGGTAATTCTTTATCATGGGGTTGTCTACGAAATTTAGAAAAATTAAACTCATGAGACATATCTCCTAAGCCAATCATAACAACATCCTTTTCGCAATCAATCTTAGCATTAACAGTGTTCAAGAAGCGTCTACCAAATATGATGGGACAAAAGTCATCTCGTGGGGAACCAAGAACAAGAAAATCAGCAGGATATTTAACTTTCCCACACAAGACTTCAACATCTCTAACAATCCCAATTGGTGAAATAGTATCTCTATTGGCAAGCTTAATTGTAACATCAATTTCTTCTACTTCAGCAGGTGCAATATCATGCATAATTTCTTCATATAAGGAAAAAGGTATTGCACGTGCACTAGCACACATATCACATAAGCCATGAATACAATGATCTCTTATTTTAACAGAAATAACAGGCATGCCTACAACGGGTCTATGTTTCTTAGCATCGGGTCTAGAAATTCTAGCAGCTGCATCACAGAAATAAATAACATGCCCATGAAATATTATCAGCTAAAAGATCTTTGCCCATAGCAATACTAGGTTCAACTTTAATTTGCTCAGGTGGTGTATATGTTCTAGTGTTACTCTTACGAACAACAGTTGAAGCTTTAGCATGATTCTTTATCTTAACAGGGAAAGGTGGTTTCTCAATATAAGTAGTAGGAACAATAGGATCATTATAAGTGATAGTCTTTTCTTCAATTGTAACAGGCGCAACTACTTTTACTTTAGTGGCAGGATTATATTTAAACCACCTCTCCTTAGGGCGATCAACATGAGTAGCAAATGATTCACAGAAAGAAGCTACTATCTTAGAGTCAAGTAAATATTTAGTGCTAAATCCACGAAAAGCATCGGTATTCATAAAAGATTGGGATAATTAGATTTATGCCCCTAGTTGTGTCCCACTCATCTGTTTTACCCCTAATTCCCAAAAGTCACCGGTTATGTCCAAGTCACTTTGCTCCTCTTATGCTTTCGCCCTTTGACCGTTTGACTGTTAGTTTGAAAACTTCATAACTAATTCATACTAAATCAGAAAAAATGCAAATAAGATACAAAATGTTCGAAAAAACATCACCTATATGTCAGTGTCATTTGCATTGATGAAAAAGTTTTGGAAAGTGCCCATCCGAGTTTTAGATCTTATGCTACCACCATGAATAGGAAAATCTAAAAAGTTCAAAAAAATTCAAAAAACGTTTGGTGGCAAAGAATGACAAATGTTTTAAGTGCCTGCCAAGTTTCATCAGGGAATAACATTCGTGGGCGCCGCGGCAAAAAAAACAATAAACACTCCAAAATAGATTATTTTTTCCACGACTTCCACAAATGTTGTTCCCTAATGAAACTTGGCAAGCACTTAGAACATTTGTCGTTCTTTGCCACCATATTTTTTGAATTTTTTGAATTCTTCTAGAGTTTACTATTCATGGTGGTATCAAAAGGTCTAAAACTCGGATGTGCACTTTCGAACACTTTTTTCATGAATGCAAATGACACTGACATATAGGTGATGTTTTTCTGAACATTTTGGTATCTTATTTGCGTTTTTCTGATTTAGTATGAATTAGTTATGAAGTTTTCAAACTGACGGTCAAACAGTCAAAGGTCAAAAGCATAAGAGGAGCAAAGTGACTTGGACAAAACTAGTGACTTTTGGGAATTAGGGGTAAAACAGACGAGTGGGACACAACTAGGGGCATAAATCTAATTATCCCTAAAAGATTTAACACAATCAAACTTAGGTGTCATACTTGACTCCTTACCATCGTTGGAATCCCAATCTTCAGAGTTGTGTTTAATTCTTTCCAATAAATCCCATTTGAATTCAATAGTCCTCATCATAAAAGACCCAGCACAAGAAGTATCAAGCATGGTGCGATTGATGAGAGAAAGCCGATCATAAAAGTTTTGAATAATCATTTCTCTAGAGAGCTCATGATTGGGGAATGAATATAACATTGACTTAAGCCTCCCCCAAGCTTGAGCGATGCTTTCTCCTTCGCGCAGCCAAAAATTATATATATAATTACGATCACGATGAACAAGATGCATAGGATAAAACTTCTGGTGGAATTCCAGCTTCAATCGTTTATAGTCCCAGGATCCCATATCATCACATAGCCTATACCATGTCAATGTGTCTCCCTTCAAAGATAAAGGGAACACCTTCTTCTTAATAACATCATCGGGCATACCTGCAAGCATAAATAATCCACATACTTCATCCACATAGATAAGGTGTAAATCGGGATGCAATGTTCCATCTCCTGCAAAGGGATTAGCTAGCAGTTTCTCTACCATACCCAAAGGAATTTCAAAGTAAACATTTTCAGTAGGTTCAGTAGGTTGAGGAGAAACTCTTTGCTCTACTGGTCGGGGTGAAGATACCCTGAACAAGCCCCTCAAAGGATTAGTTTCCATGGTAACAAGTGACAGTAAATTTCAGCACATTATATAAATGTTTCCTTACCAAGTTCCACTTACCAAAGGCGCTTCACTCCCCGGCAACGGCGCCAAAAAAGAGTCTTGATGACCCACAAGTGTAGGGGATCTATCGTAATCCTTTCGATAAGTAAGAGTGTCGAATCCAATGAGGAGCAGAAGGAAATGACAAGCGGTTTTCAGTAAGGTATTCTCTGCAAGCACTGAAATTGTACGTAAGAGATAGTTTTGTGATAAGATAATTTGTAACGGGTAGCAAGCAATGAAAGTAAATAAGGTGCAGAAAGGTGGCCCAATCCTTTTTGTAGCAAAGGACAATCCTAGACAAGTTCTTATAATGAGAAAAGCGCTCCCGAGGACACATGGGAATTATCGTCAAGCTAGTTTTCATCACGATCATATGATTCGCGTTCATTACTTTGATAATTTGATATGTGGGTGGACCGGTGCTTGGGTACTGCCCTTTCTTGGACAATCATCCCACTTATGATTAACCCCTATGCAAGCATCCGCAACTACAAAAGAAGTATTAAGGTAAACCTAACCAAAGCATGAAACATATGGATCCAAATCAGCCCCTTACGAAGCAACTTATAAACTAGGGTTTAAGCTTCTGTCACTCTAGCAACCCATCATCTACCTATTACTTCTCAATGCCCTCCTCTAGGCCCAAATAATGGTGAAGTGTCATGTAGTCGACGTTCACATAACACCACTAGAGGAGAGACAACATACATCTCATCAAAATATTGAACGGATACCAAATTCACATGACTACTAATAGCAAGACTTCGCCCATGTCCTCAGGAACAAACATAACTACTCACAAAGCATATTCATGTTCATGATCAGAGGGTTATTAATATGCATTAATGATCTGAACAAATGATCTTCCACCGAATAAACCAACTAGCATCAACTACAAGGAGAAATCAACACTACTAGCAACCCACAGGTACCAATCTCAGGTTTTGGATACAAAGATTGGATACAAGAGATGAACTAGGGTTTGAGAGGAGATGGTGCTGGTGAAGATGTTGAAGGGTATTGACCCCCTCCCGATGACAGGATCGATGGTGATGACGATGGTGATGATTTCCCCCTCCCGAAGGGAAGTTTCCCTGCAGAACAGCCCCACCGGAGCCCTAGTTTGGTTCCGCCTCGTGGCGGTGGAGTTTCGTCCCGTAAGCTTGCTTATGATTTTTTTTCAGGGTAAAAGACCTCATATAGCAGAGGATGGGCACCGGAGGGCTGCCAGGTGGCCCACGAGGCAGGGGGCGCACCCAAGGGGTAGGGCGCGCCCCCCACCCTCGTGGGTGGTGGGTGACCCCCTCAGGTATTTCTTCTGCTGAATAGTTTTTATTAATTCCCAAAATGACTTTCGTGGAGTTTCAGGACTTTTGGAGCTGTGCAGAATAGGTCTCTAATATTTGCTCCTTTTCCAGCCCAGAATCCCAGCTGCCGGCATTCTCCCTCTTCATGTAAACCTTGTAAACTAAGAGAGAATAGCCATAAGTATTATGACATAACGTGTAATAACAGACCGTAATGCAATAAATATCGATATAAAAGCATGATGCAAAATGGACGTATCAACGGCAGATAGCTTCCTCTTACGGCCTTCAAATTTTTTTCTACATGTAATGTGCACTGATACAAACTATCATGTGAAATTTTGAAAAATTTCAGGGGTCATTTGACCTTTTGAAGACATTTAAGTGATTTCCTAGCCACTTAATGACCATAATTCAAATTTGAACTAGATGTACATGCAACGTCTAACCATAACGGTTTGAAAACTCATATTTATGTACTTGTGTGCGAGTTAATTCCATGTGCAGTAAATTAGAAGAAATGTTCAAACATATTGGTCTCACGGCATGGACACATGTACATGCATGGAGTGCCATGGCGTTTTTATTCCAAAAAATTAAAAAATGATAAAAAAACATGAAACCTTGCTTGATGTAATGTCTTGCCACCAAGATGATGTGGTACAAAAATTGGCTTGCTTGACGATAGTTTGGACACAAACCCCTCACAAACCGGAGCAACTCACTAGAAGGCTCGTCGTTCCGAGAGGGAACAATGCATGTTTGATGACGAACAGAAGATAGCTTCCTCTTATGGCCTTCAAAAATTTTCTACGTGGGATGTACACTGATACAAACTGTCGTGTGAAAATTTGGAAAATTTCAGGGGTCATTTGACCTTTGGAAGACATTTAAGTGATTTCTAGCCATTTAATGACCGTAATTCAAATTTGAACTAGATGTACATGCAACTGTTAACCATAATAGCTGGAAAAATCATATTTGTGTACTTGTGTGCGAGTTAATTCCATGTGTAGTAAATTAGAAGGGATTTCAAACATATTGGTCTCACGGCATGGACACATGTACATGATGGAGTGCCATGGCATTTTTATTCCAAAAAATTAAAAAATGATTAGAAAAACATGAAACCTTGCTTGATGTAATGTCATGCCACCAAGATGATGTGATACAAAAATTGGCTTGCTTGACTAAAATTTGGACACACACCCCTCGTAAACCGGAGCAACTCACTAGAAGGCTCGTGGATCCGAGAGGGAACAATGCATGTTTGATGACGAACGGCAGATAGCTTCCTCTTACGACCTTCAATTTTTTTCTATGTGTAATGTGCACTGATACAAACTGTCATGTGAAAAATTTGGAAAATTTTAGGGGTCATTTGACCTTTTGAAGACATTTAAGTGATTTCCTACCCATTTAATGACCTTAATTCAAATTTGAACTAGATGTACATGCAACGACTAACCATAACGATTTGGAAAATCATATTTGTGTACTTGTGTGCGAGTTAATTCCATGTGCAGTAAATTAGAAGGAATTTTCAAACATATTGGTCTCACGGCATGGACACATGTACATGCACGGAGTGCCATGGCAGTTTTATTCCAAAAAATTAAAAAAATGATCAGAAAAACATGAAACCGTAATTCAAATTTGAACTACATCTACATGCAATAGCTAACCATAACGGTTTGAAAAATCATATTTGTGTACTTGTGTGTGAGTTAAAAAATCATTAGACGATGTAAATATCTGGTGTTCAAAAAAGAAAATGTAAAATCTGGCAAGACAACCGGCCCCACACGATTAGCACTCTATTTCGCGCCTCGAGGTTTGGAAGGTGAGTGGCGGGCTTTATTAATTAGACACGGTTATGCATTGGGAACCATCAGCTATTATGTTCACACATGGATTTTGCTGCAGGAATCGTGTGTAATTCACACTACAGTACTCGTAAATTCCGGTGACCGGCGCGTGTACTGTTCCCGTCGATCTAGATTCCGGCCGCCAATAAATACTACCTTGCTCACGTCGTCCAGCCTGCATTCTCATCCAGATCATCCCCTTGCTTTCTCCTCTCTCTCTCTCTCTCTCTCTCTCTCTCAAATCTCTTCCATGGCGCCGTCGGTCTGCCCATGCGCCGATGATGTCGGGGATATGCCCCACGGTGTAAACCGGCCAGAAGGATAAACTGGCCGGACTTGGCGGTTCACCGGTGACCTGCACAGACCAGACGATTTATAGTTCATTGGTAATCCGGCAGGTGGGCCAGAGGAGCAACAAGACCCGGTGGCCTGTCTGGCAGTTCATGAAGGCCGGTTCAACCATTGTGGGCCGGTTTAAGAGGAAAGGAATATTTGCCTTACAAGGAGTTAAGACTAGGACTTGTATCCGGTTTGTATTAGAGATAGACTAGTCCTAATCCTAATAGGACTCCACATGTAAACCGCCCCTTCAACATATATAAGGAGGGGCAGGGCTCCCCAAAGAGGGACGAGTTAGAAGCTACGAGTTAGATGCGACAAGTTAGAAGCAATAATCTCTAGGGCTAGACACAAAGAGGAGAGCCGGTTCTGGCGACTCCTCGTGATGATAATGAGACCTAGCCTCAAACAGCATGTAGGGTTTTTACCGGATGATGTTTCCCGGGGCCCGAAGCTGTCTAAATCCTCGTCTTGTGTGTTGATCCGCCCTGCGTCTCTCGTCCCACTCAACCCCTCTCAAGCTACCACATAGATGCGTTGGCCTTGCGACTAAGTCCTGACACTAAGGACATCTGCCGTGACAAATCCACGACAGTTGGCGCCCACCGTGGGGCTAGCGCACGGTGGTGATGAGTTCTTGGAGGGATTTTTCTAGGGTTTGAGAAGCTTAGTATTTCGAGAAGCTTAGTATTTCATCGGATGAAGAAGAACCGGCACAGAAGTTCATGTCGTTGACGAACAGTCAAAGCGGCCTATTCAATATTCAAAGATCAAGTGGAGATCAGGGCTGCATAAGTTCAAGCGTTGTAACTCGCCGAGATCGCAGGGATGTTTCCGCTGAAGCCAAACTGTTGTGGCAGTCAATCAACGCTGTCGGTAGTTGTCCATTACGGGATCGGTGGCCATACCGGATTGCTACGATGTATTCAGTCAATGGTCCAACCGGCCAGGTTATTTTTACTCCACGTAGAGAAATCCTAAGCTACAACTCCCGAAAGGTCAATGGTTGATCCTACTACTTTGAGAGTGGATGCCAAATCAATTCCAAAGGACTCCCATAAAAGCGGTTTACCCACGGACTCGGACGCCTCGGTTGACCCGCCCGATTGCGGTATGGCCTTGACCGGGCGCCTCGCCGTTCTCGTGTTAATCCGCCGAGGCGCTGCGTGCTGCTGCGGTTCACCACACGGCCGGCTGCTTGTTGAATTGCCGCCGCTTTGTCGTTTCGCCTCCGCGTCGCCCTTGCCCCGCCCACGTGGCCTTGGTTTACACCGGTTCCGGTTCAGCCGTGCGCAATCGGTTTCGCACCAAGCCACTGGTCGCCGTCGTCGAGGCCGCGGACGCCACGGTACTGCTTCAGTGCGCCTTGTGCTCTGTCGTGTACAACAAGTACGGAGTAATAAATCTTCAGATGCCTACGACTGCAGTCCTTGCACATTAGTTGCAAACAGTGATTATGACATCGGCAGATCGTGGTTCAAGAAAGCAAAACTACTGGTCAATTAGCAGCAACGGTGTACCGGTGTGAAAATTCCTTGAAGACAGCAGCTCTGTAGCTGGGTGGAACAATTGGTGTACCGGGCAAGCTCACGTATACCAGTATATTTTTGAACAGGAAGCCGTGTTAAACATCAATAAGAGAAGGATGGAAGGATTTTTTGAAGATCGTTTAGCGGAAAGCACCTGCTTAATAGGCATGTCCGAGATATCAATCTTGTTAGTGGCAGCGTCCTAGGAGTTTCTCATAACAACGCAAAGATTTTCAGATAGTATCAACGGCATCCAGGCAGGAGTTTTTGACATGCTCTTGACACTTGATGAAGTGGGGCTCATGATGGGGCTGATGTGATACATGCCAAAATATGTACTACTGATAAACAAGACATTTGGATTTGATACTGCAGTGGAGACAATATAAAAGAGTTATCAATTCTGCATATATTGAGGAACTGTCAAACATCAAAGACTGTCACATGGGTTCCAAAGGAAAAAATACGTACGAGCCCACAGGACCCTAGTAGCACAATTGGTGTTGCTAGTAGAAGTAAACAGTGGCAGAAACAGAAGTCTCCAATCGATTATGAGGAATCAAGTGAACGGATGGATGATTGAAAGCGGAGGCATGCAAATTCCTCTAGTCAGGATGGATAATTATTCACTACAAAGGTGATTTATGCCGCGGGTACGGAGTGCACACAAGCAACATTTTGTACCGGCGCTCGTCCGTGTCATGCAGCTGGACGGATATGTGAGCCAATCACCGCCCCCGCTACATCAACACACGTGACTGGCTCGTTGTCCGTGCCGCGGCCGACTCGCCCGTGTCTGTGTCGTTTGCAACGCCATGGCCAACTCTTTCATCCGTGCCGGTTTGCAATGCCGCGGCCAACTCTCCCATCCGCACCACCTTACAACGCCACGGACGACAGGCCCGTCCGCCCCCGCGGACGGTTCACGTGTCGGCTTACAACAAGGAGGACGACTCGCCCGTCCACACCAGTTTACAAACGGTGCGGTTGATTCATCTGTCTGCTCCCGCGGCCGACTCACCCGTGAGTGATTTCAACTTAACCTATTGATCATCAACTTCATGGCGGATTATTTCTGGCCTGACACATCAGGTGATATCTATTTTAAATATATTTCATGGGCACATATTATTTTTGTTAAAGAGCAGTTTATCTTTGCCTTGGTCTGCAATATTGTTGATGCAGGACAATTGTTCAATACATCAAAACGACGTGGTTAACTCACTCATCCGCACTGGATTACCGCACTGCGGCCGGTTCACCCGTGATTGATTTCAGTTTCATCCGGCGATCATCAAGTCCGTGACGCATAATTTCCAGCCTAACATATCAGGTGAAATCCATCTAAATATAGTTTGGACAATATTGTTTTTGTCAAAGAACAATTACGCTGGTTTGTATTTTCTTTATATACAGGACAATTATTCATTATAAACATGGTTTATACCATGGAGTGCGAACCACGCTACCGCAACGTTACGCCTTGTGTTAAATGCATGCCCACGATACATGGTGAATGGACGCATGCAAGACGCCGCCCTTATGACCCAGACTACTTCAACTCACCAGGACCGTCCCTACGAATTAACTCGCTCGTCCGTGCCGGCTTACAATGCCACGGTCGACTCATCTTTCCGAGCTGCCTCTAATATTGTGGTCATCTTTACCGTCCGTCTCTCGCGGCCTGGTCTACATCAACACAACGGGCCGCACCCGTCTGCATGAGTGGTTTATTGAGTATGAGCAAGTCACAGCTTGGGTAGCCTGGTTTTCTTTCAAATTGGAGGCAAATTATCATCAACCGCCGTCTCCATTGGGTGGTTCAATGGGCAGGCGCACAAGTTGCCGCCATTACAGTTTGGTTAACTTCAAATCACCAGTTGGAAGGAACCATTGGCCGAGTTGCTGACACGGCTCATACGGGATCATTTATAACCCGCCGCAGTCATCTCAATCTTCTGTGAATTCACATCGGGCTATCAACACCGATGATATACAACTTATGCCGGTTTACATCACGGTCACATATGGAGAATCTCAAGCCAACTCTTCGAGTCACGTTGAGACTCGGGGGCTACGATGATATGACGCAACAAGTCTTGCCAGTTTCAGCAAATTTAAAAACCCGAGGACAATGGAGGGAAAGATAACCCGGTCCCGGAGGCTACTGTTATTTGAAGGCCGTCAGAAAATTTCCGGCTTAGAAAGTATATGACAATTACAAAATCCCGGCTCAATGAAGAAGTTCCGGGTCGTCAGAGAAGATTCTGGTTTAAAATCCGGCTCAAGGGAAGCCAGTCTCACTGAAGCTCTCAAATCCGGTTTAAGAATTTCCGGTTCAAAAAGGAATTAACTTCTTGCAAGTTCGAGTTTAAAGGCTGTCAGAAAATTTCCGGCTAAAAATGAAGATTCCGGTTTAAAATCCGTTCAAGGGAAAGATGTCTCCCACAAAGCTTTGAAGCTCTCCATATCCGGTTCAAGATCCCGGTTCAAGAAGAATTTATCTCTTGCAAAAAGTTATAATTTACCGAAGAGAACCTGCTGCCATGATGCGCGGTTCAAACATGGATATCCTGCCTTATTGGCCTAACATATTGATAACATGGGGGCTTCTGCTTCATAAAGCGGGGTCTCTGTTCTTTTTTACATCATGCGTGGTTACACGGAGGTTCTGTCTTAAAGCGGCCTCCGGTTTACCCCTTGACATTTGCTTTTTTATATATCACTTGGGGGCTTGGTCGTGTCCGAACCAATGCAACACCTCTTGATAGGCGAAAGCCACCAGATCACTTGGGGACACGGTCAAGTCTGAACCGGTCACGCCTCTTGGTCGGCCTACAGGCCTTAGAGTCATTTGGGGGCTTGGTCGAACCCGAAACCAATGTCATGCCACTTGGCCGACGTAATGCCACGAGTCTTTTGGGGACCTGGCCGACTGGCACCATCGCTACGCCTTCGGGGAGCTTGGTTGCGTCTGACCATGGTAATGCCATCTGACCAGCTCAGTAAAGCTTTTCTTTTGCAAAAAGTTGTTGCCTTTGCTTCCATATTTTTTCATAATTGTTATTCGATTTTTGTTGCGTTTTTTAAACCGACAACGTTTTAATCCGATTCAACTGTCAATTACAAATTGACGGAACACGGTTAAATCTAATCCGGAGGTTATCTGCCCGGTTTGATTTTCTGTTACCATCCTATTATGGAGTAAACCGGTGTTTATCAGCCCGGCTCGGCTTTCAACTACAAGTTGTCAGTACACTATCAAGTTATAATCCGGAGACTGTCAGCCCGGTCTGGTTTGACTACGAGTCGCCAGTATAATATATGGATAATCCGGTGTCTATCATAACCCGGTATGGTTTTATCATAAACCGACACAATATGGAAAGAGTTATCATTACTCAAGATTGGGGTTATCACCCTTACTACAAAAAGTTGGTAAACCAATGATGTTATTCAATGTCACAGGTATGATATATTTCATATTTGATTATTCTTAAGTGCAGCCTTGGTTAAAACCTAGGTTATATGTTGGGCATTATGACCCGTCCGGCAGTAAACCGCCAGGACACTTTAAACTTGTTGTATGCAGAGACAGGTTGAATAAAGCATGATGAGAAAATGTCCGGTGTTTATTAAACCGGCCTGGCTTGGGACTATAAGTCGCCAGTATATATTTGGATTGCGCCATTGGAATCATGCGCTTATAAATCATTGAGTTATATTATTCAAAATAGCCAAACTTGGCTGGATTTTCATAATGATATTGAATGATTGAGGTTTCATACCGGATTATATTATCTTGAATAGCCAACATGGCTGGATTCTTATTATGGTTATCAATAACCAGTATTATGATTGAGGTTTTCAAAGTCGCTTTAGCGCAACGGTTATTATTTTATCAATGGATATGACTTATTTTACAATTGAAGGAATAGTCCCGAGTCGCTGCAGGCTTACGACCCGGCACTTGGGGGCTACATTATTCAAAATTGAGGTTATATCAAATATGCAAGTCTCATGTCGCTGCAAGCATGCACCATGACACCTGGGGGCTAATGCAAAGTCATTTTTTGCTCATATTATTGAAGACCGGCTCATCACATTATAATGAGCTGGCCCTTGGGGGCTACCAATTGCTCATGTCAACAATTCAAGGTACACAAATTTTCATTATATTGAAGGGTCCACTGCTCAGTTGGTAAAGCACAAGGCTCTTAACCTTATGGACGTGGATTCAAGCCCCATGATGGGGGTTACATCATATGATGTTATTTTTATTGAAGTATATATCAAGTCCCAGCTCAATATTA
Source organism: Aegilops speltoides (assembly GCA_021437245.1). Lineage (NCBI taxonomy): Eukaryota > Viridiplantae > Streptophyta > Magnoliopsida > Poales > Poaceae > Aegilops > Aegilops speltoides. The sequence continues at coordinate 83,837,652 of CM038146.1, read as the reverse complement.
TCTTACTGAACCGGCCTTAGGGCTGCACTGGTTGAAGTTTTTATGAGCATCAGGAAATTACAAGTCCCAGGTTGCTGCAAGCATAACAACCTGGCACTTGGGGGCTACATAATATGGAGTATTCAGTTTTACTAAGTGACTGGGATGAACAACATGGGTTTCTTCGAAAGTGGCAGTATTTATATTGAAGCAAGTCTTAAGCCATCACTTTGTTCTGCTCAAGACTTGGGGGCTACAGGTATTATATTATTATCAAAGAAATATTTTCAAATTCTCTGATTGAGCAAACTAGGTTGATTCAGCGTCACCAATCATTATGACCCTGTGGCTGCAATTCGGCGTCATTAATAATCATGAACCGGCGTTGGCAACAATCATGAACCGGTGTCTGCAACAATCATGACTCGGAAGTATCAATTATAACCAGACAAAGGTGGTAATTATAAACCGGCAAGTTCTGCATCTTCAAACCGGTTGAATATCAGATGAATATTTCAAGACCAATATTTCTTAAACCGGCGCTTTGGAAGCCGACTCAAGTGGATTGTTCTTCATTATATTTTTTCTATGAGAGGCCAACATCAGCAATACGAGTATGAAGCTGGTTATTGACCCGGATTTTCTAGAAGGAGGAAATGACAAGGACTTAAGGATGATCAGGTGCCGGTCTACAAGAATTCTTTAACCCGGAGCACAACCTGTCAAATTTGTTCTGGTGTTTATTTGCAGCATAAGTTTACCATGGATAAATCCAAGCTAAACTTGGGGGCTAATGTTGGGGATATGCCCCGCGGTGTAAACCGGCCAGAAGGATAAACCGGCCGGACTTGGCGGTTCACCGGTGACCTGCACAGACCAAACGATTTATAGTTCATTGGTAATCCGGCAGGCGGGCCAGAGGAGCAACAAGACCCGGTGGCCTGTCTGGCGGTTCATGAAGGACGGTTCAACCATTGTGGGCCGGTTTAAGAGGAAAGGAATATTTGCCTTACAAGGAGTTAAGACTAGGACTTGTATCCGGTTTGTATTAGAGATAGACTAGTCCTAATCCTAATAGGACTCCACATGTAAACCGCCCCTTCAACATATATAAGGAGGGGCAGGGCTCCCCAAAGAGGGACGAGTTAGAAGCTACGAGTTAGATGCGACAAGTTAGAAGCAATAATCTCTAGGGCTAGACACAAAGAGGAGAGCCGGTTTACGGCGACTCCCTCATGATGATAATGAGACCTAGCCTCAAACAGCATGTAGGGTTTTTACCGGATGATGTTTCCCGGGGCCCGAAGCTGTCTAAATCCTCGTCTTGTGTGTTGATCCACCCTGCGTCTCTCGTCCCACTCAACCCCTCTCAAGCTACCACATAGATGCATTGGCCTCGCGACTAAGTCCTGACACTAAGGACATCTGCCGTGACAAATCCACGACAGATGAGGAGTCGCCACCCCCCGAGGACACTCACTCGAAGAGCAGCAACGAGGACACCTACGCGCCGTAGGACGAGGTTGCACCGAACCCCCCAACTTTGGATTGGTTTTGGGGCTAGCACGATCTTTGTCTTTGGAAGTCGCTGCCGCCGGCTGAGAAAGCCAGGCAAGTGGCTTTCAAGAAGGAGATGGTGGAGGAGGATGCCAGGTACCAGGCGGCCTATGAAGCCCGAGATGCCACCTGAAAAAAGGAGGCAGCAGAGCTTTGGGGGCGGGCGCGTCGTCGTGTGGAGGAGGTGTACAAAGATGGGTACTTCGCGAGGAAGGTCAAAGGTGCTAGGCGCCTCGTCGCTGCGTGGAACTGGGCCGATAAGCTCCAGCGTGCCACCGAAGAGGAGCTCCAGTGGGCGCCCAACAAAATGGCAAGATCGTTCATGCGCGTCCGCCTGCAAGAGGCAGATCAGGACGTCAAGCGCTGCGAGGCGGAGGAGGCGGAGTTCTGCCTATGCTCTAGGAAGACGCCGCGCACCAGGGAGATGCTGGCGAGGGGCTGTCGGAATGCTAGCCCCAGGAGGAATTATTAGTTTTTGTATTGTTCATTTTCAATTTTATGCATTGTACCTAGTAGTTAAGTATCATCATGTATATGTGATGATATTATATATATTCCGTGATGAACTAATGAACAATTAATATTATATATATTATGAAAATTCCATTTTCTATCTGTTTTTGTATACTATTTTGAATCTATCTGTTATCATCCACATATACAGAATGAAAAGTGTATAAACACACATTAAAACAGAACATATAAGAACAGAAAACAGGGTACATGCTTTGAAACAGAGCAATAGTATGATTGCTATAAATATATAGCTATCCACGCCGAAATGACTCAACAAAATAAATCGTGTCCATGACACCATGACCAGCAGCCCTTGCCGACAGTAGCTCTTGGCTCTGCCTGAACTCGTGCAGGCGTTCATCCAAGCGGTCAACACGCTCGCGGTACATCTGGAGTGCGATCTCGAGCTCCAAGTTGCCTATTTCATCGAAGATTGCCACCTCGAGGATGCAACGGCCATGTTCCTCTATTGCGCCCAGGTGGACACGTGGGCCAAGGAGGCGGTCGAGCCTACTGACCAGCGCATTGGCATCGAGCGGGCCGCGGACAAGGCGAACGACGCGACCCATGCGAACAGCGCGGTCGGCCTCTGGTGCAAGTACGGTGCAGAGGGTCTGTGCCCACTCCTGGCGAGGAACGGGGGTACTGACGGGACGTGTACCCAGCTGCGATGCCCTGTCGATGCAGGCAAGCGCCAATGGATCCGCTCTTGCTGTGCGGTGCGCCGCGCCTCTCACTCTGCGACGCTCCAACACTCTCGCCGTGCGGCGAGCCGCAGCCTATCGGCGCGGACGCGCCTAGCTTGCTCTGCAGTGCGCCATCGATCATGTTGTGCAGCGAGCTGCAGCCTCTCGGCGCTGACATGCCTATCTTGATCTGCAGCATTGAAGCACCATGCGCCAAAGGTGTACTCAACCCTACCGATGACGCGCATCACGGCGTCGTCCATCGCGTTGCCGGGGAGCGCCGCGGCCTCGACGGGCCGTGGCGCCTTCTGGTTTTCCTCGTCAACGAGGTTGATGGCAGAGGCCGTGCTTTGGTGCGTTGGCATGCTTGGAAAAGGTGGATGTGCTACAGGCTGCGCTTGTTGCTTCCGTGCATCACGCCGCACCTAGGTTTATGTGCAATATTGCTGGGTGGCGGGAAACAGGTGAGGAAATGGCAGGAAATGGTGGCGTGTTCATTGAACACCATCAATTAATGGAAACTTACAATATAAAGGAACATTGAGCTAGCACAAGAAGTATATGAGGATGTGATGAACACGGACCACACTAGGGAACCCGTCGGTGATGAATTCATCAATCACAAACGGTTGTACACTAGCAAGCATTTGCCCACAACATACACGGCTTATTCCATCACAAATAGGTCGGATGGATCAATTGTATGCCACGTATACACATTGTAAAAAAGTAACGCGGTAGACCTTCTTTAACATATGTTAAAAAATAAAATAAAAATAAAAAACAAGGACCTCGAGGTTAAATTAGCTTAGGGAATTGGTGAGGGAGTCCTGGACTATGGGGTCCTCGAGGAGCCGGCCTATGTGACATGGACCGGACTGATGGGCCGTAAAGATACAAGGTAGAAGGACCTCCCCCGTGTCCGGATGGGACTCTCCTTTGCGTGGATGGCAAGCTTGGCGTTCAGGTCGTGTACCTTCCTTTCTCTATAAACCGACTCCGTACAACTCTAGATCCCTCCGGTGCCATAAACCGGAGGGCTTAGTCCTATACTCATCAAAGTCAATCAAGCAGGAAGTAGGGTATTAACTCCATCAAGAGGGCTCGAACCTGGGTAAACATCGTGTCCCCTGCCTCCTTGTTACCTTCGATCCTTAGACGCACAGTTCAGGACCCCCTACCCGAGACCTGCTGGTTTTGACACCGACATCGGTGCTTTATTGAGAGTTCCACTATGTTGTCACCAGAAGGCTCGATGGCTCCATCAATCATCCACAACAAAACCGCCCTGAGGGAGACTTTTCTCCCCGGCCAAATCTTCGTATTTGGCGGCTTTGCACTGCGTGCCAATTGGATTGGCCATCTTGAGCAGATCGATAGCTATGCCCCTGGTCATCAGATCAGTTTCGGAAACCTAAACTGTCTCGCTGACATCCGAGGAGACTTGATCTTCCAAGGGTTCGCGGCCTCAACCGCAGCTCTGGCCTTAGATTCGGAACTCCTCGCCGAGTCCGAAGACGGGAGTTTAGAGCCCGTTGGACTCTCCACAACCATAGAGCTCAACACCGGAGATACAGAGGGGATCGTTTCACCGGCCGGCCAGAAATCACTCCAGGCTCCCTATATCCTCATCGAGCCAGACTCACCTCCGTGCACCAACACCAAACTCTCAAGGTCCGTGTTATACGAGCTTGGCTAGGGAACTCATGTCCTGCCCTGCACCACGGATTCTCGCTTCCTTGTCTAGACCCCACTCTTAAACGAGGCTATGGACTTAATGCGATCTCTCACCACTACAGAAGGATCACTGCCGAACTATGCCCAGCCCGCACTAGGGGCTGAGAGCGGGGAATTTTACGTCCCATCCACCTCCCACTTCATAGCCACTGTCGAGGACTTAACTGACATGCTCGATTACGCTTCCCAGGACATCGACGACATGGACGACGATCCCGGAGAAGAGCAAAGCGAGAACCCGCCGCTTACCGGACGCTGGACGGCTACTTCCACATATGACGTGCATATGGTGGACACACTCAAAGAGGATGACGGTGAAGGTGGGAAGGACCCAACCGAGAATAATTCTCCTGTGGCACCACCAAAGCATTGTTGTCAGCGGCGCCGCTCTATACTGCGCTGAGAAAAAGACAGCAATACCAGCACCAGAGACAACAATACTCCGGATAACGCCAAAGATCAAGAAGCCCCTATCAAACCAACATCCGAACATGATGATTGGGATCAAGGGAAAGTAAACCCCAACGACCCCCTTGAGGACGAGGGCTCGGAGGATAGTAACTACGTACCGATCTCCGAAGAGGATGAGAGCCTCGACGACGAAGAATTCATCGTGCCAGAGGAACCCTTCGAACAAGAGCGCTTTAAGCGCCGGCTAATAGCCACTACAAGAAGCCTGAAAAAGAAGCAGCAGCAGCTTCAAGCTGATCAGGATCTGCTCAACGACAGATGGACCGATGTCCTGGCAGCCAAGGAATACGGCCTCGAACAACCAACCAAGAGCTACCCGAAGCGCAAGCTACTACCCCAATCTGACAATGAGGCCCCAGAGCCTATACAACCCATGCGTAACATGGCCGATGGACCTGAACGACCACCACGTGGCCAGGATAGAGCGGCAACTCAAGCCGAACACCCGCCTGCACCACCCTGTCGTAAAGGTACAGAGACAGCAGCTGCAGGATACACTTACGACCTTTGACAGGACCTGGATAATAGAGCCGGTCAAACCAGATCAATATACGGATCAAGGGGGCAGGCCCTAGTGTGAGAAGACGGCCATCAAGCCTGGTGCGACAAGCATAACTTTACCCGGGCTGAAAACCGCATATGGACTCCATCCGAACTGCATCATAACGTGGCCTGATATAGAGGCGCCGCACACCCTCTATGCTTCACCGATGAGGTAATGGAGCACCAGTTCCCAGAAGGGTTTAAACCCATGAACATCGATTCATACGATGGCACAACAGATCCTGTAATTTGGGTTGAAGATTTCCTTCTCCACATTCACATGGCTCGCGGTGACAATCTACATGCCATCAAATACCTCCCCCTTAAACTTAAGGGGCCAGCTCGGCATTGGTTAAACAGCCTCCCAGAAAACTCTATTGGAAGTTGGGAAGACCTGGAGGATGCCTTTAGAGACAACTTCCAGGGCACTTATATCCGACCTCCGAACGCCGATGACCTCAGTCACATAGTCCAGCATCCCTGAGAGTCAGCTAGAAAATTCTGGACCCGGTTCCTGATCAAAAAGAACCACATTGTTGATTGTCCGGACGCCGAAGCTCTCGCAGCCTTTAAACACAACATCCACGACGAATGGCTTGCCCGACACCTCGACCAAGAAAAGCCGAAGTCCATGGCAGCCCTCACATCACTCATGACCCGATTTTGCGTAGGCGACGATAGCTGGCTTGCCCGTAGCAGCAATAGTACCAGCAATCCTGGCACTTCGGAAGCAAAGAACAGAAACGGTAGGCCCCGATGCAATAAAAACAAGTGTCAAAGCAACACTGAAAATGCCGAAGACACGGTGGTCAATGCCGGATTCAGTGGCTCTAAGCCCGGTCAACGGAAGAGACCATTCAAAAGAAACAAAGACAGTTCATCTAGACTGGATCGAATACTCGATCGACCTTGCTAGATTCACGGCACCCCTGACAAGCCTGCTAACCATACCAACAGAAGTTGTTGGGTCTTCAAACAGACCGGCAAGTTAAACACCAAACACACGGGGAAGGGTCGCCCAGCGAGGATGACTATGAGGAGCCTCGCCCACCAAACACAGGGGGATAAAAGAAATTTCCCCCTGAAGTCAAGACGGTGAACATGATATACTCTACTCACATCCCCAAAAGGGAGCACAAGCACGCATTAAGGGACGTCTATGCGATAGAGCCAATCGCCCCAAAATTCAACCCATGGTTAGTGTGCCCGATCACCTTTGATCGCAGGGACCATCCGACCAGTATCCATCATGGAGGTTCAGCCGCATTGGTCCTCGACCCAATTATCGATGGATTCCACCTCACGAGAGTCCTCATGGATGGCATTAGCACCCTTAACCTGCTCTATTTGGACACAGTCCAGAAAATGGGTATTGACTCGTCAAGAATCAAACCCACAAAAACTACCTTTAAAGGTGTAATACCTGGTGTAGAGACCCGTTGCACGGGCTCAATCACATTGGAGGTCGTATTTGGTTCGCTGGACAACTTCCGAAGCGAAAACTTGATCTTCAACGTCGTCCCTTTCCGCACTGGCTATCACGCCCTACTCGGACGAACTGCGTTTGCCCGCTTCAATACGGTCCCGCATTATGCTTATCTAAAACTCAAAATGCCAGGACCACGCGATGTTATAATAGTTCATGGAAACATGGATCGCTCCCTCCGTACCGAGAAACACACCGTAGCCCTCGCAGCGGAAGTGCAGGTCGGCCTTATCAAGCCGAACTCCACATCGGCAGTCAAGCCACCAGACCATGTCAAACGAGTCCGGACTACCCCACAGAATGATAGTCCAGCTCGTCAGGAGCTCGATTAGCAATCCGGCCTCTGTCTTCGCCCCAACCAAGTAGCAGCATATGTACCGCGTGCTCACAACTACGCACTAAAAATACCATGGGCGACGATGGAGGCATATCAAGGATAAAGTCCACAATACGGCTCAACCGTATCCGGACCCCAATCTATCTTTCTCTTAACTTTATTTTTTCTTTTTGGGTTCTTTACAACCCACATCACCCTTTTTATGGTGTCAAGGGCCCTTTTTCTGGCCCCTTTGAAAACTTATCCATTAATCCTCTCAAAGGATCGCACACCAAGGCGAAAAGTAGCACAGATGTACGGCGGAGTACTTAAAAGATCCTTCAAGATCACCTCCTCCTCTTTTCTAATACCCATGCACAGCTTTCCCTTTCGCTCGACATGTAAAATAGCCTCGATACTTATAGCATTTTCTGTACAAATACATTCTGACGTATCAATCAAATTATAATGGAAATAGTTTTTGCACCCAAACTATTCGGTACTGGCTTATTCCCTATTATGTATTCCTTCTTCTTTTGTCTGATTGTCATGTACACCTCGATACAACCTAAATCACCAGGGCTCTATTCAGCCATGTACATTTCTTAAATTTACCATAAGTCTGAACAATTTCACAAGTGCAATTCGGCATCCCGAATCTAGGCATCGACTCCGAATCATGTCTTGGGTCAATAGTTGGGTTGCCCGGCTCCTGTGGCTACTACCTTACGTTCCGATTGTTCGGCTAAGGAAGTAAAGGGAGAACTACAATGATTGTGTTTCCGGTTAGCCAGATAAACACCTCAGTAGATAAAGCCAAAAACTGACTGTCATGATGCGGCGAGAGCTGGTTAGCTATTCGGTGACTTAGTATAAATCTCTTGTGATTTTTTCCATGTCACACGAAGGACTGGTTTTTACCTGGTCAAATGTCCACAGCGCCCGAGTTCGGATCACCGAACAATACCAGGGGTTGCGCCTACAATTCTATCGTCAAACTCGTATGGCTAAGTGAGAGTGATAAAGCCGCATAGTCTGATTGCTTGGTTCGCTGCACTAGCACCTCCTTCAAGGACCAAATCATTTGGTTAAGTGTGTTTTTGTGTTGTTACAAACACCCCCGTAGTATCTACGCGAGGGGCTAAAGCCAACGACTGGCCAACTCTTAGATTTAATAAATGGCCGCAACGGAGGACAAATAATTTCAGAGGAAACAAGACTAAAATTATACGAACGCTTTGTTTTCATACAAAGTTTGGTCATCGCAGATACATTCATTCAAAAATGATGTCCTTCGAACACAAGCCCTCTACAATGCGGGATCCTTCAAGGACGTTGTTGAAATACTTCTCCGGCGTACGATGCTCCTTGCCTGCAGGCGGTCCCTCGGTTGCAAGACTGGTGGCATTCATCTTCGCCCACTGTACCTTTACACAGGAGAAGGCCATCTGGGCACCTTCAATGCAGACCGACCGCTTTATAGCATCTAACCGTTGGAGGCATTGACCAGCCGCTTCACAAGCCCAAAGTAGCTATTAGGTATTGGTTCGGCTGGCCAAAGACGGACTATGACATCCTTCATGGCCAGTTTGGCCATCCTATGTAGCTCGGTCAGTTGTTTCAGCTGGTCGCTAAGGGGCAAGGGCTGCTCTGGCTCAAGGTACTGTGACCAGAATAGTTTCTCAATTGAACTCCCCTCTTTGGCTCGGAAGAAATCCGCAGCATCTGCAACACTTTGGGGAAAATCCGCAAACGCTCCTGGAGAACTCCAAATGTGTGTTAGAAAGGTGTATTTTCTCCTTACGTATTTTCTCTGCATATTAGAAGTCTTACCAGCCGCGATCTTCTTGGCTTCATGGATCTCCTGATAGGCACCTTGGGCTTCAACCCGGGCCTCCTTTGCACTTTGGAGCGCCATAGCAAGTTCGGATTCTTGATCCGACACCTTGCGCTCCAAGGACTCACATTTGTTTATAGCATCAGTGAGCTCTTGTTGGACTTCCTCCAACCTCACTTCATGCTTTTGGCGGGCGGTTCGTTCCTCGTCCACCTACTTCTTGGCTTCGCCCAGCGCACTCTTGAGGGCTTCGACCTCAGACGTGTCAACTATGAGCATAAACATAAAGCTCAGTCAGATAACAAATTGGAACTCCTATCATTTCAGATATGCTTTGGTATAACATACCCTGTTTTGCCTCCAGCCTCCGCTTTAGTTAGGAGACTTCGGCCGCATGCGAGGCTGCTGCCAGCTTCGCAGCCTGCTCATCCAAGTAGACATATATGTTAGCTCCTGTTAAGTATTATTCGATCCTCTGTTCGGCCCTTCTTCGGGAGACGCCAAACAGAGTCTCAGGGGCTATTATCTATATACAAGTATTCCTTTGAAAATAAACAAAAATATATTACTTCACATACCTCCAAACCTGTTAGAAGGCTGGTGTAAGCTTGATTCAATCCGCTTTTAGCGGACCGAACCTTTTTAACCACCGTACCCATAAGGGTACGGTGTTCCTCCACAATGGAAGCACTTTGAAGCGCTTCCATCAGAGTGTCTGGCGCCTCCGGATTAATAGAGAACGCCGGTGGAGACGGAGCGCCTCCTTCCTTCAAAGAAGGCTGCTCCGATTCCGGAGCCGTATGGGTCTCCGGAATAATGTTCAATTGGGGGCCGAATTGAGCGTTGCCCCCATCACCGGTCTCTAGGGGGGTTGATTTCCCCCTCTCTTCAGCAATAGAGTTATTACCCTCCACTGCCACCTTTGTGGCCTCCTGTACCTCCCCACGACCTGGAGAGGTTCTTTGGGACAACACTTCGGTGTTATCCGTGGCAGTAGGTGGAGAGATCTGCAGAGGCGACTCGCTCTCCATCGCGTTCATCCCTAGCGTATTCCCGGATGACGATGATATTCGGGGGAGACCGTGAGCCGGGCTATAATGCACAATTCAGTATGTTAAAATAATAAGGGATAAAATCGAATGTGTATATGGTGTCTTCGGATACTTACGATTCAACCAAGGGCTTCGGCCTGGGGTGCCACTTTGGGATGGCACCGAGGTCCTCTTCGAAATCATCCGAATGGGAGGGTTTTCCCTTCTTGGTTGCCTCTGCCTCTAGATTTGCGGAAGTCGCCCTTTTCTTCTTTCCCCCTTGGGGGAGAGTTGCTCTCTTCCTCCTCTACATCTTCGCCATGAGAGGAGGAGGACTCGGTGTCTTCGGATACGACGTCCGAAGCACCCTTACGACGAAGTCCACTTCTGGTCTCCTGGCCCTTCTTCTTGGCCTTCTTCTCCAGCGCCTGATACAGCACCGGAACCAGCATCTTTGTCATCAAGGGGGTAGCCTAGTCCTCGAGCAGTGGATCCAGACATTTGATCTGCTCCACCTTCTTTGTCCAGCCCTGTGAGAATCAGAAAGTTCAGTATACTCCTTGTATTTGCAAATAAAATTTATTATAAAACTTACGGGAGTGGTTCGATGTGCGCAGTCAAGGCTGCGGTCTTCGGTTGTCTCCGGCCACGACTTTTGAGTCTTGAAGAGCAACTTCCATATGTCTTTGTGCATCGTGTCGAAGAACCACTGCAGGGTCCGAGGACCGGCTGGTACGAATTCCCACATATATTGAGTCCGGCGTTGACAAGGGAGAATCTGGCAAAAAAGCATCACCCGGATCACGCTGGCGAGGCTAGTCTTCTTGTTTATCATGCCCTTGACGCGGCTCTCCAGCATCATCACCTCGTCAGGCGAATCCCAATCTAGGCCCTTATTGAGCCAGGATGTAAGCCGCATCGAGGGCCCAGATTTGAACTCAGGTGCGGCGGCCCATGTGGTGTCGCGGGGTTCCATGATATAGAACCACCCCTGCTGCCATCCTTTGACGCTCTCCACAAAGGTCCCCTTTGGCCAGGTGACGTTGGGGAGTTTGCTCACCATGGTGCCGCTGCACTCCGCATGTTGGCCCTCGACCACCTTTGGCTTCACATTGAAGATCTTGAGCCATAGGCCGAAGTGGGGAGGGACACGGAGGAATGCCTCACACATGACGATAAATGCCGAAAGGTTGAGGAAGGAATTTGGGGCTAGATCATGAAAATCTAGCCCATAGTAGAACATGAGACCACAGACAAAAGGATGAAGGGGAAACCCTAGTCCATGAAGGAAATGAGGGATGAACACTACTGTTGGGGATATAACTATTTGTGTAAGCCGCCCGGGAGGGGCCGGGTTACACAAAGAGGATTCACCAGAGAGAAGCCCAAGGCCAAGCATGAAGATGGCGGTTCAATAAAGGGCTTAAGGCCCGCAGGCGACTTAAGGCCCGTTGTAGTAAACCGTCGTAATGGCATGACTTGTAACATAAGGTAGATTTAACTAGTCACCGAGCCGGACATTGTTTATAAGCCGGCCGGGACTCTGTAAGCCGCAGGGCGTCAACCCTTGTATATAAGGGGACGACCTGCTGGCGGCTTAGGGCAAGAAACAACTCATCGAGAGCCGGGCATAGCGTATCTCGCTCCCTGGTCATCAAAATAGCAATATCAACCCAACTAGACGTAGGCCTTACCTTCACCGTAAGGGGCCGAACTAGTATAAAAACCTCTCGTGTCCTTTGTCCCGATTTAACCCCTTCAAGCTTCCTAGTTGCGATGGCTCCACAACTAAGTCCTTTCACGAGGACATCTGACGTGACAATTCCACGATAGTTGGCGCCCACCGTGGGGCCAGCGCATGGTGGATTTGAGTTCTTGAAGGGCAACTTCGAAGGGCTCAAGGGATATGTGGTGGGCCGGATGACCAAGAGTCGTCGCGGCAAGATCTACATCGACGACGAAGGCTGGGGTCCTGAAGCCGGCTCAATTGAGTACGGATACGGGGTCCCCTTCGGCGGAATCCACGTCTTCATCGGCCGGATTGGTGAGCCGGGCCCTGGGCCGGACAACTGCACCGACCTCGTCGAGACGGCTCAGTGTGCGAAGAATACCCAGACTCAACCTATCATGAAGCATGCTTTCGTGGGCTGCATCCACGAAGAGGAACTTTCTGAAGGATCTGAAGATAGGGGTGAGACGGCAGTCCTCTCAGACGGTGATTCGTCCACCGGTTCAACAGATTCGTTGTACCAAGTGCAATACGGCGTGCTTGGGGGCTGTTCCGATGGCAACAGTATTCCGGACCCCCGTGAGCCACCAAGATGGGCAGGAGTCTTTATGGCTGGGACTCAGCCCGGCTCAAACTCTACAGGTGCTGCAGCAGTGACGTCCGGGTTAGGAGCAGCCGGGGCAGGCGGCCCCGTGCGCCCATCGGCTCAGGTGCTGATAGACCTCATGGACAAGCTTACAGCCCTGTTGACCGCAACGGTTGTTCCTGCAGATAAAGATGAGCATGACGTGGAGGTGGCACGGGTGCGTGAGGAAATAGCTCAGGCAAAGGAGGCTTTGGCAGCTGAGGATACTAGATTAGCCACGGAGCGAGCGGCTCTAGATGCCCGGGCGCAGCGGTTGCAGTCGGAGGCTTACCAGCTCACAATGAGTTTGAACGCATCCAATGAGGTGATGAGGAGGAGACATCAGAAAACCCAGTCCCGTTTACCTCCGAAATACGACCCTCGGGTTCTTTTTACTACACCCGGAGCCGGCCCAAGTAACCCGCCAGAGGCCAATCAGCTTATGACAGCCGGAACAGGAGGGCCGGCTCAGCCTCGGGAGACGGCCCCACCTCACGTGAGCATGCCACCGCCGCGTTATGTGTCGATTCCACCGGGTCACTTTTCCAACCCCATGGAGAACCTAATCGCAGCCTCAACACGTTTGGCGGCTCTTCCTATGGACGGTGATGACCCGACGGCAGTGGAGACCCGGAGAGTCAGTGAACTTCTCCAGACGGCCTTAGCTCAGCAAGAGACCTATTCTTACAGCCGGGACAGAATTTATTCAATGCCCCCGCCTTGGTTAGCACCGCCTCGCCAGAACCGGAGCCCGAGTTACAGCAGGCACATGGAGTCGGAAGCTTTGTCAAGCAACGCCCAACGCCATAACCAGCCCGGTGGCTATAATCCGGTGCACGATTGAGTACATCAGGAGAACGAGCGGGCGGCTCAATTAGCGGCCCAACAGACGGCACATCAAGATTTTTCGGAGTATCCAACGACTTCTGTAGAGGCGGGAGTAGCCACTAGAGCCGGTGGAGTTCCTTGTTTGGTACCGGCTTTGTGCAACGTACGTCTGCCTAAGGACTTCAAGGGACCTCAAAAGGTGCCGAATTACACGCCCGACTTACAGCCCGGAGCATGGATCGGGAGTTATGAGATGGCCATGGAGCTATTGGAAGTCAGTGACGCGGCGATGGCTAAATATTTCACCATGATGTTAGATGGAACGGCCCGGTCTTGGTTAAAAGGCTTACGACCCAATTCCATTGGTTCATGGGAAGAGTTAAAGGCCCGGTTCATCCAGAACTTCAAGGACACCTGTAAGCAATCCATGTCGATTGTGGACTTGACGAATTGTAAGCAGGGGGAGGGTGAATCCACCACCCATTGGGTATGCCGGGTCAAGGAGATAATTCATTCATCTGACAAGATGGATGACGGCTCTGCAGTCCTTATGTTGGAGAAGAATTGTAGCTTTGAGCCTCTGAGGCAGAAACTAGGGAGCCTTAAACGTGACTGCAAGGACATGGGTACGCTGATGGAGGCTTTAGTTAAGTATGCAAATTCTGATAGTACCAAGGATCCCGAGTCTGACGATGAGAAGATAGGGAAGGGAAAAAGGAACGACAATGGAAAGGGTCAACAGCATAACCCAGGGAATCAAGGCGGCAATAAGCGTAAGGCGAACGGTAACCCAGAGTTTGTGGCCAATGCCAATACGCAAGGTAACAATCAGGGATGTAAGTGTAAGCCGCCTTGATCCGGCGGGTCAGGCCCATCTCTTGAGCAGCTACTCAATGAGCCCTGCCCGAGACACGGCACCAGGGAGCGGCCCGCCACACACCTGTGGAAAGATTGCGGGATCATGAAGGCGTTTAAGAGTTCCAACACTTATGATGGCCATAATGGGTCTGGTGGCGGTCCAGGAGCTGGCGGTTCTCATGGCCCGGGTGGTGGATCAGGTTCCGGCTTTCAGGGACGTCAAGGAGGCTATAATCAACAGCAGTCTGGTCAAGGAGAGCAGCAGCAGCAGCAGCAGCAGTCGGGTTACCAAAGCAACCCGAAGCAGTTGAATGGTGGGCAGTACCACGTGTTTACCACTAGTTTATGCAAGCGTGGCCAGAAGGTTCATAAGAGGGCCGTGAATTACTTGAGCGGCGGTTCCCGTTACTTGAGGTGGTCGTAACAGCCCATTGTATGGAGCGAGAGAAGATCACCCTCCACGGGTCGATAATCCGGGTCAGTTGGCCTTAGTGGTAGCGCCTCAGGTTGGTGGATATAAATTCACTAAGGTGCTCATGGACGGGGGTAGTAGCATCAATATCCTCTATTATGAGACCTTTCGACGCATGGGGTTAATCGATAAAAATGAGGGCGTCCAACACTGCTTTTCCATGGAGTGGTCCACGTAAGTCGGCTTACCGGTCGGCAAGATTGAGCCGGAGGTGGCCTTGGAGCGAATACGATTCGAGTGAGAAGTTGACATTTGAGGTGGTCAAAATCAGAGCCCATATCATGCTCTCGTTGGGCGGCGGCTTATGCTAAGTTCATGGCCCGGCCGTGTTATGTTTATTTGCAGCTCAAGATGCCGGGTCACAAGGGCACCATCACTGTGCATGGAATTCGGAAGGTGGCGTTGGAGTGTGAAGAAGGCGACGCGGCTTATGCTGAGTCGGCCTATGCAGCGGAAGAGCTCAAATTTTATCAAGATAATGTTGACCCAGTGGATATGACCTCCCTGAAGAAACCAACTACAGAGCACAACCCGGCGTTGAAGTTTAAATCGGCTGCCGAGACAAAGCTTGTCGATTTTACCCCGGGTGACCCTTCTAAGCAGTTCAGCATCAGCAGCAATTTGGATCCCAAATAGGAAAGCGCGCTCATCGAGTTCATCCGTGAGAACCGGGACATCTTTGCATGGAAGCCTTCTGACATGCCGGGTGTACCGAGGGAACTCGCTGAGCACACTCTCAATATTGATCCGAAATATAAGCCGGTCAGGCAGTTTCTTCGGTGTTTTAACGAGGAGAGACGGAACGCTATTGGAGAGGAGGTCACCCGACTCTTGGCGGCCGGGTTTATTATTGAACTTTTTCACCCGGAGTGGTTGGCTAACCCGGTGCTTGTCCTCAAGAAGAACGGCACCTGGCGGATGTGTGTGGACTACACGGACTTAAATAAGGCTTGTCCGGCTGATCCCTTTGCTCTCCCCCGTATTGATCAAATCATTGATGCTACGGCGAGTTGTGAACGTTTGAGTTTTTTGGATGCTTACTCTGGTTATCATAAGATCAAAATGGCACTTAAGGACTAGGAGAAGACGACTTTCATCACTCCATTTGGAGCCTTCTGTTATGTATCTATGCCATTTGGGCTCAAAAGTGCCCAGGCGGCTTATTAGCGGTCTGTGCAGAACTGTTTGCATGATCAAATTGGGCGTAATGTTCATGCTTACGTGGATGACATTGTGGTGAAGTCCAGAGAAAAGGAAACTTTGATATCTGACTTGAAAGAGACCTTTGATAATCTTCAGGTTTACAAGATGATGCTTAGCCCAGCCAAGTGTGTGTTTGGCGTACCTGCGGGCAAGCTCTTAGGTTTTCTAGTGTCAAATAGAGGCATCGAAGCTAACCCGGAGAAGATTAAGGCGATTGCCTCTCTGGCTAAGCCGGCGTGCATCAATGATGTTCAGCGACTGGCGGGTCGTGTTGCCGCTTTAAGCCGGTTCATAAGCCGGTTAGGTGAGAAGGTGCTACCGCTATATCAGATGATGAAGAAAATGACACTTACATGCGGGTGATCTTCTTGATGCTGCCTTTGAAGACTTGAAGAGACAGTTGTATGAACCGCCGGTTCTTGCGGCTCCCGTTGATAAAGAACCGTTGCTGCTATACGTGGCTGCCAATTCACGAGCGGTCAGCGTTGCCATCGTGGTGGAGCGTAAGGAAACCGGCAAGGAGCATCCGCTTCAACGGCCGGTTTATTACATCAGTGAAGTACTCATTGAGTCTAAACAAAGGTATCCACATTGGCAGAAACTCGTTTACGGAGTGTTTATGGCCAACCGGAAATTGAAGCAATACTTTCAAAGTCATCCTATAACTGTGGTAAGCTCTGCCCCTTTGGGAGACATCATTTAGAACAGGGAGGCCACAGGACGAGTTGCCAAGTGGGCCATCGAGCTTGGGCCTCATGATTTGAAGTATATGCCACGTACTGCCATTAAGTCTCAGGCATTTGTGGACTTTATCAATGATTGGACAGAGTTACAGGCCCCTGAGGAGAAGCCGGATAACACATATTGGACTATTCATTTTGACGGGTCCAGGCAGCTAGAAGGCTCGGGGGCTGGAGTGGTGTTAACTTCCCCTCGAGGTGACAAATTTTGTTATGTACTCCGGCTTATGTTTCCATGTACTAACAATGCAGCTGAGTACGAGGCCTTACTCCACGGTCTCCGAATGGCTAAGGAGATGAACTTAAGCCGGGTAAGATGCTTGGGCGACTCTGATCTCGTGGCTCAACAGGTGTCAGGCAAGTGGGATTCCAAGGATCCCCTTATGGCGGCTTATCATCGTGAAGTAGATGCTGTGGCTGGTCACTTCAAGGGTTATCAAGTGGAGCACATTGATCGAAGGAAGAATGAGGCGGCTGATGCTTTAATCTGGTTGGGATCCCAACGTAAGCCGGTGCCGCCTAACACCTTTCTCGATACTTTACATAACCCTTCTGTCAAGGTGCCTACCGAGGAAGAGCTAGCGGTGCCAGACCAGAAGGCATAGCTAGTGGCGGCTCTTCACGTTATCCCGAATTGGACAATGCCCTATTTGGCTTATATGACCCGGGGTGAGTTACCTGAGGATGAGACCTTGGCGAGACAGATCATTAGGCGCTCCAAATCTATGACGATTGTTAACGGTGAGTTACATCACCTAAGTGTCATTGGGGCGTTTCAACACTGTGTGTCCCCTACAGAAGGCCAAGAAATACTTCGTGAGATCCATGAAGGGGATTGTGGCCATCATGTCGAGTCAAAATCTCTTGTAGCCAAAGCTTTTCGTCATGGTTTCTATTGGCTGACGGCTCATGCTGATGCAGAGGATCTGGTCAGCAAATGTGACGGTTGTCAAAAGTTCTCACGACGAGCTCATGTGCCAGCTCAAGAATTGAGGATGATCCCAATCACTTGGCCGTTTGCAGTCTGGGGGCTTGACATGGTTGGACCTTTCAAAAGGTCTAAGGATAAGAAGACACATCTCCTGGTGGCAGTGGACAAGTTTACAAAGTGGGTTGAGGCAGAGCCGGTCAGTAAGTGTGATGCAGCCACAGCGGTTCAATTCATGAAAAAAGTGATCTTTCGTTTTGGTTTCCCACATAGCATCATAACTGATAATGGCACTAATCTCTCCAAGGGTGCCATGGAAGAGTTCTGCCAAAGAGAACATATCCGGCTTCATGTTTCGGCTGTT
This sequence comes from Aegilops speltoides, assembly GCA_021437245.1. Taxonomy (NCBI): domain Eukaryota; kingdom Viridiplantae; phylum Streptophyta; class Magnoliopsida; order Poales; family Poaceae; genus Aegilops; species Aegilops speltoides. The sequence goes on along the minus strand of CM038146.1, from coordinate 83,819,746 downwards.
GCTCATCCTCAATCCAATGGTCAAGCGGAAAGATCTAATCAAGAGATCCTGAAAGGTATCAAGCCCCGGCTCTTAGTCCTCTTACAGCGGACTCCGGGTTGTTGGGTGGAGGAGTTACCTTCTGTGTTATGGAGCATCAACACTACGCCTAACAGATCTACAGGCTACACGCCTTTCTTTATGGTGTATGGTGCAGAGGCGGTCCTGCCAAGTGACATCCGGCACGATTTACCCCACGTGGCGGCTTATGTTGAGGCTGACAACGAAGAAGCTCGTCAGAATGCACTTGACTTGCTGGATGAGGAGCGAGACTTGGCAATAGCCCGCTCGGCGATTTATCAACAAGACCTGCGTCGCTATCACAGCCGCCGGGTAGCAGAACCTTTCAAGAAGGCGACTTGGTGCTCCGGCTCATCCAGGATCAGTCTAATATGCACAAGCTATCCCCGCCTTGGGAAGGGCCCTTTGTGGTCGACAGAATCACACTGTGGGTCATACTACCTCATCGATGTTCGAGAGCACAAAGACTCACTTAAGTCGGAGGAGGAGACCCGCCGGCCGTGGAATATTGCTCATCTCCAGCCTTATTATACTTAAGCCACCGGCTTTCAAGATGTATATATTTTTTGACGATGTATATATTATATAAAGAAATAAAGTAGGACCTCCATCCTTTTTACCCTCAAAACTCTATGTGTCTTCTTTATCAGGTAGTGGAGACAACCAACAGGGAGCGGATCACATCTGAATCCGGCTTTCCCTTTGGACTGGCTTATGATCATATTTGAATCTAGCCATGGTCACTTGGGGGCTTCCTGTTCAAACATAGGTCATATTCGAACCAAAGAGAACATAGCTGTCGATACCACTTGATCGGCATACTGCCAAATCTACTTGGGGGCTTCTTGATCATATTTGAATCACAGCTTAACCCCTTTGGGTCTGACGTGGATCATATTTGAATCAGCGTCATTAAACAACTCTTATGATCACTTGGGGGCTTCCTGTTCAAACATAGGTCGTATTCGAACCAAAGAGAACATAGCTGTCGATACCCACTTGATCGGCATCGCCAAAGCTACTGGGGGCTATATGATCGTATCCGAATCTTAGCTCAACCGCTTTGGGACAGTTTTCTGATCGTATTCGAATCAAGAGCCTGTGAACATTGCTTATACATATAATTACTTTAACCATCTTGAAACCTTCTTGAGGAGATGGTCCTCAATTCTTCCGGTTTAATATTGATCACCCCAGGTTCGTAAGTGCCAGGTAAAGCATCAAATGAGCCGGGAAGACTATCAAAGGGGTCACAGGTATGCTATTGTGATTATATTTTAAATAATCATAAACCGGCCTGTATATGATGTCTTTGGGTCATGTTCCGGGTTATCAATACTCTATAAACCCCTGGCGCAGTAAACCGCCCATAAAATTTTGCTTGTTTTATGTGCAGGATAAGGCAAAGCAAGTTAAACATCAAAGAAATACATGGTTAACATAAGCCAGAGAAATATAGTGATGGCGGCTTACAAAAGTAATAAGCACCATAAACATGCGTGAGGGCATGACAAACATTCAGAAGTTTTTTTTTCTATCCTATTACAAGACTCCCCGAATCTGAATAAGTGAAGCATTGTTTTGGCAAAGTTATAAAACGCCTGGCGGTTCATTCCTTCGGCGGGCTTGAAGACTCCGGGTTATCCTTCTCTGCCTCTCCGTCGGTTGCTTTGTCCTGGAAGGTGGATGAGGCCCAGTCAATGCCGCTCAAGGCTTCAAATTCAGCCTCATCATCTATTAAACCGGCCAAGTCCACTTCAGGGGCAAAGGTATGCTTACACGTTGGAGGGATCAGGCTGACTTGGTCATATGGAATATTTGGAATTCTCCGGTTATCGCTATCATAGCCCGGCGAATACTTAGTGAGATCAGTATCATTCCCAATAAGGGTTGCCAAGGGACGTACGACTTTGACACAGGCAGTGAAGTCTTGATCATCAAATGCAGTGCCATCCTCCTTCAGGCTTGGATATCCAAGAGAGAGATCAGCCAAGTCAAGTTCTGGCACCCATGCCTTTGCCCGGCTTAATGCGGCCACGGCTCCGGCTCTTGTAGATGCCCGCCTTAAATCTTGAATTCGTTGAGGCAGCACTGCGAGATGCTTCAGTACATCTTGAAGGAGGTGGGGAGTGGTGTTTGATAAGGCCACAACGGCCAAGGCACGTTGTGACCCGGAGTACAGCTGTTCCACTAAGGTATAAACCGCCTTAAGCTTGATCAGCATGTTTTGCTTGAGGTTGGTACTCCTGGGGCCTGTAGGTTCACAAGCATAACAATGAGCCGGAGATAACTATTACGATAATCCTTGGAAGATTACAATGTTTAAGGTTTTTCAGAGTGACTTACCGAAGATGGCTGAGACCATTTGGGATATCTGCCATTTTAAGTCGGACAGTTCCGTTGTTGCCTCTGTAAGAGATTCTTCTGCCGCCTCGGCCCGAGTCACCAATGAAGCCCTCTCATCAGCCCAAGTTTTCTTTTCTGACTCAAAATTTTGCCTCAACTTCTCTTGTTCAGAGACACTGAATTCAAACTTGGAGTTGGCTTTCTGAGTTTCAAGCTCTTGAGTTTTCAGCTGGCTCTTCAGGTCAGCAAGCTCCGACTCAAATTGACTTACGGTGGCCTGTATTGACATCAGGTTATGGTAAGAATCATGGTAAGGTAACATTCAAGTCCCAAACACTTTACAAGTAAAGATACTTGGCACTTGGGGGCTAATGTATGCTTAAAGAATTTTTTAACCTATCCTATCGAGTCATACATATTATGTCTCAAGCACTTTACAAGTAAAGATACTTGACACTTGGGGGCTAATGTGTAACACAAATTCAAAGTCTCATGCCATCACCGGGTTAAATGTATTCACTTTAAACCGGACAAACTAACAGTAAGTAGATTTCTAAGTCTACAGCATATTCATTCATAAGCAATAGACTTGGGGGCTGGTTCAGTAAGTAAGATTCAGGAAAAAACCATAAGTTATACCTCAGATTTGTGCTGTATTTGTTTCACCATGTGAATTTCCAGGTCACGACTATTGTGCACTTGGTTCAGATAGCCCGAGACTATATCACCAATGCTTAGGTGAGTATAATCAGTGATTTCCTGTTTGGCTTTTCGACGTTGGGCAAACTCCTCCTTGGTAGTGCATTGGGCAAGAACAGTAGGCCGGCCCGGTTCAACATATTGACTTTTCAGAAATTCAACTTCCGGGTCAGTCATCTTGATCGGACTAGGAATTTCCGGGTTATCAGAATTGTGGATAACATCTTCTGCAGGCGGGTCAGAGGTTGGCACCGGAATATCAGAAGCCGGTTCAGGCGGTGGCTGATGAGTGGAGCTGTCAGGAGCGGATGAGTCAAGCGTCGGTTCAGTGACCATCGGGTCTTAGGACGGCATATTCTTCTTTGCCCTCTTGCTGGGCTTCACTTAAAGACTGTCAATCAAGGTAGAAGGATGAGTATTAAGGTATAAGTATGAAAAAACTTAAAGTAAGAAAGGTTACATTACCTGGGAGCCATTTTGAAAGCCGGCATGTTTGATTGCATTGACTCGTCAGAGGAAGGAGAGGTATCCTGATAATTTGAGCCAGATGAATTGAGAGGTTGGCGAATCAAACCCGCCAAAGGTAAAGCAGAACATAAAGCAGAGGTAACCTCGGTCCAACGCTTCCTGGTTACATCGGGTAAGCCAGAGGAGAGTTTCGCGTCTTGATTGGCCCGAGTCTGCCTTCGGTTCTCAAGCTGTTGTTGCTTCAAAAGAAATTCAGGATCTTGGTAAGCTAGAGGATGTGAAAATCTTACTTTCCGGGTCGCCCTTCGGATTTTTTGCTTTGGCAAAGGCTCTGAGTCGGAGGAGATTATAGTTACCTCTTCGTCAATTGCTTGACTGTTCCCTGTATCCTCCTGAAAGGATAGAATGTCAGTAAAGTAACTATAAAGGAGTTAAGAAAATCAAAAGATTACCTCTTCATCGTCCGAAGAAGAGTCATCCAATTTAAGCATATCGGAGGCGCTGGGTTTCTTCTTCTTTGAGGTGCCCGTCTTGGCGGCTTTCCTTTCGGTTTTCTTGGCTGCCCTGGCCTGTTTGGCAGCCTCATGGTCATACTTGACCTTCCAGAAATTATCACCGGCCTGTGGAAAAAGATAAGGAATCATAAGTACGAAGAAGCTATAACATGTTAAAAAGTGTTTATTAAGATTGGTAACTCACTACATGGGCCAGGTTCTTCTTGCAGAAGGGAAGTAAGCCGAAGGCATTGCTAGTTACAGTGCCCTCCTTCAGCAGTGACTGGGTTGTAGCATCTACCACATCATCTGGTAAGTCGTCAGGACTATGATGCATTGGATCATCCTTCTCGCCTGTGTAAGTACACATTAAGCCGGAGCAGCGGCTTAATGGTAGTATCCGCCAGGTGACCCAGACTCCAACCAGATCGATGCCGTTTAACCCGTTTCCTAGAAGAGCTTTGATCTTCCTGATGGTGGGGTTGAGAGGCAGGCGCTCAACAGCGGACAACTTATCCGCCAGCGGATGGTTGGATTCAAGGCGCAGGGCGTGGAAGCCGGGCAGAGGCCTCTCATCAACCGGTGACGTGTCTTGACAGTAGAACCACATCTGGTTCCAATCTTTCGGGTGGCTCGGCAGCTCAGCATAAGGAAAACGACAATCTCTCCTCCGTTGGATTGAGATGCGGCCAAGCTCAAGACTAGGCCCGTTGGCACGTTCATTCTATCGGTTCAAGTAAAAAAGTTCTCTGAACAAAAGCAGACGTGGCTCCTCTCCCAGGTACACCTCGCAGAAGACTTGGAAATTGCAAAGATTTGACACGGAATTGGGTCCAATGTCTTGAGGTTTAAGATCAAAGAAATTCAAAACTTCCCTGAAGAATTTTGAGCCGGGAGGGGCAAATCCCTAGTTCATGTGATCTGTGAACACTATCACCTCCCTTCTTTGGAATGAGGCCTCTCTTCAGACGGGTCAGGGGCACGATAAGACATGACCTCCTTTTTGGGCAGGTGGCCAGACTTCACGAACTCATCAAGTTTACTTTTGGTAACTGTGGATGGGACCCAATTGCAAGTCACAGGGTGAGGGAGTCCTGGACTAGGGGGTGTCCGGATAGCCGAACTATCATCTTTGGTCGGACTCCTAGACTCTGAAGATACAAGATTGAAGACTCCGTCCCGTGTCCGGATGGGACTTTCCTTGGCGTGGAAGGCAAGCTTGGCGATACGGATATGTAGATCTCCTACCATTGTAACCGACTCTGTGTAACCCTAGCCCTCTCCGGTGTCTATATACACCGGAGGGTTTTAGTCCATAGGACGAACAACAATCATACCATAGGCTAGCTTCTAGGGTTTAGCCTCTTTGATCTCGTGGTATATCTACTCTTGTACTACCCATATCATCAATATTAATCAAGCAGGAGTAGGGTTTTACCTCCATCGAGAGGGCCCGAACACAGGTAAAACATCGTGTCCCTTGTCTCATGTTACCATCCGCCCGGACACAGCCGGGACCCCTACCGGGATCCGCTAGTTTTGACACTGACATTGGTGCTTTCATTGAGAGTTCCTCTGTGTCGTCACCTTTAGGCCCGATGGCTCCTTCGATCATCAACAACGATGCGGTCCAGGGTGAGACTTTTCTCCCTAAGCAGATCTTCGTATTCGGCGGCTTTGCAATCATAATCTCGCTTGCCATCTGGAGCAGATTGAAAGCTACGCCCCTGGCCATCAGCTCAGATTTGGAAGTTTGAACTATACGGTTGACGTCCGCGGAGACTTGATCTTTGACGGGTTTGAGCCACAGCCAAGCACGCCGCACTGTCACGATGGGCATGATCTAGCTCTGCTGTCGGACAGTGCCCTGGGGACCGCACAAGTGTCCGCTCCGACCCTTAGCTCGGAGCCGGCTGCGCCGATCGAGGATGGGTGGCTGGACACCGCCTCGGGGGCTGCTACCTCTACGGCGATAGAGCCGAATACCAACCCTGTCCTTTGTGAAGCTCGTGACTCCAAGGTGCCGGACTCCGAACCTTCCGCGCCCCTGCCAATCGAATCTGATTGGGCGCCGATCATGGAGTTCACCGCTGCGGACATCTTTCAGCACTCGCCCTTCGGTGACATCCTGAATTCGCTAAAGTGTATCTCTTTATCGGAGAGCCTGGCGGATTATGGTCGGGGCGGTTGGGATCACGACGACGAAGAAATTCAAACCCCACCCACCACCCACTTCGTTGCCACTGTCGATGACTTAACCGACATGCTAGACTTCGACTCCGAAGACATCGATGGTATGGATGACGATGCAGGAGACGACCAAGAAACAGCACCTATAGGGCACTGGAAGGCCACCTCGTCATACGACATTTACATGGTGGACATCCCAAAGGATGGGAATGGCGACGGAACAACGAAGGACGACCCCTCCAAGAAACAGCCTAAGCGCCGGCGTCAGTGGCGCCTCTCTAAATCCTACCATAGCAAAAACGGTGATTCCGGCACGAGAGACAATAACACCCCGGACAGTGCCGAAGACAACCCCCTCCAGCAGGATTCAGCGCAGGAGGATGGAGAAGCCAGCCCTCATGAGAGAGCGGCAGACAGAGAGGTAGAGGACGATAATTATATGCCTCCCTCCGAAGACGAGGCAAGCCTCGACGACGACGAATTTGTCGTGCCTGAGGATCCCGTCGAACAAGAGCGTTTCAAACGCAGGCTTATGGCCACGGAAAGCAGCCTCAAGAAAAAGCAGCAACAGCTTAGAGCTGACCAAGACTTGCTAGCCGACAGATGGACTGAAGTCCTTGCGGCCGAAGAGTATGAACTCGGAGGCCCCTCCAAGAGCTACCCAAAACGTAGGATGCTACCCCGATTAGAGGAGGAAGCACCTAAACCTGCATCACCAGCGCATAATACGGCCGACCGGCCACCTCGTGGCCGCGACAGAGAGGCCTCTCGGCCCTACACTCAAGCCACACCCCGACGCCGCTCAAAAAATACCAAGGCGCGGGAAAATGCGCCAGACCTGCGGGATATACTCGAGGACAAGGCAAGGCAAACAAGATCGATCTACGGATCGCGTGGGCGCCCCATGATACGTGATGATAACCGTCACGCCGGATATGGCAATTTCGGCCGGGCCGAACATAGTAGACAAAGCTCATTTGAGCTGCGTCGTGATATAGCCCAATCTGAGGCGCCACACCCACTATGCTTCACGAGGCAAGTGATGGATCATCAAATCCCTGAGGGTTTCAAACCCATAAACATTGAGTCATACGATGGCACAATAGATCCGGCGGTCTGGATCGAGGACTATCTCCTCCATATCCACATGGCCCGCGTTGATGATCTACACGCCATCAAATACCTCCCACTCAAGCTTAAAGGACTAGCGCAGCATTGGCTTAACAGCTTGCCAGCAGAGTCAATCAGTTGTTGGGAAGACCTGGAAGCCGCATTCCTCGACAACTTCCAGGACACTTATGTGCGACCACCAGACGCCGATGACCTAAGCCACATAATTCAGCAGCCAGAAGAATCGGCCAGACAATTCTAGACACGGTTCCTAACCAAGAAAAATCAAATCATCGACTGTCCGGATCCAGAGGCCCTTGCAGCCTTCAAACACAACATCCGCGACGAGTGGCTTGCCCGGCACCTAGGACAGGAAAATCCGAAATCCATGGCAGCCCTCACAACACTTATGACTCGCTTCTGCGCGGGAGAGGATAGCTGGCTAGCTCGTAGTAACAACATGACCAAGAGCCCTGGTAATTCGGATACCAAGGACACCAATGGCAGGTCGCGTCGCAACAAGCACAAGCGCCGCATTACTGGCGACAATACCGAGGATACGGCAGTCAATGCCAGATTCAGAGGCTCTAAACCCGGTCGGCGGAAAAAGCCATTCAAAAGAAATACTCCGGGCCCGTCCAATTTGGACCGAATACTCGATCGCTCGTGCCAGATACACGGCACCCCCGAAAAGCCAGCCAATCACACCAATAGGGATTGTTGGGTGTTCAAGCAGGCAGGCAAGTTAACTGCCGAAAACAATGACAAGGGGCTGCATAGCGAAGATGAGGAGGAGACCCGGCCGCCGAACAATAGAGGACAGAAGGGTTTTCCCCCCACAAGTGCGGTCGATGAACATGATATACGCAACCCACATACCCAAAAGGGAGCGAGCGTGCACTCGAGGGGCGATATATGCGATGGAGCGATCGCCCCAAAGTTCAATCGTGGTCCTCCTGCCCGATCACTTTTGATCGAAGGACCACCCACTAGCATCCGCCATGGCGGATTCGCCGCATTGGTTCTAGACCCAATCGTCGACGGATTTCACCTCACTAGAGTCCTCGATGGGCGGCGGCAGCACTGAACTTTCTTTATCGAGGATACGGTCGCAAGATGGGCATAGACCCTCAAGGATTAAACCCACAAAGACGACCTTCAAAGGCGTCATACCAGTGTAGAGGCCAACTATACAGGCTCAGTTACACTTGAAGTGGTCTTCGGATCCCCGGATAACTTCCGAAGCGAGGAGTTAATCTTCGACATAGTCTCATTCCGCAGCGGCTATCATGCACTGCTTGGACGAACCGCATTTGCAAAGTTCAATGCGGTGCTGCACTACGTATACCTCAAGCTCAAGATTCCAGGCCCTCGAGAAGTCATTACGGTCAACGGAAACACCGAACGCCCTCTCCGAACGGAGGAGCATACAGCGGCTCTCGCGGCAGAAGTACAAAGCAGCCTCTTAAGGCAATTGTCGAGTCCAGCTGTTACGCGGCCGGACACCGTCAAGCGCGTCCGGAGTAACCTACAACAAGACCGCCTGGCACGTTCCGAGCACGCGTAGCAATGCGGCCCCAACCCCAGCCCTCGCGAAATTTCGAAACCTGTACTACGCGTACATAATTACGCTCTGGAAATACCATGGGCATAGGGGGAGGGGCACAACCACGGCAGGCCCAGAATGCGACTCAACCGCACCAGGGGCTCCCAATTGTGTCATTCTTCTTTTTTTTCTCTTACTTTCAGGACTCCTCTCTCAATAAGCCCTATCCGGCAGTAGAATTGCCGAATACACGATGCAACAGCCAGGGAAGCAGAAAGCTACGTCGAGTGTACAGGTGGTCTCTATAACGAGCAGTATACTTGTTTTACATATCATCCCGCAGCACGCTCCTGGAGGGCGACATGTCAAATAGTCCTGCCCCTTGCTTATCGCACTATTTGTATCGTTCTGCTTTTACCGCAGCTTTTTTTAATAAACAATGCACAACTTTTGCCTATTATTGCATTCCTATTTTATACATATATGTTCACTTATGACATGTTGCATCCGTACGCTTTGGTACTGCCAAATACACCAGGGGCTTAAGTTCCCCAAAATATGGTGTCATAAGTCCGAACACTTTCACAAGTGCGGCACCCCGAACTTATAGCATTATATGCATCGGCTCCGAATCATGTCTTGGGTCAATAGTTGGGTTTGCCCGGCTCCTATGTTTTGGTACCTTACATTCCGTTATATTGGCTAAGGTAGCGCTGGGAGAACCACTGCGATTGTGCCCCAGTTGAGCTGGGTTGAGCACCTCAGTGGAGAAAGCTAAAACTGACCGTCATGATAGGGTGAGAGCCGGTCGCTGTTCGAGAGGTTTTTTGAGTCCCTAAAGACTTATGCCGCTTAGAGCGAGGAGCCGGCTTTGTCCGGCCCAGGCGTGGATAGCGCCCCGAATTCGGTCTTCCGAATACTAGGGGCTTCACAGAAATTTAAAATTATATAATTCTATGGCTAAGTGGGAGTGTTCAAGCATTATAGTCCGGTTACCTTGTTCGTTGTGTTGAGCGTTGTTGGGGAACGTAGTAATTTCAAAAAAAATCCTACGCACACGCAATATCATGGTGATGATATAGCAACGAGGGGAGATATTGTTAACGTACCCTCGTAGACCGTAAGCGGAAGCGTTATGACAACGCGGTTGATGTAGTCGTACGTCTTCACGATCCGACCGATCCAAGTACCGAACGTACGGCACCTCCGAGTTCAGCACACGTTCAGCTCGATGACGATCCCCGGGCTACGATCCAGCAAAGCATCGGAGATGAGTTCCGTCAGCACGACGGCGTGGTGACGATGATGATGTTCTACCGGCGCAGGGCTTCGTCTAAACTCCGCGACGATATGACCGAGGTGGAATATGGTGGAGGGGGGCACCGCACACGGCTAAGGAACGATCCGTAGATCAACTTGTGTCTATGGGGTGCCCCCTGCCCCGTACATAAAGGAGGGAGGGAGGAGGAGGCCGGCCCTAGGAGGGCGCGCCATGGGGAGTCCTACTCCCACCGGAGTAGGATTCCCCTTCCTAGTCCAACTAGGGGTCCTTCCATGTAGTAGGAGTAGGAGACTAGGAAGGGAAGAGAGAAGGGAAGGAAGGAGGGTGCGGCCCTCCCCTAGTCAATTCGGACTAGGCCTTGGGGCGCACGGCCTGCCCTAGGCAGACCCTCTCTCTTTCCCGCAGGCCCAATAAGGCCCAATACTTCTCCCGGCGAATTCCGTAACTCTCCCAGACTCAAAAATACCGAATCACTCGGAACCTTTCCGAACTCCGAATATAGTCGTCCAATATATCGATCTTTACGTCTCGACCATTTCGAGACTCCTCGTCATGTCCCTGATCTCATCCGGGACTCCGAACTCCTTCGGTAGATCAAAACTCATAAACTCATAATATAACTGTCATTGAAACCTTAAGCGTGCGGACCCTACGGGTTCGAGAACTATGTAGACATGACCTAGAACTATTCTTGGTCAATAACCAATAGCGGGACCTGGATGCCCATATTGGCTCCTGCATATTCTACGAAGATCTTTATCGGTCAAACTGCATAACAACATACGCTGTTCCCTTTGTCATCGATATGTTACTTGCCCGAGATTCGATCGTCGGTATCCAATACCTAGTTCAATCTTGTTACCGGCAAGTCTCTTTCCGTAATACATCATCTCATAACTAACTCATTAGTTACATGCTTGCAAGGCTTAGGTGATGAGTATTACCGAGAGGGCCCAGAGATACCTCTCCGACAATCGGAGTGACAAATCCTAATCTCGAATTATGCCAACCCAACATGTAACTTCGAAACACCTGAGAGCACCTTTATAATCACCCGATTCGTTGTGGCGTTTGGTAGGACACAAAGTGTTCCTCCGTAAGCAGGAGTTGCATAATCTCATAGTCATAGGAACATGTATAAGTCATGAAGGAAGCAATAGCAACATACTAAACGATCGGGTGCTAAGCTAACGGAATGGGTCATGTCAATCAGATCATTCAACTAATGATGTGATCCCATTAATCAAATAACAACTCTTTGTCCATGGTTAGGAAACATAACCATCTTTGATTAACAAGCTACTCAAGTAGAGGCATACTAGTGACACTCTGTTTGTCCATATATTCACACATGTATTATGTTTCCGATTAATACAATTCTAGCATGAATAATAAACATTTATCATGATATAAGGAAATAAATAATAACTTTATTATTGCCTCTAGGGCATACTTCCTTCAGTCTCCCACTTGCACTAGAGTCAATAATCTAGTTCACATCGCCATGTGATTTAACACCAATATTCATATCTCAGATATGATTAATACCCATAGTTCACATCATCATGTGATCAACACCCAAAGGGTTTGTTCACATCACTATGTGATTAACACCCAAAGAGTACTAAGGTATGATCATGTTTTGCTTGTGAGAGATGTTTAGTCAACGGGTCTGTCATATTCAGAGCCGTATGTATTTTGCAAATATTCTATGTCAACAATGCTCGCACGGAGCTACTCTAGCTAATTGCTCCCACTTTCAATATGTATCCAGGTTGAGACTTAGAGTCATCGGATTAGTGTAAAAGTTTGCAATTGATGTAACTTTTACAACAAACTCTTTATCACCTCCATAATCGAGAAACATCTCCTTAGTCCTTACTAAGGATATTCTTGACCAATGTCCATGATCTACTCCTAGATCACTATTGTACCCCTTGCCAAATTTAGAGCAAGGTATACAATAGGTGCTGTACATAGCATAGCATACTTTATAGAACCTATGACTGAGGCATAGGGAATGACTTTTCATTCTCTTTCTATTTTCTGCTGTGGTCGGGATTTGAGTCTTACTCAATTTCATACCTTTGCCATACAGGCAAGAACTATTTCTTTGACTGTTCCATTTTGAACTATTTCAAAATCTTGCCAAGGTATGTACTCATTGAAAAACTTATCAAGCGTCTTGATCTATCTCAATAGATCTTGATGCTCAATATGTAAGTAGCTTTTACTGAGGTCTTTTCTTTTTAAAGAACTCCTTTAAAACACACCTTTTATGCTTTGCAAAAAGTTCTACATCATTTCTGATCAACAATATGTCACTCACATATACTAATCAGAAAGGCTGTAGTGCTCCCACTCACTTTATTGTAAATACAGGCTTCATCGTAAGTCCATATAAAACTATATGCTTTGATCAACTTATCAAAGCGTATATTCCAACTCCGAGATGCTTGCACCAATCCATAGATGGATCACTGGAGCTTGCACATTTTGTTAGCACCTTTAGGATTGACAAAACCTTCTGGTTGCATCATATACAACTCTTCTTTAATAAATCCATTAAGGAATGCAGTTTTGACATCCATTTTCCAGATTTCATAAAATGTGGAAATTGCTAACATGATTCAGACAGACTTAAGCATCGATACGAGTGAGAAAATCTCATCATATTCAACACCTTGAACTTGTTGAAAACCTTTCGCAACAAGTCGAGCTTGGTAGATAGTAATACTACTATCAGTGTCCGTCTTCCTCTTGAAGATCCATTTATTTAACATGGCTTGCGATCATCGAGCAAGTCAATCAAAGTCCATACTTTGTTCTCATACATGGATCATATCTCAGATTTTATGGCCTCGAGCCATTTCATGAATCTGGGCTCATCATCGCTTCCTCATAGTTCGTAGGTTCATCATGGTCTAGTAACATGACTTCCGAACATGATTACTACACCACTCAGTGCGGATCTTACTCTGAAGACCTACGAGGTTACAGAGTAACTTGATCTGAAGTTTCATGATCAATATCATTAGCTTCCTCACTAATTGGTGTATTTGTCATAGGAACTGATTTCTGTGATGAACTACTTTCCAATAAGGGAACAGGTACAGTTACCTCATCAAGTTCTACTTTCCTCCCACTCACTTCTTTCGAGAGAAACTCCTTCTCTAGAAAGGATCCAATGAATATCTTGCCTTTGGATCTGTGATAGAAGGTGTACCCAACTATTTCCTTTGGGTATTCTATGAAGAAGCACTTCTCCGATTTGGGTTCGAGCTTATCAGGATGAAACTTTTTCACATAAGCATCGCAGCCCCAAACTTTAAGAAACGACAACTTGGGTTTCCTGCTAAACCACAGTTCATATGTTGTCGTCTCAACGGATTTAGATGGTGCCCTTTTAATGTGAATGCAGCTGTCTCTAATGCATAACCCCAAAACAATATTGGTAAATCAATAAGAGACATCATAGATCGCACCATATCCAATAAAGTGCGGTTCTGACGTTCGGACACACCATAACGTTGTGGTGTTCCAGTGGCGTGAGCTGTGAAACTATTCCACATTGTTTTAATTGAAGACCAAACTCGTAACTCAAATATTCCTCTCCGCGATCAGATCGCGAAACTTTATTTTCTTGTTACGATGGTTTTCCACTTCACTCTAAAATTCTTTGAACCTTTCAACTATTTCAGACTTATGTTTCATCAAGTAGATATACCCATATCTGCTCAAATCATCTTGTGAAGGTCGAAAAAATACGATACTTGCTACACGAGCCTTCATACTCATTGGTCTGCATACATCAGTATGTATTATTTCCAATAAGTCGGTAGCTCATTCCATTGTTCCGAAGAACGTAGTTTTAGTCATCTTGCCCAAAAGCCACGGTTCACAAGCATCAAATGATTCATAACCAAGTGATTCCGAAAATCCATCTTTATGGAGTTTCTTCATGCGCTTTACACTAATATGACCCAAACGGCAGTGCCACAAATAAGTTGCACTATCATTATTAACTTTGCATCTTTTGGCCTCAATATTATGAATATGTGTATCACTACGATCGAGATCCAACAAACTATTTTCATTGGGTGTATGACCATTGAAGGTTTTATTCATGTAAATAGAACAACAATTATTCTTTGATTTTAAATGAATAACCGTATTGCAATAAACATGATCAAATCATATTCATGCTCAACGCAAACGCCAACTAACATTTATTTAGGTTTAACACTAATCCCGAAAGTATAAGGAGTGTGCGATGATGATCATATCAATCTTGGAACTACTTCCAACACTCATCGTCACTTTCCTTCAACTAGTCTCTGTTTATTCTCAACTCTGTTTGAATTACTAATCTTAGCAACCTAACAAGTATCAAATACTTAGGGGCTACTATAAACACTAGTAAGGCACACATCAATAATTTGTATATCAAATATACCCTTGTTCACTTTGCCATCCTTCTTATCCACCAAATATTCAGGCATTTTCACTTCCAAAGACCATTTCCTTTGCAAAGTAAACACTCAGTTTCAGGCTATGGTCCAGCTTTGGGCTTCTTCGCAGGAGTGACAACTTGCTTGTCTTTCCACTTGAAGTTCCCTTTCTTTCCCTTTGCCCTTCTCTTGAAACTAGTGGTTTTGTCAATCATCAACACTTGATGGTCTTTTCTTGATTTCTACCTTCGTCGATTTCAACATCACGAAGAGCTCGGGAATCGTATTCGTCATCCCTTGCATACTATAGTTCATCACGAAGTTCTAGTAACTTAGTGATGGTGACTAGAGAATTCTCATCTTATCTCGGAAGATTAACTCCCACTTGATTCAAGCGATTGAAGTACCTGGACAATCGAGCACATGCTCACTAGTTGAGCGATTCTCCTCCATCTTTTAGCTTTAGAACTTGTTGGAGACTTCATATCTCTCAACTCGGTATTTGCTTGAAATATTAACTTCAACTCTGGAACATCTCATATGGTCCATGACGTTCAAAACGTCTTTGAAGTCCCGATTCTAAGCCGTTTAAGCATGGTGCACTAAACTATCAAGTAGTCATCCTTTTGAGCTAGCCAAACGTTCATAACGTCTGCATCTGCTCCTGCAATAGGTTTGTCACCTAGCGGTGCATTAAGGACATAATTCTTCTGTGCAGCAATGAGGATAAACCTCAGATCACGGATCCAATCCGCATCATTGCCACTAACATCTTTCAACACAATTTTCTCTAGGAACATATCAAAAATAAACAAATGAAAACAACAACGCGAGCTATTGATCTACAACATAATTTGCAAAATACTATCAGGACTAAGTTCATGATAAATTTAAGTTCAATTAATCATATTACTTAAGAACTCCCACTTAGACAGACATCTCTCTAGTCATCTAAGTGATCACGTGATCCAAATCAACTAAACCATAACCGATCATCACGTGAGATGGAGCAGTTTTCAATGGTGAACATCACTATGTTGATCATATCTACTATATGATTCACGCTCGACCTTTCGGTCTCCGTGCTCCGAGGCCATATCTGCATATGCTAGGCTCGTCAAGTTTAACCTGAGTATTCCGCGTGTGCAAAACTGGCTTGCACCCGTTGTAGATGGACGTAGAGCTTATCACACCCGATCATCACGTGGTGTGCAGGCACGACGAACTTTGGCAGCGGTGCATACTCGGGAGAACACTTCTTGATAATTAGTGAGAGATCATCTTATAATGCTACCGTCAATCAAAACAAAATAAGATGTATAACAGATAAACATCATATGCAATCAAAATATGTGACATGATATGGCCATGATCATCTTGCGCCTTTGATCTCCATCTCCAAAGTACTGTCATGATCTTTATCGTTACCGGCACGACACCATGATCTTCATCATATTGATCTATATCAATGTGTCGTCACATGGTCGTCTCGCCAACTATTGCTCTTGCAACTATTGCTATCGCATAGCGATAAAGTAAAGCAATTATTTGGCACTTGCATCTTATGCAACAAAGAGACAACCATAGGGCTTCTGCCAGTTGCCGATAACTTCAACAAAACATGATCATCTCATACAACAACTTATATCACGTCTTGACCATATCACATCACAACATGCCCTGCAAAAACAAGTTAGACGTCCTCTACTTTGTTGCAAATTTTACGTGGCTGCTACGGGCTTAGCAAGAACCGTTCTCACCTATGCATCAAAACCACGACGATAGTTTGTCAAATAGACTCCATTTTAACCTTCACAAGGACGGGCGTAGCCTTTCAGTTCAACTAAAGTTGGAGAAACCGACACCCGCTAGTCACCTGTGTGCAAAGCACGGCGGTAAAACCAGTCTCGCGTAAGCGTACGCGTAATGTCGGTCCGGGCCGCTTCATCCAACAATACCGCTGAACCAAAGTATGACATTGTCGGTGTACTAAGGTAGGGGTACCTCAGTACCCCAACTTGTGCACGGGCAGCCGCAGCTCCCCGCGGCTGGATCCACCAAATGCTTGCCGGAGACCATTCCTGCCCCATACCAAGCCATCCAAGAATAAAGTGTACAAGACAGAAGGTTAAGACCCCGGCAAGAGGAGCTTGCCGGGAAGGCCGTTCCAGGCTCAAGACTACGTCACTCACGCAAGTCCCTGGCGAGAGGAGCTTCGCCGGGAGACGAAAACCATATCACGAAGACACGCCTCGGCGCCATACAGCGTCGGCGAGGGCCCGAGAGCGGCAAATTCTGAGCCCGACAAGCCCGGGCCCGCAAGATCAAGACCCGGCAAGGTACTTGCCGGAGAGCTGCGCTGCGTGCCGCACTCCAGCTCATCGCCCACGTCGCCTTTAGCCTTCTCGAGAGACGCGCGTGGCGGGTGGCTCGCTGCATGAGGGGTGCGGTGGCGCTCCACGGTGGTGGCTCCATCGCCGTGGCAAACGGAGACGCAAGGCGGGAGCTTTTAGGGCGGCGGCGACGGCATTTAATGCTCTTGTCCCCTCTGCCAAAAGTAGGTAGAATCCACTTGTTCATGCAATCAGTGGCTGCCTTGTTCCCTTATGTTCCAACCACCACCTCTTTTACGTTTTTACCCCTCTACCCTACGTTGACACCTGTCGGTGACCCCTTGCCCTATAAAAGGAGGCCCATGCACAACGTAGAGGGGGTTCCGAGGTTCTGATCATTTCGCCACACTCGCGGGAGGTTCCGATCATTGGCAACCCTCGCGAGGCTCGACTCATTCACGACTCGCACGCTCGGGGTAGCTACTCTTGAGCTCCCGCGCAATACAACCTGGCAGCAGAGGGTTTCTGCGCGACCATCGCGTCCGAAGCTGGGTAAAAATCACCAGCGCTCGTGCTGTCGCCTCGATCTGCTCTCTGTGCATCCTCCGCCCCATGCAACACACGAGGCCGTCCCCCAGCGGCGCCCCATAGGTGTCGTCGTACCCATCGCGAACGACATCTTTGGCGCGCCCGGTAGGGGCGTCGAGGTTATCGCGGACCTGATCCAGCGTTCGTGCGGCGCGCTCTTCATCAACCTCTCCGGTTTAAATCGGCCGCCGACAACAACTGCGCTATGGCCCCGAAGACGAGCGCTTCGAGGGTCGTAGGCCCGTCTGCGTCTCACCCGCAGCCACCGGAGCCAACGGTGGGCGGGGAAGACGCCGGTGGAAGAGTGGGCACCGGCGAGGGTACTCGCGGTGCCACCAGATCCGGGGACGAGACGGATGACTGCGCCTCGGTCTCCGTGGATCCGCGTCCCCCTCAGCATACGACAACCCAGCAGCGCCGTGCCGCGGAAGATGGTACTCACGTGCTGGGGCAAGAACATGCCGGGGGCTCGCGGGGCGCTCCGGACCGCTGTCCATGCATGAGCAAAGCGAAAGTGCCGAGGGAGGACTCTGCTCCTCCTATTGCTACTAGGAGTCCGAGCATGATCTGTACCTCGCGCCGCTCGCTCCCGCTCCCCCTACACTCCGGCAAGCGTATCTCCTGAGGCGCTATCTTTGTCGTCGACGACGCGCCATCGAGCTCTAAGTCCGGCAAGGACGGCTCTGGTGCTTACTCCGACAAGCGCAGCTCCTCGGAACGCTCTAAGCCCGGCGGGGATAGCTCAAGTGCTCGTTCCGGCAACCGCACCTCCCCGGAGTGCTGCGCTGCCGCCGAGGACGCGCCATTGAGCACCACCAGCAAGTGCAAAGAAGCAAAAAAAAGAAAAGCTAAGTTGCTCGAGCTTTCGTGCAGAGCACTCTTTAATTCCGTACTTTTTTATGTTATATCCCTCGCTCATTCGTCCTTTGTACGCGGAACCTGTGCGCGAAGGAGCCTGCCTGTGAACGGTCGCACCCTTACTTTGCTTCGAACACGCTCAGCGAGTTAAGAGTGAGCCGCGACCAGCTTCGTGCCCTCGTTTCGTCTCGAGTCTGCTCAGCAAGTTAAGCGCGTCACGACTAGACGCGGCAAGGTTGCTTGCCGGAAGCGACGCCAGCCAAGCGGGCTGCTGATGTCCCGTACTCAGCAAGCGCGTTAAGCGCCGGCAAGTTCCCTAGAAGCGTAGGGTGAAAGCACACAAAGGATGTAGGGCAGAGGGTATAACGTGGCGAGCCTTGCCGTGAGATGTCCTTCATATGAGAGGCTCGGGCGCGAGAGGAGCCGAGTCGTGGTCCAGTTGCGTACTTGTTTTGTTTCCGAGTCCGCTCAACAAACACAAGTGTGCTGCTGCACCCTTATCTTGCTTTCGAGCCTGCTCGACAAGTTAAGCGTCATAACTGGCCCGGCAAGGTTGTTTGCGGAAGCAACACCGCCAGGTGGCTGTCCATGCAAGCGTGTTCGCCCCGGCAAGCTCCCCAAGAGCGTAGAGTACGAACATACGAAGGGCGAGGCACGGCATCGTATTGAACAGTCAAGATTTATGTGCACATACATATGCATGAAGCAGTTGCATATCTACCTCAGCTGTTTTCATGACTGAAATTGCAGCAACTAGGAGGAACCGAAAAACCACACCAGCGCCTGGGGCCCGGCAAGCCAGGGTCGCCGGGGGCTGCGGGTGTCAAGGTTCTTCCTCGGCAGGCCAGCCTCGCTGGGGGCTGCGGACGCCAAGATTCGTCCCCGGCAAGCTAAAGTTGCTGGGGGCTGCGGTATCAGATAAGTTTTTCATCCCTCGTCATGCATCCTCTCGTGGACCGGGGAATGCGGGGCTGCGTCTTTGAACGAGCGTGTCTTGTGGAACCCGTACGTGGAGGAGCCGAAGTCGGTCAATTATGCTTGGTTTGTTTCCGAGTCCGCTCAACAAACACAAGTGTGCCGCTGCACCTTATCTTGCTTCGAGCACGCTCAGCAAGTTAAGCGTCATAATCGCCCGACAAGGTTGCTTGCGGAAGTGACACCACCAGCGGGCTGTCCCTTGATCGATAAGCGTGTTCGCCCGGCAAGCTCCCGATAGCGTAAGAACACGCAAGGCGCATCAAGTAAAAGGCTCGATCCGGCAAGCTTTCCCTCTTTTCATTAAAAACATCCAATTTAGTACAAGTCCATAGAGGATGAAAAACATGATAGAGAGGATTACAAGTTCTTAAATACAGCTAATGCCCGAGGGCTTACAGATTAAAAAGATAAGGTGCCCGTGATCCTCTCCTGTTTCTCTGTTCAGAGTTCGGAGGTAGGTCAAGGAGCTCCCGCAAGATAAGCCTGCCGGGAGAGGAGACCCCTGCAAGAAGAGCTTGTCGGGGAAGGGCGAAGGCGCCTAGGAGGCGCGGCAGCGACACCGCCGTGCCCGAGAGCTGCGCAAGGTGGCGGGCATGGGGAAGCGTCGGCGGGCCAGCGACAAGTCCACGGCCAGCGGAGAGCCACGGCGCCGAAGACACCAAGAGAACTTCCTGGGGCGGCCAGGAGCTTGGCGGAGTCGGGCGTGGAGGCGAGCTTGAAGGCGGGTAGTGGGGCGTCGGCCACGCTGCTCGAGGCTACTCGCTCTCGTCTTTGCGCGTGGCGGCCTTGCCGCCACTCCCCTCTTCCTCTTCCGCAGCCTCCCTCGCCTACCGCCAAGAAGGCGGCCCGGGGAGTTCAGAGGCCGGCAACCCAAGATGGGGTTGCGGTGGCCTGTGAGGCAGCGGTGTCCGACGCCTAGTCGGGCCCGCCATCCCCTCGTCGTCATTGTCGCTCCCTCCTCGTCACTCTCGCTCGAGGAGGAGCCTTCGCTATCCGAGGAGCTGTCCACACAGCAAGCACCGGGTTCCATAGTCCCGAAGACCTTGGCGGCGAGGAGGTCACCATCCAATAACTTGAAATGGAGGTGAACCCGCCGTCAAGCTATGGATCCGGGCGAACGTCTTCCACCCTCGGTCGAAGAACATCACGCCGGGGGCTGGGGACACGACACTCACCCGAGTGCCGCTGATCCCGCAGCCCCTCATGCGCAACTCCATCACGTCGGGTGGATCCGGCCCCATTGCATCCGCGAACGGGGCCGGCAGCCGGAGGCGGCGGCGAGGCGCCCGGCGAAGCTTGATGAAGAACTCCCAGGGGTCATCTCCAGTGTGGACCGCGCCGTGGTCGGGAGACGCCGGGGGAGACAGGGGAGGCACGTCACCACGACCGCCTCTCCCCCGACCGCCTCGGCCGCGCCCTCGGCCTCGACCGCGGCCACGCCCCCTCCCTCTCCCTCTCGTGGCCGGCTCCACCACCACGGGAGCGGGATGGGGGGCGGTGCGCTGCCTAGAAGCAACCCTCGCTGCCACCGTCGAGGAGCTGGGATTCCCTCCTTCCATGGGGGCAAGAAGAACAAAAGATGAAGACGAAGGGAGAAGAGGATGAGTGTGGCCATTGCGCACCCCCTCCTGCCCCTTTTTAAAGGGGCGGGGTGGGGGCTCAACCGCCCCGCTCAACCAATCAGGAAGCGAGACGGCCAGAGGAGCGGGGCCGACTCGCCTTCTCCGCCCGTGACGGCTCGGTCTCCCACCGCCGCCCGACCCCGTGCATGAGGGCGCGTGGCGAAAAAGTGGAGCCGGAGCGACGGGTGAAGCGACCCCGCTCTGCGCCACGATCACGGGGTGGATGCCTTAAAGGCTGCATGCGCCGCCCACGTCTCCCACGACGCCGCAATCGACGCGTGCCGTTACGGGAGGAGGGGCGGCAGAGGCGGTAAAACCAGTCTCGCGTAAGCGTACGCGTAATGTCGGTCCGGGCCGCTTCATCCAACAATACCGCTGAACCAAAGTATGACATTGTCGGTGTACTAAGGTAGGGGTACCTCAGTACCCCAACTTAGTACCGGCAGCCGCAGCTCCCATGGTGGATCCACAAATGCTTGCGGAGACCATTCCTGCCCCATACCAAGCCATCCAAGAATAAAGTGTACAAGACGAAGGTTAAGACCCGGCAAGAGGAGCTTGCCGGGAAGGCCGTTCGAGCTCAAGACTTCGTCACTCACGCAAGTCCTGGCGAGAGGAGCTCGCCGGGAGACCAAGGCCATATCACGAAGACACGCCTCGGCGCCATCAGCGTCGGCGAGGGCCCGAGGCGGCAAGTTCTGAGCCGACAAGCCCGGGCGGCAAGATCAAGACCCGGCAAGGTACTTGCCGGAGAGCTGCGCTGCGTGCCGCCTCCAGCTCATCTCGCCCACGCGTCGCCTTTAGCCTTCTCCGAGGCGCGTGGCGGGTGGCTGCGCTGCATGAGGGGTGCGGTGGCGCCCACGGTGGTGGCTCCATCGCCGTGGCAAGCGGAGACGCAAGGGCGGGAGCTTTTGGGGCGGCGGCGACGGGCATTTAATGCTCTTGTCCCCTCTCGCCAAAAGTAGGTAGAATCCAATTGTTCATGCCTTTGTGGCTGCCTGTTCCCTTGCTCCAACCACCACCTCTTTTACGTTTTACCCCTCTACCCTCGTTGACACACAGCCGGTGACCCTTGCCCTATAAAAGGAGGCCCATGCACAACGAGGGGGTTCGAGGTTCGATCATTTCGCCACACTCGCGGGAGGTTCCGATCATTGGCAACCCTCGCGAGGCTCGACTCATTCACGACTTCATGACGCTCGGGTAGCTACTCTTGAGCTCGGCGCAATACAACACGGCAGCGATGGGGTTTCTGCGACCATCGCGGCCCGAAGCTGGGTAAAAATCACCGCGCGCCGCGCGCGTCGCCTCGATCTGCTCTCTGTGCATCCTCCGCCCCCGTACCGAACACACGAAGGGGCCGTCCCCCCCGGCGGCCCCATAGGTGTCGTCGTACCCATCGCGCAACGACATCTTTGGCGCGCCAGGTAGGGGGCGTCGAGGTTGTGCGGACCTGATCCAGCGTTCGTGCGGCCGCGCTCTTCATCAACCTCTCCAGTTTCATCAGCGACTTCATCGACCACTACGCCATGGCCCCGAAGACGAGAGCTTCGAGGGTCGTAGACCCGTCTCCGTCTTCCCCACCGCCACCTGAGCCAACGGTGGGCGGGGAAGACGCCGGTGGAAGAGTGGACGCCGGCGAGGGCGCTCGCGGCGCCACCAGGTCCAGGGACAGGGCGGACGACCGCGCCTCAGCCTCCGTAGACCCACGCCCATCTCAACACACGACGACCCAGCAGCGCCATACCACGAGGTGGTATCCGCTGTTGAGCTCAGGACGCGCGGAGGCTCGCGGGATGTTCGAACCCCGTCCGCACACGGCAAAGCAAAAGCGCCGGGGACCCTGCTCCTTCTAACACCGTTAGAAGCCCGGCGCGTCCGCTCCCGCACCGCTTCGCTCCCGTTTCCCTCCACTCCTGCAGAAGCGCTCACAAGAGCGCAAATGCTCCTCGACTTCCCCCCAGCGGCGGATAAGGCCGAGGACTGGAGGGCCACCATCCAGAGCCTGGTTGCCTTCGCCAACAACGACCGTCAACAACAGCCTGCGGCCTCACGGCCACGACAAGCTGAGAAGATGAAGGCCAACGGCGACCGGGCCGCCGGGGGTGCAACCACCGTGCACTCCCCGCCGCGGAAGCGAAAGACGCCGCCCCGCCGGAACCACGCCGGCAGCGGCTCCACGGCATCGTCGGACCAGCAGGCTCGTCGGGATCAACGCCAGTCCTCGATGGCGGCGACAAAGACTTCGGACCACGATCGGCGCCGCCGAGACTTCGGCGACAATCGACCGGAAGGGCTGGGAGCACTGTCGACGCGCGCCCGGCGAGCCAGCGATTTACCGTCGCGGCGAGCTGCCATCGTTCACCGTGAGCTGCGGCGCGTCGGTGGCGAGCACGAAGAATTTCAAGCCCGACGTGCCGGAGAAGTACGACGGCAAGACGCACCCCTCGGAATTCCTCAGTGTCTACACTATCGCCGTGCAGGCTGCCGGGGGGCGCGACGAGAAGATTCTGGCGAACTACTTCCCGCTCGTGCTTAGGCCGAACGTTCGTTCTTGGCTTATGCACCTGCCGGAGGGCTCTATTTCTTCCTGGGCGGACCTTTGCCACCAGTTTGTTGGCGCCTTCACTGGCGGCCACAGACCCCACGGCCAGGAGAGTGACCTCCACATTCTGGCCCAGAAAGAAGGAGAATCCCTGCGCAAGTACATCCAACGCTTCAGTCGTGTGCAGCACAACATCCCTGACGTTCACCTGCCGCGTTATCGGCGCGTTCCACGTAACGTCGCGAACCGCCGCATGCGTGAAGAGATGGCGATGACCAAAATCCGGGATGTCAGCGAGCTTTATGCTCTGGCTGACAAATGCGCACGCGCGGAGGAGGGGAGGAGGCTCCCCGGGGAGGACGCTGGCGCAGGAGGAAGCGACTCCCACGACGCCGCCCCGGCAAGGAAGCGCCAGCGGCAGAACTTTCAGAAGAAGAACAAGGGACAGGTGCATGCCGTTGAGAAGTCCGGCAAGGAGGCTCCCGCCAAGCAAACACAGGCTGGCAACTCCGGCACGGAGCTTGCCCCTGTGGCGGTAGCCGACAAACAGGGCGGTCCCGGCAAGCAGTACTGCAAAATCCACCGCACCAAGGGCCACGACCTCTACAACTGCAAGCGCGTCGACTACCTCGTCGAGCAACAAAAAGCTCAGTACGAGAGGCGCGACAAGGAAAGGGCCCAAGGTGGCGGGGGAGAACCAAGCAAGAAGCGGCCGTTCGTTGGTCGGGGAGGACCCCCCGGCAAGGCCAAGCGGCGACAAGGTGATCGACCTTCTCGGAGCCGCGATAAGGACGAAGAAGACGGCGACGAAGATATGGAGGATGAGGATGACAGTGAACAGGAGTTCCAGAAGGCCACGGAGGTCCTGTGCGTCGACGGTGGCGCCTCGTTGCACACCTCCCACCGCCAACTAAAGCAGTGGGCACGTGAGGTGAATGCAGCAGAGCCGCCCGTGGAGTCGCGAGCTCCTCAAATGGTCCAAAGCGCCGTCATTTTTGATCTCGAGGATCACCCCGACCGCACCACCGCGGTCGGGTGTTTGCCGATGCTGGTCTCACCCACCATCCGCAACCTCAAGGTCACCAAGATGTTGGTTGACGGCGGAGCCAGGCTCAACCTGATCTCCTCTGCTGTGATCAAGAAACTCCAAATTCAAGATGGCGAGCTCGAGGAGACCGGTTCCTTCCAAGGAATCAACCCGGGACGGAGCAAGCCCAAGGGAAAGATCACCTTGCCGGTGACCTTTGGCGGGGAGGTCAACTTCAGGACCGAGCGTGTCACTTTCGACGTCGCCGATATTCCGTTGCCATACAACGGGATACTCGGCCGTCCTGCTCTCGCCAAGTTCATGGCAGCTTCCCATTACGCTTACAACGTGCTCAAGATGCCGGGGCCGATAAGCGTCATCACTGTCCACAGCGACAAGAAAGACGCGCTTATCTGTACCGACAAGATCTACCGGGATGCGGCAGCAGCGGCCGACAAGGATGCACTTGCCGCTGAAGCCCCCGGGGGAAAGAAGACGAAGACCAAGTCCGGCAAGCGCTCCGGGACCCACTCCGGCAACAGCGCCCTTTCGGAGTGTTGCGCTGCTGTCAAGGACGCACCGTCGAGCTCCACCGGCAAGGGTAAAAAGGGAATGGCTGCCCCGCCAGCAACCAAGAAGGTGTCCGCCAAGGAGGACGGCACTGGTGGTACCTTCACCATCAGTGCCACGCAACGACAAATAGGAAGCGCTCGTTGCCTTCTGCGGGCGAATGTCGATGTGTTTGCATGGCAATCATCGACATCCCGGTGTTCCCGTGAAGGTGATTGAGCACAAGCTAGCCGTTTGCCCTCACGCTTGCCCCGTCAGCGAGAAAGTAAGGAAGCAAGCCGTAGGCGCCAAGAGTTCATCGGCGAAGAAATCAAGAAGCTAGAGGCAGCAGGCCTAGTTAGAGGTGTGATCCATCCGGCGTGGTTAGCAAACCCGATCGTAAATGCGTGCGCAAGGCCAGCGGAAATGGAGGCTATGTATAGACTTCAGCGATGTGAATAAAGCATGCCCCAAGGATCCATTCCCTTGCGGCGCATTGACCAGATTGTTGACTCCACGGCGGGATGTGAGCTACTCGCTTTCTTGATGCATACTCGGGCTATCACCGGATCTTCATGGCCAAGGAGGATGAAGAAAGACTGCGTTCATCACTCCATGTGGCACCTATTGCTTCATACGCATGCCATTTGGACTGAAAAATGCAGGATCAACATTCGCAAGGGTAGTGTATACTGCTTTTGAGCCACAGATCCACAGAAATGTAGAAGCTTACATGGATGACATCGTGGTGAAGAGCAAGAGCAAGGATACACTGATTCAAGATTTGGAAGAGACATTCCAGAACCTGCGCAAGATACAGCTAAAGTTGAACCCCGAGAAGTGCGTCTTTGGGGTCCCCTCCGGCAAGCTTCTCGGGTTCTTCGTGTCACAGAGAGGGATCGAAGCCAACCCCGACAAGATTAAGGCCATTGAGCAGATTCAGGCCCCAAGGCGGGTCAAGGATGTCAGAAGGCTCGCAGGTTGTGTGGCTGCCCTCAGCAGGTTCATTTCAAAGTCTGCAGAGCGCGCCCTTCCCTTCTTCAAAATCCTTAAGAAGGCAGGGCCCATGAAGTGGACTCCAGAAGCGGAGGCAGCACTGCAAGACTTGAAACGTTACCTGCCTTCCACCCCTATACTTGTCGCACCTAAACCACAAGAGAAGTTGCTGCTGTACCTAGCGGCGACCAACCAAGTGGTTAGTGCTGCGCTGGTAGCGGAGAGGGAGTCCGACGAGGAGGCTGCATCTCCGGCAAGTGAGTCCAGCGACAAGCAGGGTACTGCCCCGGCAAGCTCTGGCCCCGACAAGGACAAGTCTGCGCAGGAACAGGATGAGGTGCGGAAAAAGATGGTGCAGCGCCCAGTGTATTTTGTAAGCTCCCTTCTCCAGGGGGCTAGGTCAAGATACTCTGGTGTGCAAAAGCTGCTTTTCGGCCTCCTCATGGCCTCGAGAAAGCTGCGCCATTACTTCCAAGCACACGAGATAACAGTGGTCACTCGCTTCCCGCTGAAAAGAATATTGCACAACCCAGAGGCAACAGGCAGGATCGTTGAGTGGGCACTAGAGTTGTCAAGCTTTGGGCTCAAATTTGAAAGTACTTCAACCATACAGAGCCGGGCATTGGCAGAATTTATAGCAGAATGGACCCCAACACCTGATGACGAAGTTCAAGAGACGAGTACCCCCGTACAAGAAGCAACAAGTGAATGGGTAATGTACTTTGATGGTGCCTTCTCGCTGCAAGGCGCCGGTGCCGGCGTCGTACTCATCGCGCCAACCGGAGAGCACCTCAAGTACGTCATCCAGATGCACTTCCCAAGAGAGCAAGCGACAAACAACACGAAGCAGCAATAGGGTTTTACGCGACCATCGCGGCCCGAAGCTGGGTAAAAATCACCGCGCGCCGCGCGCGTCGCCTCGATCTGCTCTCTGTGCATCCTCCGCCCCCGTACCGAACACACGAAGGGGCCGTCCCCCCCCGCGGCGGCCCCATAGGTGTCGTCGTACCCATCGCGCAACGACAGACATGCTGGTAGGCAGTATGACTTATATCGTCCACAACTCATTTGTGTTCTATTCGTGCATATAACATCAACGCATAAAACCTAGGCTCGGATGCCACTGTTGGGGAACGTAGTAATTTCAAAAATTTCCTCGCACACGCAAGATCATGGTGATGATATAGCGAGGGAGAGTATTGTCAGCGTACCCTCGTGGACCGTAAACGGAAGCATTATGACAACGCGGTTGATGTAGTCGTGCGTCTTCACGATCCGACCGATCCAAGTACCGAGCGTCACGGCACCTCCGAGTTCAGCACACGTTCACCGATGGCGATCCCGGGCTCCGATCCAGCAAAGCGTCGGGGATGAGTTCCACAAGACCTGACGGCGTGGTGGCGACGATGATGTTCTATCGGCGCAGGCCGTCTAAACTCCGCGATGATATGACCGAGGTGGAATATGGTGGAGGGGCACCGACACGGCTAAGGAACGACCGTAGATCAACTTGTGTCTATGGGGTGCCCCTGCCCCGTATATAAAGGAGGGAGGAGGAGGAGGCCGGCCCTAGGAGGCGCGCCATGGGAGTCCTACTCCCACCGGGAGTAGGATTCCCCCTTCCTAGTCAACTAGGGGTCCTTCCATGTAGTAGGAGTAGGAGACTAGGAAGGGAAGAGAGAAGGAAGGAAGGAGGGTGCGGCCTCCCCTAGTCAATTCGGACTAGGCCTTGGGGCGCACGGCCTGCCCTAGGCAGCCCTCTCTCTTTCCTTGAGGGCCCAATAAGGCCCAATACTTCTCCCGGCGAATTCCGTAACTCTCGGTACTCAAAAATGCCGAATCACTCGGAACCTTTCCAAACTCGAATATAGTCGTCCAATATATCGATCTTTACGTCTCGACCATTTGAGACTCCTCGTCATGTCCCGATCTCATCCGGGACTCGAACTCCTTCGGTACATCAAAACTCATAAACTCATAATATAAGCATCATTGAAACCTTAAGCGTGCGGACCCTACGGGTTCGAGAACTATGTAGACATGACCTAGAACTATTCTTGGTCAATAACCAATAGCGGGACCTGGATGCCCATATTGGCTCCTACATATTCTCTGAAGATCTTTATCGGTCAAACCGCATAACAACATCTGCTGTTCCCTTTGTCATCGGTATGTTACTTGCCCGAGATTCGATCATCGGTATCAATACCTAGTTCAATCTCGTTACGGAAAGTCTCTTTACTCGCTCGTAATACATCATCTCATAACTAACTCATTAGTTACATGCTTGCCGGAGCTTAGGTGATGAGTATTACCGAGAGGGCCCAGAGATACCTCTCCGACAATCGGATGACAAATCCTAATCTCGAATTATGCCAACCCAACATGTACCTTCGGAAACACCAGAGAGCACCTTTATAATCACCCGATTCGTTGTGATGTTTGGTAGCACACAAAGTGTTCCTCCGGTAAATGGGAGTTGCATAATCTCATAGTCATAGGAACATGTATAAGTCATGAAGGAAGCAGTAGCAACATACTAAACGATCGGGTGCTAAGCTAACGGAATGGGTCATGTCAATCAGATCATTCAACTAATGATGTGATCCCATTAATCAAATAACAACTCTTTGTCCATGGTTAGGAAACATAACCATCTTTGATTAACAAGCTAGTCAAGTTGAGGCATACTAGTGACACTCTGTTTGTCTATATATTCACACATGTATTATGTTTCCGGTTAATACAATTCTAGCATGAATAATAAACATTTATCATGATATAAGGAAATAAATAATAACTTTATTATTGCCTCTAGGGCATATTTCCTTCAAGCGCCTCCCTCGAAGGACCCAAAAATGGGAACAAGAGCGCTCAAGTTTATCCCGAACACCCCAGCACTCGTGGCATGGGGGCTGAAGCCAACGACTTGCCATCTCTCAAATTTGATAAACGGCCGCACAGAAGGTAATATTTTAAACTAACAAGCGTTGCTTAGCGCATATGAACAAAGTTTTCAGCGTACAGGATAACAAATGTGAGTCAAAATTACATCTTTGGAGCACTCACCCGCTATAAGGTGGGCACCCTTTAGGACACCCTTATAGTACATCTCGGGCGTGCAATACTCCTTGCCCGGCGGTGGCACGTCCGTCACAAGCTTCTCGGCGTCCATCTTGCCCCAGTGCACTTTAGCGCGGGCAAGGGCCCGCGGGCACCTTCAATGCGAGCCAGGCAGCAGTGACTTCAATCCATGGACAAAGTCCACCACCGCCCGCACTGCACCAAGTAGCTCCAGGCATGGCTTCTTTAGGCCACGGCGAACTATGAGGCCCTTCATGGCCTGTTCGGCCACCTTGTGGAGCTCGACCAGCTGCTTCAGCTGGTCGCTCAGGGGCACCAGATGTCTGGCCTCAGCGGTAGAACGCGGCAGCATCGGACACACTACGGGGCAGATCTGTGAACGCTCCTGGAGAGCTCTGAATTCGGGTAAGTAACAGATAATTCACTTTTACATGCTTGCTTTGCATGAAGAATGCCTTACCCGCCGCTATCTTTTTTATCGCCTCAATCTCCTGGAGGGCTTTTTGGGCTTCGGCCTTAGCGGCTTTGGCACTCTCAAGAGTCGAGGCAAGCTCGGACTCTCGAGTCTTCGAGTCACGCTCCAACCTCTCGTGTTTTTCCACAAGAGACTGGAGCTCTTGTCGCACCTCCTCCACCCGCGCCTCCTGCTTCTCTCGCTCGGTGCGTTCCGCGGCCGCATTGCTTTCGGCCTTGGACACCGCTTCCTTCAGGGTCGCCACCTCGTTTGTGGCCCCTGCAATACTCCCGTTATTCCTGTCATTTTTTGCAACCAAATCCTTTCTATAAGGTATTACTTTAATAAGGTATTACTTACCTTCCTTGTCCTCGAGCTGCTTCTTGGCACGGCCGAGCTCGTTCTCGGACCGCTCGAGGCTCTGCTTCAATACATTGACCTCTGCAGTCAGTGCGGCATAGGTCAGCAGCGCAGCCTGCATTCCCATATGGACATGCTTATGTTAGACTCCTGCGTATATCTTTTTAGATCCTCAGTTCGGCTTTTCTTTCCGAACACCAAACTGAGCATCAGGGGCTACTGTCTATGCGGTACTATTTTTACATATCTTAATCACATACCTCAAAGCCTGTTAGAAGGCTGGTACAGGCTTCATTCAGCCCGCTTTTGGCGGACTGAACTTTCTGGATCACCGCACTCATAACAGTGCGGTGCTCCTCGTCGATGGAGGCGCCGTTAAGCTCCTCCAGCAAGTTATCTGGTGCCTTCGGTTGGACGGAGGCCACCAGCGTCGTAGTCTTGCCCTTCTTATGAAGGGCCCACCTGCCGGACTTCGGAATCACTGTAGGTTCCGGTACGGAGTCCGGCACAGGGCCGGACTTAGAGCCCTCTGGGGTTATGCCCTCTTTGCGCCCGGAGTCCGGGAGGTCGCCTTGCGGCGCCTCCAGGACCACCTCCTCCTGGTTGGGCCCCTTTTGGGACTCCACCGTGGCGTCGTCTGCGTCACGGGGGGAGGAGGCGGTCGGAAGTGAAGTGCTATTCACATCCGACGAATCCAGGGAGCCGCTCGACGAAGCGGGGAGCTCGTCCTTGGGCGGGCTACATGGTTATATTCGGCGTTAGAAGACACTACGTGACAAAGGAAAAATCATGGGTTATTCTGGAATCTGGACACTTACGATCTCGCCAGGGGCTTGGCCCTCGAGGGCCAATCCTCTTCGCCGTCATCGGCGTTGGTAGAAAAGTCCGGAGGAAGGGTCCTCCCCTTCTTGGACCCTCCGGCCTCCCCAGTTGGAGAGGCCTTCCTTTTCTTCTCTCCCCCCTCTGGGGGAGAAGCCTCTTTTTTCTCCTCCTCGTCTTCGCAGGAGGAGTCCGCCTCGGAGTCATCGGACGATGAGTCCGATAACACCTGATGCCGGGAACTCTTTCGGGTTCCCGTGGCCTTCTTCTTGGCCTTCTTGTCCGACACCACATGAGGTGCCGGAACCAGCAGCCCCGTCAATCGGGCGTTATTTGGTCTTCGGTAAGGGCCGACGATTAACCTTCCCGGACTTCTTCTACCAGGCCTGTCAAAGGTAGGGGAGTTTAGATCCCGCATAGAGTCAAGCTATGAAAAACAAGTGTCCTGTAAAGGGTAAAATAGCTTACCTTGCCGGCTTGATGCTGCGAGCTGAATCTGCGATCTTCGGCAGCGGATGGGGGAGCCTCGGCGCCCTTGAACAGCACCTTCCAGGTGTCTTCGTACGTAGTGTCGAAGAGCCTGCTCAAGGTCTGGTGCTGTGCCGGACCACTCCCACAAGTTGAAAGCCCGTTGTTGGCACGGGAGGATCCGGCCGATGAGCATGACCTCGACTGCGTTGACGATCTTGATCTTCTTGTTCACAAGGTTTTGGACGCAGGTTTGGAGTCCGGTCAGCTCTTCCAAATCACCCCATGTCAGGCCCTTCTCTTTCCAGGAGGTGAGCCGTGTGGGGATGCCAAATCTGAATTTGGGGGTCGCTGCCCATTCAGGGTCACGCGGCTCGATGATGTAGAACCACCCCGATTGCCACCCTTTGATGTTTTCCACGAAGGCGCCCTCGAGCCATATGACGTTCGGCATCTTGCCCACCATGGCGCCTCCGCTCTCCGCCTGCTGGCCGCCCACTACCTTCGGCTTGACATTGAAGGTCTTCATCCATAAGCCAAAGTGGGGTTTGATGCAGAGGAAGGCCTCGCACACAACGATAAACGCTGAGATGTTGAGGATGAAATTCGGGGCCAGGTCGTGGAAATCCAGGCCGTAGTAGAACATGAGCCCCCAGACAAATGGGTGGATTGGGAAGCCCAGTCCGCAGAGGAAATGGGGAAGGAACACCACCCTCTCATGGGGCCTGGGGGTGGGGACGAGCTGCCCCTCGTCTGAAAGCCAGTGCGCAATGTCGTTGTGCAGGTATCCGGCTTTCCTCAACTTTTTGATGTGCCCCTCCGTAATGGAGGAGGCCATCCACTTGCCTCCCGCTCCGGACATGGCTGGAGAAGGTTGAGGCGAGACGTAACGCCCTCGATGCGGCTATATCTCCCACGTGTTGAAGCACGACTTAGAGGCATAACCGCATTGAAAGCAATGTCGCAAGTGAGGTAATCTTCACACAACCCATGTTAAACATAAGGGAAAGAGATACATAGTTGGCTTACAATCGCCACTTCACACAATTACATGAATAAAGCATTACATCATCCAGATACAATCAAGGTCCGACTACGGAACCAAAATAAAAGAAGAACCCCAAATGCGACAAAGGTCCCCGATCGACCCCAACTGGGCTCCACTACTGATCAACTAGAACGAAACAACACAAAAGGTAAGATCTTCATCGAGCTCCTCCTTGAGCTTGATTGCGTCACCTGCTCGGTAACATAGGCACCTGCAAACTGGTTTTGGAAGTATCTGGTGAGCCACAAGGACTCAGCAATCCCATTACCATGGGTATCAAGACTAGCAAAGCTTAATGGGAAAGGAAGGGGTAAAGTGGTGAGGCTGCAGCAGCGACTAAGCAAGTATGGTGGCTAACCAACGCAAAGAAGAGCGAGAAGAGAACAAGCGGAATGGTCGTGAAGCTAGAAATGATCAAGAGGTGATCCTGAACACCTACTTACGTCAAACATAACACAGAAACCGTGTTCACTTCCCGGACTCCGCCGAGAAGAGACCATCACGGCTACACACTCGGTTGATGCGTTTTAATTCGGATCAAGTGTCAAGTTGTCTACAACCGGACATTAACAAATTCCCATCTGCCACATAACCGCAGCACGGCTCTCGAAAGTTTATACCTGCGCGGTGTCCCAACAGCCCATGACAAGCTCTCGCGATCATCGAAGGAATAGACCTTCACCGAGACACTCGATCGGACTCGGTATCCCGGTACATCAAGACATTTCGACAATGGTAAAACAAGACCAGCAAAGCCTCCGGCGTGCCGACATCCCGATAGTAGCCGCACGTATCTCGTCTCGAGCCACGACCGGATGAGCTAAGCGTCAGAGTACCGGCGTAACCCAAGTTGCCAAGGGATGGTCCCATACGGTGCTCTAGTTTGGACCAACGCTTAGACAAGCAATCGCCCGGGGGCTATAATAAAGATGACCCTTGGGTTAATTACTCCCAAGGGAAAAGTAGGTGGTGGTGGCGCAAATGGCAAAAGTCAATGTTGGGCCTTCTGGACAAGTTTTATTCAAAGCGAACTGTTAGGGGGTCCCATAAATCACCCGACCGTGTTAGGAGCGCAAAATCCGGGAACATAACACGGTATGGCGGAAACTAGGGCGGCAAGAGTGGAACAAAACACCGGGCATAAGGCCGAGCCTTCCACCCTTTACCAAATATATAGATGCATTAATAATATAAGATATATTGTGATATCCCAACAAAACCACATCCCACCATGGAGAAATCTTCAACTTCACCGCAACTAGCAACACTATAAGAGGGGCTGAGCAAAGCGGTAACATAGCCAAACAACGGTTTGCTAGGAATGGTGTCAAAGGTTAGAGGTTCATGGCAATATGGGATGGCTTGACAAGCAGGTAATAGGTAGCGCAGCATAGCGAAAAACGAGGCAACTAGCATAGCAATGATAGTAGTGAGATCGTAGTAGCGGTCATCTTGCACGAAATCCCGCTAGGAAGAAGAACGAGTCCATGAAGAAGACAAACGGAGGTAGTCGAACGAATCCTCACAACTCCGGAACGAAACCGAAGCTAACGGGAGAGGCAACCCAGAAAGAAACAAACAACATAGTAAACAACCATCACATAAACATGGCATGATGCACAACCAAGGATGATGCATGTCCGGTTTAATGAGGCATGGCATGACAAAGTGCAACACATAATACTACAAGTTAAGTGGAGCTCAATATGCAACGTGTTGCATATCAACGAAACACCACATGCAATTATTTAGTTTAATCTCGTTTAAGCTACCAAGCAATATTAAATGTTGTTAAACATGGCAAGGGGTGAAGCATATGAATACTACCTATCTAGGCCAGTTTAAATGAGGCCGGAAACAACAAACAACCATTCCGGAGAATCCTCATGAGCAATATTCAAATTTGGTACTGTTCTGCCCTAAACATATTTTATTGTTGTTAAACAGGAAAATAAAGTGGACCATGTTAATCTAGGCATTTTTCCACCCCATTTACATATAAAGTTTATTTAAAACCGAGCTACGGTTATTTAGTTATGAATTAAAGCATTTTAACATGGCATTTAAGAAAATTTAATCAAACAGCATTTTAAACATTTTAAACATGGATGAAAGTGGCATATTATTAAACTAGACAAAATTCTAAGCATTTTACATATATAAATTATTTACATGTGATGCACGGTTAAAGAGTTATTATATGCATGATGTCTAGGGGGTTTTCTACAAATCTGTAAACATGCAGTTTCCTGGAAATTAGATAAAATCGTCCTGGAAGGAAAAAAAACATCACGGGCCGAAACTGGCTAGCCCAACAGTGCACAGGGGGCTCGGGTTGCTCACCAGGCCTCGGCCCAAGACGTGCGGAAGGAGCGGGCCAGCTAGCTGGGCCGGAGGGAAGCCTGGCATGGGTCGGCGAGGGACCGGGCCCACGCGGGCGACGGGCAGGGCCCCCGACGAGGCCATGGCAGAGCGGCGGCGCGAGGGGGCATCTCCGGCGAGGGCAGGCGCGGAGGCGGGACGGGCGCCAGGCTCGGATCCAGCGGATCCCGGCGGATCCGGCGGAGGAGGCAGGCGCGAGTGCCGAAGCTCTGGCGGCGGATCTGGGGTCGGCGGCGACGAGCCGGCCCGACAGGCGTGGAGGGACAGGCGGACGGCGGCGGGCACTCGTGGCGGCGCGACAGAGAAGGCGTCGAGGCGGCGAGAGGCAACAGCGAGGCGCGGGCACGGCGGGCGGAGGAGAGCGCCGCCGGCGAGGAGCAGCGGCGGCGGCGAGGCGCGGCCGAACGAGCGGCGGCAGCGTGTGGGAAGCGGGCGGCGGCGATGCCACGTGGCGGCGCGCCATAGGCTGCGGGCGGCGGCGCGGACGGAACGGACATGTCCGGCCGTCGGTGGGGAAAATGTCCGGCGGCGCGAGGGGAGGAAGACTAGGGTTTGCACCGCAAATTTCGGAGGGGGAGGTGTTTATATAGGTAGAGGGAGCCAGGAGTGTCCAAATGAGGAGCGGTTTTAAGCCACGCGATCGTGATCGAATGACCGAGAGCATGGAGAGGAGTTTGCTGGGCTTTGGGCCACTTTGGAAAGGGTGTTGGGCTGCAACTCAAAGAGGGCTTCTGATTTACCGGTTAACCGTTGGAGTATAAACGACCTCCAAATGGCACGAAACTTGACAGCGGTCTACGGTGCTATACCAAGGCAGCTTGCAAACCTCGAGCCATTCGAGAAAGTTTAATACCCGCACAAGAGAGGAGAGAAGAGGAGACGCCGGAGGACATAGGAGCGCCGGATTGCAAAACGGACAACGGGGAAAGGCTCGGATGCATGAGACGAACATGTATGCAAAATGAAATGCACATGATAACATGATGACATGATATGAAATGCAGATGTTAACATGATGACATGATGCAATGCAAAAATAAAAGGCAGGCACAAACGAAACACACGGCGAAACCCGGAATATATGGAAGGCAACTGAAGCTCCGGTCTTGGGGCGTTACAACACTCCACCACTACGAGAGGATCTCGTCCCGAGATCTAGGATGGCACCGGAGGGAAAAAGAAGAGGAAGATAAGCGGTAAAACTAAGTTGCTTCTTCGACCAATGAGTGAAACCACGAACCTTGAGAGGTTGAGCAATTAGAGATGAACGAGATTGCAAACAATCCGTTAGAAAAGAGGAACAAGGAACATTACGATAACTTGAAGGTTGCAAAGGCATGAATCAAGAGTTTAATGGACAAGATAGAATTCTAAACCACTCCGGTTAAAACTAGATAGAGGAGGAATAAGATTGATATAATTTGGGCAGCACTCCGAGTGTAAATGGAAGGAATTGAACATGAACTTGACAAATGAGAGGATACTTAATGAAATCAACAACACACTGCCTCCGGAATTGAAAGAATGGCACAAGGGGTAAGAAACATTACAAACCGCACTCCGGTTGAGAAGGGAGGCAAAACTTGATAAGATGAAAAGAACTTGAATGAGAACACAACATTCCGGTTAAATGGATAAGCAAGAAAATAACATGATCTTGAGAAAACGAGATGATGGGTCAACGAGAGCAACATCACAATGCCTCCGGAAGAAAGAATAGAAGATAGATCATTGGAATAATAGAATGGAAAAGAAAATGACAACTTCTACCACAATTGAGCTTGGAAAGCATCCTTGCAAAGAAGAATCGAACAGAGTTGTTGGAAAATCAACAACGAAAAGCACAAGCTTGTTGTGGGCTTATGGCAAACATCTCAAAATGATGAGGTGACAACCGGCCACTAATGGAAACAATAGATTGGATTGAGGTCAACATGGATATGACAACTAATTTCGCTGAGAGGATAGGAGAAAAAACTTGGATCATTGATAAGCACCACAATAGCAACATTCTTTAGGGAAGGCTTTAGGTGAAATCTATACCAAGATAACTCCAAAGAAGAAGTTGATTGGTCGAAAAGATCTCTTGAACAAAGAGAAAATGATGGATTTAAAATACCTCATTCTTGACAACACATGAATCATGAAACATGAAGGAAATTGTCAAGAGTGACATAACACCACCTCAAAAGATAAGGTAGAAAGAATTGCACTTTAGAATGCAAGATGAATAATGTTTGAATGCCTCAAAAATAAACCATGTGTTGAACACCATGTTTATTTTAGAGTATAGCTTGGCGGGTCATAACTTCGAGCGAAATCTTGAAGAACAATTGACGAATGAAAAGAATCCTTGACGAACCACCATGTAGAGCCTCCATGAAGAACTCCAGTAATAAAAGGATGATAAAAAGAAAGGGAAGTTGAGAACACAAGGTGAAGCCTTGCGAAAATTTAGATAGAGCTTCACGACGAGATAAAGCGGAAAAACTTGGAACTCCGGAAAAGAAAAGATGAAGCATCTCGAACCAAGAATGTGATATGATGAACAACTCCGGAAATAAGAAATTAATCAATTGGATGAAACAAGAATAAGAATTATGTTATGCATATCCTTCACCAATTAAATTGATGACAAACAACGGATTTGGCATGCCACTTATTCTCGTAGAAAGGATTAAAAGAGATATATCAAAACTTGAGAAGGTATTGATGGAACCATCGATGGAATTTGGAAACAATGAATGAATTAATATGATAACGAAGGAAGTGAAATCTTGAACGAACCACCATAAGAATTGAAATTGAACATAGCAAAAGCACAAATCACCGGGAAGAATTGGAGAAAAAGAAAACGAAGATACTTGAGAGGATTTAGATACAATAGAATGAAGAGATCATGAACTGATTAGAGGATATTTGAATGATTCACTGGTAAGATTTGGAGAACGATAGCTACACGCTGAGAATGAAGAATTATGACATGATGGCCTTCGGAGGAAAGAAATGGAAACAACTCATGAAATGCTCCGGATGGGTGAAAAAGATTCCCACAATCGAAAACAATTATGAGAGGATGGCAACAAGCTAGCACCATGAATCTTGAAGAGAATAGAGCAAGATTAAAGAGAAATCCTTCTTCGGTCTTCAAATGATGAGAATGACAACGAGAAGCATCACCAAGAATTATTGAGGCACACCGGAAGAATCAAAAGCGAAGAGGTTGAGCCAACTATGAAAAAAAATTGAAAGATCTTGGAGAAAAGCATTTGACTGATGATAACTCATTCTTACGTCAAACTTGGAGAAGAAATTTAGGATAGCTCTGGGAAAATAGAAGAGTCAGGTAAGATCCTGGGAAAAGACCTGTGGGTTAGGGCCCACTCAAAAGAAATATCGTTGAAGGATTGCTTGAAAAAAAGATTGCACCAGTAGAATTAAATGGCTTGAATGAGATAACAATCTCCAAAAGGCTTGAACGGATTAAGAATGGAAACACAAATCTTCCAAGATATCTTCAGTACTCCAGAACAAATGAATAACGAGAAGTGAAAGATTAAGAGGTGCACCGGCATGAGAAAGCATTAGAAACGAGGAAAGGAATATGATGAATATCGAAAGCTTGAATTAAATCCACCGAAGAAGAAACAACAATGGAGGATGATGAACTTGAAGCTGTTGAGCATCTTCATGGGAAATCACCGGATAAGAACATTGATTGAAAAGAGTGAAGAGACTTCACATGAATAAATGGATACTTTATTAAGAAATATGAGTCCTTGAAGAAAAAGGGGTGGGAGGGTGGGGAAAAACAAAGACAACTTGGGATGACCGAAACAAACACCGTTGAGAAAACTTAGAATTGATCTTGCGGATGGGGAGAATGATGGGATCCACTTGAAGAGAAGCACACCGGTTGGAAAGGAGTTGACATGATAAAATCAATGATCAAAAGGATTAGTATTCACATAGCAATATGAGAACACCGTTTAGGAAAGCTATGGATTCAACATTTGACATTGAAGCAACTCGAATACCACAAATAAAACAAAACAAAGGATTTGGCTTGCAGAATAAGCCGAAACAAATACATATGATAGAGATTTACCCAATCCCATATCATGCATCTGTCGGAAAGATATTCTAGGAGCTACTTGAATTCCCACCTATAAACTCCCGAAACTTTCTGGTTATGCAATCTGGTGTTCGGGATACAGGGGAAGCAATATATCTCACCCAAACTAACAATACCTACATCCAAGCTGTATCCATCCGTCAACACATAACCAAGAAACCTTCGGAAATCATCTACCTCAACCTTCGAAAAGCATCCGTTATACGAGTCATGGCAATACTCCGTACTCACCTCGATCTTTGGGTTAGCGGGGTTATCTCACCAACAACTGCATTAAAGAGATTTTCGATGTCGGCGTACTAAACTCGGTATTCCAGAACTGCAGCGACAAAATTATGGCGACAACACCTCGAGCTCAACTCCCGGGACACCTCCACTAAAAAACCCTGCGACGGGAGGCACCAAGACAATGTTGTCATCATAAAACCATCGAACGATTCTAAGATACCAAGTGATCCTAAAAAACAATTTAGTGAAATTTGAGAAGAGAAGAGTCAAAACTCTATGTCGGGATGCCTTACGAGGCGGCAGAAGGGACCGAGGAGTAAAAAAAATCTAACTCTCCGATATATATAATCCTAAATGACTCAAAACATTTTCTAGACACAGCTCGGCCGCTAAAGCCGATCAAGCGATGGGGCTCCTAAGGTCGGGAAGGCTCGATTACCAACTTAGCGCCCTCGATGCGGCTATATCCCCACGTGTCGAAGCACGACTTAGAGGCATAACCGCATTGAAAGCAATGTCGCAAGTGAGGTAATCTTCACACAACCCATGTTAAACATAAGGGAAAGAGATACATAGTTGGCTTACAATCGCCACTTCACACAATTACATGAATAAAGCATTACATCATCCAGATACAATCAAGGTCCGACTACGGAACCAAAATAAAAGAAGAACCCCAAATCGACAAAGGTCCCGATCGACCCCAACTGGGCTCCACTCTTGATCAACTAGAGCGAAACAACACAAAGGCAAGATCTTCATCGAGCTCCTCCTTGAGCTTGATTGCGTCACCTGCTCGGTAACATAGGCACCTGCAAACTGGTTTTGGAAGTATCTGGTGAGCCACGAGGACTCAGCAATCCCATTACCATGGGTATCAAGACTAGCAAAGCTTAATGGGAAAGGAAGGGGTAAAGTGGTGAGGCTGCAGCAGCGACTAAGCAAGTATGGTGGCTAACCAATGCAAAGAAGAGCGAGAAGAGAACAAGCGGAACGGTCGTGAAGCTAGAAATGATCAAGAGGTGATCCTGAACACCTACTTACGTCAAACATAACACAGAAACCGTGTTCACTTCCCGGACTCCGCCGAGAAGAGACCATCACGGCTACACACTCGGTTGATGCGTTTTAATTCGGATCAAGTGTCAAGTTGTCTACAACCGGACATTAACAAATTCCCATCGCCACATAACCGCGGGCACGGCTCTCGAAAGTTTATACCTGCGGGGTGTCCCAACAAGCCCATGACAAGCTCTCGCGATCATCGAAGAATAGACCTTCACCGAGACACTCCAATCGGACTCGGTATCCGGTACATCAAGACATTTCGACAATGGTAAAACAAGACCAGCAAAGCCTCCCGGCGTGCCGACATCCCGATAGTATCCGCGTATCTCGTCTCGAGCCACGATTGGATGAGCTAAGCGTACAGGTACCGACGTAACCCAAGTTGCCAAGGGATGGTCCCGCACGGTGCTCTAGTTTGGACCAACGCTTAGACAAGCACTGGCCCGGGGGGGCTATAATAAAGATGACCCTTGGGTTAATTACTCCCAAGGGAAAAGTAGGTGGTGGTGAGGCAAATGGTAAAAGTCAATGTTGGGCCTTGCTGGACAAGTTTTATTCAAAGCGAACTGTCAGGGGGGTCCCATAAATCACCCGACCGCGTTAGGAACTCAAAATCCGGGAACATAACACCGGTATGACGGAAACTAGGGCGGCAAGAGTGGAACAAAACACCAGGCATAAGGCCGAGCCTTCCACCCTTTACCAAATATATAGATGCATTAATAATATAAGATATATTGTGATATCCCAACAAAACCCTGTCCACCATGGAGAAATCTTCAACTTCACCTGCAACTAGCAACGCTATAAGAGGGGTTGAGCAAAGCGGTAACATAGCCAAACAACGGTTTGCTAGGAATGGTGTCAAAGGTTAGAGGTTCATGGCAATATGGGATGGCTTGACAAACAGGTAATAGGTAGCACAGCATAGCGAAAGAACGAGGCAACTAGCATAGCAATGATAGTAGTGAGATCCAGGGTAGCGGTCATCTTGCCTGAAATCCCGCTAGGAAGAAGAACGAGTCCATGAAGAAGACAAACGGAGGTAGTCGAACGAATCCTCACAACTCCGGAACGAAACCGAAGCTAACGCGAGAGGCAACCCGGAAAGAAACAAACAACATAGTAAACAACCATCACATAAACATGGCATGATGCACAACCAAGGATGATGCATGTCCGGTTTAATAAGGCATAGCATGACAAAGTGCAACACATAATACTACAAGTTAAGTGGAGCTCAATATGCAACGTGTCGCATATCAACGAAACACCACATGCAATTATTTAGTTTAATCTCGTTTAAGCTACCAAGCAATATTAAATGTTGTTAAACATGGCAAGGGGTGAAGCATATGAATACTACCTATCTAGGCAGGTTTAAATGAGGCCGGAAACAACAAACAACCATTCCGGAGAATCCTCATGAGCAATATTCAAATTTGGTACTGTTCTGCCCTAAACATATTTTATTGTTGTTAAACAGGAAAATAAAGTGGACCATGTTAATCTAGGCATTTTTCCACCCCATTTACATATAAAGTTTATTTAAAACCGAGCTACGGTTATTTAGTTATGAATTAAAGCATTTTAACATGGCATTTAAGCAAATTTAATCAAACAGCATTTTAAACATTTTAAACATGGATGAAAGTGGCATATTATTAAACTAGACAAAATTCTAAGCATTTTACATATATAAATTATTTACATGTGATGAACGGTTAAAGAGTTATTATATGCATGATGTCTAGGGGGTTTTCTACAAATCTGTAAACATGCAGTTTCCTGGAAATTAGATAAAATCGTCCTGGCAGGAAAAAAAACATCACGGGCCGAAACTGGCTAGCCCAACAGTGCACAGGGGGGCTCGGGTTGCTCACCAGGCCTCGGCCCAAGACGTGCAGAGGAAGGAGCGGGCCAGCTAGCTGGGCCGGAGGGAAGCCTGGCTGTAACGCCCCGGATACAACTTTCCATATCTGTAACTCCGACTCTTGCCTTTTCCGGAGATGCGATATTTTATTTTCTCCGTGGTTGGGTTTTTGTCTTTTGTTTTTTGCATTTTGTTCATGTCATGCATTTCATCTCATCGCATCAGCCGCATTGCATCGGCATCGTTTTCATAAAACTTGCATCCGCTCGTAGTTGCCGTGTCCCCCCTTGCTTTTGTTGGCCGTTCCGAGACCAATCGGATTTTTTGTTTCCCTCTTGTCTGACCATTTGACCCTCTCTGCACAACCACCTCCCCTCTTGAGCGTGTCCGAAACTTGCCCGAACCCGAACCGATCCGTCGTGACCGTTGGATCCGGATCATCCCCTAACATCTACAAAACATCACCGTTTTCTTATTTGGACTCCCTAACCTATTTTTCCCGACCGTCCGATTTTGATCGGAGGGACGAAATAGCCCCAAACCAAATCCTTGCTATATAAATAATCTAACCCTAAAACCTAGGCCGGCTGTCCCATCCCCATCCTAGCCGCCGCCGCCACTCTCTCCAAAAATCACCCTCGGGATCCTCCCAGATCCCATTGACCAACCACCGCTGCTTCCTCCCTCTGCCTCTCGCGTTCGATCTAGAGGAGTGGAGTTCCTCTGCTCGATCTCCCCTGTGACCCAATCCGTGGAAGCCCCGCAGCCAACCACCTTCCCCGATACACCCATCGATCCAGCCCCGTTGAGCTTTGCTCGGCCCCGCCGTCGTCCCGCAAAGATCTCCCTCCACGTCGTCTCTGCCTCCCTCGACCTCGCCGGCCGGAGCACCAGGTCATCTGCGGCTCCCCATCGCCTCCTGCCTTCCTTCCCGATCTCACTCTCTCATGCCCGATCTCTCTCCTCTCGGTGACGGGCGTTGCCATGGCCATGGAGCTCCAAGTCCGCCGCCTGCCTTCGCTTCATTTCGGCGAGAAGCAGGACCCGGCGACCCTGCGGCCGGATCCGCCGAATCCGTGCCTGCCTCCATTCCGCGCCCGTCCTGCCGGAGTACTGCTGCCGCCATCGTCGTTCGAGGCCAGTTCCTCTGCTTCACTTTCGAGCAGGCGCCCGCTCAGCGCCCTCTGGCGCGTCCGCAGCCGGCCTGCGGCATCCGCCGCCCGGCCTCCTCCTCGCGTCGCCGCATCCGGCCGCCAGACCCTCAACAGCGCCGCCCGTCGCGGGCGAGGCTCCATCCGCCGCCCGCCTGCCGCTGAAGCCGCTGCGTCGTAGCCCTGCAGCTGTTCCTTCTTGAAACAGAACAGCTTCGCCCGCGTCGCCCGTTGGCGCAGACGCGGCGTGGGCGCATCCGCGCTGGGCTGTCTCCCCTTCGCTTTCTTGGCAAGGCCAGGCCATGGCCAGCCCCAACCTCCTCCAGCCTCTGCATCGGCCGGGCCTTGGCCCATGGTGAGCTTCCCCAACTCCTGTTTTACATTGGGCGGTGATTCAGCCCGATCGCATTTTTTTCCCTGGACAAATTTGCCTATTTACCCATTGTATTAACAGTTCTGAAAAACCCCTCATCTTCATGCATATAATAACCCACAAACGGTGCATCGGATTAAAACAAACTTTATATGTAAAATGCTTAGAATTTCATCTAGTTTCATAATATGCGCTTTCATCCATGTTTAAAATGTTTATAATGTTGTTTGATTAAATTTGCTCAAATGCCATGTTAAAATGATTTATTTCATAACTAAATAACCGTAACTCGATTTTAATAAACTTTATATGTAAATGGGGTAGAATTTTGCCTAGTTTAACATGGTGCACTCATCTTGCATGTTTAACAACTCTAAAATTGTGTTTAGGGCAGAACAGTACCAAACCTAATATATGCATATGAGGAGTTTCCGGACTTGTTGTTTGTTTTTCCCGGCCTCATTTAAACTTGCCTAGATAGGTAGTTTTGTCATGCTTCACCTCTTGCCATGTTTAACAACATTTAACATTGTTGTGTACCTAAACGGGAGTGAACTAAATAACTTCGAATGTGGTGTTCGTCAATATGCAACTTCGTTGCATATTGAGCTCCACCTAATTTGTAGTGTTGTTTGTTGCACTTTGCCATGCCATGCCATGCCTCATTAAACCGGACATGCATCATCCTTGGTTGTGCATCATGCCATGTTTATGTGATGGTTGTTTACTATGTTGTTTGTTTCTTTCCGGGTTGCCTCTCTCGTTAGCTTCGGTTTCGTTCCGGAGTTGTGAGGATTCGTTCGACTACGTCCGTTTGTCTTCTTCATGGACTCGTTCTTCTTCCTAGCGGGATTTCAGGCAAGATGACCGCTACCCTGGATCTCACTACTATCATTGCTATGCTAGTTGCCTTGTTCTTTCGCTATGCTGCGATACCTATTACCTGTTTGTCAAGCCACCCCATATTGCCATGAACCCCTAACCTTTGACACCTTTCCTATGCAAACCGTTGTTTGGCTATGTTCCCGCTTTGCTCAGCCCCTCTTATAGCGTTGCTAGTTGCGGTGAAGTTGAAGATTTCTCCATGG
Source organism: Aegilops speltoides (assembly GCA_021437245.1). Classification (NCBI taxonomy): domain Eukaryota; kingdom Viridiplantae; phylum Streptophyta; class Magnoliopsida; order Poales; family Poaceae; genus Aegilops; species Aegilops speltoides. The sequence goes on along the minus strand of CM038146.1, from coordinate 83,775,073 downwards.
TGGACAGGGTTTATGTTGGGATATCACAATATCTCTTATATTATTAATGCATCTATATACTTGGTAAAGGGTGGAAGGCTCGGCCTTATGCACAGTGTTTTGTTCCACTCTTGCCGCCCTAGTTTCCGTCATACCGGTGTTATGTTCCCGGATTTTGCGTCCCTTACGCGGTCGGGTGATTTATGGGACCCCTTGACAGTTCGCTTTGAATAAAACTTGTCCAAAGGCCCAACATTGACTTTTACCATTTGCCTCACCACCACCTACTTTTTCCCTTGGGAGTCGCTCTCTCGAGGTCATCTTTATTTAGCCCCCGGGCCAATGCTTGTCTAAGTGTTGGTCCAAACTAGAAACCACTTGCAGCGCCACCTCGGGAAACTTGAGGGCTGGTTCTAGTTATGCGTAGTGCTCATCCGGTCGTGGCTCGAGGCGAGATCTGTGGCTACTATCGGGATGTCGGCACGCCGGGAGGTCTTGCTGGTCTTGTTTTACCATTGTCGAAATGTCTTGATGTACCGGATACCGAGTCTGATCGGAGTGTCTCGGGTGAAGGTCTATTCCTTCGATGATCGCGAGAGCTTGTCATGGGCTAAGTTGGGACAACCCTGCAGTATAAACTTTCGAGAGCCGTGCCCGCGGTTATGTGGCGAGATGGGAATTTGTTAATGTCCGGTTGTAGATAACTTGACACTTGATCCGAATTAAAATGCATCAACCGTGTGTGTAGCCGTGATGGTCTCTTCTCGGCGGAGTCCGGGAAGTGAACACGGTTTCCGTTTTATGTTTGACGTAAGTAGGTGTTCAGGATCACCTTTTGATCATTGCTAGCTTCACGTCCGTTCCGCTTGTTCTCTTCTCGCTCTTATTTGCGTTGGTTAGCCACCATACTTGCTTAGCCGCTGCTGCAGCCTCACCACTTTACCCCTTCCTTTCCCTTTAAGCTTTGCTAGTCTTGATACCCATGGTAATGGGATTGTTGAGTCCTCGTGGCTCACGGATACTTCAAAACTAGTTTGCGGTGCCTATGTTACCGAAAGCGGTGGCGCAACCAAGCTCAAGGAGGAGCTTGATGAAGATCTTGCCCTTTGTGTTGTTTCGTTCTAGTTGATCAGAAGTGGAGCCCAGTTGGGGTCGATCGGGGACCTTTTGTCGCATTTGGGGTTCTTCTTTTATTTTGGTTCCGTAGTCGGACCTTGATTGTATCTGGATGATGTAATGCTTTATTCATGTAATTGTGTGAAGTGGCGATTGTAAGCCAACTATGTATCTCTTTCCCTTATGTATTACTTGGGTTGTGTGAAGATTACCTCACTTGCGACATTGCTTTCAATGCGGTTATGCCTCTAAGTCGTGCTTCGACACGTGGGAGATATAGCCGCATCGAGGGCGTTACAAGTTGGTAATCAGAGCCATCCCCGACCTTAGGAGCCCCCACTGCTTGATCGTTTTTAGCGGCGAGTTGTGTCTAGAAAATGTTTTGAGTCATTTAGGAATTATATATCGGAGAGTAGGATTCTTTTACTCCCAGTCCTTCGACCTTCCGGTGAGGTATCGACATAGAGTTTTGACTCTTCTCTTCTTAAATTTCACTAAAAAAATTTTAGGATCACGCGGGTATCTTAGAATCGTTCCGATGGTTTTATGATGACAACATTGTCTTGGTGCCTCCTGACATTTAGGGGTTGTGGCAGTGTCCCGGGGAGTTGAGCTCCGAGGTGTTGTCGTCATAATTTTATCGTTGCAGTTCTGGAATACCTGAGTTTAGTACACCGACATCGAAAATCTCTTTTATGCATTTGTTGGTGAGATAACCCCGCTAACCCAGTACTGAGGTGAGTACGGGAGTATTGCCATGACTTGTATAACGAATGCTTTTCGAAGGTTTAGGTAGACGATTTCCGAAGGTTTCTTGGTTATGTGTTGACGGATGGATACAATGGATGTAGGGATTGTTAGTTTGGGTGAGATATATTGCTCCTGTATCCCCAACACCAGATTGCATAACCGAGAAAGTTTCGGGAGTTTCATAGGTGGGAATTCAAGTAGCTCTTAGGATATCTTTCCGACGGATGTATGATATGAAATTGGGGTTCAACGTCTAGTGGTCCGCCTATTCACGGTTGGTTTTACATGGTCTCGTTGTGTCTTAAAGAGTCCTTGGCTATGCCGACTGGGGGCGCTTCAGATGTCATGTGCCTTTGCCTTGTACATGATGGTGCTTGTCTGATTGAGCCCGTGTAGGCCCCACCACGAAAACTTGGACGAAATCTCTATCATATGTTTGTTCCGGCTTATTCTGCAAACCAAATCCTTTGTTTTGTTTTACTTGTGGTATTCAAGTTGCTTCGAAGTCAAATGTTGAATCCATACCTTTCCTAAACGGTGTTCTCATATTGCTATGTGAATACTAATCCTTCTTGATCATTGAGGTTGTCATGTTAATTCTTTTCCTACCGGCGTGCTTCTCTTCAAGTGGATCCGATCATTCTCCCCATCCACAAGATCATTTCTAAGTTTTCTCAACGGTGTTTGTTTCGTTCATCCCAAGTTGTCTTTGTTTTCCCCACCCTCCCACCCCTTTTCTTCAAGGACACAGATTTCTTAATCAAGTACCCATTTATTCATGTGAAGTCGCTTCATTCTTTCAATCAATGTTCTTATCCGGTGTTTTCTCGTGAAGACGCTCAACAGCTTCAAGTTCATCATCCTTTATTGTTGTTTCTTCTCCGGTGGATTCAAGTCAAGTTTTGTTGATCATACCTTTTTCCTCATTTCAATGTCTTCTCATACCAGTGCACCTCATTATCATTCTACTTCTCGCTATTTGTTATTCCGGAGTGCTCAAGATATCTCGAAGATTCATGTTTTCCACTCTGCATTCGTTCTAGCTCTTTCGAGATTGGTATCTCATTCAAGTCATTTAATTCAACCGGTGCATCATCTACCTCTTCATCAATCCTTTCCAACGGTGTTCTTTTGAGTGGGCCCTAACCCACAGGTCTTTTCCCAGGATCTTACCTGACTCTTCTATTTTCCCAGAGCTATCCGAAATTCTTCTCCAAGTTTGACGTAAGAATGAGTTATCATCAGTCAAATGCTTTTCTCCAAGATCTTTCAAATTCTTTTCATAGTTGGCTCAACCTCTTCGCTTTTGATTCTTCCGGTGTGCCTAAATAATTCTTGGTGGTGTTTCTCGTTGTCATTCTCATCATTTGAAGACCGAAGAAGGATTTCTCTTAAATCTTGCTCTATTCTCTTCAAGATTCATGGTGCTAGCTCGTTGCCATCCTCTCTTAATTGTTTTTGATTGTGAGAATCTTTTTCACACATCCGGAGCATTTTAGGAGTCTTTTCAGTTTCATTCTTTGAAGCCCATCATCTCGGTATTATTCATTCAAGCTTTCAGCTCTCGTTCTCCAAATCATACCAGTGCATCATTCAAATATACTCTAATCTGTTCATGATCTCTTCGTTCATTTGTATCTAAATACCCTCAAGCACCTTCGTTCATTTGCTAATTCTTACCGGTGATGCACCCCTACTTCGATCATTTTCAATTCTTACGGTGGTTCTTTCAAGATCTCTCTTCCTTGTTCATCATATCAATTCATTTGTTGTTCCAATCCTACCGGTGGTTCGTTGAAGACCTTCTGAACTTTTGATATATCTCTTTTAATCCTTTCTATGAGAATAAGTAGTATGCTAAACCAATTTCTTGTCATCAATTTAATTTGATGAAGGATAAGCATAACATAATTCTTATTCTTGTTCATCCAAGTGATTAATTCTTTATTCCGGAGGCCCTTAAAATTCTCGGTTTCATTTGTTCCATCTTCTCTTTTTCCCGGAGTTCCAAGCTCTAATTATCGCGGAGTTCCATCTAAATCATTGCAAGGATTCACCTTGTGTTTTCAATTTCTCTTTCTTATCATCCTTTCATTACCGGAGTTCTTCATGAAGGCTCTACATGGTGGTTCGTCTAGGATTCCTTTCATTCTTCAATTGTTCTTCAAGTTTTCTCTCGAAGTTATGACCCGCCAAGCTATACTCAAAATTAAACAGGGTGCCCAACACTTGTTTTGTTTTGAGGAGTTCAAGTATTCTTCATCTTGCATTCCAAAGTGTGATTCTTTCGACCTTATCTTTTCAGGTGGTGTTATGTCACTCTTGACAATTTCCTTCTTGTTTCATGATTCAGATGTCGTCAAGAATGAGGTATTTTAAATCCATCATTTTCTCTTGTTCAAGAGATCTTTTCAACCGTCAATCTCTTCATTGGAGTTATCTTGGTATAGATTCCACCTAAAGCCTTCCCTAAGGAATGTTGCTATTATGGTGTTTATCAATGATCCAAGTTATATCTCTATCATCTTGGTGAAGCAATTTTCATCTCTTCGTTGATCTCAAGCAAGCAATTGTTTCCGTTGGTGGCAGAAGCTCACCTCATAATTTTGAGATGTTTTCATAAGCCCGCCACAAGCTTACTCTTTTCGTTGTTGGTTTTCCAACAGCTCCATTCTAACCTTCTTGGAAGGGTGCTTTCCGAGCCCATTTGTGGCAGAAGTTGGCATTATCTTCTCCGTTCTCTTTATCCCAACGGTCTAGCTTCTATTCTTTCGTTCCGGAGGCATTGTGATGTTGTGCTCTTCACCCATCACCTCGTTTTGTCAATATCATGTAATTTTCCTTGATTATCCGTTTAGCCGGAGTGTCGTGTTTTCATTCGAGTTCTTTTCATCTTATCAAGTTTTGCCTCCCTTTTCAACCGGATTGCTGTCTGAAATCCTTCTTACCCATTGTGCCATTCTTTCAATAGTTCCGGAGGCAGTGTGTTGTTGATTTCATCATGGATCCTCTCATCTTGTCAAGTTCATGTTCAATTCCTTCCATTTACAGTCGGAGTGCTGCCCAAATTATTTCAATCTTCTTCCTCTCCCATCTTGTTTTAACCGGAGTGGTTTCGAATTCTATCTTGTCCATTAAACTCTTGATTCATGTCTTTGCAACCTTCAAGTTCTCGTAATGTTCCTTCTTCCCCTTTTCTAACAGGATCGTTTGCAATCTCGTTCATCTCTGTGTACTCTTTCTTTTAAATTGCTCAACCTCTCAAGGTTCGTGGTTTCACTCGTTTGTCGAAGAAGCAACTTAGTTTTACCTCTTCTCTTCCTCTTCCGTTTTCCCTCCGATGCCATCCTAGATCTCGGGACGAGATCCTCTCGTAGTGGTGGAGTGTTGTAACGCCCCGGATACAACTTTCCATATCTGTAACTCCGACTCTTGCCTTTTCCGGAGATGCGATATTTTATTTTCTCCGTGGTTGGGTTTTTGTCTTTTGTTTTTTGCATTTTGTTCATGTCATGCATTTCATCTCATCGCATCATTCGCATTGCATCGGCATCGTTTTCATAAAACTTGCATCCGCTCGTAGTTGTTGTGTCCCCTTGCTTTTGTTGGCGTTCGAGACCAACCGGATTTTCGTTTCCCTCTTGTCGACCATTTGACCCTCTCGCACAACCACCTCCCCTCTTGGCGTGTCCAAACTTGCGAACCGAACCGATCCGTCGTGACCGTTGGATCCGGATCATCCCCTAACGTCTACAAAACATCACCGTTTTCTTATTTGGACTCCCTAACCTATTTTTCCCGACCGTCCGATTTTGATCGGAGGGACGAAATAGCCCCAAACCAAATCCTTGCTATATAAATAATCTAACCCTAAAACCTAGGCCGGCTGTCCCATCCCCATCCTAGCCGCCGCCGCCACTCTCTCCAAAAATCACCCTCGGGATCCTCCCAGATCCCATTGACCAACCACCGCTGCTTCCTCCCTCTGCCTCTCGCGTTCGATCTAGAGGAGTGGAGTTCCTTTGCTCGATCTCCCCTGTGACCCAATCCGTGGAAGCCCCGCAGCCAACCACCTTCCCCGATACACCCATCGATCCAGCCCCGTTGAGCTCATCTGCTCGGCCCCGCCGTCGTCCCGCAGCATCTCCCCTCCCTGTCGTCTCTGCCTCCCTCGACCTCGCCGACCGAGCACCGGTCATCTGCAGCTCCCCATCGCCTCCCCGCCTTCCTTCCCGATCTCACTCTCTCATGCCCGATCTCTCTCCTCTCTCGGTGACGGAGGCCTTGCCATGGCCATGGAGCTCCAAGTCCGCCGGCCTGCCTTCGCTTCGTTTCGGCAGGGAACGGGACCCCGGCGACCCCTGCGACCGGATCCGGCCGAATCCGTGCCCTGCCTCCATTCCCGCGCCGTCCCTGCCGGAGTACCTGCTGCCGCCATCGTCGTTCGAGGCCAGTTCCTCTGCTTCACCCGAACAGGAGCGCCCGCTCCAGCGCCCTCCTGGCCGCGTCCCGCAGCCGGCCCTGCAGCATCCGCCGCCCCGGCCTCCTCCTCGCGTCGCCGCATCCGCCGCCAGACCCTCCAGCCGCGCCGCCCGTCGCGGGCGAGGCTCCATCCGCCGCCCGCCCGCCGCTGAACCGCTGCGTCGTAGCCCTGCAGCTGTTCCTTCTTCAGAAACCAGAGCAGCTCGCCCGCGTCGCCCCGTTGGCCGCAGACGAGCGTGGGCCGCATCCCGCGCCTGGGCTGTCTCCCCTTCGCCTGCTGGCCAAGGCCCAGCGCTGGCCAGCCCGGCCTCCTCCAGCCTCTGCATCGACTGGGCCTTGGCCCGTGGTGAGCTTCCCCCCAACTCCTGTTTCTGTTGGGCCAGCAGATTCAGCCCGATGCGCATTTTTTTTCCTGGACAAATTTGCCTATTTACCCATTGTATTAACAGTTTACAGAAAAACCCCTCATCTTCATGCATATAATAACCCACAAACGGTGCATCGGATTAAAACAAACTTTATATGTAAAATGCTTAGAATTTCATCTAGTTTCATAATATGCCGCTTTCATCCATGTTTAAAATGTTTAAAATGTTGTTTGATTAAATTTGCTCAAATGCCATGTTAAAATGATTTATTTCATAACTAAATAACCGTAACTCCGATTTTAATAAACTTTATATGTAAATGGGGTAGAATTTTGCCTAGTTTAACATGGTGCACTCATCTTGCATGTTTAACAACTCTAAAATTGTGTTTAGGGCAGAACAGTACCAAACCTAATATATGCATATGAGGAGTTTCCGGACTTGTTGTTTGTTTTTCCCGGCCTCATTTAAACTTGCCTAGATAGGTAGTTTTGTCATGCTTCACCTCTTGCCATGTTTAACAACATTTAACATTGTTGTGTACCTAAACGGGAGTGAACTAAATAACTCGAATGTGGTGTTCCGTCAATATGCAACTCGTTGCATATTGAGCTCCACCTAATTTGTAGTGTTGTTTGTTGCACTTTGCCATGCCATGCCATGCCTCATTAAACCGGACATGCATCATCCTTGGTTGTGCATCATGCCATGTTTATGTGATGGTTGTTTACTATGTTGTTTGTTTCTTTCCGGGTTGCCTCTCTCGTTAGCTTCGGTTTCGTTCCGGAGTTGTGAGGATTCGTTCGACTACGTCCGTTTGTCTTCTTCATGGACTCGTTCTTCTTCCTAGCGGGATTTCAGGCAAGATGACCGCTACCCTGGATCTCACTACTATCATTGCTATGCTAGTTGCCTCGTTCTTTCGCTATGTTGCGATACCTATTACCTGTTTGTCAAGCCACCCCATATTGCCATGAACCCCTAACCTTTGACACCTTTCCTGTGCAAACCGTTGTTTGGCTATGTTCCCGCTTTGCTCAGCCCCTCTTATAGCGTTGCTAGTTGCAGGTGAAGTTGAAGATTTCTCCATGGTGGACAGGGTTTATGTTGGGATATCACAATATCTCTTATATTATTAATGCATCTATATACTTGGTAAAGGGTGGAAGGCTCGGCCTTATGCACAGTGTTTTGTTCCACTTTGCCGCCCTAGTTTCCGTCATACGGTGTTATGTTCCCGGATTTTGCGTCCCTTACGCGGTCGGGTGATTTATGGGACCCCCTTGACAGTTCTCTTTGAATAAAACTTGTCCAGCAAGGCCCAACATTGACTTTTACCATTTGCCTCACCACCACCTACTTTTTCCCTTGGGAGTCGCTCTCTCGAGGGTCATCTTTATTTTAGCCCCCCCGGGCCAATGCTTGTCTAAGTGTTGGTCCAAACAAGAGCCACTTGCAGCGCCACCTCGGGGAAACTTGAGGGCTGGTTCTAGATGTCGTAGTGCTCATCCGGTCGTGGCTCGAGGCGAGATCTGTGGCTACTATCGGGATGTCGGCACACCGGAGGTCTTGCTGGTCTTGTTTTACCATTGTCGAAATGTCTTGATGTACCGGGATACCGAGTCGATCGGAGTGTCTCGGGTGAAGGTCTATTCGCCGATGATCGCGAGAGCTTGTCATGGGCTAAGTTGGGACACCCTGCGGGTATAAACTTTCGAGAGCCATGCCCGCGGTTATGTGGCAGATGGGAATTTGTTAATGTCGGTTGTAGATAACTTGACACTTGATCCGAATTAAAATGCATCAACCGTGTGTGTAGCCGTGATGGTCTCTTCTCGTGGTCCGGAAGTGAACACGGTTTCCGTGTTATGTTTGGCGTAAGTAGGTGTTCAGGATCACCTTTTGATCATTGCTAGCTTCACGTCCGTTCCGCTTGTTCTCTTCTCGCTCTTATTTGCGTTGGTTAGCCACCATACTTGCTTAGCTGCTGCAGCCTCACCACTTTACCCCTTCCTTTCCTTTAAGCTTTGCTAGTCTTGATACCCATGGTAATGGGATTGCTTTGAGTCCTCGTGGCTCACGGATACTTCAAAACCAGTTTGCGGTGCCTATGTTACCGAAAGTGTGGCGCAACCAAGCTCAAGGAGGAGCTTGATGAAGATCTTGCCCTTTGTGTTGTTTCGTTCTAGTTGATCAAGAGTGGAGCCCGGTTGGGGTCGATCGGGGACCTTTTGTCGCATTTGGGGTTCTTCTTTTATTTTGGTTCCGTAGTCGGACCTTGATTGTATCTGGATGATGTAATGCTTTATTCATGTAATTGTGTGAAGTGGCGATTGTAAGCCAACTATGTATCTCTTTCCTTATGTATTACTTGGGTTGTGTGAAGATTACCTCACTTGCGACATTGCTTTCAATGCGGTTATGCCTCTAAGTCGTGCCCGACACGTGGGAGATATAGCCGCATCGAGGGCGTTACATCGCATGGGCGGCGAGGACCGGGCCTGCGAGCGACAGGCGGGGTTCGTCTCCCAGCGAGGCCATGGCAGAGCGGCGGCGAGGCATCTCTGGCGAGGCAGGCACGGGAGGCGGGCGGGCGCCAGGCTCGGATCCAGCGGATCCGGGTGGATCCGGCGGGAGGAGGCGGCGGCGAGTGCCGAAGCTCTGGCGGCGGATCTGAGGTCGGCGGCGGCGGAGCCGCCGACGGCGTGGAGGGACGGGCGGACGGTGGCGGGCACTGGGCGGCGCGGCAGAGAAGGCGCCGGCGACGGAGAGACGGCAGCCGGGGCACGCCCGGCGGAGGAGAGCGCCGGCGGCGAGGGAGCCGGCGGCGGCATGCGAGGCGCGGGCCGAACGAGCGCGGCAGCGCTGGGAAGCGGGCGGCGGCGATGCCACGTGGCAGTGCGCCATAGGCTGCGGGCGGCGGCGCGGACAGAACGGACATGTCCGGCCGTCGGTGGGGAAAATGTCCGGCGGCGCGAGGGGAGGAAGACTAGGGTTTGCACCGCAAATTTTGGAGGGGGGAAGTGTTTATATAGGTAGAGGGAGCTAGGAGTGTCCAAATGAGGAGCGGTTTTCGGCCACGCGATCGTGATCGAACGACCGAGAGCATGGAGAGGAGTTTGCTGGGCTTTGGGCCACTTTGGAAGGGGTGTTGGGCTGCAACTCAAAGAGGGCTTTACGGTTACCCGGTTAACCGTTGGAGTACCAAACGACCTCCAAATGGCACGAAACTTGACAGGCGGTCTACCGGTACTATACCAAGCCCGCTTGGCAAACCTCGGGCCATTCCGAGAAAGTTTAATACCCGCACAAGAGAAGAGAGAAGAGGGAGACGCCGGAGGACATAGGAGCGCCGGATTGCAAAACGGACAACGGGGAAAAGGCTCGGATGCATGAGACGAACATGTATGCAAAATGAAATGCACATGATGACATGATATGAAATGCAAATGATGACATGATGACATGATGCAATGCAAAAATAAAAGGCAGGCACAAACGAAACACACGGCGAAACCCGAAATATATGGAAGGCAACTGAAGCTCCGGTCTTGGGGCGTTACACGAGATGTACGGACTTGGGCGCTGGAGCTCGAGTACGCGGAAATTGATAAGCAAAGGAGGAAGAAGGCGTAGGTAAAAAGGTGGATCCTTATCCCCTTATATGGACGGACAAAACTATGCGTCCCCACCAACCTGGTAAAACTCGCTTATCTCCCAAGCGTCGTAATCAATGGCGTGGTTGGGTTACCCATGCTCGTATTGATGAGAATCCCGGAATAAGGGGACACGATCTCTTCTTTGACAAAACGTGCCAAGGAAGACACTTCGCTAAATGCGCTGAGGTGGAACAGTAAAAACGATTCGAAGAAAGGCCTGGCCGTGGTGTGATGTCACGCCGCGGAATACGTCAGCAGATCTGTGTAAAGATTATTCTCTCTATGGTGGTATGTGGAAGTTTTTTTGCAGAGCTGGACACTATCCTTGTGTTCAAAATCTTCTATCAAGTATTCAGAGGAGGAACCCGCCTTGCAATGCCGAAGACAATATGCGCGCCGGACTCGTCGTCATTGAAGCCTGGTTCGGGAGCTCTTGAGGAGTCTGGACTAGGGGGTGTCCGGATAGCCGAACTATCATCTTTGGCCGGACTCCTAGACTATGAAGATACAAGATTGAAGACTCCGTCCCGTGTCCGGATGGGACTTTCCTTGGCGCGGAAGGCAAGCTTGGTGATACGGATATGTAGATCTCCTACCATTGTAACCGACTTTGTGTAACCCTAGCCTCTCCGGTGTCTATATGAACCGGAGGGTTTTAGTCCGTAGGACGAACAACAATCATACCATAGGCTAGCTTCTAGGGTTTAGCCTCTTTGATCTCGTGGTAGATCTACTCTTGTACTACCCATATCATCAATATTAATCAAGCAGGAGTAGGGTTTTACCTCCATCGAGAGGGCCCGAACCTGGGTAGAGACATCGTGTCCCTTGTCTCCTGTTACCATCCGCCTACACGCACAGTTCGGGACCCCCTACCCGAGATCCGCCGGTTTTGACACTGACACAGGGGCTTTGACCGCCATAGGTGCCATGACAACAGTTGGCCTATGACAAAATAAGAAGTTCCGGTTCAACTTTAACCCGGGAGAAATATCTACATTATTTAAAGTGGCGGCTTAAGAAGGGGCCTAATGATATAAGGGTGACTGTGCAACAATATTTAAGCCGCTACAAGTATCAAGAGCAGTTCAAAATTCTTAAGGTTATGAGAAGCAAGCAAGGCTCACAGACTAGTGTTATTTATTTAAGCCGCACACCTAGACAGTTGTGTTTAAGGGCATTTAACAGAAGAAGTTTTCCGGGTGATAAAAACAGGTTTCACAATCTTCTGCTAATATTTGAGATCAAATGTCTGCTCTGATAAAAAAATTCTAGACCTAAAAACTGACGCAGACGTGTTCATAGGCTCGAATGAGGCTTCTATGCGACAGAAAGGGGTCATTTGCATTTCAAAGTAGGTGCAAAACATCTACCACATCAGTTTTATCATCTTCAAGATCAAGAGGAGCGAGGATAATGAAATCTATGAAAGAAAGCTACTGAACCACGAAGAACTCGAAGAACTCGAAGGCTTTAATGTAGATATAAGGAGCAGGAAAGGGGAGACTTACCGATGCAAGGTTGCCGCGGAAGGGTGTCACATTTTTTCTGGTCCAACCAGGTTGATGCAGCGGCCTGAGTTGGTGAAGACAAGGAGATCTACGGCGGCGGCGGCGGAGCTCAAGTGGCAGAGAGGAGGCAAGAGGAAGAAGACGACTGGAAGGAGGAGAATGTGAGACCTAGGTCGCGCCTATTTATAAGGAGAGGATAACTAAGACGGTGCGGGAAACAAGGAGATAAGAATTATTATCCAGCGGCCCCGACGCCTTGATTTTCGGAACAGTCAATAAAAGCAGAGATCCGTTGAAAGATACGGTGGAATAGAAAAAGGAATTTAAGAAAGGATGATGTCACGCCGAGTTAACACGGATACAGAAGATGACGTCATGGTGGGTTAAAGAAAACCCTCTGTATAGTCAGAATACTGAAGATTTATTCTTTAAAGGTATTTTTAAGATTGACATGAACAGGTTCAAATCAATCTGGGGCCTAATGTTGGGGATATAACTATTTGTGTAAGCCGCCCAGGAGGGGCCGGGTTACACAAAGAGGATTCACCAGAGAGAAGCCCAAGGCCAAGCATGAAGATGGCGGTTCAATAAAGGGCTTAAGGCCCGTAGGCGACTTAAGGCCCGTTGTAGTAAACCGCCGTAATGGCATGACTTGTAACATAAGGTAGATTTAACTAGTCACCGAGCCAGACATTGTTTATAAGCCAGCCGGGACTCTGTAAGCCGCAGGGCGTCAACCCGTGTATATAAGGGGACGACCTGCTGGCGGCTTAGGGCAAGAAACAACTCATCGAGAGCCGGGCATAGAGTATCTCGCTCCCTGGTCATCGAAATAGCAATACCAAGCCAACTAGACGTAGGCCTTACCTTCACCATAAGGGGCCGAACTAGTATAAAAACCTCTCGTGTCCTTTGTCCCGATTTAACCCCTTCAAGCTTCCTAGTTGCGATGGCTCCACAACTAAGTCCTTTCACGAGGACATCTGACGTGACAATTCCATGACAACTACCCTTTCATTGGGCTCCGGAGTGGGAATTATCTACTTTTTGGCAGGGAGCCGATGGACTATGTCCGTGGCCAGATACTCAGCCTCCCGGAGCTCCTTGATATTCTCCTCTGTAATAGAGGAGGCCATCCACTTGCCCTGCGCTCCAGATCCGGACATGGTTAGGAGTGTTTGGTGGCGATGGAAAGGATTGAGACTTGGGTGCTGGAGCTCGAATGGCAGATAGGCAGAGGAGGAAGAAGGCGTGGGGTAAAAAGGTGGATCCTTATCTTTTTATAAAGGCAGTGGATGTCAAGCACCCCCTCACAAGCCTTAAATCTCGCCTATTCCCAAGGGGACGTGTGAACGGCACGGTTGGATTACCCAAACCCCTGTTTATGAAAATCCCGTGATAAGGGGACATGATCTCTGCTTTGACAAGACGTGTCAATGGTCATGCCTCGAAATACGAAACGAGGCTGTGAAATGGTTCAGAATGCTAACAAGGCCGGAACATAGCGTCTCGCTGGAAAAATCGCCTATGGATGTGACTTATTTCGTTTCGGATATTTTTTACCCTTACAGCTTAAGGTTGTAATTGTTTAATAAAGCCGGATACAACTGTTTTGCGTGGAGGGCTGCGTTGGAGTATTTGGAGAGGGAACCTGCCTTGCAATGCCGAAGACAATCTGTGCGCCAAATACATCATCATTGAAACCCAGTTCAGGGGCTACTGAGGGAGTCCTGGACTATGGGGTCCTCGGGGAGCCGGCCTATGTGACATGGGCCGGACTAATGGGCCATGAAGATACAAGGTAGAAGGACCTCCCCGTGTCCGGATGGGATTCTCCTTTGCGTGGATGGCAAGCTTGGTGTTCGGATCATGTACCTTTCTTTCTCTGTAAATGGACTCTATACAACTCTAGATCCCTCCGGTGCCTATATAGACCGGAGGGCTTAGTCCATAGGCTGAGACACAATCATATAAGCTAGACATCTAGGGTTTAGCCATTATGATCTCGAGGTAGATCAACTCTTGTAACTCCTATACTCATCAAAGTCAATCAAGCAGGAAGTAGGGTATTACCTCCATCAAGAGGGCCTGAATATGGGTAAACATCATGTCCCCTGCCTCCTTGTTACCTTCGATCCTTAGACGCAGAGTTCGGGACCCCCTACCCGAGATCCGCCGGTTTTGACACCGACAATGGGTCATTTCGGTCATTTGGCCGATATGACCCATCCTATATATCAGTTAATTTAACATCAACACAACTTCACATCCAGTCACCCATCTGATGGCTGCTCCAGCCTGAGCACACTTAACTTGAGAGTTCTCTTAGATGAGCTACTGGTGGAACAACTAGTCCTTGCAGATATAGGATGCCTCTTCGCATCCTTACGGCGTATCCGGATGATCACCCGTCCCCCAATGGCCAATACATGTTGTGTAGACAGAGCATATCACATACGTCTTATTAGAAGCAATCGTCCATGTTATTATCAGTCTTCGCACACATTTCTGATTACAGACCTGTTTGCCGCGTATCACACACATCTTGTTATATTGAACCGTTTATGTTCTCTTGTCTCAACGCAAATAGTTCATCCGAGTGAACAGCATGCCGTATATCGCACACACCTTGATCTGCCTAACTGTTTCTTTTGTGTTGCCTAATCACAAACAGTTCATCCGAGTGAACCGTATACTGTATATCGCACACACCTTCATCTCGCCGCCTGTTTCTTTTGTTCCTCCTCATCGCAAACATTTCATTGAACTGAACCGTATGCCCTGCATCACACACGTAACTAAAATCTGAACCATGTTTGATGCATCCGTCAACGCAAACGTTTTGCACATTTTTTACGGTTCTCTTACACCATCGTTTCCGATCATTGCATCGCACACAGTTTCTCGAAGGGTCTCTGATCGTAGTGTCGCATTAGCAGCATCCTGCAGTAGTGATATATCACAGTGCTCCAGCTAATCATCCTAAAAGTTTTCCAAGAACACGAAAAGTGGTAGCATTAGACACTACCAACATCAAACATGGTGTAGAACTAAAATTAGTATGACAGAGAGTACTAATAAAGGGGTGGAAGTTTCTAATGACCGCAATACCGTCCATTTTCGTCCGAATGGTTTCGTAAGTAGTCCTTGCTCGTCCGTATATGTCTTCTGCTTGGTAAGCCATGTGGGATAGAATTCGAATTTCTGTTATGGGCCACTAAAAAGTTGCCCGATGTGCTAATCTTTTGGACTTCTTTTGTAATTATCAGTCCCACCCTGCTTCTTTACATCAAATCCTAGCAACTTTTATATGTGCTAGATATGCAAGAATCAAACAAGCGAGCGAGGCCTGCCGCATAATGCCACCAATCGCAAAACATCTTCTCCGAGGAGGAAGACTAGGCTGCTATCAGCAACCAGCGAGCAAGGAAGGAACCAAAGAATAGAAATAGCCTAACCAAAGAATAGAAATAGCCTATCGGCTTGTGCAGCTGCGGAGCAGCCTGAAGACCCCTGCGAGGTTGTGACACTAAAAGAGTGGAGGGTGGAAGGAGGAGGAGCAGAGAATCATATCCAGACGAAGGAGTTGGTGTCGCAGGCGACGACCCCCGCCAGGAGCAGTGGTCGCGGCCGTCGTCCTAGTCGACAAGCGCGTTGGCGACGTTGCCGAAGCATGCCTTGATGGACACTCGAGCAACTCCAATGGGGCGACCCAAACGGACGGCGATTTTGTCCTCTTTTTGTCCGTTTGGGTCGGCTGTCCGCCCGTTGTCCACCCTGTTTTAGATATGGGTCGGTAGGGTGCCCAACGCGCCGACCCATATGTGCCGACGTGGCTGCCTGGCCCCCCTATTTTTTTTTGCATGATTGCATAGTTCAAAATAAAATCATTCTGGACCGAATAAAATAGCATAGTTTATTACAAGCCAAATGAAAATAAAAAGGTCTCACATAGTTTTGCAAACGAATAAAAGAAGATACATCTATTGGTTGCCAACATGAGCCCACATATGCTCAACCAAATAATTTTGCAGTTGCACGTGATTTTCCCAATCACGCATGTCTTAATGAAATTGGGTGAACAGTTCAAAAATTGCCGTTACTCCATGCTCAAGCACAACATTCTCACCCTGAAACTGAAACCCTTCATCATACAGACGTTCCGGGCACTCGTCTTCTACGATCATATTATGCATGATCACACAAGCAGTCATCACCTCCCACAGTTTCTGCGTGCTCCAGGTATTAGCAGGATACCGAACGATGCCCCATCGAGATTGCAAAACACCAAAGGCAAGCTCGACATCCTTCCTAGCACTCTCTTGCTCTTAGGTAAATCTTTTTCTCTTCTCTCCGACAGGGTTGGGTATTGTCTTGACAATAGTGGTCCACTTAGGATAGATACCGTCACCCAGATAGTATCCTTTGTCGTAGGTGTGGCCATTGACAGTAAAGTTCACCGGTGGGTTGTTGCCTTCGGCAAGCCTAATAAACACCGGCGAGCGCTGAAGCACGTTGATATCATTGTGTGATCCGGCCATGCCAAAAAAAAGTGCCAGATCCAGAGATCTTGAGACGCCACGGCCTCAAGTATGACAGTGCAAGCCCTGACATGACCCTTATACTGCCCTTGCCAAGCAGAAGGGCAGTTCTTCCACTCCCAATGCATGCAGTCTATACTACCAAGCATCCCTGGGAAGCCCCTGCTGGCATTCATCGCCAACAAACGGGTTGTATCTTCAGCAGTCGGCTCTCTCAAGTACTCAGGGCCAAACACAGCAATAACAGCCTTGCAGAACTTCTATAGGAACTCTAGGCAAGTAGACTCGCTCATACGGACGTACTCGTCAATGAGATCACCGGGCACTCTGTATGCAAGCATTCGGATGGCGCTAGTGCATTTCTGATAAGAGGAAAAACCAATCTTGCCAACGACATCCTCTTTGCACTCGAAATAGTCATCATAGCCGACCACCCCCTCTCTAATACGGTTGAAAAGATGCCTACTCATACGGAAACGGCGACGGAATTTTTGATATTTGAACAACGGGTTTGTTATATCAAAGTAGTCCTTCCAAAGAAGGAAATGCCGCTCTCTCGCTTGCGATTCAACGCCGGAAGGTGGCCCGGAATGGAGCCACGGAACAATGGCCGCTGGCTATTGAGGTGGTGATGGACCAACACGGCAGCCAATATCTCCTCCTTGTCATCGAAGGACGAATCGTCGGAGTCGCAAAGGAAATTGTGAAAAAAGAACTCGTCGGCGGAGTCCATTTTTGTATCTTGGCAAATTGTCGAATAACTTGTAGGCGTCGACGAAGGAGACGGCCGGCGAAGTGAGTCGCGGCGCGCACGGACCAACTAGTTGTCCTGCCACCATCCGACGAGCGGCGAGGCGGCTTCTCGGTCGGGGACGACTGTGTGGTTGTGGTTGGGGGGGCAGTCGGCTCCTCAGCGGCAAAGACGACGATGGCCCTATCCTTGACTTTCTCTCCACCGCCTGCGCACTCCGTACGGGATCGAGAAATCTCCTCTCCGGACGCTGTCCCGCGCTGCAGGCAGGGGAAGAAGCATAGCCGGGAGATGGACGCGACCTCGAGTGAAGAGAAAACTGGTGACGTGTACACGTGGAGCATCAGCACCGACGAGCAAAGCGGCTGGTTTGGGAGAACGTGTGTGCACACATGTCGACTGGTTTACAAGACGGGTAAACATATCCGAGTCCATCCACCAACGTGTTAGTGTACGCATGTTTTTTTTTTTTTTTGCGAATAAGTGTACGCATGTATTTGTTCTCCGAACACACACATTGCTGGATTTGATGCTATATATTTTTGTTATCAGGTTGGATTACCTCAGTTTGTGTCCCTTACGAACTCAGACCGTCTAAAAATGTGAAAATTGGATTCCCGCGAAAAAAATGTGAAAACGGAAAGATTAATATATAGAGTAGTATAGCATGCAGTCGAACAAAAAATATAAATTGTCTTCAGGCATTGTTGATCCTAGTTCATACGAGTGCCTAATAAACCACCAACGCCAAATCTCCATGAAGCTATTGTTCCAGATTAAAAAAAAAAGATGTCATTGACGTTCCTAAGACGGACATATTGGAGGTGGTATGTACGAACTTGGCAACAACCATATACATCCTTTTGACCCAAACATTGATGCTACGAAGGAACAATAATAATTGCATCCAAATAAAATTACTCTAGAAGTGTCGGATGCTCATCATTTTAATTGTCTAAATTGCAGTACAATCTGCCGATGTGGTATGCAGAATCTAATCACTTTATTTTATCCTAAATTTGTATAGTTAGTTATTCCACTTCTGTTTATATGTTGGTTAGTTGCACTATATGATATAGCTAGCAATGTAGTTTTTTTTAGAAAGTTGGATTAAATAAGCTACCGCAAGCTACACCCGTAGCTTTCTTTTGATGTAAGTTCATGCTTTTAGTCTATCGTGCTTTCCATTATCAGGCTTGATAGTTATGTATAAAGACGCCATCTAAGTATCTCCTTGCATTGGTATGCCTGGACCATAATATTATCAGGATAGATAAAATATGTCATCTAAGTATAATGGTTTTAAATTTTAATGCTTGGTTTTGATGCGACCGTTGACAGAAAAACAATGGCGCGAATAATTATCCCAATCTTTCACGGTACGGTGTCTCCCGAATCGATGTGGCGCTCGCGGTCTCCTAGATGCAATCACCACAGAAACAACACGCACACCCAATAAAAGAAAGTACGTGGACGATCTTTAGAAAGATCAGCAACAAATTAGAGCTAAATGCCTCCAATCCGCTAGCCTGAATTCACAAAGTAATCAACTTCTCAACTGATATTAACTCGTACGGGAAGATACCCGACTTGTTTATGTCTGTCTGTGACTAACCGCCCAAAAAAATCCCCCCTTAGGTTGGTCATAGTGGGGAGTAATTTAGACTAGTGTCATATGCATGACACTAGTCTAAGTTACTACCTTTATAATGCAAAGTAACATGATAGTAGAGACATAGATGCCTTCATTTATTAGCTTATAGACTCATCTTGTCTTGGGAAGCGCTATGTTACAGTAACATATTTGTTACCACCTCACATTAAATATTTACCACATAAGCAAAAAAAAATTGAAGTGTGCTGTGTTACTAGCTAAATTACTTCCACTATGACTAGCCTTACACGAGGCACAGCCTCCCTTTTATATGGTGCTAGCAGGCACACGATCCAAGGGCTCGGCCCGACTCTAGCGTGAGTTGGTTTCCAAACCGACTTAAACAAAAGGACTTTCTCTCTCCTATCTCTACTAACTAGGAAATAACTTATTTTAAAACCCCGCAAGCTGATCGCAAGAATCCGAAACTAACACGTATCATTGACTTGACTTCGAATAACCAACGCAAGCACCTGTTGTACTCATCACGTATCAGCACGGTGTTCTGAACTTCGGCTCAACATCATCTGTTGGTGCGGTTCGGATTGAAGTTGCCCCATTAAATTTATTTGTCACCATCTCGCTGCCATGATAAAACTTGCTCGCCTGAACTGCCTGGTGGGTGCTATAAACAACAGAATGCTCTCTCCTTTTCGGACGCCGTGCGGGCACTGATAGATCCTTATGATCGGAGTAGGCTAGTAGATCCGGTAACCTACCTTCTCCTGGTGCGGATGAACACAATCCAGCACCGGCCATGGTGATGGCGGAGTGTGGGCGAGGTGGTGGCGGCGGAGCTTCCCGTCGGCCTAGCGCAAACCCTAGATCGGATTGGTGTGTCGGTGGTGTTGTGGTGCACGGTCAACCTCGTGATACGTGCCCCGGCACCCCACCTCTTTATATTGCGCTGGCGACAGGGGCCCACCAACCATGGTTTGGTTGGGCGCCCCGATCGTATGCTGAAGTCGAGGCCTGTTCGACCCGTTGGGTTCGAACGGGATAGAGATCAACCTAACATTCTCCCCCTTGATCTCAACTTTACTTTTAACTTTATACTTTCTAGTTTATTTGTTTCATCACATATTGATACATAGAGCATGTTTCATCGTCACAGCTCAATTGCCGATAGAATCATACAGCTACTACATACGTTATGTTTAGAAACAAATTCTGTTCCTTTTGGGCCTATCCAGGAATCACAAGGCTTTTCCTTAAACCCATGCCGGCAAAGTGTTCCTTGAACACATTGGGTGGTAAGCCTTTTGTTAGCGGATCCGCAAGCATATCTTTTGTCTTTATATGCTCGAGACTTATAGTTTGATCCTGGATTTTATCTTTCACAACATAATACTTTGCCTCTATTGTTTTGGCAGCATTACTCGACTTGTTGTTGTGAGCATAAAATACCGCGGGCTGATTGTCGCAGTACATCTTTAGTGGTTTGTGAATACAATCTACCACTTTCAAGTCGGGTACATATTTCTTTAGCCATATCGCCTGCCCCGTGGCTTCGAAGCATGCTATGAATTCTGCATACATCGTGGATGATGCAACTGTCGACTGTTTGGAGCTTTCCCACGAAATAGCTCCCCCAGCGAGGGTGAATACGTATCCTGACGTGGATTTTCTATCATCTTTGTCCCCCGCAAAATCTGCGTCTGAATACCCTTTTATCTCTTGGGAATCAGATCTCCTGTATGTTAGCATGTAGTCCTTCGTGCCTTGCGCATAACGCAATGCTTTCTTTACCATCTTCCAGTGCTCTATGCCTGGATTCTCTTGATATCTACCGAGTACCCCGGTGATAAAGGCTAAGTCAGGGCGAGTGCACACTTGTGCATACTGTAAGCTGCCAACTGCCGAAGCATATGGTACTCTTTTCATTTGATCGATCTCGTACTAGTTTTTGGGACATTGGAATTTCCCAAAACTATCGCCCTTAACTATAGGAGCAGGTGTGGCTTTACTCGCATGCATATTATACTTTTTAAGAACCTTTTCTAAATATGCTTTCTGCGATAGTCCTAAGACTCCATTGTTTCTATCTCGGTGAATTTCTATGCCCAAAACATATGATGCTTCACCAAGATCTGTTATGTCAAAATTCGAGGATAAGAACTTCTTTGTTTCTTGTAGTAGACTAACATCACTGCTAGCAAGCAGAATGTCATCCACATACAAGATTAGGAAAATATATTTCCCATTTTTAAACTTTGCATAAATGCAGTTATCCTCAATATTTTCTTTAAATCCAAAACTTTTAATCGTTTGATTAAACTTTAAATACCACTGTCTAGAGGCTTGCTTTAATCCATAAATGGATTTCTTTAGGCGGCATCCCATATTTTCCTTGCCTTCCATGATAAAACCCTTGGGTTGTTTCATGTAGACATTTTCTTTTAAATCTCCGTTGAGAAATGCCGTCTTTACATCCATTTGATGTAACTCTAAATCAAAATGAGCAACTAATGCCATTATGATTCTGAAGGAATCCTTACATGAGACCGGAGAAAATGTCTCTTTGTAATATATCCCTTCTCTTTGTGTAAATCCTTTTGCCACGAGTCGTGCTTTATATTTTTCTATATTCCCTTTAGAGTCATACTTTATTTTGTAGACCCATTTGCAGCCTACTGATTTGGCTCCTTTAGGAATTTCCTCTAAGTCCCAAACATCTTTGGAACTCATTGATTTCATCTCGTCTTCCATTGCCTTCATCCACATCGATGAATGAGGGCTTCTCATGGCTTCTTCATATGAGGTGGGATCTTTTTCCATATGAACTATTTCTGTGTTATAAACTTTAAAGTCAGTAGAAATAGCTGACTTTCTTGGTCGTGTAGACCTTCTAAGGGCCTCGGTTTCTGGCACATTCTGTGCCTCAACTTCTGGCACTTCTTCTAAAATTTGCTATTGCACCTCCCTTTCATGCTCAACAACGGGTTCAGTCGGCTCCTGACGGACAGGTTCCGGGTCTGCCCCCATAGTTGTCATGGGTGGAGTTGCAACTGGTAGTGAGAAAAATGGCTCCTGGATCATTGGATTAGGTGCATGCACCCTCTTCTCCTCAAGATCAATTTTCCGAGCTACCAAGCTCTCCCTCATCATTTCGTCCTCTAAGAAGATTGCATGTCTCGTTTCTACAAACTTTGTATATCTGTCTGGGCAGTAGAAACGAAAACTCTTTGATCTGTCTGGATAGCCAATGAAGTGGCAACTCACTGTTTTGGGATCTAACTTTCCAATGTTTGGATTAAACATTTTGGCCTCAGCAGGGCACCCCCACACCCTGAAGTATTGTAGGGATGGCACCCTTCCTGTCCATAGCTCATACGGTGTTTTGGGCACCGACTTGCTTGGTACTCTATTGAGAATGTGAATGGCGGTTTTAAGCGCCTCCATCCATAATCCCAATGGCAAGTTGGAATAACTCATCATGCTGCGCACCATATCCATAAGTGTACGGTTGCGCCTTTCAGCTACTCCATTTTGCTGAGGTTCGCCCGGCATTGAATACTGGGCAACTATGCCAGTCTCCTGCAAGAACTTTGCAAAAGGTCCAGGGACTTGGCCATATGGAGTGTGCCGACCGTAGTACTCTCCCCCACGGTCGGACCTAACTATCTTTATTCTTTTATCATGCTGATTTTCAACTTCAGCTTTGAATATTTTAAATTTATCCAACGCTTCAGATCTTTCTTTGATTGGATAAATATATCCATAGCGAGAGTAATCATCTGTGAATGTTATGAATGAGTCATATCCATCCACACTTTTCACCGGAAATGGTCCACAAATATCAGTGTGGATGATTTCTAGTGTGCATGTGCTATGGATTGCACATTTTTTGATTTGTTTTACGTACTTTCCTTTAACGCAATCTATGCATTGTTCTAGGTCTGAAAATTCTAACGGAGGAAGAATTTTACTTTTGACTAATCTTTCTATTCTCCCCTTCGAAATATGGCCCAAGCGACTGTGCCATAATTTCGATGAGTCGAATGTTCTTTTTCTTTTCTTTTGCTCTTTATTCGACGTGGAAACATTTTCTTTCACATTGCAAACGGAATAAACTTTTTCACGAAGTGATAACAAATAAAGCTCATCATGGAGTAAAGCATCACCCACATGAGCATTATTATACCAAATGGCACATTTGCCATGTCCAAAATAACATTCATAATTATCTTTGTCCAAACAAGAAACACTAATTAAGTTTCTATGACACGATGGAACAAATAAAACATCTCTAAGTAGAAGATTGAATCCGCCAGCTAACTCCAAGGAGATGTCACCGACAGCTTCAACTTCTGCTTCAACTCCGTTTGCCACTTCAATGCGTCTTTCGCTTCTTAGCGTAGTTCGCGTCGAATGGAATCCCTGTAAAGAATTTGCAACATGAACAGTTGCTCCGGAATCAATCCACCAAGTGGATTTTGGAAACTGTGTATACAAGGATTCATTGACAAATGAAACTATATTGTTACCTCTTTTTGCCATGACTGAATTCAGCCAAGCAGCGCAGTCTTTCTTGTAATGCCCTTTCTGCTTGCAGTGGAAACACGTGTCTTTGTCCACTGAGAAAAGCTGTTGCTGATGCTGATAGGGGGCTTTTCCATTCTTTGAAGGAGAACTTTTGTTGTTTTGATTGTAGTTCTTTTTCTTCAACTCCTTCACATAGTTAATTGAACCACCATGTGCGGCTTTGAGTCTGTCCTCTTCTTGGACACACATTGCTATTGTCTTTTCAATGTCCCATGTTCCAGGTGACATATTATAGTTTAGAACAAAAGTTGCAAACTCCTGTGGCAGTGAAGCCATGACCAGGTGGACCAGGAGTGCTGGTTTGATCTCCAGATCCGCATCCATGGGCTTGAGCTTTGCTGCCATATTACTCATCCTGAGGATGTGCTCTCTTATTCCACGACTACCACCTGTGTCGTGTTCTGTCACCAGTTGCTCTAACACCTGGGTGGCATAGATCTTTGAAGAGCCAGTGAACTGGCTCTTTATCTTTGTAAGCAACTCCCCTGCGGAAGTGCACTCTGCAATGAGCCCACAATGGCGCTCTCAATTGTATTCTTTATAAATGTCATGCACTTTTTGTTTGCATTGACCCACTTTTGGTTATCTATGAGGTAGGACTACTCCAAAAGAGCATAGTCCCCCTTCTTTTTAGCCCATGCAGCATCATCATCAGTGGCCTCTCTTACTGGCTCTGTGGGTCTGACCGGCTGTGGTTTCACCACAACCCAGTCAAGATCAGCACAAATAAATGCCAGTTAAACTTTCTTCTCCACTCAGTGTGGTTGTCACCTCTGAGTGTCGGAACTTCTTTTAGGCAACTCATCAAGTGAAAGCCTCCTGAAATCACAATTCAAGTGACATCAATAAAACAATCATATGCAATAATCTAACGTTGGTCAAATTAAACATACAATTGTCTACGCAATTAAATCTATATTACCGTTGGGCAAAATATTAGAAATAAATGCACCTTTAAATTTCAATAATAAAACATGATCATGTTATTAACAACGTTGGTCATAAAAATAACATAATCATATTCATTTCAATAATTACTTTAACATGCTCTTAAAACATAATTCTATCTAAACTTTTATTTTCTTTTAAGAGAGCACTAATAATTATTTACGCAGCAGAAAAACGTGAAT
This sequence comes from Aegilops speltoides, assembly GCA_021437245.1. Taxonomy (NCBI): domain Eukaryota; kingdom Viridiplantae; phylum Streptophyta; class Magnoliopsida; order Poales; family Poaceae; genus Aegilops; species Aegilops speltoides. The sequence continues at coordinate 83,750,587 of CM038146.1, read as the reverse complement.
AAAAAATTCACGAACGATTTACTTTTTACAGAAACTTTTCTTTGATAGAAAATTCATGAACTTTATTATTATCTCTGTAAAATTCATGAACATTTCTTTTTCTGAAAATTTTATTTTATATTTCCAGAAACTTTTCTACTTTTCTGTTTTCTAAACAAAATATTTCATTGGAAAAAGCTTTGCATAGAAAAAACTATTTTCAATCTGCCCAAAACACTGGACAGACAAACAGAAAAAAGGAAAAACTGCAGGGTGTGGCGGCCTTGGCCCAACAGCATGAACGCCCGCCCCTGACCTGCTTCCCATGGCGCGAAGCGCACCGAGCAACCTCGACCCGGCGTGAAACGACCTGCTTCGGCTTGGCCCGTGGTCACTTTCGGCCCAAGAAGCCCGCTGTGGCTGAGGGTTTCGATCACGGCCGTCCACCGCGATCCAACGGCCATGCGCGTAGATCGGGGAAACAAAACTGGCATCGAGGGAAACCCTCGGTCACTTTCCTCCCCCCGTGCCGCTCGCGACCTCGCGCTCCACGCTCTCTCTGTCCCGCACGGGATCAAGCTGCAGCGGCACGGCCGCGCCGCCGGCCGCCGGCGACGAGGTGGAGCACCACCGCGCCGTGCGCGCCTTTGCTCCCTTCTCCCCCGGGGCGCTTCTGCTTCCTTCCCCCCGGGGCGCCTCAATCTCGCGCACGAGACGGGCCACCACGCCGCGGCACCAGGCAAACCGCCGGCCGCCGGAGACGGCGCCGGACGTGCGCTCCGCGCGAGGCAACTCCCCTTTCTTTCTTCCATCCACCAACCTCCTTCTACGTGAGAGAGAGATCAGAGAGATGCGCCAGAGCCTTTCTTGGCTCCTCTGTGCTCCCGCACCCGGCGAGGAAAACACCGAGGCGGCGGTTGTTGTTATCCCTTCGCCGTGGCGCGTTCCCCTTGTGGTGAGCGCGCCGCCGTCGAGCGGTTTGGCGAGCGACGTTCTTTGCCCCTCTCGGGGTGATGTTCTTCTTCCCGAATCCTCGGCGTGCCGATGCGATTCGGGATCGAGAGGAACGGCGCGGCTATGTGCAGCGGCGCAACTTTGTCCTTTTGGGGGTTTTCTTTACTCTGCCCTGTCTAGGGTTCATTGGAAAAGGGATTTCTTTCTGTTTCTTTGAAGTATTCTTTTACCGAAAATCTTCTAGCCCGATCTGGCTACCTGATACCATTGATAGATCCTTATGATCGAAGTAGGCTAGTAGATCCGGTAACCTACCTTCTCCTGGTGTGGATGAACTCGATCCAGCACCGGCCATGGTGATGGCGGAGTGTGGGCGAGGTGGTGGCGGCGGAGCTTCCCGTCGGCCTAGCGCAAACCCTAGATCGGATTGGTGTGTCGGTGGCGTTGTGGTGCACGGTCAACCTCGTGATACGTGCCCCGGCACCCCACCTCTTTATATTGCACTGGCGACAGGGGCCCACCAACCATGGTTTGGTTGGGCGCCCCCGATCAGGGCGCGAGTCAGGGGCCCGTTCGACTCGTTGGGTTCGAACGGGATAGAGATCAACCTAACAGTCACGACATATCTCTCCTTTATTCCTTGATGATTTGTTGTATTAACAGTATCATTTGTGAAGGCACATGGGGTCACACCAGGTTTGCTTTGGCTACTTGCACCAATTGCACAAGCAGCCTCTGTTTTTATTCCACATACCCAGGGGCAATATGTTTTGACCTTCTATCTTTGTTCAACTGCAATATCTCAAATTGAAAGACAGAAACTTATTTTGAATGGTAACTAATTGGATCCGACCACAAGTGAGCCAAGGGATCGTTGTACTCCCTCGCTGTCTTTTCAAGTTTCACTCACTGCCAGAGCAAGAATACTATGTTTTGGTGGGGTTTGTTCTGGAAACAAAGACAACATATCTCGATGTGAAATGCTTCGACCGTCAGTTTTTAATGTTAGCCATTATTAGGTTTATGAAAAAGTATTTCATTACTACCATGCTTCTATTCTACATGTTCTTTTTGTCATAGGATGCATGTGACATCATTAGTTTTAAGTATGAGGTAGGGGTTTTATGCCTTTCGGTAGATCTCAAGGTCTCATTGAGTTTTATGGATGGTAGTACCAGCAGAGGGGAGGGTCTAAATGTTGGAAGCTACCAGTGAGAGAGAGCGAACATTTAATAGAGATGCCTGTGTGTTGGTATTAATCTGACCATGTTTATGTATATGGGTGGCGTTTTTTCCCATAAATTCGTCTGTTTGCAATTTATCTTTTGCCAAGGCAAAAGAAATGGTGTGTGCGGGGGGGGGGGGAGAACTAATATATTTTAGGACGATGACTTAATTGCAGGCAGGAAAAAAATTTGGAATGTATATGTCAAAATGAAGGACAACAATATTGAAACCTGGTCTACAGGAACCAAACACCCCTAAAATGAAGAGTTGTTTAGACGATGAAATCGTGGTCAATATTGATGGAACATGTCGCGATGTCTCTACCTAATATCACCGCCTTCATGTCTTTCCTGTTGGCAGCAGATACAAGACTCAGCCAAGGGTTAAGAGACCAGCTCTAGCTATATGATGCATCTCTGCTAAAATAGTTTGCTTTATAAGTTTGGATTTTCGGCTTTGAGTGCGGCGTTTCGGTGCCCGGGTGCATCTGCACCCGTTCAAAAAAAAAAATCGTAAAAAATTCAGAAAAATTCAAAAAATTCCAAAAAAATTGAGGTGGTGGACAATTTGATGCTTGAGGTGCGCCCCAATTTTCAAAACATTTGGACTTATGTGCAGCTCTCAGCAAAAAAGACAAATCAGACCAAAACAGTATATGAACAGTACACATTTTTACAGACCTCCGATTTGTCTTTTTTGCTGAGAGCTGCACATAAATCCAAATGTTTTGAAAATTGGGGCGCATCTCACGCATCAAATTGTCCACCACCCCAATTTTTTTTGGAATTTTTTGAATTTTTTTTGTATTTATTTTGATTTTTTTGGTGAGCGCAGGTGCAGATGAGCTCGGGCTCAGATTTGGATTTTCGGCTTTATAAAGCCAATATCATCAAGTGATCTCATAACTTTCTTTTGAGCTATCATGCTACCATGTAATGAAATATATAACATTGTGTACTAAGTATCTATTAAATTGGCTCTAACTCACTCTCACTTGCATGGCTCACCCTCGATTTTTGCGCCAAGGGCGCAACGGATCATCTAGTGAACTTAAAGAGAGGAAGAAAGTAATTATTGGACTTGAAGTAGTAGTTAAGGAAGTTGTGTCTTCATTGAAGCGTGTAACTTTTTTGTCTTCCTGTTTTGATGAGTCTCCTGGTGAGGAACTGATGAATTATATGCCCAAAGTACTATTTAATAAAGTAGCTGAGTAGTGAAGCTTTTAGCTCAATGAACGCAGATGAATTTGTGTTAAAAGATTTGGGAAGTTAAGTTTTAAGGGTTCTGTTATGAACCCTTTTTTTACTCCTCATATTTGTTTACTCGAGTGAACAACAATATAGATATATAGGAAATATAAAGAAGAGAGCAAAAGCAGAAACATCATGAGAATCTTAAAATATGAGACAGTGGTCACGTCAACCAAATATCCAAATACCAAACAAATTCAAAATATCCAACAGAATTGCATGATGCATGCTTGTACGAACACCACCCAATCCCATGTACTCCGAGTAAAATGCATGATGCACCCGCCCAGCAAATCGAATCCCAGCCGCGCCGAGCTCCAAATCGAATCTAAAATCCCCCAATCCAGCACCACCGTCCACCGTCCTCCCGTCGCTGGATGCGCCCGTGGTTGGTCGTCGCCGGCGCGCGCCCGGACTCACCGTCGCTGCAGGAAGAAGCGAGCGACACCACCCAGTCTAGTGTCTCCTCCGTCCGCCCTCCTCCCACCAGGACAGGACTTGTTCGTTGCCTCCCGCATTCACCGCCGCTGCAGAAATTAGACGGCGACAATGTCACGCCTTCAGGTCCGCTCTTTCTCCGGCCCCGTTTCCTCACGCGCCAACGATCTGCTGACCGAACTCCACGGCCATCTGGGCTTCGGGACGCTCAGGCCAGAGCTCGCGCACCAACTGTTCGACGAAATGCTGCGCCAACCTGTCTCAGTATCAGCGCGTGCACTCAACGGCTTATTTGCTGCCCTCGCATGTGCGCCGCCCTCCGCCGCCTGCACCGACGGCCCTGTCCTCGCCATCCATCTTTTCAACCGCATGGCCCGAGCAGGCTGCCGCAGGGTGATAGCACTCACCAGTCACACCTACAGCATACTAATTGAATGTTGCTGCCGCGCGTGCCGTCCGGACCTAGGGCCTTCCTTCTTCACTCACCTTCTCAAGACAGGCGTCACGGCAGACATCGTAATCTATAGTGGCTTATTCAAGTGCCTCTGCGACTTGAAGTGCACAGAGGAGGCTTTGGATATGCTGCTCCACAGAATGCCGAACGACGTAAGTGATGCCATCTCCTACTCAGTAATTCTCAAGAGTCTTTGCGACAACGGGAGGAGCCAGCTTGCGCTTGACGTGCTCCATATAATGGCCAAAAAAGGTGCTGACTACTCCCCGGATGTGTTTGCATACAACATGGTAATCGATGGCTTCTTTAAGGAAGGTGAAGTAAGCAAAGCATGCGATCTGGTCCATGAAATGATACAACAGGGGTTGTGCCCGATGTGGCGATGTATACCTCCATTATCAATGCGCTATGCAAAGCAAGAGCAATGGACAAGGCAGAGGTGGTTCTTCGATCAATGGTTCCTAATGGTGTCCAACCAGATGTTGTGACATATACTATCCTGATCCAAGGATATTCAACTTTGAGACAGTTGAAAGAAGTCGATAGGTTGTTGAAAGTGATGAGAAGCCAAGGTGTTATGCCAAGCGTTGTTACCTACAACTCACTCATGACCTGCCTTTGCAAGAATGGAAGATTCAAGGAAGCTGTAGAAATTTTTTATTCAATGGCTGTGAAGGGCCTAAAACCTAATGTCATCTCATACTCTATAATACTCCATGGATGCGCTAAAGAAGGATCCCTTGTTGCCATGATTGATCTCTGTCAGTTGATGGCAGCAGAAGGGGTCATAGCTGACCTCCATTGTTTCAACATACTAATTGCTGCATATGCTGAATATGGAATGATGGATGTGGCTATGTTTTTCTTCGAAGACATGTTGAAGCAGGGGGTGAACCCTAATGAAGTCACATATTTATCTGTGATAGCTGGATTATGCAAAATGGGCAGGATGGATGATGCTACGGAAAAATTCAGTGAGATGATTGATAGGGGAGTACCACCTGACAAAACTGTTTACATGTGCATGATTGAGGGTTATTTTAAACATGGAGATTCCATGAAAGCCAAGGATTTTATTACCAAAATGAAGAAGGATACATAGGCATCGGAATTGGAAGGGTAATTGAGGAATGCATCATCTTTTACTTGGTTATCCTACTATGTTCACTTCAATGATCGATGGATATTGCTTATCGCCAAGATGGAGAAAGCATTTAGAGTACTTGATGCTATGACTAGTTTCTTTAATCAGAACTTGTAACTTATCATGGTTATGCTCTCATTGTCTTGATATGCTCTATATGCGTTGTTATTCTGGTTGCTCCAACGTGCAGTAGAATTTGAGAAGTGTGAATTAAGCATTATGGGTTTTAATTGATGTTTATTGGCAGTTGGGTGGATTGTCTGATTCAAATTTTCTCGACGCGCTACAATATTTAGGTGTTACGTGCATAATACCTTCTGTCCAAGAGCGCTCTTCAAACTTCATACATGATAGAAAACTATCTATGATACGTTTCAACTAAGAGTTATGCTGTCTTTCGTGGGGAAAGAGAAGAATTTCACTTTTTTGCCATAAATAACTGTGCGTTCAAGTTCAACACTGCAATTGGTGATTGATCATGAAGCTTTAGTATTGGGCCAAATGTTTTCTGTGAAGATACTGTTAGTTGGGTGCTTCCTTGTAGCACCTTCATCATGATGATACTGCTATTAGCCATTAGGCTTATGGTAGCAGTTATCATTTCAGTTTAAGTTACACATACTTCCCTTATGTGTTTTACTCTTGATGTGAGATATCCAGACCTGGCTGTGAACACTAAGCACTCTACTAGTGATCAGGCTAGTGCTTTAGATGGGCATTTGTACCAACAAAATAAAAGAAATGACTAGAAGTAGGAAACATGTGTCATTCGGCCCATGCATTGAACTTGCTTCGCTTTTTCTTATTTCTTTTGCCAGCTATAACTTTTGAGATAAACATATTACCTAACACAAACTTCACTTTGTAAATGTACAACCATTTGGTTCAGCACCGGTTTTGTTTCACATTTCCTAAATAGCTCTGTGGAGCATTCATATGTGCTCTTTACACCAAAATGTTATTTGGTATATTTTCGTTCTTTTTTTCAGAAATGGGATCATTTCATTCATTCTGTTGTACTCCCTCCGTTCCTAAATAATTGTCTTTCTAGAGATTTCAACAAGTGACTACATACGGAGCAAAATGAGTGAATCTACACTCTAAAACATGTCTACATACATCCTTATGTTGTAGTCCATTTGAGATGGCTAGAAAGACAAATATTTGGGAACGGAGGGAGTATTTTGCATGAGACAACATGCTTTCCGCCACATATTTTCTTTTGTACGGAGCTTTTGCCCACATGTTATGACTCATTAGTTCTTGAAACTCTGCAAGAAGTGACCGATGCTGAGTTATTTATTTTATTTATATTGCTGGTGTTGTGGCATATACCTCTTGATGTCATCGTCCTCATCGGCAACTGCTCGAGTAACCGACTGGATCGACACCTGAGGGAGCAATCCTTTCCCGAAAATGGCGAACAGCTCCACCGCCATATTTTTCCTTGCATTAATGGTTTTTTGCCCATATCTCTGCATACAATCTCTTCTGCCTGATATATTTAGCAGGATGTACTGATAACCTGTTGTTATTTTTTCATTTATGGACCAAGGGTGTGGTGCAGACTTAAGGCCACTACATTTGATCATCTATACAAGCTATAACTCTCTCGTTGCTTCTTCAGTTGATTACCGAGGCTTCTCGCGTCACTCCCTCGGCGCCAAGTCATCATATAATGGCATAAATCTCTGCATGGTGGATTGGTTGTAAGAATTCTTCCATCTCCTTTGACTTCTGTTATAAAAATGTAGTTTGCCTGGCTTTATTGGAATGCCTTCGTCTGATAGTGCAGTTGGATGGAACTGCACAACCTTGGCGTTGCAAAATAAGGGTGTTGAAGTATGTAAAGCATTTATATCGCAGGGGAAAGGTGTGACAGCTCCCGGGTGCAGGAGCACCCACAAGTTACACATAACTTTGGAGCAGTATTTTTTTTTGGTGAGGGATCCACGAATGTTTTTTGATGCTAAAACTTTGCATGAACGTTGAATGTTTGATCATATTTGATCCCCCAAGTTTCAGATTTTTTCGATTATTTTTTCATATCGTTTTGAATTTACTGTTCATGAGGGTACCCCTGCACCCGGGAGCTGAAAGTCCAGTCTCATATCGCAAACGTTTATTGAAGTGTAGACTTTAGACTTGAGCATACCTGCAAGGTTTTTGATTAAGATTTCAATTATGTAACTAATACAATAATTGTATAGGATGAAATTGGTCACTGATAATGAAGGTTTAGTATTGGGTAACATGGCAACTGAAGTTATTGTTAGGTGGGTGCTTCCTGGTATGCCTGTATGCTGTATGTATAGTTTCTGTTTGAGACAGGCTCGTGTGTTTCACAACTGATGATCGATTTTAGTTTCATTTAGGCAAATGGTTTAGATGGGAACTTGTACCAACAAAGTAAAGACTAAAGAGGACTAGAGGAGGACCAATATTACTGATAACCTGTTGTTATTCCATTTGGCCAATGCAATGAACTTGCTCTGTTTTGTTCTTTTTGTTTCTTCCTTCTGCTAGCTATATATGAATAGAAATCCAGGATAACTATGTTCCCCAATTTTATTTTATTTGTTTTACTATGTCACCGTCAAACCATTTTGTTCAGCGCCTGTTTCTTTTCATGGTGTCTAAAGAGCTTTTACATGTGGTTGTTCCGTACTATAAAATAAAAAATGATTACATCTTGATGTAAATCTGGCTATTCAAATAAAATCAATGTGTACAATCATCTGCAGCCCTACACAACAGATTATGGATCAGAACATGATCTCAGTCACACCTTACAAGTTACAACACCCGAAGCTGATGGGAACAAGTACACTGATTCAACAGGCTGCTTCAGCCTAATTATAATCAAAGAGTATAACACAACTCCTGACAATCATCTGCAGTCCAATACCACATACTCATATTAAATATCACCAAAGAACTATGATGTAGGGTAGAACCCTAGGTGCCCGATCTTTCACGATGGGAGCGGATCCCACGAAGAACACGAGGAACATGAGGGGAAAACACGAGAGGAAACACTCAAACCAACAAGATTTGATTACACATCTGCTAGATCCTCAAAACACAAAGAGATACACGATCCACAATCAACAAAGGACGATACAAGTAGAAAGTTCTTCTCCATGAGGAGGCCTTGAGGGGTGGGTAAATTTTTCTCCGTGAGGAGGCCTTGAGGGGGTCTTCCCGTGAGGGGTCCTGAATCCACTTGGGGGATCTTCTCCGAAGAGGTCGTGAACTCCAATGGAGAAGGGTATCAAGTGGATGAGCAAAGCTCCATCTCACAAATGAGCTAATCCTTTGCTAACCCTAAAACATAGGTAGGAGAAGAGTATATATAGTCTAGAGGGCGAAAGGGTACATGGGCCTCGGCCCAAGTCACTGCGCGCAGGCAGGGTCGGAAGTTCTGGGCGAGGACGGAAGTTCCGGGCGCTGGAAGTTCTGGGCCAAGGTCCGGGGAGGGTCCGGCCTAACCAGAGAGTTGGCGTGGTGGGAGCTGGGCTGACGTCCGGGGGCCGGAAGGTCCGGGCTGGTTCCGGGCTATCCAGAGAGTTGGCTCGCCCGGGCTTGTCTGGGTCGTCGGAGGTCAGAAGTTCTAGGTCGACCGGAGGTTCTGGGGGCTGGAAGTTCCGGGCTCTGGCCGGAAGTTCCGGGCTGAACAGAGAATTGACGCATGTTCCTTCTTCCTGAGCTCTCGGCTCCGTGGCTTGTGCGTAGTGTTTCTGACTTAGGCAGCAACCATGTCTCACTCGAATGTAAGGGAAGCTCAAGTAGGAGAGATGTCACCTCGGATTGAATAGCACGTGCTCGAGCTCTTGTCATGGGTCCACCTGGAGTTTGGATAGTTGAGGCAGTGTTCATGGGGATGACCATGGGATGCTCCGCATCATCTCCCCCCCCTTGGGAAAGATCAGACCTCGGATTGAAATCCTCATCACCATGGTACGGGGAGAAATCGTTGACATTGAAGATGTCGCTCACGGAGTACTTGTCACGTGGGATGTCGATCTTGTAGGCATTATTGTTGTAGCGCTCAAGCACCTTGAAGGGTCCATCGGCTTGAGGTAGGAGCTTTGACTTGCATTCGTTGGGGAAGCACTCCTTGCGAAGGTGTATCCACACAAGATCTCCAATGTTGAATATCATGGGTTGCTTGTTGATGTTGAGCTTAGTCGCGAGTTGTTGTACTTGGCGCTTGATGGTGTGCCTTGTATCTTCATGCATCTTCTTGAGATAGTTCACTCGTGCACTTCGTCCATATTGGTGCACTCTTGTAGTGGTAGAGGGAGAATGTCCAACGGGGACAACAGGTTGAAACCGTAGACGACCTCGAACGGGGACTTGCCTGTAGTCGAATGTCTTGCGCGGTTGTAGGCGTACTCGACGATGGGTACGCACTCCTCCCACTCCTTGATGTTCTTCTTTATCAACACACATAGTAGAGTGGAGATTGTTCAGTTCGTCACCTCCGTTTGGCCGTCGGTTTGAGGATGGTATGCCGAAGAGAACAAAGCTTGATTCCGAGCTTGGCGCATAGAGTCTTCCAAAAGTAGCTCAAGAACTTGACGTCATGGTCCGAGACGATAGTCTTTGGAACTCCATGTAGGCGCAAGATTTCCCTACAATATTTGCAACATGTGAAGCATCGTCTATCTTGTTGCATGGGATGAAATGAGCCATTAGAGAGAATTGGCCCACAACAACAAACACGGAATCTTTTCCATTTCGAGTTCTAGGCAAACCAAGCACAAAGTCCATACTAATGTCTTCCCATGGGTGATATGGAATTGGAAGTGGCATATAGAGACCATGGGATTGAGCTTTAGACTTAGCTTTGCGACATGTCGAGCATCGGTTGGTGAAGCGTGAGACGTCATGGAACATCTTGGGCCAAAATTAGTTCTTGGAGAGCGTGGCAGATGTCTTGTCGCGTCCAAAATGTCCCATCAGTCCACCTCCACGAGCCTCTTGCAAAAGTAGCAAATGAAGAGAAAACTCGGGAATACATAGTTTGTTAGCTCTCATAAGATAATCATCTTTGAGGTAGTATCGTTCCCAAGATGTATGCATCAAACATTTGGCATAAGGAATAGCAAAAGTAGGATCATGTGCATAAAAGTCTTTTATGTGCTCAGAACCAATGACATTCAATTCAAGTTGGGTAACAAGCATGCATCTATGGCAAAGCGCATCCGCCACAACATTTTCCTTACCTTTTATATACTTGATGACAAAGGAAATGACTCGATGAATTCACTCCACTTAGCGTGACGCTTGTTTAACTTAGTTTGACCCTTAAGAAACTTAAGTGTTTCGTGATCAGTGTGGAGAATGAACTCATGAGGATGGAGATAATGCTCCTAAACATGCAACACTCGAACTAAAGCATATAGCTTTTTGTCATAGATAGGGTAATTGAGTTGCGCTCCAGAGAGTTTTTCACTAAAGTAAGCTATGGGGCGCTTCCTTTGCATTAACACACCTCCTATGCCATAACTGCTAGCATCGCAATGTATCTCAAATGATTTATCAAAGTTGGGTAATGCAAGCAAAGGAGCATGTGTAAGCAAATTCTTAAGTTCATTGAAAGCGGTATCTTGGGATGGTCCCCAAACAAAACGTGCATTCTTCTTACTCAAGGCATGTAAAGGTAAAGCAATGGTGCTAAAATCCTTCACAAACCTATGGTAGAAACCGGCTAAACCAATAAAACTTCGCACTTGTTGCAAATTTGTTGGTTGGGGCAAGTTTTAATAGCATTAATCTTAGATTCATCTACATGCACACCCTTATAAGATACTACAAAACCCAAGAAAACAAGCTTATCAACACCGAAAAAGGCATTTGTCCATATTAGCATAAAGGTGCTCTTTCCTAAGGGTTTGCAAAATGGTTCTAAGACGGGTGACATGATCTTTGAGGGATTTGCTAAAGACAAGGATATCGTCAAAACAGACCACAAAAAATACACCAATATAGGGGCGAAGAACAAAATGCATGACTCACATGAAAGTACCGGGTGCTTCGGATAAACCCATTGGCATAACAAGCCATTCATATAAGCCAAATTTGGTCTTAAGTGCGATTTTCCATTCATCACCTTCTTGGATGCGTATTTGATAGTAGCCACTTTTAAGGTCAATCTTAGAGAAAATGGTGGCTCCGCTAAGCTCATCTAGCATATCGTCAAGGCGTGGAATGGGGTAACGGTATCTAAAAGATAACCTTGATAGGACGGCAATTGGAACACATGCGATAAGTACCATCTTTCTTGGGAACAAGGATTACCGGGACAGCACAAGGGCTCAAGCTTTCTCGTACATTGCCATTGTCGATGAGTTGTTGTACTTGCCATTCGATCTCCTTGGTTTTCTCAGGGTTGACGCGGTAGGGAGCCTTGTTAGGAAGAGGTGCTCCAGGGATGAGGTCGATGTGGTGTTCGATGCCTCAAAGAGGAGGTAGACCCGGAGGTAGTTCGTCAAGGAATACATCTTGGAATTCCTGCAATAAAGAAGACAACACTAAAGGTAGATTGTGAGAGGTGTTAGTTTTTGGTTCCTCGTCCTTGCACAAAAGGACATAGTGCATAACACTTGATGGGTTCTCACACACTTCTCTCATCTCACTTTTGATGGCAAAAATGACTAGGTTTTTCTTATCACTCATCGTGGAGGCACTCAATTTTGTCTTGTGGCGCTCACTCTCTTTGTGGTGGATCGCTCTCTCACTTTTCTCTCCATGATGGGTGGTGGCTTGCTTGTCGACGATTACTTGACTTGGAGACATAGGTCGTAGCATGTACTCCTTTCCCTTCATCTTGAAGCTATAGTGGTTTGTTTTTCCGTTGTGGATGACACCTCAGTCGAATTGCCATGGTCGTCCAAGAAGGAGGTGGCAAATGGACATTGGAACGACATCACACTCCAAAGTGTCTTCGTATGCTCTGATCTTGAAGGAAACTTGCACCATATGTTCCACTTGAATAGTGTCGGAGTCGCTTAGCCATTGGACCTTGTAGGGGTGTGGGTGCTTCATCTTGACCAATTGGAGCTTGGATCATAGCTCTTCACTCGCCAAGTTATGGCAACTCCCTCCACCGATGATGACCTTCACGGGCCTTCCATTGATGCCTGCCTTGGTGTGGAAGATATGTCACCTTTGGTCTTAGTCTTGTTGATGTTGAAGTGTCAAGACCTTGAAGACAACGAGAGCGGGATTGAATCTTCGTCAGAAAAGACTTGATCATCTTCATCCTCATTCACGCACCAGTGCATGGCCACTTGCTCAAGGGCCTCCATTTCCTCTTCACTCATGTAGTCATAGGTTCCGTCGTTGTTGAGGATCATGGTGCACTTGTTGGTGCACTCGAAGGACTTGTGGCCTAGGCCGCCGCATGTGAAGCACTTGATTGAACTTGTCTTGATGGTCTCATTGGTTGGAGTAGATGATGATGATGAAGCTCTTGGCTTGAAGTTGCTTGTAGTAGGATGGCGACTTGAGGTTGTCGAAGTTTTATTGTAACTTGACTTGTCGCTGCTGCTTGTAGAAGGCTTGTTTAAGGTAGAGGGTGTTGGAGACGTTGAAGCTTGGGTGTTGGAGCCGTAGTTCTTGGAAGAGTAGTTGGCGTACTTGAAGTCATCTTTCACTTGTCATTCTGCCTTGGTAGCTTGGTGCACTATCTCGATGAGGTTGGAGTAGGGTTGGAAGTCGGCGATCTAGTTGATAGGGTGGTTGAGCCCATTCAAGAAATGTGCCATAGTTTGCTCACCATCTTCCGTGACATTGGCTCGTATCATGGCAATCTCCATATCCTTGTAGTACTCTTCAACGGTCTTTGTTCCTTGCTTGAGGAGTTAGAGTTTCTTGAAGAGGTCACAGTTGTAGTAGGTTGGTACAAAACATGCTCGCATGACATCCTTCATTGAGCCCATGTTGTGATGGCTGGCTCACCTCTTGCCTCGCGGCACTCAATGACCTGCTCCCACCAAATGAGGACGTAATCTTGGAACTCAAGAGATGCCATGGGGATCTTCTTCTCTTCCTCATAGTTATGCAAACGAAAGATCTTGTCGACCTTCAATGCCCATGAAAGATATTCTTCAGGATCATTGCTTCCGCTAAACTTGGGCATGGTGAACTTGAGTTTGCTGTAGCGTTGCTCTTCATTGTGTTGGGGTCGAGGGTGATGATGACGCCCTTGACGTGGAGGGTTGTCAACCTCATGTTGCTCTTGGCATTGAGGATTCCCTATATCTTGTTGCTCTTGGTGAAGTTGTGGTTCTTGTCGAGCTTGTTGTTCGTGTCTAGCTTGAATAGGAGCTTGACATTGCGAGCGTGCTTGATAGTTCCTCTCTTGACGTCGTGAAGTGCCTATTCTTGTTTGCGTGTTTCACCGTTGCGGTCGACGATGGTGTGACTTGTGTTGTGGAGGGCACGTTGTGCCTCAAGTGCTTGGGCTTCACGTCGTCGTCGTTGTTGTTGTTGTTGACGGAGCGCTTCGGCGTCTTGCTCGTCTTGGTGTTGGCGCGCCCACTCTTCCTCTTGTTGGCGTTGGTGTTGCCTTTCTTGTGCTTGCGCAAAGGTAGCTTGATTTTGATGATGTCAGTGTTCTTGCGCTAGAATTTGCTCTTGAGGATTGGCTCCGTGTAGAAGATTGCGGTTTGCTTGACGGTCCTGTCGTGCGGCTCGACGAAGAGCGTTCTATGTTGGTGTACTTGAGCCGAAGATTGTGTCGTCATAGTGTCGACTCGAGCGGCTCCGTCTTGAGTAGGACGACGAAGTAGAAGAGCGGTTGACCACCATGGCTCGAATATCTTCCTTGAGAGAGGCCATGGATGTGTCAAAGTAGTCTCTTGTACGTTGCTTGGATTTTCTTAATTCGGTGGCGAGGTTGTTGATGCGGTCGCCCAAAGCTTGTTGTTCTATGTAAAGCTCTTTGTGCACCAAAGAGGTGGCTCTTGGTAACGTAGGAGGTGGAGTCATCGTATTGCTTGATGAAGAGTGGGTTGGTAGAAGAACTTGGCCTGTCCATCATTCCAAGCCAATACGTGGGTGGGAGAAAGAGAAGAAGTATACCAAATGTACCTTGACCAAAGTTGAAGATGGATCAATGATCACTCAATGATGTAACAAGGAAACAACACAATTGGTACCAATTCTTGTCGATTCTCACACCTACACAAGTAAAAGCCTTTGATGGAGCTTGGTAAGGATGGTGGCACACAATTTGATGCAATTGTTAGTAAGACTCAATAATGTTGAAAAATATTCGCATATTTTCAATGCAACAAGTAGACTAATAGCAAATAGTGGTACACGGAAATGCACACGCAAATAGATAAATGAGGTTGGGCAAACACAAAATGAGCGGAAAATATGGAATCCACGGAAAATGCTCTTGTTGCACAACTCTAGAGAGACACTAGCACGATTGCTCAATGGATGGATACGAGACTTGTGCACAACCTACAAAGCAAAAAATGCAACTACTTCTATCCCAAGTATGCTATATGTATGGTATTCCTATGATATGATCCAAGATGATCGAGTATGACAATCTTAATGTAGTATGATGTTATGGTTCTTGCTTAAAAGCTCTTTGCTTATCTTTTCCTTTTGCTTAAAATCTTGTTTCATACTTTTATGTTAGCCAAGCAATAGTTTCATACTTTTATGTTCTCAAACTTTTTCAACTTTCACGCAATACATGAGCGTGAGCCATGGAAATAGCACTATGGGTGGAATAGAATATGGTGGTTGTGGAGAAGACAAAAATAAGAAGAAAGTCTCACATCAACTAGGCAAATTAATAGGCTATGGAGATGCCCATCCATTGATATCGATGCGAGCGAGTAGGGATTGCCATGCAACGGATGCACTAGAGCTATAAGTTTATGAAAGCTCAAAAAATAAACTAAGTGGGTGTGCATCCAAATCGCTTGCTCGCGAAGACCTAGGGAACTTTGAGGAAGCCCATCATTGGAATATACAAGCCAAGTTATATAATGAAAGATTCCCACTAGTATATGAAGTGACAAAATAGGAGACTCTCTATCATGAAGAACATGTTGCTACTTTGAAACACAAGTGGGGAAAAAGGATAGTAACATTGTCCCTTCTCTCTTTTTCTCACAATTTTTTCTTCTTTTTTTCTTTTTGTTTGGGCTTCTTTGGACTTTTTTATTTGGGCTTCTTTGGCATCTTTTTATTTTCTTTAAAGTCCAGAGACGCATCCCAACTTGTGAGGGAATCATAGCTTTCATCATTCTTTCCTCACATGGGAAAATGCTCTAATAATCATGATCATCACACTTTTATTTACTTACAACTCAATACTAGAACAAAATATGACTCTATATAAATGCCTAATGCATATGAGAACAATATGACAATGATGGTGTGTGTCATAATAAACAGAATGGTGGAAGTTGCATGCCAATATATCTCGGAATGGCTATGGAAATGCCATAATAGGTAGGTATGGTGGTTCTTTTGAGAAAGGATATATGGTGGATTTAATGCACCGGCGAAAGTTGTGCGGTACTAGAGAGGTTAGCAATGGTGGAAGGGTGAGAGTGCGTATAATCCATGGACTCAACATTAGTCATAAAGAACTCACATACTTATTGCAAAAGTCTATTAGCTATCGAAACAAAGTACTACATGCATGCTCCTAGGGGAAGGGTTGGTAGGGGTTAACCATCGCGCGATACCGACCTCCACACAAAGGATGGCAATCAACAAATAAATCATGCTCCGACTTCATCACATAATGGTTCACCTTACGTGCATGCTACGGGAAGCACAAACTTTAACACAAGTATTTCTACCAATCCACAATTACTCACTAGCATGACTCTAATATCACCATCTTTATATCTCAAAACAAATGCAAGGAATCAAACTTCTCATATATTCAATGCACTCTATATGAAAGTTTTTAGTATATCCCTCTTGGATGCCCATCATATTAGGACTAAATTCATAACCTAAGAAAATTACCATGTTGTTTAAGACTCTCAAAATAATATAAGTTAAGCATGAGATTTCATCAATTTCTATAAAATAAAGCCACCGACGTGCTCTAAAAGGATATAAATGAAGCACTAGAGCAAAACTGCCTAGCTCAAAAGATATAAGTGAAGCACATAGAGTATTCTAATAAATTCACGATTAATGCGTGTCCCTCTCAAAAGGTGTATACAACAATGATGATTTTGGCAAACTAAAAAGCAAAGATTCATATCATACAAGACGCTCCAAGCAAAACACAAATCATGTGGTGAATAAAAACATAGCCTCAAGTAGATTTACCGATGGATTGAAAACGAAAGAGGGGATACCATCTGGGGCATCCCCAAGCTTAGATGCTTGGTTGTCCTTGAATATTACCTTGGGGTGCCTTGGGCATCCCCAAGCTTAGGCTCTTGCCACTTCTTCTTCCGTTGTCCATCAAATCTTTTACCCAAAACTTGAAAACTTCACAAAACAAAACTCAAAACTCATGAGTTCCGTTAGTATAAGAAAAGAAAATCACCACTTAGGTACTGTTGTGAACTCATTCTAAATTTAATATGGTGTTATATCTACTGTATTACAACTTCTCCATGGTTCATACCCCCGATACTACCCATAGATTCATCAAAATAAGCAAAGAACACAATAAAAACAGAATATGTCTAAAACAGAACAGTCTATAGTAATCAGGAAACTTTGTATACTTCTGTAACTCCAAAAATTCTGAAAATTAGGATAACTTAGGCAATTTGTATATCAATCTTGTGTAAACATTTCAGAACCAGATCAAGTTCCTTTGAATTATAAAAAATATTTTACTGGACGCAAAAGTTTCTGTTTTTCAGCAAAATAAAATCAATTATCTTCCAAATCATCCCAAAGGTCTTACTTGGCACAAACACTAATTTAAAACATGGAAACACCTCTAACCATAGGCTAGAAGATATATTCATGGGAAAACAGGAACAAAAAAGTAGAAACGAAAATATAATTGGGTCGCCTCCCAACAAGCGCTATTGTTTAACGCCCCTAGCTAGGCATATTGCAAATATCTAGGTATTGTCATCTTTGGTATTTAATTCCTTCTTAACCAAATCTCCCAAAATTTCTATTAGCGAATCTTTGTTTTCTTTTCTATCCTTTCTAATAGGTGAACTTAAATCATGGAAAGGACTTTGCTTAGTGATTTTAACATTCATAAACCCATAATCCGGATCGTCACCATAAATATCATCATATAATACACGTATCTCGTTTTTAATGGGTTCTTTAGTCATCTCCTCCATCAAATCATAATTATATCCTACATAAATTCCCCGAGTTACCCAATCAAATTTATCATAAGTATCAAGGTAGAGGGCTTGAGTAATTTCTGAGTAAGGGACTCTTCTCCTAAGATTGTTACTATAAGCATGATAATCTCTAGATTACAAACTACGCAAAGTCTCTTTATCGTGGAGAATCTCTTCAATTGGAGGATGTTCAATATGTTTTATTATAGAAAACAAAATTTCCCCTAGCTTCTTGTATTATGAAATCAAACTCTCGCATAAGAATAATGGTTGCAATTTTTTAAGCCTTGCGATGGAGTATATTGGGAAGTTCATAAAATATCTTTTGTAGAGCGGGATGAATGTGCACAAATTTTCTCTCTAGTTTAGCAACAAGCATAAAAATAGCATCCGCCTAGCAATTTGTATCAAGAAGAATAGACCCCTTATTATTTGGCATAACTCCCGTGCAATCAAAGAATTCTTGAATAACACTCTTCCTAATAATACTACCGTCACCCACATCAAAAGTTTTTGCCTTAAGATTAGAGGGAGTTTCGGTTTCACAATCTAAAGAACAAGATCCATATTTTTTCTCGAGATTATTAGCAAAGATCCTCAGAATTTTCAATGATAACCTACCCATATTCAGACATGGTGGCAAGAAACCAATCTAGCACATGAGCAAACGAAAAGACGAACGAAAGAAGGGCGAATAAAAAAAAGCAGATATTTTTGTGTTTTTCTGGAAATGTTTTAGAAGTGGGGGAGTGGAAAACGAGAGGCAAATGGCAAATAATGTAATGCAAGAGATGAGAGTTTATGATGGGTACTTGGTAGGCTTGATGTAGAACCTCCCCGGTAACGGCGCCAGAAATTCTTCCCGCTACTTCTTGAGTTTGCGTTGGTTTTTCCCTTAAAGAGGAAAGGGTGATGCAGCAAAGTAGAGATAAGTATTACTGTTGAGCAATTGATAGAAAAGTGCAAAGTTAAGACGATATCTAAGGCAATGATCATGAATATAGGCATCGCGTCCGTGATAAGTAGACCGACTCCTGCTTGCATCTACTACTATTACTCCACACATTGATCGCTATCCAGCATGCATCTAGAGTATTAAGTTCATAAGAACGGAGTAACACTTTAAGTAAGATGACGTGATGTAGAGGGATAAAATCAAGCAATATGATGTAAGTCCCATCTTTTTATCCTTGATGGCAACAATACAATACATGCCTCGCTACCCCTACTATTTCACTGGGTGAGGACACCACAAGATTGAACCCAAAACTAAGCACCTCTCCCATTGCAAGAAAAACCAATCTAGTTGGCCAAACCAAATTGATAGTTCAAAGAGAAATACAAAGATATCAAATCATGCATATAAGAATTCAGAGGAGACTCAAATAATATTCATAGATAATCTGATCATAAATCCACAATTCTTCGGATCTCAACAAACACACCGCAAAAAAGTATGACATCGGATAGAACTCCAAGAACATCGAGGAGAACTTTGTATTGAAGATCAAAGAGAGAGAAGAAGCCATCTAGATACTAGCTATGGACCCGTAGGTCTATGGTAAATTACTCATGCATCATCGGTAAGGCGATAGGGTTGATGTAGAGGCCCTCCGTGATTGAATCCCCCACCGGCAGTTCGTCAGAAAAGGTCCCAAGATGGGAACTCATGAGGTCAGAGGCTTGCAGCGGCGGAAAAGTATTTTGGTGGATGCTTTTGGTGGTTTGGGAATATTTTGGGAATTTATAGAGCAAGAATTAGGGTTAGAGGACTCCCGAGGGGCCCACAAGCCAGGGGACGCCCCCCGGGGCGCGCCCTATAGGCTTGTGGCCTCCATGGGAACCTTCTGGCCCCCTCTCGAAGTCCTACGGGTGTCTTTTGGTCCAAGAAAGATCATTGCGAAAGTTTTATTCCGTTTGGACTACGTTTGATATTCCTTTCTGAAAAAGCCAAAAAAAGAGGAAAAACATCAACTGGCACTGGGCACTCGGTCAATAGGTTAGCCCGAAAAAATGATATAAAATAGTATATTAATGCATATAAAACATCCAAAACAGATAATATAATAGCATGGAACAATCAAAAAATATAGATATGTTGGACACGTATCACCTGCGGCCCAGCGTGTGGTCCCGTAGATGGCCTAGTATGGCCCAACTACAAGACTCTGCAAGCAAGACCCTCGTGAGGCCCCGCCAAGACCTCACGAGGAGCGGTTCCCCGAGCCTGCCTCCCGAGGAGTGAAGACTTCTATGCATGTACCCCGCCTCATGAGGCTCACGATGACGTGACGACCAAGGCCAGGCGGGCGCCAGCGGGCGAAAAAGGGGACAATTTCCTCTTTGGTGCTAAGGAGGCGAGGACCAGCGCGGGTTCCCGAGGGATCCCCCAAAGGTTTCCATTCCGGTGCAACATGACCAAGACCACGAGCTCGGCAGGACGGATGTCATAACCGAGCCCACCAATGCGTCATGGCCAGAAGCTTTGCAGGCAAAGACCACCTATCATTAGGATAAGATGTATCTCTTGTACCCTTTCAAATTGGCCGTTGTGGAATCCCTTCCCGCCTAAACTATAAGGGAAGAGGACCGGGCCTAGTATAAATATAGTCTAGTCTCCACCATAGAGAGGGAGTGAATCCTTCGGCCATTGAGCCCTCCCGAGGCAGCTCACCCACTGTACTAGTTCATCCTCAAACCTCCTCGTGAGGCCAATCCACCACAAAGTCGGAGTACGGTTTTACACCGCAAGGTGGCCCGAACCTGGATAAAATCTCTGTGTTCATCTCCTTCCCCGCTCGCACAAACTTGACGAGGCCAAGCCATGAGGTGACGAGCTTGAGGCTGAGGCTAGCGTAGATTTTTGCACACGCCCCATGTTGGGGAACGTAGTAATTTCAAAAAAATTCCTATGCACACGCAAGATCATGGTGATGACATAGCAACGAGAGGGGAGAGTGTGTCCACGTACCCTCGTAGACCGCAAGCGGAAGCGTTATAACAACGCGGTTGATGTAGTCGTACGTCTTCACAATCGGACCGATCAAGCACCGAACGTACGGCACCTCCGAGTTCAGCACACGTTCAGCTCGATGACGATCCCCGGACTCCGATCCAGCAAAGTCTCGGGGATGAGTTCCGTCAGCACGACGGTGTGGTGACGATGATGATGATGCTCTACCGGCGCAGGGCTTCCCCTAAACTCCGCGACGATATGACCGAGGTGGAATATGGTGGAGGGGGCACCGCACACGGCTAAGGAACGATCCATAGATCAACTTGTGTGTCCTAGGGTGCCCCCCTGCCCCCATATATAAAGGAGCAAGGGGGGAGGCCGGCCGGCCCTAGGGGGCGCGCCAAGGAGGAGGAGTCCTCCTCCTAGTAGGAGTAGGACTCCCTCTTTCCTACTCCTACAAGGAGGGGGAAAGGAAGGGGGAGAGGGAAAGGGAAAGAGGGGGGCGCCGCCCCCCTCCTAGTCCAATTCCGACCAGAGGGGGAGGGGCGCGCGGCCCATGCTGGCTGTCCCTCTCTCTCTCCACTAAGGCCCATAAGGCCCATTACTTCTCCCGGGGGGTTCCGGTAACCCTCCGGCACTCCGCTTTTCTCCAAAAACGTCCGGAACACTTCCGGTGTCCGAATATAGTCGTCCAATATATTAATCTTTATGTCTCGACCATTTCGAGACTCCTCGTCATGTCCGTGATCACATCCAGGACTCCAAACAAACTTCGGTACACCAAAACTTATAAACTCATAATGAAACTATCATCGTAACATTAAGCGTGCGGACCCTACGGGTTCGAGAACTATGTAGACATGACCTAGAACTATTCTCGGTCAATAACCAATAGCGGTACCTGGTTGCCCATATTGGCTCCTACATATTCTACGAAGATCTTTATCGGTCAAACCGCATAACAACATACATTATTCCCTTTGTCATCGGTATGTTACTTGCCCGAGATTCGATCGTCGGTATCTAATACCTAGTTCAATCTCATTACCGGCAAGTCTCTTTACTCGTTACGTAATGCATCATTCCGTAACTAACTCATTAGCTACATTGCTTGCAAGGCTTGTAGTAATGTGCATTACCGAGAGGGCCCAGAGATACCTCTCCGACAATCGGAGTGACAAAACCTAATCTCAAAATACGCCAACCCAACATGTACCTTCGGAGACACCTGTAGCACTCCTTTATAATCACCCAGTTACATTGTGACGTTTGGTAGCACCCAAAGTGTTCCTCTGGTAAACAGGAGTTGCATAATCTCATAGTTACGGAACATGTGTAAGTCATGAAGAAAGCAATAGCAATATACTAAACGATCAAGTGCTAGGCTAACGGAATGGGTCATGTCAATCTCATCATTCTCCTAATGATGTGATCCCATTAATCAAATGACAACACATGTCTATGGTTAGGAAACATAACCATCTTTGATTAATGAGCTAGTCAAGTAGAGGAATACTAGTGACGTTATGTTTGTCTATGTATTCACACATGTATCATGTTTCCGGTTAATACAATTCTAGCATGAATAATAAACATTTATCATGATATGAGGAAATAAATAATAACTTTATTATTGCCTCTAGGGCATATTTCCTTCAGTCTCCCACATGCACTAGAGTCAATAATCTAGATTACACGGTAATGATTCTAACACCCAAGGAGTCTTGGTGCTGATCATGTTTTGCCCGTGAGAGAGGCTTAGTCAATGGGTCTGCAACATTCAGATCCGTATGTATCTTGCAAATCTCTATGTCTCCCACTTGGACTTGGTCCCGGATGGAATTGAAGCGTCTCTTGATGTGCTTGGTCCTCTTGTGAAATCTGGATTCCTTTGCCAAGGCAATTGCACCATATTGTCACGAAAGATCTTCATTGGTCCCGATGCACTAGGTATGACACCTAGATCGGAAATGAACTCCTTCATCCAGACTCCTTCATTTGCTGCTTCCGAAGCAGCTATGTACTCCGCTTCACATGTAGATCCCGCCACGACGCTTTGTTTAGAACTGCACCAACTTACAGCTCCACCGTTTAATAAAAACATGTATCCGGTTTGCGATTTAGAATCGTCCGGATCAGTGTCAAAGCTTGCATCGACGTAACCATTTACGACTAGCTCTTTGTCACCTCCATATACGAGAAACATATCCTTAGTCCTTTTCAGGTATTTCAGGATGTTCTTGACCGCTGTCTAGTGATCCACTCATGGATTACTTTGGTACCTTCCTGCCAATCTTATTGCTAAGCACACGTCAGGTCTGGTACACAGCATCACATACATGATAGAGCCTATGGCTGAAGCATAGGGAACATCTTTCATTTTCTCTCTATCTTCTGCTGTGGTCGGGCATTGAGTCTGACTCAATTTCACACCTTGTAGCACGGGCAAGAACCCTTTCTTTGCCTGATCCATTTTGAACTTTTTCAAAACTTTATCAAGGTATGTGCTTTGTGAAAGTCCAATTAAGCGTCTTGATCTATCTCTATAAATCTTGATGCCCAATATATAAGTAGCTTCACCGAGGTCTTTCATAGAAAAACTTTTATTCAAGTATCCCTTTATGCTATCCAGAAATTCTATATCATTTCCAATTAATAATATGTCATCTACATATAATATCAGAAATGCTCTGAGCTCCCACTCACTTTCTTGTAAATGCAGGCTTCTCCAAAAGTCAGATAAAACCATATGCTTTGATCACACTATCAAAGCGTTTATTCCAACTCGAGATGCTTGCACCAGTCCATAAATGGATCGCTGGAGCTTGCACACTTTGTCGACACCTTTTGGATCAACAAAACCTTCGGTTGCATCATATACAACTCTTCTTCTAGAAATCCATTCAAGAATGCAGTTTTGACATCCATTTGCCAAATTTCATAATCATAAAATACGGCAATTGCTAACATGATTCGGACAGACTTAAGCATCGCTACGGGTGAGAAAGTCTCATCGTAGTCAACCCCTTGAACTTGTCGAAAACCTTTCGCAACAAGTCGAGCTTTATAGACAGTTACATTACCATCAACGTCGGTCTTCTTCTTAAAGATCCATTTATTCTCAATGGCTTGCCGATCATCGAACAAGTCAACCAAAGTCCATACTTTGTTCTCATACATGGATCCCATCTCAGATTTCATGGCTTCAAGCCATTTTGCGAATCTGGGCTCATCATCGCTTCCTCATAGTTCGTAGGTTCATCATGGTCAAGTAACATGACTTCGAATAGGATTACCGTACCACTCAGTGCGGATCTTACTCTGGTAGACCTACGAGGTTCGATAGAAACTTGATCTGAAGTTTCATGATCAATATCATTATCTTACTCACTAATTGGTGTAGTTGTCACGGAACCGGTTCTTGTGATGAACTACTTTCAATAAGGGGCAGGTACAGATTACCTCATCAAGTTCTACTTTCCTCCCACCACTTCTTTCGAGAGAAACTCCTTCTCTAGAAAGAATCCGAATTTAGCAACGAAAATCTTGCCCTCAGATCTGTGATAGAAGGTGTACCCAACAGTTTCTTTTGGGTATCCTATGGAGACACATTTCTCCGATTTGGGTTCGAGCTTATCTGGTTGAAGTTTCTTCCCATAAGCATCGCAGCCCCAAACTTTAAGAAACGACAACTTTGGTTTCTTGCCAAACCATAGTTCATGAGGTGTCGTCTCAACGGATTTTGATGGTGCCCTATTTAACGTGAATGCGGCCGTCTCTAAAGCATAACCCCAAAACGATAGTGGTAAATCAGTAAGAGACATCATAGATCGCACCATATCTAGTAAAGTACGATTACGACGTTCGGACACACCATTTAGTTGTGGTGTTCCGGGTGGCGTGAGTTGCGAAACTATTCCGCATTGTTTCAAGTGTAGACCAAACTCGTAACTCATATATTCTCCTCCACGATCAGATTGTAGATATTTTATTTTCTTGTTACGATGATTTTCCACTTCACTCTAAAATACTTTGAACTTTTCAAATGTTTCAGACTTGTGTTCCATTAAGTAGATATACCCATATCTGCTCAAATCATCTGTGAAGCTGAGAAAATAACGATACCCGCCGCGAGCCTCAACATACATTGGACCACAAACATCAGTATGTATGATTTCCAACAAATCAGTTGCTCGCTCCATAGTTCTGGAGAACGGCATTTTAGTCATCTTGCCCATGAGGCACGGTTACATAAGTACCAAGTGATTCATAATCAAGTGATTCCAAAAGCCCATCGGTATGGAGTTTCTTCATGCGCTTTACACGATATGACCTAAGCGGCAGTGCCACAAATAAGTTGCACTATCATTATCAACTCTGCATCTTTTGGTTTCAACACTATGAATATGTGTATCACTACTATCGAGATTCAATAAAAATAGACCACTCTGCAAGGGTGCATGACCATAAAAGATATTACTCATATAAATAGAACAACCATTATTCTCTGACTTGAATGAATAACCGTCTCGCATCAAACAAGATCCAGATATAATGTTCATGCTCAACGCTGGCACCAAATAACAATTATTTAGGTCTAAAACTAATCCCGATGGTAGATGTAGAGGTAGCGTGCCGACCGCTATCACATCGACTTTGGAACCATTTCCCACGCGCATCGTCACCTTGTCCTTAGCCAATCTTCACTTAATCCGTAGTCCCTGTTTCGAGTTGCAAATATTAGCAAAAGAACCAGTATCAAATACCCAGGTGCTACTGCGAGCATTAGTAAGGTACACATCAATAACATGTATATCACATATACCTTTGTTCACTTTGCCATCTTTCTTATCCGCCAAATACTTGGGGTAGTTCCGCTACCGATGTCGATCGCTTGCGGTAGAAGCACTCGATTTCAGGGCTTGGGTCCAGACTTGGGTTTCTTCTCTTGAGCAGCAACTTGTTTGCTGTTCTTCTTGAAGTTCCCCTTCTTCTTCCCTTTGCCCTTTTTCTTGAAACGGGTGGTCTTGTTAACCATCAACACTTGATGCTCCTTCTTGATTTCTACCTCCGCGGCTTTTAGCATTGCGAAGAGGTCGGGAATAGTCTTGTCCATCCCTTGCATATTATAGTTCATCACGAAGCTCTTGTAGCTTGGTGGCGATGATTGAAGAATTACATCAATGACACTTTGTCATCGAAGATTAACTCCCGTTGAATCAAGTGATTATTATACCCGCACATTTTGAGTATGTGTTCACCGACGTAACTATTCTCCTCCATCTTGCAGCTATAGAACTTATTGGAGACTTCATATCTCTCAATCCGGGCATTTGCTTGAAATATTAACTTCAACTCTGGAACATCTCATATGCTCCATGACGTTCAAAACGTCGTCGAAGACCCGGTTCTAAGCCGTAAAGCATGGCACATGAACTATCGAGTAGTCATCACTTTGCTCGCCAAACGTTCTTAAGGTCGTCGGTTGCATCAAGAAGCAGGCTGGCACCCAGCGGTGCGTCAGGGCGTAATTCTTACGTAGCAATGAGGATAATCCTCGGTTATGGACCCATCCGTGTAATTGCTGCCATCATCTTTCAACTTTGCTTTCTCAAGGAACGCATTAAAATTCAACGGAACAACAGCACGAGTCATCTATCTACAACAAACATAGACAAGCAAAATACTATCAGGTACTAAGTTCATGATAAATTTAAGTTCAATTAATCATATTACTTAAGAACTCCCACTTAGATAGACATCCCTCTAATCCTCTAAGTGATTACGTGATCCATATCAACTACACCATGTCCGATCGTCATGTGAGATGGAGTAGTTTCAACGGTGAACATCGATATATTGATCATATCTACTATATGATTCACGCTCGACCTTTCGGTCTCCGTGTTCCGAGGCCATATCTGTTATATGCTAGGCTCGTCAAGTTTAACCTGAGTATTCTGCGTGTGCAACTGTTTTGCACCCGTTGTATTTGAACGTAGAGCCTATCACACCCAATCATCACGTGGTGTCTCAGCACGAAGAACTTTCGCAATGGTGCATACTCAGGGAGAACACTTCTTGATAATTTTAGTGAGAGATCATCTTAAAATGCTACCGTCAATCAAAGCAAGATAAGATGCATAAAGGATGAACATCACATGCAATCAATATAAGTGTTATGATATGGCCATCATCATCTTGTGCTTGTGATCTCCATCTTGAAGCACCGTCGTGATCACCATCGCCACCGGTAGCGACACCTTGATCTCCATCGTAGCATTGTTGTCGTTCGCCATCTATTGCTTCTATGACTATCGCTACCGCTTAGTGATAAAGTAAAGCAATTACAAGGCGTTGCATTTCATACAATAAGCGACAACTATATGGCTCCTGCCGATTGCCGATAACCGGTTACAAAACATGATCATCTCATACAATAAAATATAGCATCACGTCTTGACCATATCACATCACAACATGCCCCGCAAAAACAAGTTAGGCGTCCTCTACTTTGTTGTTGCAAATTTTACGTGGCTGCTATGGGCTTAGCAAGAACCGTTCTTACCTCGCATCAAAACCACAACGATAGTTCGTCAAGTTAGTGATGTTTTAACCTTCGCAAGGACCGGGCGTAGCCACACTCGATTCAGCTAAAGTGAGAGAGACGGACACCGCCAGCCACCTTTAAGCACGAGTGCTCGTAACGGTGAAACCAGTCTCGCGTAAGCGTCACGTGTAATGTCGGTCCGGGCCGCTTCATCTCACAATCTTGCCGGACCAAAGTATGACATCTTTGGTAAGCGGTATGACTTATATCGCCCACAACTCACTTGTGTTCTACTCGTGCATATGACATCTACGCATAAAACCAGGCTCTGATACCACTGTTGGGGAACGTAGTAATTTCAAAATTTTCCTACGCACACGCAAGATCATGGTGATGACATAGCAACGAGAGGGGAGAGTGTGTCCACGTACCCTCGTAGACCATAAGCGGAAGCGTTATAACAACGCGGTTGATGTAGTCGTACGTCTTCATGATCCGACCGATCCAAGCACCGAACGTACGGCACCTCCGAGTTCAGCACACTTTCAGCTCGATGATGATCCCCGGACTCCGATCCAGCAAAGTGTCGGGATGAGTTACTGTCGACCTGACGGCGTGGTGACGATGATGATGATGCTCTACGCGCGAGCTTCGCCTAAACTCCGCGACGATATGACCGAGGTGGAATATGGTGGAGGGGGCACCGACACGGCTAAGGAACGATCCGTAGATCAACTTGTGTGTCCTAGGGTGCCCCCCCCCGTATATAAAGGAGCAAGGGGAGGCGGCCGGCCCTAGGGGGCGCAAGAAGGAGGAGGAGTCCTCCTCCTAGTAGGAGTAGGACTCCTCTTTCCTACTCCTACTAGGAGGGGAAAGGAAGGGGAGAGGAGAGGGAAGAGGGCGCCCCCTCCTAGTCAATCCGGACCAGAGGGGGGGGCGCCCTATCTGGCTGTCCCTCTCTCTCTCCACTAAGGCCCATAAGGCCCATTACTTCTCCCGGGGGGTTCCGGTAACCGTCCGGCACTCCGCTTTTCTCCGAAAACGTCCGGAACACTTCCGGTGTCCGAATATAGTCGTCCAATATATCAATCTTTATGTCTCGACCATTTCCAGGCTCCTCGTCATGTCCGTGATCACATCCGGGACTCCGAACAAACTTCGGTACATCAAAACGTATAAACTCATAATGAAACTGTCATCATAACGTTAAGCGTGCGGACCCTACGGGTTCGAGAACTATGTAGACATGACCTAGAACTATTATCGGTCAATAACCAATAGCGGAACCTGGATGCCCATATTGGCTCCTACATATTCTACGAAGATCTTTATCGGTCAAACCGCATAACAACATACGCTGTTCCCTTTGTCATCGGTATGTTACTTGCCCGAGATTCGATCGTCGGTATCTAATACCTAGTTCAATCTCGTTACCGGCAAGTCTCTTTACTCGTTACGTAATGCATCATTCCGTAACTAACTCATTAGCTACATTGCTTGCAAGTCTTGTAGTGATGTGCATTACCGAGAGGGCCCAGAGATACCTCTCCGACAATCGGAGTGACAAAACCTAATCTCGAAATACACCAACCCAACATGTACCTTCGGAGACACCTGTAGTACTCCTTTATAATCACCCAGTTACGTTGTGATGTTTGGTAGCACCCAAAGTGTTCCTCCGGTAAACGGGAGTTGCATAATCTCATAGTTACAGGAACATGTATAAGTCATGAAGAAAGCAATAGCAATATACTAAACGATCAAGTGCTAGGCTAACGGAATGGGTCATGTCAATCTCATCATTCTCCTAATGATGTGATCCCATTAATCAAATGACAACACATGTCTATGGTTAGGAAACATAACCATCTTTGATTAATGAGCTAGTCAAGTAGAGGCATACTAGTGACGTTATGTTTGTCTATGTATTCACACATGTATCATGTTTCCGGTTAATACAATTCTAGCATGAATAATAAACATTTATCATGATATGAGGAAATAAATAATAACTTTATTATTGCCTCTAGGGCATATTTCCTTCACCCCAGAGTTTGAACATTGTTTGGGTCCGTAGAGCCCTGATTCCGATATTGCTGTTGTCGGTACCCCGCTCTGACCTGGTCGAAATCTTAGATGTGGGAGGTGATGAATTGTTGTCTCATCATGCACAACATGATCATTGAGAGCAAGTAGGACGAGCCAGTGGTTGACACTGAACCATATTTCAGGCAGGGTCCTCTTGCAGCTGTTGATCTCCAGGTACCGGCAGCATGGGCTGCCTTCCTCAATATGTGTCAGGAGATCCAAGATCCACAGGTGCATCCTGAACTGTAGCACGATCTAGTGGAGCACCTATGGAGGCTCAAGGGCAACGCCTAGTTCGATGTGTTTTAATTTGTGTTTGAATTATGAGCTTGCTTCATTGAACTATTTGATTTGTATTGATTTCTGTGATGAACTATGTGATAAAAAATTATTTTTTGCTTAATTTGTGATGAATTTGTGCTGAATCTGAGTTGGAAACCGACGGCTGGGGGGACGAACTTGCGGGTGCAACGGGGAACTGGAGCCCCCCCACCCAACGCCAAAAATAGCGCCAGCAAGCCCCCAAGAGGCGCTATTTTCCGCCTTAAAACGCCCTTGGGGCTGAACGGCTGGAGATGCTCTAAACCTCAGGGAGAGACAGTTGTGTCTCCCATGCAACCAAAACGCCATGGATGTTGGCGTGACAAAAAAGTCAAACCGTGAAATACTTACAAAGTCAAATCATGTTAGAGCAACTCCAATGGGGCGACCCATTTCGTCCTCCGCCGTCCATTTGGGTCGGCGCGGACAGAAAAGGCGGCCCAACGCACCGACCCAAACGGACGTGTGTCCGCTTGGCATCCGCATGGCAACCCATTCCCGGCCCATTTTTTAGCCGGATTTGCGCCACGCGCGCGCACCTACTCCTCTCCCCGGGCCCGCCGGTCGGTGGCAGCCACCATCATTTTCCCCCATTTTTCACAAAAGCACTCCCGCCCGTGCGCTCTCTCGCCCCAACCATCCATGGACGACGCCATCGACCTCGACTCCACCGTCGGCCTCGCCTCCCTCGCCTCGTCCGGCGCCACCGCCCCCTCCAGGAAAGGCAAGCCTCGTGCCCCGCGCAAGACGGCCGCTGCGGCCAAGCCAAAGAAGGCGCAGACGCCCGAACAGCGGGCACACGACTCGGCCAAGAGGAAGGGCAAGAGGCACACCGCGAACGCGAGGGATGAGGCCGCCGCCCAGGCCGTCGTCGCCGCCATGCAGTAAGAGGTCACCAACGCCCGTGTCGCGGTGGCAACGAGGGAGGCGCTCTACATGCTAGGGTTAAACCTGATGACCCACAAGTATAGGGGATCTATCGTAGTCCTTTCGATAAGTAAGAGTGTCGAACCCAACAAGGAGCAGAAGGAAATGACAAGCGGTTTTCAGCAAGGTATTCTCTGCAAGCACTGAAATTGTAGGTAATAGATAGTTTTGTGATAAGATAATTTGTAACGGGTAACAAGCAATGAAAGTAAATAAAGTGCAGCAAGGTGACCCAATCCTTTTTGTAGCAAAGGACAAGCCTGGACAATTTCTTATAATGTGAAAAGCGCTCCCGAGGACACATGGGAATTATCGTCAAGCCAGTTTCATCACGCTCATATGATTCACGTTCGGTACTTTGATAATTTGATATGTGGGTGGACCGGTGCTTGGGTACTGCCCTTTCTTGGACAAACATCCCACTTATGATTAACCCCTATTGCAAGCATCCGCAACTACAAAAGAAGTATTAAGGTAAACCTAACCATAGCATGAAACTAGTGGATCCAAATCAGCCCCTTACGAAGAAACGCATAAACTAGGGTTTAAGCTTCTGTCACTCTAGCAATCCATCATCTACTTATTACTTCCCAATGCCTTCCTCTAGGCAATAATGGTGAAGTGTCATGTAGTCGACGTTCACATAAGACCACTAGAGGAGAGACAACATACATCTCATCAAAATATCGAACGAATACCAAATTCACATGACTACTAATAGCAAGACTTCACCCATGTCCTCAGGAACAAACGTAACTACTCACAAAGCATATTCATGTTCATGATCAGAGGAGTATTAATACGCATTAAGTATCCGAACATATGATCTTCCACCAGATAAACCAATTAGCATCAACTACAAGGAGTAATCAACACTACTAGCAACCCACAGATACCAATTTGTGGTTTTGATACAAGATTGGATACAAGAGATGAACTAGGGTTTGAGAGGAGATGGTGCTCGTGAAGATGTTGATGGAGATTGACCCCCTCCCGATGAGAGGATCGTTGGTGATGATGATGGTGATGATTTTCCCCTCCCGGAGGGAAGTTTCCCCGGCAGAACAGCTCCGCCGGAGCCCTAGATTGGTTCCGCCTTGTGGCGGTGGAGTTTCGTCCCATAAGCTTGCTTATGATTTTCCAAGGTAAAAGCCTTCATATAGCAGAAGATGGGCACCGGAGGGCCACCAGGGGGCCCATGATGCAGGGGGTGCGCCCAATAGGGGTGGGCGCCCCCCCTCGTGGCCAGGGTGTGGGGCCCCCTCTAGTACTTCTTTAGCTCAATAATTCTTATTAATTCCAAAAATGACTTTCGTGGAGTTTCAGGAGTTTTGGAGCTGTGCAGAATAGGTTTCCAATATTTGCTCCTTTTCCAGCCAGAATCCCTGCTACCGGCATTCCCCCTCTTCATGATAAACCTTGTAAAATAAGAGAGAATAGCCATAAGTATTGTGACATAACATGTAATAACAGCCCATAATGCAATAAATATCGATATAAAAGCATGATGCAAAATGGACGTATCAACTCCCCCAAGCTTAGACCTCGCTTGTCCTCAAGCGGAAGCCGATATCGAAAAATATGTCCACATGTTTAGAGATACAGGTGTCGATAAAAATAAAATACGGACATGAGGGCATCACAATCATTCTTATAACAGCAACATATATAGATTTTGTCATATGATTTCTTATGCTCAAGTAACAATCTATTCACAATGTCAAGTATGGTTCAGAAACTTCATTGAGAACTAACAAACTATAATCTTAGTCATTGAAGAAATTGCAATTTACCATAACATCGGAAAGAGTCAAGAATATAGCTTTTCAGCAAGTCTACATACTCAACTATCATATAGTCTTCTACAATTGCTAACACTCACGCAATACTTATGGTTCTGGAGTTTTAATCGGACACAGAGAAAGATAGGGGCTTGTAATGTTGCCTCCCAACATATTCACCTTTGGGTGATGTCAACAATAATAGTTCATGCTAACTTACATCCAATTGGATATATATATCAGGATCTTTCCAACACGAGGTGCTTGCCAAAAGGATATGAAAAAGGGAAAGGTGAAGATCACCTTGACTCTTGCATAATGTAAAAGACATAAAGTAAAAGATAGGCCCTTCGCAGAGGGAAGCAGAGGTTGTCATGTGCTTTTAGGGTTGGATGCACAAAATCTTAATGCAAAAGAATGTCACTTTATATTGCCACTTGTGATATGAACCTTTATTATGCAGTCCGTCACTTCTATTACTTCCATATCACACGATCGTATAAAGTTTATTTTCTCCGCACTAATAAGTCGTACATATTTAGAGATAAATTTTTATTTCTTGCAACATGACAACTTACTTGAAGGATCTTACTCGATCCATAAGTAGGTATAGTGGACTCTCATGGCAAAAAATGGGTTTAAGGATATTTGGAAGCACAAGTAGTATCTCTACTTGGTGCAAGGAATTTTGGCTAGCATGAAGGGGAAAGGCAAGCTCAACATGTTGGACGATCCATGACAATATACTTTAACTGAGATGTGAGAAAACATAACCCATTACGTTGTCTTCCTTGTCCAACATCAACTCTTTAGCATGTCATACTTAATGAGTGCTCACAATTATAAAAGATGTCCAAGATAGTATATTTATATGTGAGAACCTCTCTTTCTTTATTACTTCCTATTAATTGCAACGATGACCAAAACTATGTTTGCCAACTCTCAACAACTTTTATGCCGCATACCCTTTATATGTGAAGTCATTACTATCCATAAGATCAATATGAACTCTTTTTATTTCTTTTTTTTATTCTTTTATGCACTTAAGATCATAGCAAGATAGCAAAGCCCTTGACTCAACACTAATCTTTATTATATATAGCTCACAGACTCGATTACATAGAAGGATCACAAAGCAAAACTCAAAACTAATTCATACCAAAACTTTATTCTACTAGATCAAGATATTACTAAAAGGATCGAACTAAGTAAAGCAGTAAAGATAGGAGTGTGATGGTGATACGATACCGGGGCAACTCCCCCAAGCTTGGC
The DNA here is from genome assembly GCA_021437245.1 of Aegilops speltoides. NCBI lineage: Eukaryota > Viridiplantae > Streptophyta > Magnoliopsida > Poales > Poaceae > Aegilops > Aegilops speltoides. Next base: position 83,716,920 of record CM038146.1, on the reverse strand, counting down.
AGTTGCCAAGAGAAGTGCCCATACCTATGTGATTATGTCCTCGGAGGTGGTGAAGAAGGAGTTGTTGATGATGTAGGCTTGTCGTCCGTCTTCCAAGGCATAGGCTCACCATCGTAGAAATATGATCGAGTCTCCGGGATCCTCAAATCTGCAGCCAAACCCATCCTCTTGAATCTATATTCATACTCACAGTTTTGGTTTTGCAGATCATAGATCTGGGCTTGGAGGTGCTCGATTTTCTCATGAAGCTTGAAGATGGTCTCCCCAATATTCTTGGTGTCCAGCTTGTGGTTGTTGGTGAACTCCGCGATCATCATCTGGTTGGCGTTAAGTCCGCGCTCCACCATCCCTTGGCACTTGAAAACTTGTTGTTCCATAGCTTCGAGCTTTGTCTCCACGCTTCCGGTAAGCCTTGGTCCCTCCACATCGCGGATGTGCAGCACCCCCTCACGCATCTCAATGGTTTGATGGTGTTGCAGCACCTCCGTGAGATAGGGGTTGATAAACCTCTCGAAAAACTTGTCCTTGGGAGCGCTTGGGGACGTCATGGTGCTCTAGATCTATCAGAAAAACAGCTCGAAACGAAAACATAAGATTTTTCCGTGATACGGTGGTCAAAACCTTCGGAATATTATATAATGAATTTTTACCAACCAAAAGAAGTATTGTGCAAGAAAACGGAGTCCAGAGAGCACACGAGGTGCCCACGAGGCAGGGGCGCGCCCTCCACCCTCGTGGAGGCCTCGTGTCCTTCCCAGACTACTTCTTATTTTCCTAAATTCTTAAATATTCCAAAACGGAGAAAAATTACCATTAGAACTGTTTTGGAGTCGGTTTACTTACCGTACCACATACCTATTCCTTTTCGGAGTCTGAAACATTCTGGAAAGTGTCCCTTATGTATTCCTCCGGGGTTACGGTCTCAATAATATTAGTTTCAACATTTATTGGGTTACCTGAGATATAATGTTTGATTCTTTGACCATTCACCACCCTCGGACTTGTGCCTTCGAAGTTGTTGATTTTTATGGCACCCGAACGATAGGCTTCCTCGATAACGTAAGGACCTTCCCATTTAGAGAGAAGTTTTCCTACAAAAAATCTTAAACGAGAGTTGAAAAGCAAAACATAATCACCTACATTAAACTCATGCTTTTGTATCCTTTTGTCAGGCCATCTTTTAACCTTTTCTTTGAACAGCTTGGCATTCTCATAAGCTTGGGTTCTCCATTCATCAAGTGAGCTAATATCAAATAGCCTCTTCTCACTGGCAAGTTTGAAGTCATAGTTGAGCTCTTTAATAGCCCAATATGCCTTATGTTCAAGTTCGAGAGGTAAGCGACATGCTTTTCCATAAACCATCTTATACGGAGACATATCCATAGGATTTTTATATTCAGTTCTATAGGCCCATAATGCATCATCAAGTTTCTTGGACCAATTCTTTCTAGATCTATTAACAGTCTTTTGCAAAATTAATTTGAGCTCTCTATTACTCAATTCTACTTGACCACTAGACTGTGGGTGATAAGGAGATGCAATTCTATGATTAACATCATACTTAGTAAGCATTTTACGAAAAGCACCATGAATAAAATGTGAACTACCATCAGTCATTAAGTATCTAGGGACTCCAAACCTCGGAAAAATAACTTCTTTAAGCATCTTAATAGAGGTGTTATGATCAGCACTACTAGTTGGAATAGCTTCTAACCACTTAGTAACGTAATCAACAGCAACTAAAATATGGGTATACCCATTAGAGGCAGGAAACGGTCCCATATAATCAAACCCCAAACATCAAATGGCTCAACAACAAGAGAATAATTCATAGGCATTTCTTGACGTCTACTAATATTACCAATTCTTTTACATTCATCACATGACAAGACAAAGTTACGGGCATCTTTGAAGAGAGTAGGCCAATAAAAACCGGATTGCAATACCTTATGTGCAGTTCTATCTCCAGCGTGGTGTCCTCCATATGGTTCAGAGTGACACTTGCGTAGGATCTGTTCATGTTCATGCTCAGGTACACAACATCTAATAACACCATCTACTCCTTCTTTATAAAGGTGTGGGTCATCCCAGAAGTAATGTCTTAAATCATAAAAGAACTTTTTCTTTTGCTGGTATGTGAAACTAGGTGGTATAAATTTAGCAACAATGTAATTAGCATAATCAGCATACCATGGAGCAGTACGAGAAGCATTTACGACAGCTAATTGTTCATCAGGAATGCTATCATCAATAGGTAGTGGGTCATCAAGATCATTCTCTAACCTAGACAAGTTGTCTGCAACGGGGTTCTCAGCTCCCTTTCTATCAATAATATGCAAATCAAATTCTTGGAGCAAGAGAACCCATCTAATAAGTCTAGGTTTAGCATCTTTCTTTTCCATAAGATATTTAATAGCAGCATGATCAGTGTGAATAGTTACTTTAGAATCAACAATATAAGGTCTGAACTTATCACATGCAAATACAACTGCTAAGAATTCTTTTTCGGTAGTAGCATAATTTCTCTGTGTAGTGTCTAGAGTTTTACTAGCATATTGAATAACATTCAATTTCTTAGAACAACACCTACAGCATAATCACTAGCATCACGCATAATTTAAAAGGGTAAATTCCAATTAGGTGGCTGAACAATAGGTGCAGTGATCAAAGCTTTCTTAAGTATTTCAAATGCTTCTACACAATCATCATCGAAGACAAAAGGAATATCTTTTTGCAATAAATTAGTCAGAGGCCTAGAGATATTAGAAAAGTCCTTAATGAACCTCCTATAAAAACCGGCATGACCAAGGAAACTTCTTATACCTTTAATGTCCTTGGGACACGGCATCTTTTCAATAGCATCAACTTTAGCTTTATCAACTTCAATACCTCTTTCAGAAATTTTATGCCCCAAGACAATGCCTTCATTAACCATAAAGTGGCACTTTTCCCAATTCAAGACGAGACTAGTGTCTTCACATCTCTGCAAAACTCGATCAAGGTTGCTCAAGCAATCATCAAAAGAGGATCCATAAACGGAGAAGTCATCCATGAATACCTCACAAATCTTTTCACAAAAGTCAGAGAATATAGCCATCCTACATCTTTGAAAGGTAGCAGGTGCGTTACATAAACCAAAAGGCATACGTCTATAAGCAAAAGTACCGAAAGGGCAAGTAAAAATAGTTTTTAATTGATCGTCCGCTGACACAGGTGTTTGAGAGAAACCAAAATAACCATCTAGAAAGCAGATATGTGTATGTTTGGATAGTCTTTCTAGCATTTGACTAATAAAATGTAAAGGGTAATGATCTTTCTTAGTAGCTTTGTTTAATTTACGGAAATCAATTACCATCCTATAACCTGTAATAATTCTTTGCGGAATCAATTCATCTTTATCATTAGGAACAACAGTAATACCTCCCTTCTTAGGGACGCAATGGACATGACTTACCCAATCACTATCAGCAACGGGATAAATTATACGTGCCTCAAGGAGCTTTAGTATCCCCTTTCTTACCACTTCCTTCATCTTAGGATTTAACCGTCGTTGATGATCTCTAACTGGTTTGGCATCTTCGTCCAATTTAATTTTGTGTTGGCATAGAGTGGGACTAATGCCCTTAAGATCATCAAGAGTATATCCAATAGCAGCACAGTGCTTCTTCAGAGTTTTCAATAATCTTTCCTCTTCCTGCTCTAAAAGGTTAGCACTAGTAATAACAGGATATATCTTCTTTTCATCAAGATAAGAATATTTAAGATTATCAGGTAATGGTTTAAGCTCAAACACGGGATCACCCTTGGGTAGAGGAGGATCCCCTAGGATTTCAACAGGCAAGTTGTGTTTCAGAATAGGACTCTGTTTAAGGAATACTTCATCTATTTCCCTTCTTTCATTCATAAACATATCATTTTCATGGTCTAGCAAATATTGTTCTAACGGATCAGTAGGAGGCATGGCAATAGAAGCAAGACCAATAATTTCATCCTTACTAGGCAATTCTTTATCATGGGGTTGTCTATGAAATTTAGCAAAATTAAACTCATGAGACATATCTCCTAAGCCAATCATAACAACATCCTTTTTGCAATCAATCCTAGCATTAACAGTATTCAAGAAGGGTCTACCAAATATAATGGGACAAAAACTATCTTGTGGGGAACCAAGAACAAGAAAATCAGTAGGATATTTAACTTTCCCACACAAGACTTCAACATCTCTAACAATCCCAACTGGTGAAATAGTATCTCTATTGGCAAGCTTAATGGTAACATCGATATCTTCTATTTCAGCGGGTGCAATATCATGCATAATTTCATTATATAAGGAAATAGGTATTGCACTAGCACTAGCACCCATATCACATAAGCCATGATAACAATGATCTCCTATTTTAACAGAAATAACAGGCATGCCTACAACAGGTCTATGTATCTTAGCATCGGGTTTAGCAATATTAGCAGCTTCCTCATAGAAATAAATAACATGCCCATCAACATTATCAGCTAAGAGATCTTTAACCATTGCAATACTAGGTTCTACTTTAATTTGCTCAGGAGGTGTATATGTTCTAGTATTACTTTTACAAACAATAGTTGAAGCTTTAGCATGATCTTTTATCCTAACAGGGAAAGGTGGTTTCTCAACATGAGTAGTAGGAACAATAGGATCATTATAAGTGATAGTCCTTTCTTCAACTGTAATAGGTGCAACTACTTTTACTTCAGTGGGAGGATTATATTTAAACCACTTCTCCTTAGGGAGATCAACATGAGTAGCAAAAGATTCACAGAAAGAGGCTACTATCTCAGAGTCAAGTCCATATTTAGTGCTAAATTCACGAAAAGCATCGGTATCCATAAAAGACTTAACACAATCAAACTTAGGTGTCATACCTGACTCCTTCCCATCATCGGAACCCCAATCTTCAGAGTTGCGTTTAATTCTTTCCAATAAGTCCCACTTGAATTCAATAGTCTTCAGCATATAAGAACCATCACAGGAAATATCGAGCATGGTGCGATCATTGAGGGAAAGCCGAGCATAAATTTTTTGAATAATCATTTCTCTTGAGAGCTCATGATTGGGGCATGAATATAACATTGACTTAAGCCTCCCCCAAGCTTGAGCGATGCTTTCTCCTTCGCGAGGCCAGAAATTATATATGTAATTACGATCAAGATGAACAAGATGCATAGGATAAAACTTCTGGTGAAATTCCAATTTCAATAGTTTATAGTCCCAAGATCCCGTATCATCACATAGCCTGTGCCATGTCAATGCATCTCCCTTCAAAGATAGAGGGAATACCTTCCTCTTAACAACATCATCGGGTATACCTGCAAGCTTAAATAATCCACAAACTTCATCCACATAGATAAGGTGTAAATTGGGATGCAATGTTCCATCTCCTGCAAAGGGATTAGCTAGTAGTTTCTCTATCATACCCGAAGGAATTTCAAAGTAAATTTTTTTAGTAGATTCAGTAGGTTGAGGAGCAACTCGTTGCTCTACTGGTCGGGGCGAAGATGCCCCGAACAAGCCCCTCAAAGGATTAGTTTCCATAGTAACAAGTGACAGAAAATTTCAGCACACTATATAAATGTTTCCTTACCAAGTTCCACTCACCAAAGGCGCTTCATTCCCCGGCAACGGCGCCAGAAAAGAGTCTTGATGACCCACAAGCATAGGGGATCTATTGTAGTCCTTTTGATAAGTAAGAGTGTCGAACCCAACGAGGAGCAGAAGGAAATGACAAGCGGTTTTCAGCAAGGTATTCTCTGCAAGCACTGAAATTGTAGGTAACAGATAGTTTTGTGATAAGATAATTTGTAACGGGTAACAAGCAATGAAAGTAAATAAAGTGCAGCAAGGTGGCCCAATCCTTTTTGTAGCAAAGGACAAGCCTGGACAATTTCTTATAATGTTAAAACTGCTCCCGAGGACACATGGGAATTATCATCAAGCCAGTTTCATCACGCTCATATGATTCGCGTTCGGTACTTTGATAATTTGATATGTGGGTGGACCGGTGCTTGGGTACTGCCATTTTTTGGACAAGCATCCCACTTATGATTAACCCCTATTGCAAGCATCCGCAACTACAAAAGAAGTATTAAGGTAAACCTAACAATAGCATGAAATCAGCCC